>CM035142.1:81252769-82481769 GCA_020205605.1 Panax ginseng | reverse complement strand
GATCCCGAGAACCATCCTCTAGAAAGACATTACACTACCTAGTTAATGGACTTTACCCAGTTAAATACCTCAACAACCTGTAGTTAATAACTTATTAAACATAGAAAATGTTAGACAATTTTCTGATGGAAATGTAAAAATAAGCTTCGAACGCACTAGAAGACCAGTTATTATAGAAGATTTTACTAGTTCTTCAGCACCTTTACTTCATACTCGAAGGGACACTGAAGTACTTAGTAACCCTTCTATTAGGGATATAAAATTAAAAGGTATCCTTTATCAAGGTCAAACTAGTCATCCTGGTTATACTCAGAATGATCCTGTTGAAGAAGAGGGTTCTTCTTCTCCAACGTCTTCAGAGTTTCCTACTCAATCTGATTTTGATGCTCCTATTAATAAACAATTAAGAGTAATTAAAAAGGAATTTGAATTAGATTGGGATATTCTTGTTAAGGATTTTAATTCCAAATCTAATAAAGAAAAAAGACATTTATTTAGGTCTAATCACTCTACTAAGAAAGAACATGATAAAATTGTAAATAGATGGAAGAAATTTATTACAAATGAAGAAATAAACATTACTTTTTACGATTGATATGATCAATATCAAGGTAAATGTAATGTTATAACTAAAACACAATGGATTAAAGAAGATAAATCAAAGGTTTCCTCTTGTCATCCTCCTTTAGAAATTGTTCTTATTCCAGTAAAAAACACTTCAGTTATTGCCAGTCCTTTCAAGATTTCTGATGGTAATAAAGATAATAAAAAAATTATTGAACAAAACAATTTTGTAAATCAATATCTAGCAACCTTAGGAAAGCAGCTAGATAAAATAGAAGAAAAATTAGAAGAAATAGTTGTTAAAAACACTGATTCAAAAATTGATCATCCTTTACTTAAATTACCAGAATATATATATAAATTAGCATAAATGGGTATGTTCCAATTAGTTAAAACTTGACCGATGTTTTCATAATTGTGTTCTTCTTGGTTGACTAAGTCTGGAACCGGGGGCAAAGCTGACCGATTACTAACTGAGGAGTTAGATCTAAATAATCGACTCATCTTTACTAGTTTCAAAAATAATTCTTACTCATTATTCTTTCATGCATACCCTCTTACCCTAAGTAGACTCATACCTATGTTCTATAACCCGACACTACTCACCCAAGGAACTTATAAAAGGTTAGACACGAACTAGGTGGACTACAGGTAAGTTAGGTGACTTTAGAATAATGAAAAGAAAGAGGTTTTGAAAGAAGGAAAGAATTGTTGATTGAAAAGATCTTACTCAGCAATTAGAAACAACATACAACTTGGCTCTGATACCATTTAACAGCGGATGAGTTTTAATTTGTAAAACTTAAAAGAAAGAAAAAACTTAAAGAATATGACCGGTGAATCGGTAAAGTAATCTCTTTCTTTTATTTTCAAATAGTTGAGGAAGGAATTACATACAACCTAGATAAATTGTTAATGGAAGAGAGAAGTACGAAGAACTTCTTCTTCATCTTACTAGAAGAAGGAATCAACAAACTTCTTCTTCGATAACTAGAGAGAAGGGGGAGAGGACCTCGGGTGAGGTTTCTTACAAATGAAAAACCTGTAAGAAAAGCCTATATTTAGCCTTAATAAAACTCTTGAAAGATTTAAATCTCCAGTCAAAGAAGTTACCCTTCCAGAATTAAATCAAGAAATTAACAAACTCAAAAGAGAAATTTCTAATTTAAAATTAGATATCTCTAACTTAAGAAAAGAGATTGAAGATAAAAAATCTGACCTCTAAGTACATGATTCCTCTTCTAGTGATGAAAATCATGATGAACTAGAATCATCAGGTACTAAAGATGGGCCTGATCTTTTGATTCAAGGTCTCTCCCTTAAAAGAATTAAAGATATCAACATTCAAAAATGGTATATCTCTATTAACTTAGTTATCGATAAAGCTTTCTCAATACAACTCCCTGCCTTAGTTGATACTAGTGCAGATATGAATTGTATTCGGGAAGGTCTTATCCCTACCAAGTATTATAAGAAAACTAGTGAAAAATTAAATTCTGCTAATGGTAGTCAAATGGAGATATAATATAAATTACCTAAATTTCATATTTGTTAGGACAATATGTGTTTTAAAACCTCATTTGTTTTAATTCGCAATCTTACATATAAAATCATCAAAGGGTTACCATTTATATATTTATTATATTTATTCACCACCAGTAATAAAGGACTAAGCTGTGAGCATCTAGGTAAAAAGATAACATTTAAATTTCTTATTAAACCTAAAGAGAGAGATTTGATATTTATCCAAGATGAATCTATTTCTAAGCCTTTAAATCTATTAAATTTCAAGGCTACTCATTTAAACTCTTAAAAGAAGAGATTAAATATAAACAAGTTGAAGAACAACTTAATAGTAAAAGAGTTCAAGAAAAGATTGCTGATTTAAAAACTTATTTAAATGATAATCTATGTTCTGATTCTCCTAATGCTTTCCAGCATCGGAAGAAACATGTTATAAGACTCCCTTATGCTAAAGAATTTAAAGAACACCTGATTCCCACTAAAGCTAGACCAATACAAATGAGTCATGATCAAATGGAGTTATGTAAGAAAGAAATTAGTGATCTTCTTAATAAAGGATGGATTAGACATAGTAAATCCCCTTGGTCCTGCCTTGCCTTTTATGTTAATAATGAAGCAGAAAAGGAGTGAGGTGTTCCCCGTTTAGTTATTAATTACAAACCATTAAACAAATTTCTTAAGTGGATTAGGTATCCCTTGCCTAATAAGGAAGATCTTCGTAGTAGACTAAGTGTCGCCACCATCTTCAGTAAGTTTGACCTAAAATTAGGATTTTGGCAAGTTGCCATCCACCCAGATGATAGGTACAAAACAACTTTCACTACCCCATTTGGTCATTATGAATGGAACGTTCAGTCATTTGGTTTGAAAAATGCCCATAGTGAATTTCAAAATATCCTCAATAACATCCTAAATCCCTTCAGTCATTTCATCATTGTTTATATCGATGATATCCTTGTTTTTTCCAAATCCAATGAAAAATATATTAAACACTTGAATTCATTTTTCAAGATAGTTAAGACCAATGGTCTTGTTCTTTCTCCTTCCAAATGCAGTCTGTTTCAGACTAAAGTTCGGTTTCTTGGTCTTAATATTTATCATGGACTTACTCGACCTATTGATAGAGCTATTCAATTTCCCGACAGATTCCCAGATAAAATTACTGACAAGACCCAACTGCAAAGATTTCTAGGCTCGCTCAATTATATTGGCAAGTTCTACAAAAATCTTAGGAAGATTTGCAAACCTCTCTTTCAGCATTTGCAAAACAATCCTCCCCCTTGGACTGACGTTCATACTTCTATCGTCCAAAAATTTAAAAAATATGTTAAGGTCTTACCATGCCTTGGCATTTCTAATGATTCAGCTTTCAAAATCGTTGAGACTGATGCTTCTAACATCAGATTCAGAGGTATTTTCAAACAAAAGCTAACTCCCACTTCACCTGAGCAAATTGTTCGGTTTCATTCCGGTGCATGGAATTTTACGCAGTTAAATTACAGTACTATTAAAAAAGAATTCTTTCTTTAGTTTTATGTATTAATAAATTTCAAAGCGACTTACTGAATCAAAAGTTTCTATCATTGGCCCGTAGTGCATGGATAATTTGTGGTCGTGATACTAATGAATATCCTTGGCCGTAGTGCAGGGATGATGTGGATTATTTATTTAGCTGAGTCACAGCGATAAAAGTGATGAAAAATCTTTTAAATTATAGAAGATAGTAGATTTTATTCTCTACTTGACTCTTTTAATGGATTGCATGTTCCGCTGCAGTTAAACTTGTTATTTGTTATATTTTATCGGTTTAACACGGTTGAAGGCTAACGATAAATTATTACGCATTATCTTAGTCATAATATTTCTTCTTTGGGCTAGTTGAGCTCACCCTTTTACTTTCATTATTCTCTTGTGAAATGAGAGCGTGGCGGGACTAGTCGGGGAGCAGAGTGACGGTCCGGTGATGATAGCATTAGTAGTCCTCACTATTCTATGAAATAGTGTGATAATAAATGTATTGAGGAATCCATTTGAGTTGAATACATGCCTAGAAGACAATATTAGTATTAAAACTCTCGATTATGTCTTGTCGTATTCTACTACGGCGGTTGTATTATTAAGTTGTATTGAAATTTTGTACCATGTATTTGGCGACCCAAGATGGATGATGTATATACTATTTTGGGGGCGTCACACTCCTTCTAGGAGAAAACAGTATATACACATATTGAGTCTCGAAAGAGTCATAGCGTCATAAAAAAGAAAACATAGTCAAAACAAAAATTAAAATCAAGACAATTATTATACTAAACCAACGACATCTAATAAAAAATCAACTAAAAACCAAAGAAATTTGATAAAAGTAAAATTGTTTGCCACAATTGTGGGCAAAAAGGGCACTACAAAAGTGAGTGTAAAATAAAACAAAAGTTATCTCAGCTAAACATTTCAAGTGAAGATGCTGAACAACTATTAGAATTAATGAGAATTGAGAACAACATCAGTAATGATGAAGGTTCTGACATTCCTTATTCTTCTAATAGCAGTACCTGCAGCGGTGAATCAAATAGTGATAATGAGGTTTCTATATGTGCTGAGAATTGCAATGAAAATTGTTGTGTTAGATTAAATGTGATTTCCAAAGAAGAGGAAGAAAGCTCTTTGTTAATTGATTTAATTAGTAAAATTGCTGACCCTGAATTAAAAGTTCAGTACACAAAACAGTTGAAGGATTTGTTAACTAAAGATAAAGGAATTAAAGATAAGATTTTTAAAACTAAAGAAAAGCCTATATTTAACCTTAATAAAACTCTTGAAAGATTTAAATCTCCAGTCAAAGAAGTTACCCTTCCAAAATTAAATCAAGAAATTAACAAACTCAAAAGAGAAATTTCTAATTTAAAATTAGATATCTCTAACTTAAGAAATGAGATTGAAGATAAAAAATTTGACCTTCAAGTATATGATTCCTCTTCTAGTGATGAAAATCATGATGAACCAGAATCATCAAGTACTAAAGAAGAGCTTGATCTTTTTATTCAAGGTCTCTCCCTTAAAAGAATTAAAGATATCACCATTCAAAAATGGTATATCTCTATTAACTTAGTTATCGATAAAGCTTTCTCAATACAACTCCCTGCCTTAGTTGATACTAGTGCAGATATGAATTGTATTCAGGAAGGTCTTATCCCTACCAAGTATTATAAGAAAACTAGTGAATAATTAAATTCTGCTAACGGTAGTCAAATGGATATAAAATATAAATTACCTAAAGTTCATATTTGTCAGGACAATATGTGTTTTAAAACCTCATTTGTTTTAATTCGCAATCTTACAGATAAAATCATCAAAGGGTTACCATTTATATATTTATTATATTTATTCACCACCAGTAATAAAGGACTAAGTTGTGAGCATCTAGGTAAAAAGATAACATTTAAATTTCTTATTAAACCTAAAGAGAGAGATTTGATATTTATCCAAGATGAATCTTTTTCTAAGTCTTTAAATCTATTAAATTTCAAGGCTACTCATTTAAACTTCTTAAAATAAGAGATTAAATATAAACAAGTTGAAGAACAACTTAATAGTAAAAGAGTTCAAGAAAAGATTGCTGATTTAAAAACTTATTTAAATGATAATCTATGTTCTGATTCTCCTAATGCTTTCCAGCGTCGGAAGAAACATGTTATAAGACTCCCTTATGCTAAAGAGTTTAAAGAACACCTGATTCCCACTAAAGCTAGACCCATACAAATGAGTCGTGATCAAATGGAGTTATGTAAGAAAGAAATTAGTGATCTTCTTACTAAAGGATTGATTAGACATAGTAGATCCCATTGGTCCTGCCCTGCCGTTTATGTTAATAATGAAGCAGAAAAGGAGAGAGGTGTTCCCCGTCTAGTTATTAATTACAAACCATTAAACAAAGTTCTTGAGTGGATTAGGTATCCCTTGCCTAATAAGGAAGATCTCCTTAGTAGACTAAGTGTCGCCACCATCTTTAGTAAGTTTGACCTAAAATCAGGATTTTGGCAAGTTTCCATCCACCCAGATGATAGGTGTAACATTCCAGAATTTTAAAGTGTAATATTAAATATTTATTGATTTATATAAGTATTTAATGGATATGTTTATTGTTGAATAAATAATTGTTAAATTTGAGTTGTTGTGGTTTAGTTAATTATTTGTTGAATAAATAATTAAATATTAAATATTTATTTGCAATATTAAATATTTATTTAATTATATAAGTATTTAATTGTTCAAATTGAGTTGATGTGGTTTAGTTAATTATTTGTTATGAGATTATATAATAATTAAATTTAATAAGTAAGCTAAAGAGCTTATAATGATTAAATGAATTATAATATTTTAATTGGAATTTGTGATTAAAATAAAGTGTTAGTTGGTTGAATAAAATTATAATTATAAAGAAATTATAGTTTTTGATAATGATTTATATATTAAAGTAATTTAATAGAGTAGTATTTGAATTGATTAAATTGATTATTTAATTTAAGTAGAAGTGTGACAAATAACCTTGCTATAAAGGAGTTAATAAAATAAATTAAAAGAGTTTAATTTAGTTTTATCAAACATGTCTTATTGCATATTGAGTCTTTAATCTAATGATGTTTTATCAAACAAGGTATAAGGATTTAATTCATTTGTTTTAATTCAGTTTACCAAACAAGGTGTAAAGATTAAAGAGTTATTTTTAGTTAGCTGGCCAAACAAGCCTTATGGCTTTTGATTTTCAAAATAATATAACTGAAGTCAGTTAAAATCCTATACTAAATATATCTATTATTACTATATACGTTATATTATTCTACGTAGTTAGAGTTAGGAAGAAAGACTCAGTTGAAGAAAAGAAGAAGAAGAAGAAGAAAACTAAAGAGAATTTGAGAGAAATTCTAACAGGTTTGAGAAAGGAATTAGAGAAAAGAAATTGATAATCAAAAGTAGCCATCATCTTCTTAATCAAAGGTATGAACTTAACCTTTTTCTTTAAAAGTTTATTTTCCTCAACCCAAAAAGTTCTCTGTGAATTTTTTATAAAAGATAAATTGTTGTTATGTATATAGTTTTGTATGATTATTGATTATAAGGTTATTTCATGAGTTTATATATGATTATATAGAAATTAATTCATGTATGTATGTGTTTTATGAAGAAAATATATTACAGAGTGTTCATATGAAAAATATATGAGTATGGTTTAGTTTAAAATGAAATTAAGGTTTGATTAATTGTTAAAATATATAAATTGATTATTGGAATTGATAGGGTATGTATAATCATAACTATGGTGTTTTGAATTTACTGTTTTGGTTGAAAAACAAAATCACAGTGTTGATTTTCATGGAAAACATTAAAATGGAGTTTTTGCCAAAAACATTGAAATTAGGTGTTGTAAATTTGATGTTTAATTTATTTCATGAGTAGAATCATGTTAGAAGTCTTCACAATATGTTTATATGAAGTCTATATGTGTATTACATGTCAATCAGTCTATTAGATTCGAGCTTTTAGGCCAATTTGACTTTTATTTATGCTATTTGTCGAGCTTGGTCGTAGGAGTTCGACAGACTCGGCACCACAGCATGGCTTGCTTGATGAAATACACATCTCATGTCATGATCTTTTACAGCCTTATATTATGCAATACCAACCAATGGCTCGTGACCATACCGCCATAGCCTTGACTCATGTTGCGGCGTGAGGAACTGATGTAAAAGTGTGGCAAATGCATATAAGTTAGAATAATGGTCGAAGGTTTTAGTTTATTACACGAACTTTGAAAATAAATGTTATGTGTTAATAATAGGAATGTTAAATGATGATTTCAGTAGTATTAAGCTATGAATGAAAATGCTATCAAGTGTTACCTATTTGTAACATAGTTGATTATGTGAAAGGGTAATTTAACCTATATGATGTATATATTTGTTTATATAAATATACAATGTTGGTAATGACTAACTATGTCAATATGGCATATGAATAGGGTATTGATTCAAGTTGTAAGGTTTAGCTTGTGTTAAAGGCAAGTTTTCTAACTCTATTTTTTAATTGAGCAAGTTCTCTAACTCAAAACTTCATTGTGCGAGTTTAATTTCATTTGTTACATTATTGTTTTCAAATTAAATTACAATTGTTGTAAGTTGCTACCTCTACACTTTCGTAGAGCTAGGTTGCCTATTAATGAGTAAGTCATTGTATCTAGTTGCTCATGACAATACAAGTATCCCAAATCTTATAGTTTAATCTTGAGAAAGTTTTCTAATCTATTATCTTGTTAATTCAATTACTGTTTTCAATTCGATTACAACATAATGATGTAAGTTATTATGGAGTAAGTTATTCTTGTATTTAACTTGTTGTGTAGCATGCACAAATATATATACTAATGTCGAACATTTCTATCATTCAAATTTCTATGAATGCTTAGTATTCAATGCTAATTAACCTTGGCTTAGTATTTTCCAAGCAAGGTATGCTATAGTTATTCAAATTGTATGCTATTAGATTATTCCTAAAGCATGACTTTAGTTTACTATGATTGATTCAATCTCGATTATTCTATAGTATAGTGTTATTGGTTTTATTCAACTACTCCTTAGTTGATGTTCGTTGAATTCCAAATTACCTTGAAAGCTTATCCAAACCAAACTTACTTTGGTGCGGATTTGTATTCTAAATACTGAGATGAACAACTCTTTTAATAGAGGTTTACGCTTAGCGTTGAAATGGTTGTGCAGAATACATTGCACGAAGGGTTGATCCCCCTAAGTACGTGGAGTCCTTATAGTCTTATGACTGTTAAAGTTAAAGTTGAAAGATTACTTATAACTGTGGACATGATTCGTGGTCATTAGACCCTCAGTGAATGTTATAATTTTCAGAAAGTTAATAGAATATAATGTTCAATTCTATTGAGCCTAATATTGGCAATTGATGTAAAAGTTTAAAGATTTATTTATTGTTATTTCAAGTGGGCCTTGTTTGCTCACTCTTGCCTCTAAATTTTCTTACAGCTAAAGTTGAAATGGGTAACGTACCTAGCACCAGTAAGGAAAAAGGAAAGATGAATAAATACTGAAGACTTGTAATAGTTTTGCTAGTTTACTTTCAGACATTGATTTAAAGATTGTAATGAAGTTTATTTAAATTTCCGCATTTGAATGATTGTTGTTAAAGGTTAGATGACCTGGGAGATTTTTATTTAAGTTTTATCCTGTATGGGCAGGTTTTTATTATTCAATTTTATTATAATTAGGTAGTTAGAAGTGAATGTTTTGATAAGTGAACACCAAATCTTGAGGAAATGAAGTACCTGGATTTGGGGGTGTCACAGGTTGGTATCAAAGCTTTAGGTTATGAACCTTAGGTGGGGGGAAAAAGCCTTAGGAAGTAACATCTGAAAAGATAGTAGAGATAACTCTTATTGAATTTTAAGAAAGAAGTAATAAAACACTTATGTGCTTATGTGTTTATAGTTTATGTACTCGTGAGTGTCGAATAGTAATGATTAATAATTAAAACTTTAAAACTTTATTGTCAGGATGACTAATGTCGGAGAATCCAGTCAGGCTAGGGAGGAGGGACCTCAAATGCCTATAGAGGAGGAGCCTCGCGACATTTAGATAGTTTGGGAACAACTACTGCCACATGAGTTAGCCCCGGTTGTCACAGTAGTTGAAGATGAGGATGATGACGTGGAAACAGATGAGGAGGATCCCATTCAGTTACCACAGGAGGATGAGGATGACGAGGACGAGGAGGAAAGGATTCCACTTAACTCGATAGCTGGCCGTATATACGATGAGGTGCATGACCATAACATGGAACTTCAGGATACAGTTGAGGAGTTGCAGGAGATAGTAGCTGAACAACAAACTACAATGACATAAAAAGACGGCGAGATCCAGGATCGTGAGGAACGATTGACAAACGCCGAGGAGAAACTAATACAGACTGAAGGAGAGAAAGAACAATTGATCGAGATGGTTACTGAACTGAAGAACAAGCTAAGAGAAGAAGTTGCTAAGAGGGCAAGAGCTGAAGATGCATACGAGGAAGCTTATCAACGAACTGGAAGAGCAGTAAGGAACTCACAGGCAAAAAGGATGAAGATGGAAGAGATGGATAAAGTATTTGACACCGCAATTAATCGAGCTCAAGATCGGGTCATGGGATATCCGATTCAGTTCGAGACATTGCCATCATATGTATTAGATCGCAGAACAATGTTTCGGGTAATGGAGGAAGAACGTGATAGGGCTAAGAAGTATCTTAATAGAACATCGTAGCTATTGTACGATGAGTGAAAGGTTAAATAAATTGTAAATCCCAAGTGTTATGCAACCTATGGGATATGACTATGATGTTGTCCTGAAACTTTTGTAGTTTAGGAAAGTAATGTAGATAGCAGTGACGCTATTGTTTTATGTTTTTCAAAAAGGTTTTGAATAAATAAAAGTTGTTATTTTACTCAAAGTCCAATGTGTTATGTGGTTATTTCTTTTGGAGGCAAGTTAAGTAAAAATTTCGTAAAAGAGTTGAATAAAAATCTAATGAATGTTTTTGAC
This sequence comes from Panax ginseng, assembly GCA_020205605.1. Classification (NCBI taxonomy): domain Eukaryota; kingdom Viridiplantae; phylum Streptophyta; class Magnoliopsida; order Apiales; family Araliaceae; genus Panax; species Panax ginseng. Next base: position 82,471,084 of record CM035142.1, on the reverse strand, counting down.
AGAAAATACCTCCCAGACGTAATCCAACACGACAAAGAACCACTGAAGGAACCAACAATAACGACAATGCTGACGGTAACCCCATTCAACAACTAGTGACACTACTAACAGGAGCGTTGCAGAATCAATCACAAAACTATGGTGCAACATTTAAGGATTTCAAGGCGGTTGGACCACCCGAATTCTGTGGGTCCATGAATCCAGTCGAAGCATAAACCTGGATTATGGAGATAGAAAAGGTGTTCGATGTCGCTAGGGTAGGGGATGATCAGAAGACTGCTTTCACAACTTTCATGTTGAAAGTAGAAGCTAGTTATTGGTAGCAGGCCAATAAAACTCGTGAAGGGCCAGGAGTGATGACCTAGGATAGGTTCAAGGAGTTGTTCTTCGAGACCTATTTTCCGGAGAGTTCGAAGAGTCAGCTAAAAGTGCAGTTTCTGGAACTAAAATAAGGAACGATGGCGGTATCTGAGTATGCCGCAAAATTCAATGAATTGGCGAGGTTTGCGCCATATCAAGTCAGCACAGACGAGCGTAAGGCGAAGAGATTTGAACAGGATCAAGCCCTGGTTTGACTGATGAGATATCCCTATTCCAGTTAAAGACATTTGCAACGGTGATGGAGAAAGCAGTACTCGCTGAAGGTGGAGGCGAGGCAGTGACAAAGTTCAACCAGGAATAAAAGAAGAAGAAGAATTAGAATGAGACTAAGAATGGGAGTGGTAGCGGTGGAAACAACAACAGTAACAACAACAACAACAACAACAACAATAAAAACAACAACAACAGCAGCAACGACTTAAAGAGGAATTGGAATGTGAGCATGGGTGCTGGACACCAGCAGGGTAACCAGCAAAACAAAAGTTTAAAGCATGTGCGATATGCGGGAAATTTCACAAGGGTGCGTGCTTAATGGGGAAGCGGGTATGCTTCAATTGTGGCCAGGAGGGTCACATCGCCCCAAGTTGCACTCCACAAAAGAAGAATGCGTTCTTCACGTGCGGATCCAAGGATCGCTTTGCTCGTGAATGTCCTAAGAAGAAGGATGGAGTGACAACCAGAAGCAATGGAGGTAACAATGGAGGTACATGGGCCATTACAGGACCTGCAGCATCAAACAAACCCACAGCCAGAACCTTCAACATGACGGTGCAAGATGTTGTGCAATCAAAAGATGTAGTGTCAGGTATTATCCCAATCAATGATATAAATGCTTATGTATTATTCGATTCGGGTGCTACTTGTTCGTTTATATCTGATGAATTTGCTAAGAGGTTAGAATTGCCTAGAGAAGAACTAAATTTTCCTTTGAACATAGAAATTGTGAATAAGGAAGTAATCCCTATTAGATTCGTATACAAGAACTGTAGGGTGAATATTAAGGAAAATATCTTGTTGGCAGATTTGATTCCGATTAGACTCGGGGAATTTGATGTAATTTTGGGGATGGATTGGTTGTTCAAATATGGAGCAGTAATCGATTGTCACAAGAAGTGTGTAAACCTTATAACTCCGTCAAAGGTAGTATTTTATGGTAGCAAGTCGCCTAGACAAATGAAATGTCTGACGAATATGCAGGCCAAGAAATTATTGAGTCAAGGTTGTGTGGGCTATTTAGCTTACACAGTCGATACTCAGAAGAAGGGTGTGAAACTAGAAGAAATACCGGTAGTGAGAGAATTCAAAGACGTATTTCCAGAAGAATTGCCAGGACTTCCGCCTAACAGAGAATTTGAGTTCTTGATCGACTTGGCACCAGGAACAGCACCAATATCGAAGACCCCGTACAGAATGGCTCCGGTGGAAATGAAGGAACTGATGGTACAATTGCAAGAGCTGCTGAATAAAAAATATATTCAACCTAGCGTGTCACCGTGTGTAGCGCAAGTATTATTCGTGAAGAAGAAGGACGGATCAATGCGTCTTTGCATTGATTATAGGGAGTTAAACAAGGTCACTATTAAGAATAGGTATCCGTTACCTAGAATAGATGACTTATTTGATCAGTTGAAGGGTGCTAAATATTTCTCAAAAATTGATTTGAGAAGTGGGTATTACCAATTGAAAGTAAGGAAGGAGGATATACCTAGAACGACATTCAGAACTCGGTATAGACATTACGAGTTTCTGGTGATGTCTTTTGGTTTAACCAATGCCCCTGCTGCGTTCATGGATCTGATGAACAGGGTGTTTAAACCATTCTTAGACAAATTTGTAGTGGTATTTATCGATGACATTCTAATGTATTCCAAAACCGAAGATGAACACGTGGAACATTTACGTTTGACATTAGAAACACTAAGAAAGGAAAAGCTGTAGGCAAAATTCTCTAAGTGCGAATTTTGGCTTGATCGTGTACAATTTTTGGGTCATGTGATTGACAAAGATGGGATTTCAGTGGATCCATCAAAAGTGGAAGCTGTAATAAATTGGGAACAACCAAGGACACCTTCGGAGGTGAGGAGTTTCTTGGGACTGGCCGGTTATTATAGAAGATTCATTCAAGATTTTTCTAAGATAGCCACTCCGCTAACAAATTTGACAAGGAAAGCTGTAAAATTCGTTTGGACGGAGAAATGTGAAGAGAGTTTCCAAGATTTGAAGAAGAAACTAAGTGTGGCACCTGTGTTGACATTACCAGATAATACAGGAAATTTTGTGGTGTATAGTGATGCCTCACACAAAGGGTTGGGTTGTGTTCTTATACAGAACGACAAAGTTATTGTGTATGCATCAAGACAACTGAAGGATTATGAGAAAGGGTATCCGACTCATGATTTAGAATTGGTTGCATTTGTGTTTGCTCTCAAGATATGGAGACATTATATGGAGAAAAATGTGAGATCTACACAGCCCACAAAAGTCTGAAGTATATTTTCACTCAAAAAGATTTGAACATGCGTCAGAGAAGGTGGATGGAATTGATAAAAGATTACGATTGTGAGATCCTTTATCATCCGGACAAAGCGAATGTGGTTGCAGATGCTTTAAGCAGGAAAGGTTGGGAAAAGTTGATGCTGATAACAACTCAGGAGGAGCTCATTTCAGCAATGACAAAACTGGAGTTGGAAATCAAATTTCCAAAAGAATCTGACAAACAACTATTCCAGATGGAAGCTGGTCCAACTTTAGTGGACAAAGTGAAGGATGCTCAACTATAAGATGAAGAGTGTGGAAAAATTAAAGAGAATCTGGTTGAAGGCGGTGATGTAAAATACAAGGTCGATACCGAAGGATTACTACGGTTTGAGGGAAGAATTTGGGTCCTAGCAGTGCTAGAACTGAAAGACGAAATCTTGACCGAAGCACACAACACAAGATATTCGATTCATCCAGGAAGCACGAAACTGTATCAAGATTTGCGCCGACATTTTTGGTGTCCAAATATGAAAAGGGATGTTGCTGAATGCATAGCGAAATGCTTGACATGTCAGAGAGTAAACGCCGAACATCAAAGACCCAGCGAATTACTCCAACCGTTGGAAATACCGGAATGGAAGTGGGAACACATCACGATGAATTTTGTGGTGGGTCTTCCAACTACTCAGAGAGGGTGTGATGCGATTTGGGTGATAGTGGACAGACTGCCAAAATCAGCGCACTTTCTACCAATAAAGATTAGATTCAATCTTGATCAGTTGGCAATATTGTACATTAAAGAGATCGTTTCGAGGCACGGGGTGCCAGTATCAATTGTGTCCGATAGAGATCCGCGATTCACGTCAAATTTTTGGAAAAGACAACAAGAATGCATGGGAACTCAATTACGAATGAGTACGGCTTATCATCCACAAACAGATGGCCAAAGCGAATGAACAATTCAGACATTGGAAGATATGCTAAGAGCATGCATCATGGACTTTAAAGGAAGCTGGGAAGAACATTTATCGTTGGTGGAATTTGCTTACAACAATAGTTACCACGCAAGCATCGACATGTCGCATTACGAGGCATTGTATGGCAGAAAGTGCAGAACTCCACTGTGTTGGGATGAAGTCGGTGAACGCCAACTGTTAGGACCAGAACTGGTACAACAAACTGGTGAAGTTGTCAAACTCATCAGGACAAGATTGGTAGACCAGAGAAAGATGCATGAGAAAAAGTATTTGATCAACATGCATAAGATCGTGCATTCGACGTAAGAACTTTTGTATTCATAAAAGTTTCTCCTTGGAAGGGGAAAATTCGTTTTGGTAAAAAGGGAAAGCTAAGCCCGAGGTTTATTGGACCCTTTGAAGTGCTCCGAAGAGTGGGAGAAGTGGCGTACGAGGTAGCTCTACCTCCAGAGTTGGAAAACATTCACAATGTTTTTCACATTTCGGTGTTATAGAGTGTTCATATGAAAAATATATGAGTATGGTTTAGTTTAAAATGAAATTAAGGTTTGATTAATTGTTAAAATATATAAATTGATTATTGGAATTGATAGGGTATGTATAATCATAACTATGGTGTTTTGAATTTACTATTTTGGTTGAAAAACAAAATCACAGTGTTGATTTTCATGGAAAACATTAAAAATGGAGTTTTTGCCAAAAATATTTAAATTGGGTGTTGTAAATTTGATGTTTAAGTTATTTTATGAGTAGAATCATGTTAGAAGTCTTCACAATATATTTATATGAAGTCTATATGTGTATTACATGTTAATCAGTCTATTAGATTCGAACTTTTAGGCCAATTTGACTTTTGTTCATGTTGTTGTGCGAAGCTTGTCGCCGAAGTTTTGGACTCTGCACTTGCAGTCACTGTGCCCAAGAGATCACATCTCAGGCGCCTAGACGGTACCATACCGCAATGCCGCCAACCAATGGCTCGTGACCACGCATGATAATGCTAACTTCAATATTAGCAAATGAACCACAGTGTAAACTGTGGCGCCGCATCACGAGTTAGCAGAATGGTCTGACGGTTTTATTTTATTACACGAACTTTGAAAATAAATGTTATGTGTTAATAATAGGAATGTTAAATGATGATTTCAGTAGTATTAAGTTATGAATGAACATTTTATCAAGTGTTACCTATTTGTAACATAGTTGATTATGTGAAAGGGTAATTTAACCTATATGATGTATATATTTGTTTATATAAATATACAATGTTGGTAATGAGTAACTATGTCAATATGGCATATGTATAGGGTATTGATTCAAGTTGTAAGGTTTAGCTTGTGCTAAAGGCAAGTTTTCTAACTCTATTTTTTAATTGAGCAAGTTCTCTAACTCAAAACTTCATTGTGCGAGTTTAATTTCATTTGGTACATTATTGTTTTCAAATTCAATTACAATTGTTGTAAGTTGCTACCTCTACACTTTTGTAGAGCTAGGTTGCCTATTATTGAGTAAGTCATTATATCTAGTTGCTCATGATGATACAAGTATCCCAAATCTTATAGTTTCATCTTGAGCAAGTTTTCTAATCTATTATCTTGTTAATTAAATTACTGTTTTCAATTCGATTACAACATAATGATGTAAGTTATTCTGGAGCAAGTTATTCTTGTATTTAACTTGTTGTGTAGTATGCACAAATATATATACTAATGTCGAACATTTCTATCATTCAAATTTCTATGCATGCTTAGTATTCAATGCTAATTAACCTTGGCTTAGTATTGTTCAAGCAAGGTATGCTATAGTTATTCAAATTGTATGCTATTAGATTATTCCTAAAGCATGACTTTAGTTTACTATGATTGATTAAATCTCGATTATTCTATAGTATAGTGTTATTGGTTTTATTCAACTACTCCTTAGTTGATGTTCGTTGAATTCCAAATTACCTTAAAAGCTTATCCAAACCAAACTTACTTTGGTGCGGACTTGTATTCTAAACACTGAGATGAACAACTCTTTTAATAGAGGTTTACGCTTAGCGTTGAAATTGTTGTGCACAATACATTAAACGAAGGGTTGACCCCCCTAAGTACGTGGAGTCCTTAAAGTCTTATGATTGTTAAAGTTAAAGTTGAAAGATTACTTATAACTGTGGACATGATTCGTGGTCATTAGACCCTCAGTGAATGTTATAATTTTTAGAAAGTTAATAGAATATATTGTTCAGTTCTATTGAGCCTAATATTGGCAATTGATGTAAAAGTTTAAAGATTTATTTATTGTTATTTCAAGTGGGCCTTGTTCGCTTCACTCTTGCTCGTAAAATTTCTTCTGACTAAAGTTGAAATGGGTGACGTACCTAGCACCAAAGAAGGGAAAAGGAAAGATGAATAAACATCAAGACTTGTAATAGTTTTGCTAGTTTACTTTCGCATTTTGATTTAAAGATTGTAATGAAGTTTATTTAAATTTCCGATTTGAATGATTGTTGTTAAAGGTTAGATAACTTTTGGGAGATTTTTATTTAAGTTTTATCCTCAGATAAGGAGGTTTTTATTATTCAATCTTATTATAATTGGGTAGTTAGAAATGAATGTTTTGATTAAGTGAACACCAAATCTTGAGGAAATGAAGTACCTGTATTTGGGGGTGTCACAATAGGTACAAAACAACTTTCACTACCCCATTCGGTCATTATGAATGGAACATTCAGTCATTTGGTTTGAAAAATGCCCCCAGTGAATTTCAAAATATCCTCAATGACATCCTAAATCCCTTCAGTCATTTCATCATTGTTTATATCGATGATATCCATGTTTTTTCCAAATCCATTGAACAACATATTAAACACTTGAATTCATTTTTCAAGACAGTTAAGACCAATGGTCTTGTTCTTTCTCCTTCAAAATGCAGTCTATTTCAGACTAAAGTTCAGTTTCTTGGTCTTAATATTTATCATGGACTTACTCGGCCTATTGATAGAGCTATTCAATTTACCGACAGATTCCTAGATAAAATTACTGACAAGACCCAACTGTAGAGATTTCTAGGCTCGCTCAATTATATTGGCAAGTTCTACAAAAATCTTAAGAAGATTTGCAAACCTCTCTTTCAGCATTTGCAAAAAAATCCTCCCCCTTGGACTGACGTTCATACTTCTGTCGTCCAACAAGTTAAAATATGTTAAGGTATTACCTTTCCTTGGCATTTCTAATGATTCAGCTTTCAAAATTGTTGAGACTGATGCTTCTAACATCGGATTCGGAGGTATTCTCAAACAAAAGCTAACTCCTACTTCTCCTGAGTAAATTGTTCGGTTTCATTCTGGTGCATAGAATCCTACGTAGTTAAATTACAGTACTATTAAAAAAGAAATTCTTTCTTTAGTTTTATGTATTAATAAATTTCAAAGCGACTTACTGAATCAAAAGTTTCTAGTTAGAATAGATTGCAAATCAGCAAAGTATATCTTAGAAAAGGATGTTGAGAACATGGCCTCTAAGCAGTCTTTCACTAGATGGTAGGCCCTTTTAAGCATTTTTGATTTTAAGATTGAATACATTAAAGGAAGTAATAATTCAATTCCAGATTTTCTTACTCGTAAATTTATTAACAGAGGTACCTTTTTGTCACTATGAGTGTCCGAGGAGGCTCTTCTTCTCGTGGTCCGGGTCGCCCTTTGGACCCAAAACTCAAAGGAACTCTGGTTCCTCATCTAGTCAGCCCAGTTTCTCAACCTAACCCAGTTAATAAATTTCAGGTCCTTGGCACCATTCCCAAGCCATTTTCATCGGTTTTAGCTAGTAACCCTAAACCAATTGATCCATTTTGCAATCAAACAAAAGCAAACCTCTTCAAATTCGAGTAACCTCACTTCAGAGTACATTCTTAAATGGGAACAACATTTATTCTCTATCGAATTATTTATACAGCCAAAAGATGACCCCATTAAGCTTGCTGCCTAGTATTTACCTGCTAGATGGCATTTCACCCCTTGGGCTCCTTATAAATCACTTGCGTATTATAAGGATATCCTTCTTGAAACTGAGTCAATATTCATCAAACCCATTTATGCCAGAGAAGATGAATCTAGAGTTCTTTATCATTCACTCTATATTAAACAAATCATTAATTTCTCCGAATGGAAAAATCACCCTTCTGATCTTAGGCGACTGTCTAATCAAGATAACTCATATTGTTATTTTGATTACATTAAAACTTGGAATAAGATCTTCCTTTATCAGAATGTAGCACATAGTCACTCGTGGTTCTTACAGTTCGACCACAAATTCAAAAGTCAAATCCCCTTCTGGTTTACTCTTTGGTTGTCTAGATTTAGGTCTTCTTTTGACGTTCTTCCTGATCCTCTTAAAACCAAGCTTAGTCATTTCAGCATCCATAATAAATATCACCCAAAGGGTGAAGGTATTTCAGTTTTCCTCCAATTTATTAGTAAATATAAGGTTCCTTGGATTCTTAAATGGCAATATACCATTCTTTCTCCATACAAAGTTATGACATTTTAGTCTCCGTCATTTAAAAACCCAACAACTCAACCCACAGTTTCCCCAATTATTTATGTTTCTCGCTAATTCTTCATCAAGTGGTGGGATAAATTTGGTGTTGATAGGATTGTAGGCCAAGTTCAAAAGGAATTTCCCTCTGTTCCTATTTCAGTTCTTCCAGTCAGCTCGATTCCGGCCAACCGATCATCTAGTAAATCAAAACCAACAAAATCTAGCCCTGCTGATTCTTTATGTTCTATTGATATTACCAATGTCAATAAATGTTCAATGACAAAGTTAAAAATCCTTGCTAATGCTATCCATAAAAGAATTGATAAGTTACATAAAGAGGTAGAAGCTTCATAATATGCTTCTTCGTCCTCCAAATGTGTTAGCTCCAGTAAAAATGAAGATGATGATGAAGACCTGGATCCTTACGAGGCTATCAATCTTCAGGATGTTCAGGACCCATTCGTCTGACGTCTCAATCACTTGCACCTGCTCCTGCAACCTTAGTCAAAAGATATTCCTGCTTTTTCACTAAAGGCAGCCCATAGTCACATGCACCTGCCCCTGCAGCCACTTAGTCAAAAAGATGCGTTAACTTTTCCATCGAAAGCAATTTTTACCACATGGTTCGGTCTAAAGTTGTCAAAAGCGTCTATGAATAGTAAAAAAGTCAGCACTGTTTTACTGTTCATCAATAGTAAATATTGTTTGTAATAATTCACTTTTGTAATAGTAACTTTGTAATAGTTATTTCCTTATTCTATAAAAGGAACTTGAACTTAGTTAGCAAGGCAGACTTAAAAAGACTCAGAGTTCCTTCTCTGACAAATCTTTAATTGTAAGTCACCTTTATTTTCTGTACTTGTAAATATTTCATTCAGTAATAGTAAAACTGTATTATTTAAGTAATTCATTTGTGTTTTTTGCATGCACCACTTTGTTCTTCTCATATTCTCTACTTCCGCCTCAAATGGTATCAGAGCCAAGTTGTATTGTTGTTTCTAATTGCTGAGTAAGATCCTTCTTAATCAACTTCTCTTTCCTTTTCAAAACTTATTCTTCTTAGAGTTCTGAAATGACCTAGCTTACCTGTAGTACACCTAGTTCGTGTATAACCTTTTGTAAGTCTCTTAGGTGAGCAATGTCGGGTTTTAGAACGTAGGTATGAGTCTACTTAGGGTAAGAGGGTATGCATGGATGAACTATGAGTAAGAATTTATTTTGAAACTAGTTAAGACGAGTCGATTGTTTAGATCTAACTCTTCAGTTAGTAACCGGTCAGCTTTGCCCACTGTTCCAGACATAATCAACCAAGAAGAACACAGTTATGAAAACATCAGTCAAGTATTAAATAATTAGAACATACCCAAAGTTTCTCCTAGAGAAATTTACCAGTAAACCTTTTTAGATAATTTCAAAACTGATTATAATGTTAAAATAGTTGAAAAGGTTTATGCCATTAACAAAGATTATGAAAATTGTAGTCTTTTATCCCCTGATGTTATTAAAAAACATAGGAAAAAGGGTTATAATTTCATTCATATTGGGCTTGTGCAAGTTGCAGTTAAACCACTTAACATTAAAGGTATTAATTCGAGTATCTACCTTTGTCTTAGAGATGCTAGATTTTTGAATTATCATCCAAGTATCATTGGAATTATGGAATCAAGTATGCATAATGGTCCAATCCATTTCAATTACTTTCCTGATTTCACTTTAAGCCTGAGTGACCACAATTTATTAAAGGCTCTAATACTAAACATTAAAACTGCAGGTGAGATAACACAAATGATTGAAGGTTCTCAACCTCTTGCTTTGATTTATAGGATTTATTATAAGATCATGAAAACTAACTTAAATGTTCATGCTCTTAATAAAAGTCCTAAAGATCAAACTGTTTTAATCCAAAGTTCAACTAGTGATGATAATGTTCAGATCCCGAGAACCATCCTCTAGAAAGACATTACACTACATAGTCAATGGACTTTACCCAGTGAAATACCTCAACAAACTGTAGTTAACAACTTATTAAACATAGAAAATGTTAGACAATTTTCTGATGGAAATGTAAAACTAAGGTTTGAACGCACTAGAAGACCAGTTATTATAGAAGATTTTACTAGTTCTTCATCACATTCAGTTCATACTCGAAGGGACACTGAAGTACTTAGTAACCCTTCTATTAGGGATATAAAATTAAAAGGTATCCTTAATCAAGGTCAAACTAGTCATCCTTGTTATACTCAGAATGATCTTGTTGAAGAAGAGGGTTCTTCTTCTCCAACGACTTCAGAGTTTCCTACTCAATCTGATTTTGATGCTCCTATTAATAAACAATTAAGAGTCATTAAAAAGGATTTTGAATTAGATTGGGATATTCTTGTTAAGGATTTTAATTCCAAATCTAATAAAGAAAAAAGATATTTATTTAGGTCTAATCACCCTACTGAGAAAGAACGTGATAAATTTTTAAATAGATGGAAGAGATTTATTAAAAATGAAGAAATAAACATTACTTTTTACGATTGGTATGATCAATATCAAGGTAAATGTAATGTAATAACTACAACATAATGGATTCAAGAAGATAAATCAAAGGTTTCCTCTTGTCATCCTCCTTTAGAAACTGTTCTTATTCCAGTAAAAAACACTTCAGTTATTGCCAGTCCTTTCAAGATATTTGATGGAAATAAAGATGATAAAAAAAATTGTTGAACAAAACAATTTTGCAAATCAATATCTAGCAACATTAGGAAAACAGCTAGATAAAATAGAAGAAAAATTAGAAGAAACAGTTGTTAAAAACCCTGATTCAAAAATTGATCATCCTTTACTTAAATTACAAGAAAATAGAAATAAATTAGGCTTACCTAATAAAGATAGTGAGCTTACCCAGGTTATTGATAAGTTATTTAAGAAACTAAAAACTGAAACTAGTACAAGCGGTACTATAGCTCTTATTGATCAAGTTGAATTCGATAATGAAAACGATAGTCCTTCTGATTAGTCTGATTCAATTACTGATATAAATGATCAATTGAAAAAATTAACTGTTAATAACACTAGTATTATTAGGAATTTGTATTCTAGACCTACTCCTCCGGATCTACAGTTCGAAGAGAGAAATCTAGATAAACAAATCTTTGTGTCCTCTAATAAGATTTATGAATAAAACATTGATGGATTTAGTGAACAATAAATTTTAAATAAATTAAATCATATGTCCATGGTAGCTAAGAGTTATATTACTAAATTCAACAACATGTCCCAACCAGACATTGTTGAATTAATAGCTAGTGGATTTACTGGTATTCTTAGGTCTTGGTGGGAAAAACATCTCACAGAAGACGCTAGGTAATCGATAATCCATGTTGTCCAAATGGATGATGACGGCAATCCCATCTTCGATGAAGATGCTGGTATCCGCCTGATGGAGTTAATACTTTAATATTTACTATCATTAAACACTTTGTTGGAACCCCTAGTAACATTACTTAAAGAATTCACGATCACTTAAGTAACCTCACCTGTCGCACTCTAAGTGATTTTAGATGGTACAAAGATGTGTTTACTTCCCGAGTTATGTTGCGTAATGATAACAATAAACCGATTTGGAAAGAAAAATTCGTTAACGGTTTACCTTCTTTATTTGCCACATAAATTTCATGAAGAGTTAAGCAAAAATTTAGGTTACATTGATTATGATAATCTTACCTATGGTGATATTATAAGTTATATTCAAAAGATTGGTTTAAAGATGTGTATTGATTTTAAATTAGCTAAACAAGCCGGTAAAGATAAGAATAAAGACAAATATGAGTTAAGGACTTTTTGCGAACAATATGGTTTACCCCCTGTAGCTCCCTCTAGAAGAAAGCTCATGCATAAACATATTGAGTCTCGTAAGAGTCATAAACATCATAAAAGAAAACATAATCAATACAAAGATAAAAATCAAGATATTTACTATACTAAACCAAAAACTAGTAAGAAAATCAACTAAAAAACCCAAAAGGTTTGATAAAAGTAAAATTGTTTGCCACAATTGTGGGCAGAAAGGGCACTACAAGAGTGAGTGTTAAATCAAGCAGAAGTTATCTCAGCTAAATATTTTTGTTGAAGATACTGAACAACTATTAGAATTAATGAGAATAGAGAACAATGTCAGTAATGATGAAGGTTCTGATATTCCTTATTCTTCTAATAACAGTACCGACAACGATGATTCAAATAATGATAATGAAGTTACTATATATGTGCTGAGAATTGTAATGAAAGCTGTTATGTTAAAAGATTAAATGTAATTACCAAAGATGATGAAGAGAACTCTTTGTTAATTGATTTAATTAGTAAAATTACTGACCCTGAATTAAAAGTTCAATATACAAAACAGTTGAAAGATTTGTTAATCAAAGATAAAGGAGTTAAAGACAAGATTTTTAAAGCTAAAGAAAGCCTATATTTAGCCTTAATAAAACTCTTGAAAGATTTAAAGCTCCAGTCAAAGAAATTACCCTTCCAGAGTTAAATCAGGAAGTTAATAAACGCAAGAGAGAAATTTCTAACTTAAAAATAGAGGTTTCTAACTTGAGAAAGAAATTGAAGATAAAATATCTGACCTTCTGGTACATGATTCCTCTTCTAATGATGAAAATAATGATGAACTAGAATCATCAGGTACTAAAGAAGAGACCGATCTCTTTATTCAAGGTCTCTCCCTTAAAAGAATTAAAGATATCACAATTCAAAAATGGTATATCTCTATTAACTTAGTTATTGATAAAACATTCTCAATACAACTCCCTACCTTAGTTGATACTGGCGCAGATCTAAATTGTATTCAGGAAGGTCTTATCCCCACTAAGTATTATAAGAAAACTAGTGAAAAACTAAATTCTGATAACGGTAGTTAAATGGAAATAAAATATAAATTATCTAAAGTTCATATTTGTCAAGATAATATGTGTTTTAAAACTTCATTTGTTTTAATTCGCAATCTTATTGATAAGATCATCTTAGGTCTACCATTTATATATTTGTTATATCATTTCACTACCAGTAATAAAGGATTAAGCTGTGAGCATTTAGGTAAGAACATAACATTTAAATTTCTTATTAAACCTAAAGAAAGGGATTTGAGGTTTATCCAAGATGAATCTATTTCCAATTCTTTAAATCTTTTAAATTGCAAAACAACTTAAGAGTAAAAGAATTCAAGAAGAAGTTGCTAAGTTAAGAACGTATTTAAATGATAATATATGTTCAGTCTCTTAATGCTTTCTGGCATCTGAAGAAACATGTAGTTAAGCTCCTTTATTCTGAGAAATTTAAAGAACATTTAATCCCTACTAAAGCTAGACCTATTCAAATGAGTCATGAACAAATGGAATTATGCAAAAAAGAGATTAATGATCTCATTAATAAAGGTTTAATTAGACATAGTAAATCCCCTTAGTCTTGTCCTGCCTTTTATGTCAATAATGAAGCAGAAAAGAAGAGAGGTGTTCCCCGCCAAGTTATTAATTACAAACCATTGAACAAAGTTCTTGAGTGGATTAGGTACCCCTTACCAAATAAGGAAGATCTCCTTAGTAGATTAAGTGTTACCACCATTTTCAGTAAGTTTGACCTAAAATCAGGATTTTGGCAAGTCGTCATCCACCTAGATGATAGGTACAAAACGACGTTCACTACCCCATTCGGTCATTATGAATGGAACGTTCAGTTATTTGGTTTGCAAAATGCCCCTAGTGAATTTCAAAATATCCTCAATGACATCCTAAACCCCTTTAGTCACTTCATCATTGTTTATATCGATGATATCCTTGTTTTTTCCAAATCCATTGAAGAACATATTAAACACTTGAATTCATTTTTCAAGACAGTTAAGACCAATGGCCTTGTTCTTTCTCCTTCAAAATGCAGTCTATTTCAGACTAAGGTTTGGTTTCTTGGTCTTAATATTTATCATGGACTTACTCGGCCTATTGATAGAGCTATTCAATTTGCCAACAGATTCCCAGATAAAACTATAGACAAGACTCAACTGCAGAGATTTCTAGGCTCGCTCAATTACATTGGCAAGTTCTATGAAAATCTTAAGAAGATTTGCAAACCTCTCTTTCAGCATTTACAAACTAATCCTCCCCCTTGGACTGACATTCATACTTCTGTCGTCCAGCAAGTTAAAAAATATGTTAAGGTTTTGCCTTGCCTTGGCATCTCTAATGATTCAGCTTTTAAAATTGTTGAAACAAATTCCTCTAACATTGGATTCAGAGGTATCCTCAAGCAAAAGTTAACACCTTCTTCTTTTTAACAAATTGTCCGATTTCATTATGGTGCATGAAATTCCACACAGTTAAATTACAGTACTATTAAAAAAGAAATACTCTTTTTAGTTTTATGTATTAATAAATTTCAAAGTGAATTACTGAATCAAAAGTTTCTAGTTATAATATATTGCAAATCAGCAAAGTATATCTTATAAAAAGATGTTGAAAACATGGCCTCTAAGAAATCTTTCGCTAGATGGCAAGCCCTATTAAGCATTTTTGATTTTGAGATTGAATACATTAAAGGAGTAACAATTCAATTCCAGATTTTCTTACTCGTGAATTTATTAACATATGTGCCATTTTTTCACTATGAGTGTCCGAGGAGGCTTTTCTTCTCATGGTCAGGGTCACCCTTTGGACCCAAAACTCAAAGGAACACTGGTCCCTCATCTAGTCAACCAAGTTCCTCAACCTAACCCAGTTAATAAATTTCAGGTCCTTGGCACCATTCCCAATCCATTTTCATCGGTTTTAGCCAGTAACCCTAAACCAGTTGATCCATTTTGCAATTAAACGAAAGCAACTTCTTCAAATCCCAGTAACCTCGCTTCAGAGTACATTCTTAAATGGGAACAACAGTTGTTCCATATTGAATTACTTATGAAGACAAAAGATGATCCCATTAAGCTTGTTGCCCAGTATTTCTCTGTTGGATGACATTTTACCCCTTGGGCTCCTTATAAATCCCTTGCGTGTTATAAGGATATCCTTCTTGAAACTGAGTCAATATTCATCAAACCCATTTATGCTAGGGAAGATGAATCTAGAGTTCTTTATCATTCACTCTATATTAAACAAATCATTAATTTCTCCGAATGAGGAAATCATCCTTCTATTCTTAGGTGACTATCTAATCAGGATAACTCATATTGTTATTTTGATTATATTGAAGCTTGGAATAAGATCTTCCTTTATCAGAATGAAGCACATAGTCACTCGTGGTTCTTCCAATTCGACCACAAATTTAAAAGTCAAATCCCCTTCTGGTTTACTCTTTGGTGGTCTAGATTTGGGTCTTCTTTTGACCTTCTTCCTAATCCTTTTAAAATCCAGCTTAGTAATTTCAGCAACCATAATAAATATCACCCAAAGGGTGAAGGTATTTCGATTTTCCTCCAATTTATTAGTAAATATAAGGTTCTTTGGATTCTTAAATGGCAATATCCCACTCTTTCTCCATAAGAAGTTATGACATTTCAGTCTCCGTCATTTAAAAACCCAACAACTCAAACCACAGTTTCCCCAATTACTTATGTTTCTCGCCAATTCTTCATCAAGTGGTGGGATAAATTTGGTGTTGATAGGATTGTAGGCCAAGTTCAAAAGGAATTTCCCTCTGTTCCTATTTCAGTTCTTCCAGTCAGCTCGATTCCGGCCAAAGGATCATCTAGTAAATCAAAACCAAAAAAATCTAGCCCTGATAATTCTTTATGTTCTATTGATATTACCAATGTCAATAAATGTTCAACGACAGAGTTAAAAATCCTTGCTGATGCTATCCATAAAAGAATTGATAAGTTAAATGAAGAGGTAGAAGCTTCAGAATATTCTTCTTCCTCCTCCAAATGCGCTAGTTCCAGTAAAAATGTAGATGAGGAAGACGACATGGATCCTTACGGGACTATCAATCTTCAGGATGCTCAGGACCCATTCACCTAATGTCACAATCATTTGCACCTGGTCCTACAGCCTTAGTCAAAAGTTATTCCTGCTTTTTCACTAAAGGTAGCCCATAGTCACATGCACCTGCCCCTGCAGCCACTTAGTCAAAAAGATGCATCAACGTTTCCACCGAAAGCAGTTTTTACCACATGGTTCAGTCTAAAGTTCCCAAAAGCGTCCATACATAGTAAATAAGTCAACACTGTTTTAATGTTCATCAATAGTAAATATTGTCTATAATAATTCACTTTTTGTAATAGTAACTTTGTAATAGTTCTTACCTTATTCTATAAAAGGAACTTGAACTCAGTTAGCAAGACAGACTTAAAAAGACTCAGAGTTCCTTCTCTGACAAATCTTTAGACTCTCTCTTTTCTCTTCTTCTACTTCTCAAATGTTCTTAGTTAATTGTAAGTCACCTTTATTTTCTGTACTTGTAAATATTTCATTCAGTTATCAGTAAATCTGTATTATTTCAGTAATTCATTTGTGTTGTTTGCATGCGCCACTCTGTTCTTCTCATATTCTCTACTTCTGCCCCAAATGGTATGTTAACAGCGGGTAAGTTTTAAATTGTAAAACTTAAACAGAAAGAAGAAAAGATTAAGAAGATGACCTTTGAATTGGTAAAGTAATCTCTTTCTTTTATTTATAAACAGTTGAGGAAGGGATTACGTATAACCTAGATAAACTGTTAATGGAAGAGAGAAGTACGAAGAACTTCTTCTTCATCTTACTAGAAGAAGGAATCAACAAACTTCTTCTTCGATAACTAGAGAGAAGGGGGAAAGGACCTCGGGTGAGGTTTCTTACAAATGAAAAACTTGTAAGAAAAGCCTGAGTAACTCTAAACACTTCGAGTTACTTAAATAGAAACCTCAAAAGTAAATTACTATTGAATCACACAGGATTCACTATTAGATTTACTAAAGTAAAAGTACAAAGTAAAAGTAATTTACTAAAGCTAAAGTAAAATGTAAGAAACATTTTACATTTTATATTTACATTTACTATGGTAAAAGTAAAAACATTTTACTTTAAGTAAAAGCAAAAGTAAAGGTAAAAGTATTTTCTTTTACTTTACTTTCGGCTGATTGACTGGGGGACAACAATGATGCTGTTATTGACAGCTTTCTACTTTTGCTGAAAGCTGATGATGACTTGGGTCATCTTTGTTGATTGGCTGGTCCGTCTCCTGTCGGTGCCGGAGGGCGCTGGTTATCATCTTCTCAGATGGATCACCATCCCCATACATTTCGACCCCAAAATTTTTATCTAGGAAAATACCCTTCAACCCCTAAAAATTTGGTTTATAAAGAGAGAGAAAAAAAAATTCACCGAACAAGTGGTCAACATCTTCAAAACTATCAGTTAACTCGATCTAAACAAGAGACTTCTTTGTTAACTGTTTAAACAAAAATTCTTTCTTTTGTCATTCTGCTTAAACTCGAACCGTTCTTTCCTTAAGTAAACTCATACCTATAGATATAATGATTCCCTTAGCCTAAAACTGCTCCCACGCTGGAGACTTACAACGACATAATGGGACTTATGGCGATCTTAGGTGTTTTACAGCAAGTTAGGTGATTTAAAGTGGAGCAAAAGAAAGAAAAGTTTGAAGAAACATTTAAAAACAAGATCTAACCGTTTTTAATCGAAACCACCAACAGAACCAAGAACCAACCGTGTGGCTCTGATACCATTTAACAGCAGATAAGTTTTAAATTGTAAAACTTAAACAGAAAGAAGAAAAGATTAAGAAGACAACCTTTGAATTGGTAAAGTAATCTCTTTCTTTTATTTATAAACAGTTGAGGAAGGGATTACGTATAACCTAGATAAACTGTTAAATGAAGAGAGAAGTATGAAGAACTTCTTCTTCATCTTACTAGAAGAAGGAAGCAACAATATTCTTCTTCGATAACTAGAGAGAAGGGGGAGAGGACCTCAGGTGAGGTTTTTTATAAATGAAAAACCTGTAAGAAAAGTCTGAGTAACTCTAAACACTTTGAGTTACTTAAATAGAAAACTGAAAAGTAAATTACTATTGAATCACGCAAGATTCACTATTACATTAACTGAAGTAAAAGTACTTTACTAAAGTAAAAGTTAACGTAAGAAACATTTTATATTTACAATTACTAAGGTAAAATTAAATACACTTTACTTAAAGTAAATCCAAAAGTAAAAGTTAAAAGTAAATACTTTTACTTTACGTTCGATTGATTGACTGGGGAACAAACAATGATATTGTCGTTGACTGCTTTTTACTTTTGCTGGAAGTTGGTGATGGCTGGGGACATCGCTGTTGATTGACTGGTCCGTCTCCTGCCAGTGACGGATCGCTTTGTTGATCATCTTCTCAGATGATCACCATCCCCATAATATTCGACCCCAAAATTTTTATCCAGGAAAATACCCTTCAACACCCAAAATTTTGGTTTATATAGAAGGACAAAAAATAATTTCACCGAACAAGTGGTCAACATCTTCAAAATTTCTTAAATTTTGTAAAAACTTTTTATTTAAAAACAAATCAGACTGCGTCTGACACAAAGGATCACTCGATTGGCCTTGAACTATCAGTGAACTTGATCTAAATAGGAGACTTCTTTGTTAACTGTTTAAACAAAAAAATCTTTATTTTGTCATTCCGCTTAAACTCAAACCGTTCTTGCCTTAAGTAAACTCATACATGTAGATCTAAGGATTCCCTTAGCCTAAACTACTCCAAATCGTGGAGACTTACAATGGCATAACGGGACTTATGGCGATCAGAGGTGGTTAACATCAAGTTACGCGATTTAAAGTGGAACAAAAGAAATAATAGTTTGAAGAAACATTTAAAAACAAGATCTAACTATTTTTAATCGAAACCACCTACAGTACCAAGAACCAACCGTGTGGCTCTGATACCATTTAATAGCGAATAAGTTTTATTCAAGAAACTTATTTATAAAGAAGAAAAGATTAAGAAGATGACCGGTGAATCGGTAAAGTAATCTCTTTCTTTTATTTATAAACAGTTGAGGAAGGGATTACATCTAACCTAGATAAACTATTAATGGAAGAGAGAAGTACGAAGAACTTCTTCTCCATCTTACTAGAAGAAGGAAGCAACAAGCTTCTTCTTCGGTAACTAGAGAGAAAGGGGAGAGGACCTCGGGTGAGGTTTCTTACAAATGAAAAGAAAGAGGTTTTAAAAGAAGGAAAGAATTGTTGATTGAAAAGATCTTACTCAGCAATTAGAAACAACAATACAACTTGGCTTTGATACCATTTAACAGCGGATAAGTTTTATTCAATAAACATAAACAGAAAGAAGAAATTTAAAGAAGATGACTGGTGAATCGGTAAAGTAATTTCTTTCTTTTATTTCTAAACAGTTGAGGAAGGGATTACGTATAACCTAGATAAACAGTAAATGGAAGAGAGAAGTACGAAGAACTTCTTCTTCATCTTACTAGAAGAAGGAAGCAACAAGCTTCTTCTTCGTTAACTAGAGAGAAGGGAGAGCAGACCTCAGGTGAGGTTTCTTACAAAATGAAAACCTGTAAGAAAAGTCTGAGTAACTCTAAACACTTGAGTTACTTAAATAGAAACCTCAAAAGTAAATTACTATTAAATCACGCAGGATTCACTATTACATTTACTGAAGTAAAAGTACAAAGTAAAAGTAATTTACTAAAGTAAAAGTAAACGTAAGAAACATTTTACATTTACATTTACTACGGTAAAAGTAAAAACATTTTACTTAAAGTAAAAGCTATTTTATTGGGGGACAACAACGATGTTATTGTTGACTACTTTTCGCTTTTTCTTTGAAAGTTGATGATGACTTGGGCCATCTTTGTTGACCGAGTGGTTAAATCTCTCTTGTTGGTGTCGAGGGTATTGTTGATCATCTTCTCGGATGGATCACCATCCCCATACATTTCAACCCCAAAATTTTTATCAAGGAAAATACCCTTCAACACCCAAAAATTTGGTTTATAAGGAAGGAGAAAAAAATTCACCCGAACAAGTGGTCAACATCTTCAAAATTTCTTAAATTTTGTAAAACCTTTGTTTAAAAACAAATCGCATAACAGTCATTCTGAAACAAAGGATCACTCGATTGGCCTTGAACTATCGGTGAACTCGATCTAAACAGGAGACTTCTTTGTTAATTGTTTAAACAAAAATTCTTTCTTTTGTCATTCCGCTTAAACTCAAATCGTTCTTGCCTTTAGTAAACTCATACCTATAGATCTAATGATTCCCTTAGCCTAAATCTGCTCCCTATTACTGGAGACTTACGATGGCATAACGGGACTTATGGCGATCTTAGGTGTTTTACAACAAGTTAGGCTATTTAAAGTGGAGCAAAAGAAATAAAAGTTTGAAGAAACATTTAAAAACAAGATCTAACCTGTTTTTAATCAAAACCACCAATGAACCAAGAACCAACCATGGGCTTTGATACCATTTAACATCGGATAAGTTTTAATTTGTAAAACTTAAGCAGAAAGAAGAAATTGAAAGAAGATTACGGTGAATCGGTAAAGTAATCTCTTTCTTTTATTAATAAACAGATTGAGAAAGGGATTACGTATAACCTAGATAAATTGTTAATGGAAAGAGAAGGACGAAGAACTTCTTCTTTATCTTACTAGAAGAAGGAAGCAAAGCAAGCATCTTCTTCGTTAACTAGAGAGAAGGGAGAACAGACCTCGGTGAGGTTTCTTAAAAATGAAAAACCGTAAGAAAAGCCCGAGAAACTCTAAACACTTGAGTTACTTAAATAGAAACCTCAAAAGTAAATTACTATTGAATCACGCTTGAGATTCACTATTACATTTCTTGAAGTAAAAGTACAAAGTAAAAGTAATTTACTAAAGTAAAAGTAAACGAAGAAACATTTTACATTTACATTTACTATGGTAAAAGTAAAAAAATTACTTAAAGTAAAAGCTATTTTATTGGGGACAACAATGATGTTATTGTTGACTACTTTCGCTTTTCTTTGAAAGTTGATGATGACTTAGGCCATCTTTGTTGTTGGAGAGTGGGTCGTCTCTTGTTGGTGTTGGAGGCGCTTTTGATCATCTTCTAAGATGGATCACCATCCCTATACATTTCGACCCCAAAATTTTTATCAAGGAAAATACCCTTCAACACCCAAAAATTTGGTTTATAAAGAAGGAGAAAAAAAAATTCACCAAACAAGTGGTCAACATCTTCAAAATTTCTTAAATTTTGTAAAACCTTTGTTTAAAAACAAATCGATAAATATTCAAACAAAGGATCACTCGATTGGCCTTGAACTATCAGTGAACTCGATCTAAATAGGAGACTTCTTTGTTAATTGTTTAAACAAAAATTCTTTCTTTTGTCATTCCGCTTAAACTCAAATCGTTCTTGCCTTTAGTAAACTCATACCTATAGATCTAATGATTCCCTTAGCCTAAATTTGCTTCCACGCTGGAGACTTACAATGGCATAACGGGACTTATGGCGATCTTAGGTGTTTTACAACAAGTTAGGCGATTTAAAGTGGAGCAAAAGAAATAAAATTTTGAAGAAACATTTAAAAACAAGATCTAACCGTGTTTAATCAAAACCACCAACAGAACCAAGAACCAACTATGCGGCTTTGATACCATTTAACATCGGATAAGTTTTAATTTGTAAAACTTAAACAGAAAGAAGAAATTGAAAGAAGATTACCGGTGAATCGGTAAAGTAATCTCTTTCTTTTATTTATAAACAGTTGAGAAAGGGATTACGTATAACCTAGATAAATTGTTAATGGAAGAGAGAAGGACGAAGAACTTCTTCTTCATCTTACTAGAAGAAGGAAGCAACAAGCATCATCTTCTTCGTTAACTAGAGAGAAGGGAGAATGAGACCTCGGTGAGGTTTCTTAAAAAATGAAAACACCGTAAGAAAAGCCCGAGAAACTCTAAACACTTGAGTTACTTAAATAGAAACCTCAAAAGTAAATTACTATTGAATCACATGAGATTCACTATTACATTATCAAGTAAAAGTACAAAGTAAAAGTAATTTACTAAAGTAAAAGTAAAGCGTAAGAAACATTTTACATTTACATTTACTATGTTAAAAGTAAAAAAATTTACTTAAAGTAAAAGCTATTTTATTGGGGACAACAATGATGTTATTGTTGACTACTTTTTTACTTTTGAAAAGTTGATGATGACTTGGGCCATCTTTGTTGACTGAGTGGGTCGTCTCTTGTTGGTGTTGGAGGGCGCTTTTGATCATCTTCTAAGATGGATCACCATCCCTATACATTTCGACCCCAAAATTTTTATCAAGGAAAATACCCTTCAACACCCAAAAATTTGGTTTATAAAGAAGGAGAAAAAAAAATTCACCAAACAAGTGGTCAACATATTCAAAATTTCTTAAATTTTGTAAAACCTTTTGTTTAAAAACAAATCAGACAGCGTCTGAAACAAAGGATCACTCGATTGGCCTTGAACTATCAGTGAACTCGATCTAAATAGGAGACTTCTTTGTTAATTGTTTAAACAAAAATTATTTCTTTTGTCATTCCGCTTAAACTCAAATCGTTCTTGCCTTTAGTAAACTCATACCTATAGATCTAATGATTCCCTTAGCCTAAATTTGCTCCCCCACTGAGACTTACAATGGCATAATGGGACTTATGGCGATCTTAGGTGTTTTACAACAAGTTAAGCGATTTAAAGTGGAGCAAAAGAAATAAAAGTTTGAAAAACATTTAAAAACAAGTTCTAACAGTTTTAATCAAAACCACCAATGTAACCAAGAACCAACTATGTGGCTTTGATACCATTTAACATCGGATAAGTTTTAATTTGTAAAACTTAAATGTAAAGAAGAAATTGAAAGAAGATTACCGGTGAATCGGTAGAAATAATCTCTTTCTTTTATTTATAAACAGGTTGAAAGGGATTACATTATAACCTAGATAAATTGTTAATGGAAGAGAGAAGGACGAAGAACTTCTTCTTCATCTTACTAGAAGAAGGAAGCAACAAGCATCTTCGTCATTAACTAAAGAGAAGGGAGAATGAGACCTCGTGTGAGGTTTCTTACAAAATGAAAACACAGTAGAAAAAGCCCGAGAAACTCTAAACACTTGAGTTACTTAAATAGAAACCTCAAAAGTAAATTACTATTGAATCACTTGAGATTCACTATTACATTTCATCAAGTAAAAAAGTACAAAGTAAAAGTAATTTACTAAAGTAAAAGTAAACGTAAGAAACATTTTACATTTATATTTACTATGGTAAAAGTATAAAAAATTTACTTAAAGTAAAAGCTATTTTATTGGGGGACAACAATGATGCTATTGTTGACTACTTTCTGCTTTTGCTGAAAGTTGATGATGACTTGGGCCATCTTTGTTGACTGAGTGGGTCGTCTCTTGTTGGTGTTGGAGGGCGCTTTTGATCATCTTCTAAGATGGATCACCATCCCTATACATTTCGACCCCAAAATTTTTATCAAGGAAAATACCCTTTAACACCCAAAAATTTGGTTTATAAAGAAGGAGAAAAAAATTCACTTAGAACAAGTGGTCAACATCTTCAAAATTTCTTAAATTTTGTAAAACCTTTTGTTTAAAAACAAATCGAGATAAATATGTCAAACAAAAGATCACTCGATTGGCCTTGAACTATCGGTGAACTCGATCTAACAGATGAGACTTCTTTGTTAATTGTTTAAACAAAAATTCTTTCTTTTATCATTCCGCTTAAACTCAAATCATTCTTGCCTTTAGTAAACTCATACCTATAGATCTAATGATTCCCTTAGCCTAAATCTGCTCCCACGCTGGAGACTTACAATGGCATAACGGGACTTATGGCGATCTTAGGTGTTTTACAACAAGTTAGGCGATTTAAAGTGGAGCAAAAGAAATAAAAGTTTGAAGAAACATTTAAAAACGAGATCTAACTATTTTTAATCAAAACCACCAACAGAACCAAGAACCAACCATGTGGCTTTGATACCATTTAACATCGGATAAGTTTTAATTTGTAAAACTTAAACAGAAAGAAGAAATTGAAAGAAGATTTGGGTGAATCGGTAAAGTAATCTCTTTCTTTTATTAATAAACATGTTGAGAAAGGGATTACGTATAACCTAGATAAATTGTTAATGGAAGAGAAGGACGAAGAACTTCTTCTTTATCTTACTAGAAGAAGGAAGCAACAAGCATCTTCTTCGTTAACTAGAGAGAAGGGAGAACAGGACCTCGGTGAGGTTTCTTAAAAAATGAAAACCTCAGAAGAAAAGCACGAGAAACTCTAAACACTTGAGTTACTTAAATAGAAACCTCAAAAGTAAATTACTATTGAATCACGCAGGATTCACTATTACATTTACTGAAGTAAAAGTACAAAGTAAAAGTAATTTACTAAAGTAAAAGTAAATGTAAGAAACATTTTACATTTACATTTACTATGGTAAAAGTAAAAACATTTTACTTAAAGTAAAAGCTATTTTATTGGGGGACAACAACGATGCTATTGTTGACTACTTTTTCGCTTTTCTTTGAAAGTTGATGATGACTTAGGCCATCTTTGTCGACCGAGTGGTTTAAATCTCTTGTTGGTGTCGAGGGGTATTGTTGATCATCTTCTCAGATGGATCACCATCCCCATACATTTCGACCCCAAAATTTTTATCAAGGAAAATATCCTTCAACACCCAAAAATTTGGTTTATAAAGAAGGAGAAAAAAAATTCACCGAACAAGTGGTCAACATATTCAAAATTTTTTAAATTTTGTAAAACCTTTTGTTTAAAAACAAATCAGACAGCGTCTGAAACAAAGGATCACTCGATTGGCCTTGAACTATCAGTGAACTCGATCTAAACAGGAGACTTCTTTGTTAATTGTTTAAACAAAAATTCTTTCTTTTGTCATTCCGCTTAAACTCAAATCGTTCTTGCCTTTAGTAAACTCATACCTATAGATCTAATGATTCCCTTAGCCTAAATCTGGTCCTACGTTGGAGACTTACAATGGCATAACGGGACTTATGGCGATCTTAGGTGTTTTACAACAAGTTAGGCTATTTCAAGTGGAGCAAAAGAAATAAAAATTTGAAGAAACATTTAAAAACAAGATCTAACCGTTTTTAATCAAAACCACCAACAGAACCAAGAACCAACCATGTGGCTTTGATACCATTTAACATCGGATAAGTTTTAATTTGTAAAACTTAAACAGAAAGAAGAAATTGAAAGAAGATTACCGGTGAATCGGTAAAGTAATCTCTTTCTTTTATTTATAAACAGTTGAGAAAGGGATTACGTATAACCTAGATAAATTGTAAATGGAAGAGAGAAGTACGAAGAACTTCTTCTTCATCTTACTAGAAGAAGGAAGCAACAAGCCTCTTCTTCGTTAACTAGAGAGAAGGGAGAGCAGACCTCAGGTGAGGATTCTTACAAAATGAAAACCTGTAAGAAAAGTCTGAGTAACTCTAAACACTTGAGTTACTTAAATAGAAACCTCAAAAGTAAATTACTATTAAATCACGCAGGATTCACTATTACATTTACTGAAGTAAAAGTACAAAGTAAAAGTAATTTACTAAAGTAAAAGTAAACGTAAGAAACATTTTACATTTACATTTACTATGGTAAAAGTAAAAACATTTTACTTAAAGTAAAAGCTATTTTATTGGGGGACAACAACGATGCTATTGTTGACTACTTTCTGCTTTTGCTGAAAGTTGATGATGACTTGGGCCATCTTTGTTGACTGAGTGGTTAAATCTCTTGTTGGTGTCGAGTATATTTGTTGATCATCTTCTCAGATGGATCACCATCCCCATACATTTCGACCCCAAAATTTTTATCAAGGAAAATACCCTTCAACACCCAAAAATTTGGTTTATAAAGAAGGAGAAAAAAAAATTCACCGAACAAGTGGTCAACATCTTCAAAATTTCTTAAATTTTGTAAAACCTTTTGTTTAAAAACAAATCAGACAGCGTCTGAAACAAAGGATCACTCGATTGGCCTTGAACTATCAGTGAACTCGATCTAAATAGGAGACTTCTTTGTTAATTGTTTAAACAAAAATTCTTTCTTTTGTCATTCCGCTTAAACTCAAATCGTTCTTACCTTTAGTAAACTCATACCTATAGATCTAATGATTCCCTTAGCCTAAATATGCTCCTACGCTGGAGACTTACAATGGCATAACGGGACTTATGGCGATCTTTGGTGTTTTACAACAAGTTAGGCGATTTAAAGTGGAGCAAAAGAAATAAAAGTTTGAAGAAACATTTAAAAACAAGATCTAAGCTATTTTTTAATCAAAAGCACCAATGAACCAAGAACCAACCATGTGGCTTTGATACCATTTAACATCGGATAAGTTTTAATTTGTAAAACTTAAGCGTAAAGAAGAAATTGAAAGAAGATTACTGGGTGAATCGGTAAAGAAAATCTCTTTCTTTTATTAATAAACAGTTGAGAAAGGGATTACGTATAACCTAGATAAATTGTTAATGGAAGAGAGAAGGACGAAGAACTTCTTCTTTATCTTACTAGAAGAAGGAAGCAACAAGCATCTTCTTCGTTAACTAGAAGAAGGGAGAAACAGACCTCGGTGAGGTTTCTTAAAAAATGAAAACACTGTAAGAAAAGCACGAGAAACTCCAAACACTTGAGTTACTTAAATAGAAACCTCAAAAGTAAATTACTATTGAATCACTTGAGATTCACTATTACATTTCTTGAAGTAAAAGTACAAAGTAAAAGTAATTTACAAAAGTAAAAGTAAATGTAAGAAACATTTTACATTTACATTTACTATGGTAAAAGTAAAAACATTTTACTTAAAGTAAAAGCTATTTTATTGGGGACAAACAACGATATTATTGTTGACTACTTTACCTTTTCTTTGAAAGTTGATGATGACTTAGGCCATCTTTGTTGGTCGAGTGGTTAAATCTCTTGTTGGTGTCAGAGAGGCTTGTTGATCATCTTCTCGGATGGATCACCATCCCCATACATTTCGACCCCAAAATTTTTATCAAGGAAAATATCCTTCAACACCCAAAAATTTGGTTTATAAAGAAGGAGAAAAAAAAATTCCAGAAACAAGTGGTCAACATATTCAAAATTTTTAAATTTTGTAAAACCTTTGTTTAAAAACAAATTAGGCGTGTCACGAAACAAAGGATCACTCGATTGGCCTTGAACTATCGGTGAACTCGATCTAAACAGAGACTTCTTTCTTAATTGTTTAAACAAAAATTCTTTCTTTTGTCATTCCGCTTAAACTCAAATCGTTCTTGCCTTTAGTAAACTCATACCTATAGATCTAATGATTCCCTTAGCCTATATCGGTCCCCACGTTGGAGACTTACAATGGCATAACGGGACTTATGGCGATCTTAGGTGTTTTACAACAAGTTAGGCTATTTCAAGTGGAGCAAAAGAAATAAAAATTTGAAGAAACATTTAAAAACAAGATCTAACTGTTTTTAATCAAAACCACCAATGAACCAAGAACCAACCATGTGGCTTTGATACCATTTAACATCGGATAAGTTTTAATTTGTGAAACTTAAGCAGTAAAGAAGAAATTGAAAGAAGATTAGGTGAATCGGTAAAGTAATCTCTTTCTTTTATTTATAAACAGTTGAGAAAGGGATTACATTATAACCTAGATAAATTGTAAATGGAAGAGAGAAATGCGAAGAACTTCTTCTTCATCTTACTAGAAGAAGGAAGCAACAAGCCTCTTCTTACGTTAACTAGAGAGAAGGGAGAAGCAGGACCTCGGTGAGGATTCTTACAAAATGAAAACACCTGTGAAGAAAAGTCCGAGTAACTCTAAACACTTGAGTTACTTAAATAGAAACCTCAAAAGTAAATTACTATTAAATCACGCAGGATTCACTATTACATTTACTGAAGTAAAAGTACAAAGTAAAAGTAATTTACTAAAGTAAAAGTAAACGTAAGAAACATTTTACATTTACATTTACTATGGTAAAAGTAAAAACATTTTACTTAAAGTAAAAGCTATTTTATTGGGGGACAACAACGATGCTATTGTTGACTACTTTCTGCTTTTGCTGAAAGTTGATGATGACTTGGGCCATCTTTGTTGACTGAGTGGTTTGTCTCTTGTTGGTGTCAGAGGGCGCTGTTGATCATCTTCTCAGATGGATCACCATCCCCATATATTTCGACCCCAAAATTTTTATCAAGGAAAATACCCTTCAACACCCAAAAATTTGGTTTATAAAGAAGGAGAAAAAAAATTCACCGAACAAGTGGTCAACATCTTCAAAATTTCTTAAATTTTGTAAAACCTTTGTTTAAAAACAAATCGACAAATATTCCAAAACAAAGGATCACTCGATTGGCCTTGAACTATCAAAGTGAACTCGATCTAAATAGGAGACTTCTTTGTTAATTGTTTAAACAAAATTCTTTCTTTTTGTCATTCGCTTAAACTCAAATCGTTCTTACCTTTAGTAAACTCATACCTATAGATCTAATGATTCCCTTAGCCTAAATCTGCTCCTACGCTGGAGACTTACAATGGCATAACGGGACTTATGGCGATCTTAGGTGTTTTACAACAAGTTAGGCGATTTAAAGTGGAGCAAAAGAAATAAAAGTTTGAAGAAACATTTAAAAACAAGATCTAACTGTTTTTAATCAAAACCACCAACAGAACCAAGAACCAACCATGTGGCTTTGATACCATTTAACATCGGATAAGTTTTAATTTGTAAAACTTAAACAGAAAGAAGAAATTGAAAGAAGATTACCGGTGAATCGGTAAAATAATCTCTTTCTTTTATTTATAAACAGTTGAGAAAGGGATTACGTATAACCTAGATAAATTGTTAATGGAAGAGAGAAGGACGAAGAATTTCTTCTTCATCTTACTAGAAGAAGGAAGCAACAAGCATCTTCTTCGTTAACTAGAGAGAAGGGAGAACAGATGTGACAACCCGAGAAATTAGAAAACTATTAAAATCTTAAATGATTGGTTTAAGGTCAAATAATAGACCTAGACAGAAAATAAGTGCATGTGTTTGATGTTTTTAGAAAGGAATTTGAGGATTTAAAATTTCTTTTAGTAAATTATTCAGGATTAAGGGTATGTGTGTATATATTCTGTGATTACGGTATTATGTGTGCAGAATGTGGTGAAGGGTCAAGGTTGACGGATAAATTAAACATGTGTCAAACCCTAATCGTATATATTAAGAACGTCCATGTTAGGTTATAAAATTACTACGATTTATAAGAAACCCTAAAGTTAAATTTCGGAACCCTAATTTTGTTTGAAACCCTAGCAGAGCTAATTGATAAATTAGCTATTTTAATTAGGAAATTGTTTATCCTAATTAGTAAGATTTATTTATGATTGGGAAATTTGAATATAATTTGAAAATCCTAATTTTAATTTAGAGATATGAATTTCCTATTTAGAAAAAAAACCTAAATTGGAAAATATTAGAAAATTAATTTTTGAAAACCCTAAGGGTTGTAACAAATGTCTAAAATGCCCTTTGTGTATTATTAAAGATAGCATTCAATTATTGTTCTATTATTGATTTGAGGCTAGCTAATGCGCACATCCATATGCTTAGGATTCCAACATGATCGACCCCTCAAATCGACCTCCTCAATTATTTTCAATCTTGCATTCAATTAGTTACAAATTATTATTGAGAGAGGAAATCACAGGTGTAATAATAAAATGAAAAAAAAGGAAAAATAATATATTTTCTTATGGGACTGAATTGGGGACAAATGAATGTGAAAGAATAAAAGAAAAAAACAGAGAAAGCAGCGTATGGGTTCTCTCTCTCTTTCGATGGCTTCTTATAGTCTTCTTGGCCGTCGAGAGTCGAGGTATCGTCTTGTCATGATGTGCTCAAATTGCCGTCGGAAGTTTCCAACTTCTACCGAATCCCTCATCGCTAATGTTAATGTAACGCCGTGAAAACTCGTTGCTTAGCCCAAGCACCAACGACAATGAACAATTCGGTCGAGGAGAAAAGCATGGCGAGAGAGGCTTCGGTTGGAGGGCTTGACGGAAGGCGAGCACGGCTTGAACGAGCAATCACAGAAATGACTCTACTCTTCTTTGCAAGACGCAGTGATCAAAAGTCAGTAACAGCAGATCCCGCCACGCTTCTCTCAAAGAACTACTCCGATGCCTTACCCGATGCCAAAATGACAATGAGTTTGAAGCTCTGATTGGTCCAAGGGCTACTCCGGCTCGGCGCATCTCACGTCAACTACAACGACGCGTTTGGGTAGGAGATGTGGGCTAAGGTGACTTCGATCCTTCTACTAGGATTTATATACTGATTTCGATTTTTGTTAGTATGATGAAGGAGTTTTGGTTAGAGCTCACTATATACCGCATGGACATGTTCGAACAACCGCAACGTGTTGCGGTTAATCGCTTTTCTTACGAGGTGGTCTCCGTGATGATCGACTTGATCGAGAACTAATGGTAGTACGCATGCAAAGAGCTCATTGAATTCATACCCTAGCTAGCCATCTTCTCCGTTGAAGAAGCGCTCGTTATTACTTCCATCATGATGCTAGCCCAAAACGCCGAAAGTAAGCCGCAGATGGCTACTCGTGGAGTCGATGACCATGATCCGTCTGCCAAGGCACGACAAGCTTCGACCGACAATGAAGCAATCCTACGGTCGAGGTGGACGTGAGTTTATCTAATGGAACTGGTCCAGGTCATTGTTCCAAGTGGTCTCCAATCACAACCACTTTGAGGGTTGTTGGCTCAACATCGATGGCAAGGAGAAAGAGATAGAAGGAGAGCAAGCGGATTCGCCAAGCAAAACTTCGTTGCTTATTGTTGTTTGCCATCTTTTCTTCTAACTGCTCGACCGTGTCGATCGGTGAGCCAAACAAAGAACTTCTGAGAGCCATCTGGGAAATCGATAGAGTAAGACGTATATATATATATATATATATATATATATATATAATCGTTCATGGTCGGTGGAGGATGGCGTCGTCGGAATTTGGTTTGTGTGGCCGACCATCCATTTCATGGAAGATCCGGTGGAGCGATTCTTTGGGCTGGATTAATGTTTCCGACGAGATCATGTGATGGCCGGTGATCGGAGAGAGAGAGAGGATTATGGGTTACATTGAAGAGGAGTATTTCTTCACTTACTCAATCCGTATGTCATTTCGCCGAGGGATGTGTTGTCAATGATATGCAATGAGAGCTCTACTCACTTCGATCTCAATTAGGAAAGTAGCACCCAAGGGTCGGCAGGACTCCTTCATGGGAAAACGAATGTTAATGAAATTTGAGGTCTTTGACGGTAATAATGGAACGATATCGTTGTCATCTTCAATGTTTCCAAAGATGGGTCATCTTGGTTCAAGCCTTGGTGTTGATACGTTTACGGTAGTTCTTGATTTTTAGATGACAGACCATACGACCATCCTGTGCTTAAGATGGGTGAGAATTCGATACCAAAAGAAGCGGCATACCGGATAATAAACGACGGACCAAGGTAAGTCACCGGGTTTAATACTATGGCGGTGAGCAAAAAGAGATTGGTAAGGCACACTAGACAAATGCTCCAAACAAGATGGAGGATTGGGATGCTCCACTTCACGTAGTTGGGTTGAAATTGAAGAATTGTCGTCGAGGTCGGTGATTTGTGCCACGGGTTTGGAGGTCGTAGAATAATGAATTTACATATAGGTATTTAATTATTTAATTATAATACTAACTAAATGATTTAAATATAATTTTAATTCATGGAAAATCATGAAAAGTCATTTTATGATGTTATAAAATATTTGAAGTTATTTTTAATGACTTTTAATATTTTGTGATGAAATTCATTAATTAATCAATATTAATGATAATTGTTTTATTTAATAAATATATTAAATAAATTATGGAAAAATAGAATTAATGCTTTAAAAATCATATAACAATGATTTAAGTGTTAGAAAAATATTTTAAGTTATAAACTATAACTTTTGATATTTTGGCATGAAAATATTAATATTTTATTATTAATATCAATTATCGGATAATGATTTTAAGTGTTTAAAAATCATATAAATGTGATTTTAAGGTATTAAAAATACCGTGATATATTATAAATTATATTATAATATTATGTAATGATTTTCATTAATATTTGATATTAAATAGATATTAATGATTAAAGAATTATGTGGTATTTAATTCATTTAAATACGTTATTAATGATCGGAAAATTTAGATAAATGATATTAATTATCTGAAAAATATTTCAAGCTTATGAAAATCATTTAGACTGATAAGAAAATTATCTGTGATATCGTCAAGTGTTTAGGCAGAGTTTAATTAAACTTAGACTCCTTAAATTGTCCGATTAGATCATCGGGATGATAGAATTGTACCGATTTCAACTCGGACTGAAATAGTTTGACTTGAAGCTATGTCTTATGTGTATAAGAGACTGATAAGATTATGTGGTAATATGTTTAAGTTATTTTATAACTGTGATGATATTATTCTAATATTGGAGATCTATATTATTAATATTAGGTCTTCAGGAGAAGCATATTATATTGCGTTACGGTAATGAACGGTACAGGCAAGTTCCTAAACTTGAACTTCTAATTATTGTGCAAGTTTTTCAAGTTCTTTTCACTTAAACTCTTTTAAGAGTGGTTTCAGACAGATATGCTTATGAATTGTACTCGTACATATTGCATGTATTCATCTCCAGTATGAAAGGTCGATCACCTTCATTACCGGTCGATTCAGATATAATTGTTATGTTCATTTTCAATGTTCATTCAAACTTTGAAATTTTGTTCATGCTAATTCACAACTACATTGTGAAGGATAGCTTGACTTATTATTCAAACTCTTTCAATCATGATATATCTTTCGTGTGTTTTTTTTAAAACTTCTTTGGGCAACTTTCATGCTCACCCTTGCTATATCATGATAAAACATTGCGAGATAAAGCGAATCTGGCCGATTCATGAGGAAAAGGATAATGCCAAATTCAAACTTGGGATAGAATGTGAAGTTAAGTTGTAAAGTATGTTGAAGAATAGTATTGTCATGTGTTAGACAGTTCACAATTGTGTATAAGTTAAGGTTACTCGATTTTGGGAATAGTGTGTAAAGTTTAATGTATAAACAATTTATGTTTATATCTTCCGCAACAGTTGTAGAAATAGCGAACCGGATCCGCGGCGATTTGGGGCTCGGGTTCGGGGGTTGCTACAACAGACCTCAGGTGAGGTTTCTTAAAAAATGAAAACCTTTAAGAAAAGCCTGAGAAACTCTAAACACTTGAGTTACTTAAATAGAAACCTCAAAAGTAAATTACTATTGAGTCACGCAGGATTCACTATTACATTTACTGAAGTAAAAGTACAAAGTAAAAGTAATTTACTAAAGTAAAAGTAAACGTAAGAAACATTTTACATTTACATTTACTATGGTAAAAGTAAAAAAAATTTACTTAAAGTAAAAGCTATTTTATTGGGGGACAACAATGATGCTATTGTTGACTACTTTCTGCTTTTGCTGAAAGTTGATGATGACTTGGGCCATCTTTGTTGACTGAGTGGGTAGTCTCTTGTTGGTGTTGGAGGGCGCTTTTGATCATCTTCTAAGATGGATCACCATCCGTATACATTTCGACCCCAAAATTTTTATCAAGGAAAATACCGTTCAACACCCAAAAATTTGGTTTATAAAGAAGGAGAAAAAAAAATTCACCGAACAAGTGGTCAATATCTTCAAACTTTCTTAAATTTGGTAAAACCTTTTGTTTAAAAACAAATCAGACAGCGTCTGAAACAAAGGATCACTCGACTGGCCTTGAACTATCAGTGAACTCGATCTAAACAGGAGACTTCTTTGTTAATTGTTTAAACAAAAATTCTTTCTTTTGTCATTCCGCTTAAACTCAAATCGTTCTTGCCTTTAGTAAACTCATACCTATTGATCTAATGATTCCCTTAGCCTAAATCTGCTCCTACGTTGGAGACTTACAATGGCATAACGGGACTTATGGCGATCTTAGGTGTTTTACAACAAGTTAGGCTATTTAAAGTGGATCAAAAGAAATAAAAGTTTGAAGAAACATTTAAAAACAAGATCTAACCGTTTTTAATCAAAACCACCAAAGAACCAAGAACCAACCATGTGGCTTTGATACCATTTAACATCGGATAAGTTTTAATATGTAAAACTTAAACAGAAAGAAGAAACTGAGAGAAGATTACTGGTGAATCGGTAAAGTAATCTCTTTTTTTAATATATAAATAGTTTAAAAAGGGATTACGTATAACCTAGATAAATTGTTAATGGAAGAGAGAAGGACGAAGAACTTCTTCTTCATCTTACTAGAAGAAGGAAGCAACAAGCATCTTCTTCGTTAACTAAAGAGAAGGGAGAACAGACCTCAGGTGAGGTTTCTTACAAAATGAAAACCTGTAAGAAAAGCCTGAGTAACTCTAAACACTTGAGTTACTAAAATAGAAACCTCAAAAGTAAATTACTATTGAATCACGCAGGATTCACTATTACATTTACTGAAGTAAAAGTACAAAGTAAAAGTAATTTACTAAAGTAAAAGTAAACGTAAGAAACATTTTACATTTACATTTACTATGGTAAAAGTAAAAACATTTTACTTAAAGTAAAAGCTATTTTATTGGGGACAACAACGATGTTATTGTTGACTACTTTACGCTTTTCTTTGAAAGTTGATGATGACTTAGGCCATCTTTGTTGACCGAGTGGTTTGTCTCTTGTTGGTGGTGGAGGGGTACTGTTGATCATCTTCTCGGATGGATCACCATCCCCATACATTTCGACCCCAAAATTTTTATCAAGGAAAATATCTTTCAACACCCAAAAATTTGGTTTATAAAAAGGAGAAAAAAATTCATAGAACAAGTGGTCAACATATTCAAAATTTTTAAATTTTGTAAAACCTTTTGTTTAAAAACAAATCGACAATACGTCTCAAACAAAGGATCTTTGGATTGGCCTTGAACTATCAAGTGAACTCGATCTAAAAGCAGGAGACTTCTTTGTTAATTGTTTAAACAAAAATTCTTTCTTTTGTCATTCCGCTTAAACTCAAATCGTTCTTGCTTTTAGTAAACTCATACCTATAGATCTAATGATTCCCTTAGCCTAAATCTGCTCCCACGTTGGAGACTTACAATGGCATACTTGGGACTTATGGCGATCTTAGGTGTTTTACAACAAGTTAGGCTATTTAAAGTGGAGCAAAAGAAATAAAAGTTTGAAGAAACATTTAAAAAACAAGATCTAACCGCTTTTTAATCAAAACCACCAATGTAACCAAGAACCAACCATGTGGCTTTGATACCATTTAACATCGGATAAGTTTTAATTTGTAAAACTTAAACAGAAAGAAGAAATTGAAAGAAGATTACCGGTGAATCGGTAAAGTAATCTCTTCTTTTATTTATAAACAGTTGAGAAAGGGATTACGTATAACCTAGATAAATTGTTAATGGAAGAGAGAAGGACGAAGAACTTCTTCTTCATCTTACTAGAAGAAGGAAGCAACAAGCATCTTCTTCGTTAACTAGAGAGAAGGAGAACAAACCTCGGTGAGGTTTCTTAAAAATGAAAACACAGTAAGAAAGGCCCGAGTAACTCTAAACACTTGAGTTACTTAAATAGAAACCTCAAAAGTAAATTACTATTGAATCACGCAGGATTCACTATTACATTTACTGAAGTAAAAGTACAAAGTAAAAGTAATTTACTAAAGTAAAAGTAAATGTAAGAAACATTTTACATTTACATTTACTATGGTAAAAGTAAAAACATTTTACTTAAAGTAAAAGCTATTTTATTGGGGGACAACAACGATGCTATTGTTGACTACTTTCTGCTTTTGCTGAAAGTTGATGATGACTTAGGCCATCTTTGTTGACTGAGTGGTTCGTCTCTTGTTGGTGTCAGAGGGCGCTGTTGATCATCTTCTCAAATGGATCACCATCCCCATACATTTCGACCCCAAAATTTTTATCAAGGAAAATACCCTTCAACACCCAAAAATTTGATTTATTAAGAAGGAGAAAAAAAAATTCACCGAACAAGTGGTCAACATATTCAAAATTTCTTAAATTTTGTAAAACCTTTGTTTAAAACAAATCAGAATGATATCTGAAACAAAGGATCACTCGATTGGCCTTGAACTATCGGTGAACTCGATCTAAACAGAGACTTCTTTGTTAATTGTTTAAACAAAAATGCTTTCTTTTGTCATTCCGCTTAAACTCAAATCGTTCTTGCCTTTAGTAAACTCATACCTATAGATCTAATGATTCCCTTAGCCTAAATCTGCTCCTACGTTGGAGACTTACAATGGCATAACGGGAATTATGGCGATCTTAGGTGTTTTACAACAAGTTAGGCGATTTAAAGTGGAGCAAAAGAAATAAAAGTTTGAAGAAACATTTAAAAACAAGATCTAACCGTTTTTAATCAAAACCACCAACAGAACCAAGAACCAACTATGTGGCTTTGATACCATTTAACATCGGATAAGTTTTAATTTGTAAAACTTAAAGCGAGAAAAGAAGAAATTGAAAGAAGATTTGGGTGAATCGGTAAAATAATCTCTTTCTTTTATTTATAAACAGTTGAGAAAGGGATTACGATAACCTAGATAAATTGTTAATGGAAGAGAGAAGGACGAAGAACTTCTTCATCATCTTACTAGAAGAAGGAAGCAACAAGCATCTTAAATCATTAACTAAAGAGAAGGGAGAATGGACTCGGTGAGGTTTCTTACAAAATAAAAACACCTGTAAGAAAAGCCTGAGAAACTCTAAACACTTGAGTTACTTAAATAGAAACCTCAAAAGTAAATTACTATTAAATCACGCAGGATTCACTATTACATTTACTGAAGTAAAAATACAAAGTAAAAGTAATTTACTAAAGTAAAAGTAAACGTAAGAAACATTTTACATTTACATTTACTATGGTAAAAGTAAAAAAAATTTACTTAAAGTAAAAGCTATTTTATTGGGGGACAACAATGATGCTATTGTTGACTACTTTCTGCTTTTGCTGAAAGTTGATGATGACTTGGGCCATCTTTGTTGACTGAGTGGGTCGTCTCTTGTTGGTGTTGGAGGGGCGCTTTTGATCATTTTCTAAGATGGATCACCATCCCTATACATTTCGACCCCAAAATTTTTATCAAGGAAAATACCCTTTAACACCGAAAAATTTGGTTTATAAAGAAGGAGAAAAAAAAATTCACCGAACAAGTGGTCAACATCTTCAAAATTTCTTAAATTTTGTAAAACCTTTTGTTTAAAAACAAATCAGACAGCGTCTGAAACAAAGGATCACTCGATTGGCCTTGAACTATCAGTGAACTCGATCTAAACAGGAGACTTCTTTGTTAATTGTTTAAACAAAAATTCTTCCTTTTGTCATTCCGCTTAAACTCAAATCGTTCTTGCCTTTAGTAAACTCATACCTATAGATCTAATGATTCCCTTAGCCTAAATCTGCTCCCACGCTGGAGACTTACAATGGCATAACGGGACTTATGGCGATCTTAGGTGTTTTACAACAAGTTAGGCGATTTAAAGTGGAGCAAAAGAAATAAAAGTTTGAAGAAACATTTAAAAACAAGATCTAACTGTTTTTAATCAAAACCACCAACAGAACCAAGAACCAACCATGTGGCTTTGATACCATTTAACATCGGATAAGTTTTAATTTGTAGAACTTAAACAGAAAGAAGAAATTGAAAGAAGATTACTTGTGAATCGGTAAAATAATCTCTTTCTTTTATTTATAAGCAGTTGAGAAAGGATTACGTATAACCTAGATAAATTGTTAATGGAAGAGAAGGGCGAAGAACTTCTTCTTCATCTTACTAGAAGAAGGAAGCAACAAGCATCTTCTTCGTTAACTAGAGAGAAGGGAGAACAGGACCTCGGTGAGGTTTCTTAAAAATGAAAACACAGTAAGAAAAGCACGAGAAACTCTAAACACTTGAGTTACTTAAATAGAAACCTCAAAAGTAAATTACTATTGAGTCACGCGAGATTCACTATTACATTTCATCAAGTAAAAGTACAAAGTAAAAGTAATTTACTAAAGTAAAAGTAAACGAAGAAACATTTTACATTTACATTTACTATGGTAAAAGTAAAAAAAAATTACTTAAAGTAAAAGCTATTTTATTGGGGGACAACAATGATGCTATTGTTGACTACTTTCTACTTTTGCTGAAAGTTGATGATGACTTGGGCCATCTTTGTTGACTGAGTGGGTCGTCTCTTGTTGGTCTTTGAGAGGCGCTTTTGATCATCTTCTAAGATGGATCACCATCCCTATACATTTCGACCCCAAAATTTTATCAAGGAAAATACCCTTCAACACCCAAAAATTTGGTTTATAAAGAAGGAGAAAAAAAATTCAATTAGAACAAGTGGTCAACATCTTCAAAATTTCTTAAATTTTGTAAAACCTTTTGTTTAAAAACAAATTAGACAGCGTCTGAAACAAAGGATCACTCGATTGGCCTTGAACTATCAGTGAACTCGATCTAAATAGGAGACTTCTTTGTTAATTGTTTAAACAAAAATTCTTTCTTTTGTCATTCCGCTTAAACTCAAATCGTTCTTGCCTTTAGTAAACTCATACCTATTGATCTAATGATTCCCTTAGCCTAAATCTGCTCCTACGTTGGAGACTTACAATGGCATAACGGGACTTATGGCGATCTTAGGTGTTTTACAACAAGTTAGGCTATTTAAAGTGGAGCAAAAGAAATAAAAGTTTGAAGAAACATTTAAAAACAAGATCTAACTGTTTTTAATCAAAACCACCAACAGAACCAAGAACCAACCATGTGGCTTTGATACCATTTAACATCGGATAAGTTTTAATTTGTAAAACTTAAATGAAAGAAGAAATTGAAAGAAGATTGGGTGAATCGGTAAAGTAATCTCTTTCTTTTATTTATAAACAGTTGAGAAAGGGATTACGTATAACCTAGATAAATTGTTAATGGAAGAGAAGGACGAAGAACTTCTTTCTTCATCTTACTAGAAGAAGGAAGCAACAAGCATCTTCTTCGTTAACTAGAAGAAGGAGAACAAACCTCGTGTGAGGTTTCTTAAAAAATGAAAACTCGTAAGAAAGGCACGAGTAACTCTAAACACTTGAGTTACTTAAATAGAAACCTCAAAAGTAAATTACTATTGAATCACGCAGATTCACTATTACATTCTTCAAGTAAAAGTACAAAGTAAAAGTAATTTACTAAAGTAAAAGTAAACGTAAAAACATTTTATATTTACATTTACTATGGTAAAAGTAAAACA
This sequence comes from Panax ginseng, assembly GCA_020205605.1. Lineage (NCBI taxonomy): Eukaryota > Viridiplantae > Streptophyta > Magnoliopsida > Apiales > Araliaceae > Panax > Panax ginseng. The sequence goes on along the minus strand of CM035142.1, from coordinate 82,431,323 downwards.
TTTTACTTAAAGTAAAAGCTATTTTATTGGGGGACAACAACGATGTTATTGTTGACTACTTTCGCTTTTCTTTGAAAGTTGATGATGACTTAGGCCATCTTTGTTGACCGAGTGGTTCGCTCTTGTTGGTGTCAGAGGTATTTGATCATCTTCTCGGATGGATCACCATCCCCATACATTTCGAACCCCAAAATTTTTATCAAGGAAAATACCCTTCAACACCCAAAAATTTGATTTATAAAGAAGGAGAAAAAAAATTCACCGAACAAGTGGTCAACATATTCAAAATTTTTAAATTTTGTAAAACCTTTGTTTAAAAAACAAATCAGATAAATGTCTGAAACAAAGAGATCACTCGATTGGCCTTGAACTATCAGTGAACTCGATCTAAACAGAGACTTCTTTGTTAATTGTTTAAACAAAAATTCTTTCTTTTGTCATTCCGCTTAAACTCAAATCGTTCTTGCCTTTAGTAAACTCATACCTATAGATCTAATGATTCCCTTAGCCTAAAATGCTCCTACGTTAGAGACTTACAATGGCATAACGGGACTTATGGCGATCTTAGGTGTTTTACAACAAGTTAGGCTATTTAAAGTGGAGCAAAAGAAATAAAAGTTTGAAGAAACATTTAAAAACAAGATCTAACTGTTTTTAATCAAAACCACAAACAGAACCAAGAACCAACCATGTGGCTTTGATACCATTTAACATCGGATAAGTTTTAATTTGTAAAACTTAAACAGAAAGAAGAAATTGAAAGAAGATTACCGGTGAATCGGTAAAGTAATCTCTTTCTTTTATTTATAAACAGTTGAGAAAGGGATTACGTATAACCTAGATAAATTGTTAATGGAAGAGAGAAGGACGAAGAACTTCTTCTTCATCTTACTAGAAGAAGGAAGCAACAAGCATCTTCTTCGTTAACTAGAGAGAAGGGAGAACAAACCTCAGGTGAGGTTTCTTTAAAAATGAAAACTTGTAAGAAAGGCCTGAGTAACTCTAAACACTTGAGTTACTTAAATAGAAACCTCAAAAGTAAATTACTATTGAATCACGCAGGATTCACTATTACATTTACTGAAGTAAAAGTACAAAGTAAAAGTAATTTACTAAAGTAAAAGTAAACGTAAGAAACATTTTACATTTACATTTACATTTACTATGGTAAAAGTAAAAACATTTTACTTAAAGTAAAAGCTATTTTATTGGGGGACAACAACGATGCTATTGTTGACTACCTTCTGCTTTTGCTGAAAGTTGATGATGACTTGGGCCATCTTTGTTGACTGAGTGGTTCGTCTCTTGTTGGTGTCAGAGGGCGCTATTGATCATCTTCTCAGATGGATCACCATCCCCATACATTTCGACCCCAAAATTTTTATCAAGGAAAATACCCTTCAACACCCAAAAATTTGATTTATAAAGAAGGAGAAAAAAAAATTCACCGAACAAGTGGTCAACATATTCAAAATTTTTTAAATTTTGTAAAACCTTTTGTTTAAAAACAAATCAGACAGCGTCTGAAACAAAGGATCACTCGATTGGCCTTGAACTATCAGTGAACTCGATCTAAACAGGAGACTTCTTTGTTAATTGTTTAAACAAAAATTCTTTCTTTTGTCATTCCGCTTAAACTCAAATCGTTCTTGCCTTTAGTAAACTCATACCTATAGATCTAATGATTCCCTTAGCCTAAATCTGCTCCTACGTTAGAGACTTACAATGGCATAACGGGACTTATGGCGATCTTAGGTGTTTTACAACAAGTTAGGCTATTTAAAGTGGAGCAAAAGAAATAAAAGTTTGAAGAAACATTTAAAAACAAGATCTAACCATTTTTAATCAAAACCACAAACAGAACCAAGAACCAACCATGTGGCTTTGATACCATTTAACATCGGATAAGTTTTAATTTGTAAAACTTAAACAGAAAGAAGAAATTGAAAGAAGATTACCGGTGAATCGGTAAAGTAATCTCTTTCTTTTATTTATAAACAGTTGAGAAAGGGATTACGTATAACCTAGATAAATTGTTAATGGAAGAGAGAAGGACGAAGAACTTCTTCTTCATCTTACTAGAAGAAGGAAGCAACAAGCATCTTCTTCGTTAACTAGAGAGAAGGGAGAACAAACCTCAGGTGAGGTTTCTTAAAAAATGAAAACTTGTAAGAAAGGCCTGAGTAACTCTAAACACTTGAGTTACTTAAATAGAAACCTCAAAAGTAAATTACTATTGAATCACGCAGGATTCACTATTACATTTACTGAAGTAAAAGTACAAAGTAAAAGTAATTTACTAAAGTAAAAGTAAACGTAAGAAACATTTTACATTTACATTTACTATGGTAAAAGTAAAAACATTTTACTTAAAGTAAAAGCTATTTTATTGGGGGACAACAACGATGCTATTGTTGACTACTTTCTGCTTTTGCTGAAAGTTGATGATGACTTGGGCCATCTTTGTTGGTGACCGAGTGGTAAATCTCTTGTTGGTGTCGGAGGCGCTGTTGATCATCTTCTCAGATGGATCACCATCCCCATACATTTCGACCCCAAAATTTTTATCAAGGAAAATACCCTTCAACACCCAAAAATTTGATTTATAAAGAAGGAGAAAAAATAATTCACCGAACAAGTGGTCAACATCTTCAAAAATTTTTAAATTTTGTAAAACCTTTTGTTTAAAAACAAATCAGACAACGTCTGAAACAAAGGATCACTCGATTGGCCTTGAACTATCAGTGAACTCGATCTAAACAGGAGACTTCTTTGTTAATTGTTTAAACAAAAATTCTTTCTTTTGTCATTCCGCTTAAACTCAAATCATTCTTGCCTTTAGTAAACTCATACCTATAGATCTAATGATTCCCTTAGCCTAGATCTGCTCCTACGTTGGAGACTTACAATGGCATAACGGGACTTATGGCGATCTTAGGTGTTTTACAACAAGTTAGGCTATTTAAAGTGGAGCAAAAGAAATAAAAGTTTGAAGAAACATTAAAAAACAAGATCTAATAGCTTTTAATCAAAACCACCAACTGAACAAAGAACCAACCATGTGGCTTTGATACCATTTAACATCGGATAAGTTTTAATTTATAAAACTTAAACAGAAAGAAGAAATTAAAAGAAGATTACCGGTGAATCGGTAAAGTAATCTCTTTCTTTTATTTATAAACAGTTGAGAAAGGGATTACATATAACCTAGATAAATTGTTAATGGAAGAGAGAAGGACGAAGAACTTCTTCTTCATCTTACTAGAAGAAGGAAGCAACAAGCATCTTCTTCGTTAACTAGAAGAAGGAGAGCAGGACCTCGGTGAGGTTTCTTAAAAAATGAAAACTCAGAAGAAAAAACACGAGTAACTCTAAACACTTGAGTTACTTAAATAGAAACCTCAAAAGTAAATTACTATTGAATCATGCAGATTCACTATTACATTTATCAAGTAAAAGTACAAAGTAAAAGTAATTTACTAAAGTAAAAGTAAACGTAAGAAACATTTTACATTTACATTTACTATGGTAAAAGTAAAACATTTTACTTAAAGTAAAAGCTATTTTATTGGGGACAACAACGATGTTATTGTTGACTACTTTCGCTTTTCTTTGAAAGTTGATGATGACTTGGGCCATCTTTGTTGACCGAGTGGTTAAATCTCTTGTTGGTGTCGAGAAGGGCTGTTGATCATCTTCTCGGATGGATCACCATCCCCATACATTTCGAACCCCAAAATTTTTATCAAGGAAAATACCCTTCAACACCCAAAAATTTGATTTATAAAGAAGGAGAAAAAAAATTCACCGAACAAGTGGTCAACATCTTCAAAATTTCTTAAATTTTGTAAAACCTTTGTTTAAAAAAAAATCGACAAATGTCTCAAACAAAGGATCACTCGATTGGCCTTGAACTATCGGTGAACTCGATCTAAACAGGAGACTTCTTTGTTAATTGTTTAAACAAAAATTCTTTCTTTTGTCATTCCGCTTAAACTCAAATCGTTTCTTGCCTTTAGTAAACTCATACCTATAGATCTAATGATTCCCTTAGCCTAAATCTGCTCCCATACGTTGGAGACTTACAATGGCATAACGGGACTTATGGCGATCTTAGGTGTTTTACAACAAGTTAGGCTATTTAAAGTGGAGCAAAAGAAATAAAAGTTTGAAGAAACATTTAAAAACAAGATCTAACCGTTTTTAATCAAAACCACCAACTGAACAAAGAACCAACCATGTGGCTTTGATACCATTTAACATCGGATAAGTTTTAATTTATAAAACTTAAACAGAAAGAAGAAATTAAAAGAAGATTACCGGTGAATCGGTAAAGTAATCTCTTTCTTTTATTTATAAACAGTTGAGAAAGGGATTACGTATAACCTAGATAAATTGTTAATGGAAGAGAGAAGGACGAAGAACTTCTTCTTCATCTTACTAGAAGAAGGAAGCAACAAGCATCTTCTTTGTTAACTAGAGAGAAGGAGAGCAGACCTCGTGTGAGGTTTCTTAAAAATGAAAACTCAGAAGAAAAACACGAGTAACTCTAAACACTTGAGTTACTTAAATAGAAACCTCAAAAGTAAATTACTATTGAATCACGCAGGATTCACTATTACATTTACTGAAGTAAAAGTACAAAGTAAAAGTAATTTACTAAAGTAGAAGTAAACGTAAGAAACATTTTACATTTACATTTACTATGGTAAAAGTAAAAACATTTTACTTAAAGTAAAAGCTATTTTATTGGGGGACAACAACGATGCTATTGTTGACTACTTTTCGCTTTTCTTTGAAAGTTGATGATGACTTGGGCCATCTTTGTTGATTGAGTGGTTAAATCTCTTGTTGTTGTGAGAGGGCTGCTGATCATCTTCTCGGATGGATCACCATCCCCATACATTTCGACCCCAAAATTTTTATCAAGGAAAATACCCTTCAACACCCAAAAATTTGATTTATAAAGAAGGAGAAAAAAATTCACCCAACAAGTGGTCAACATATTCAAAATTTCTTAAATTTTGTAAAACCTTTGTTTAAAAACAAATCGGACATAAATAAAAACAAAGGATCACTCGATTGGCCTTGAACTATCGGTGAACTCAACAGAGACTTCTTTGTTAATTGTTTAAACAAAAATTCTTTCTTTGTCATTCCGCTTAAACTCAAATCGTTCTTGCCATTAGTAAACTCATACCTATAGATCTAATGATTCCCTCAGCCTAAATATGCTCCTACGTTGAAACTTACAATGGCATAACGGGACTTATGGCGATCTTAGGTGTTTTACAACAAGTTAGGCTATTTAAAGTGGAGCAAAAGAAAAAAAGTTTGAAGAAACATTTAAAAACAAGATCTAACTGCTTTTAATCAAAACCACCAATGTAACAAAGAACCAACCATGTGGCTTTGATACCATTTAACATCGGATAAGTTTTAATTTATAAAACTTAAACAGAAAGAAGAAATTAAAAGAAGATTACCGGTGAATAGGTAAAGTAATCTCTTTCTTTTATTTATAAACAGTTGAGAAAGGGATTACATTATAACCTAGATAAATTGTTAATGGAAGAAAGAAGGACGAAGAACTTCTTCTTCATCTTACTTACTAGAAGAAGGAAGCAACAAGCATCTTCTTCGTTAACTAGAGAGAAGGAGAACAGGACCTCAAGTGAGGTTTCTTAAAAAATGAAAACTCAGAAGAAAAACCCGAGTAACTCTAAACACTTGAGTTACTTAAATAGAAAACCTCAAAAGTAAATTACTATTGAATCACGCAGATTCACTATTACATTTCTTCAAGTAAAAGTACAAAGTAAAAGTAATTTACTAAAGTAAAAGTAAAGCGTAAGAAACATTTTACATTTACATTTACTATGGTAAAAGTAAAAACATTTTACTTAAAGTAAAAGCTATTTTATTGGGGGACAACAACGATGCTATTGTTGACTACTTTACGCTTTTTCTTTGAAAGTTGATGATGACTTAGGCCATCTTTGTTGATCGAGTGGTTAAATCTCTTGTTGGTGTCGAGGGTTGTTGATCATCTTCTCGGATGGATCACCATCCCCATACATTTTCGACCCCAAAATTTTTATCAAGGAAAATACCCTTCAACACCCAAAAATTTGATTTATAAAGAAGGAGAAAAAAAAATTCACCGAACAAGTGGTCAACATATTCAAAATTTCTTAAATTTTGTAAAACCTTTTGTTTAAAAACAAATTAGACATATTCTAAAACAAAGGATCACTCGATTGGCCTTGAACTATCAGTGAACTCGATCTAAACAGGAGACTTCTTTGTTAATTGTTTAAACAAAAATTCTTTCTTTTGTCATTCCGCTTAAACTCAAATCGTTCTTGCCATTAGTAAACTCATACCTATAGATCTAATGATTCCCCTAGCCTAAATCTGCTCCTACGTTGGAGACTTACAATGGCATAACGGGACTTATGGCGATCTTAGGTGTTTTACAACAAGTTAGGCTATTTAAAGTGGAGCAAAAGAAATAAAAGTTTGAAGAAACATTTAAAAACAAGATCTAACCGTTTTTAATCAAAACCACCAACATAACCAAGAACCAACCATGTGGCTTTGATACCATTTAACATCGGATAAGTTTTAATTTGTAAAACTTAAACAGAAAGAAGAAATTGAAAGAAGATTAGGTGAATCCCAGAAGTAATCTCTTTCTTTTATTTATAAACAGTTGAGAAAGGGATTACGTATAACCTAGATAAATTGTTAATGGAAGAGAGAAGGACGAAGAACTTCTTCTTCATCTTACTAGAAGAAGGAAGCAACAAGCATCTTCTTCGTTAACTAGAGAGAAGGGAGAACAGACCTCAGGTGAGGTTTCTTAAAAAATGAAAACCTGTAAGAAAAGCCTGAGAAACTCTAAACACTTGAGTTACTTAAATAGAAACCTCAAAAGTAAATTACTATTGAATCACATGAGATTCACTATTACATTTATCAAGTAAAAGTACAAACTAAAAGTAATTTACTAAAGTAAAAGTAAACGTAAGAAACATTTTACATTTACATTTACTATGGTAAAAGTAAAAAAAAATTTCTTAAAGTAAAACCTATTTTATTGGGGGACAACAATGATGCTATTGTTGACTACTTTTTCGCTTTTCTTTGAAAGTTGATGATGACTTGGGCCATCTTTGTTGAGTGAGTGGTTCGTCTCTTGTTGGTGGTGTCGAGGGTATTTGTTGATCATCTTCTCGGATGGATCACCATCCCCATACATTTCGACCCCAAAATTTTTATCAAGGAAAATACCCTTCAACACCCAAAAATTTGATTTATAAAGAAGGAGAAAAAAAAATTCACCGAACAAGTGGTCAACATATTTAAAATTTCTTAAATTTTGTAAAACCTTTGTTTAAAAACAAATCGACAGCGTCTGAAACAAAGGATCACTCGATTGGCCTTGAACTATCAGTGAACTTGATCTAAATAGGAGACTTCTTTGTTAATTGTTTAAACAAAAATTCTTTCTTTTGTCATTCCGCTTAAACTCAAATCGTTCTTGCCTTTAGTAAACTCATACCTATAGATCTAATAATTCCCTTAGCCTAAATCTGCTCCCACGCTGGAGACTTACAATAGCATAACGGGACTTATGGCGATCTTAGGTGTTTTACAACAACTTAGGCAATTTAAAGTGGAAAAAAAGAAATAAAAGTTTGAAGAAACATTTAAAAACAAGATCTAACCGTTTTTAATCAAAACCACCAACAGAACCAAGAACCAACCATGTGGCTTTGATACCATTTAACATCGGATAAGTTTTAATTTGTAAAACTTAAACAGAAAGAAGAAATTGAAAGAAGATTACCGGTGAATCGGTAAAGTAATCTCTTTCTTTTATTTATAAACAGTTGAGAAAGGGATTACGTATAACCTAGATAAATTGTTAATGGAAGAGAGAAGGAAGAAGAACTTCTTCTTCATCTTACTAGAAGAAGGAAGCAACAAGCATCTTCTTCGTTAACTAGAGAGAAGGGAGAATGAGACCTCGGGTGAGGTTTCTTAAAAATGAAAACACTGTAAGAAAAGCCTGAGAAACTCTAAACACTTGAGTTACTTAAATAGAAACCTCAAAAGTAAATTACTATTGAATCACGCAGGATTCACTATTACATTTACTGAAGTAAAAGTACAAAGTAAAAGTAATTTACTAAAGTAAAAGTAAACGTAAGAAACATTTTACATTTACATTTACTATGGTAAAAGTAAAAACATTTTACTTAAAGTAAAAGCTATTTTATTGGGGTACAACAACGATGCTATTGTTGACTACTTTCTGCTTTTGCTGAAAGTTGATGATGACTTGGGCCATCTTTGTTGACTGAGTGGTTCGTCTCTTGTTGGTGTCAGAGGGCGCTGTTGATCATCTTCTCAGATGGATCACCATCCCCATACATTTCGACCCCAAAATTTTTATCAAGGAAAATACCCTTCAACACCCAAAAATTTGATTTATAAAGAAGGAGAAAAAAAAATTCACCGAACAAGTGGTCAACATCTTCAAAATTTCTTAAATTTTGTAAAACCTTTTGTTTAAAAACAAATCAGACAGCGTCTGAAACAAAGGATCACTCGATTGGCCTTGAACTATCAGTGAACTCGATCTAAACAGGAGACTTCTTTGTTAATTGTTTAAACAAAAATTCTTTCTTTTGTCATTCCGCTTAAACTCAAATCGTTCTTGCCTTTAGTAAACTCATACCTATAGATCTAATGATTCCCTTAGCCTAAATCTGCTCCTACGTTGGAGACTTACAATGGCATAACGGGACTTATGGCGATCTTAGGTGTTTTACAACAAGTTAGGCTATTTAAAGTGGAGCAAAAGAAATAAAAGTTTGAAGAAACATTTAAAAACAAGATCTAACCGTTTTTAATCAAAACCACCAACAGAACAAAGAACCAACCATGTGGCTTTGATACCATTTAACATCGGATAAGTTTTAATTTATAAAACTTAAACAGAAAGAAGAAATTAAAAGAAGATTACCGGTGAATCGGTAAAAGTAATCTCTTTCTTTTATTTATAAAGCAGTTGAGAAAGGGATTACGTATAACCTAGATAAATTGTTAATGGAAGAGAGAAGGACGAAGAACTTCTTCTTCATCTTACTAGAAGAAGGAAGCAACAAGCATCTTCTTCGTTAACTAGAGAGAAGGGAGAATGGACCTCGGTGAGGTTTCTTAAAAAATGAAAACCTGTAAGAAAAACCTGAGTAACTCTAAACACTTGAGTTACTTAAATAGAAACCTCAAAAGTAAATTACTATTGAATCACGCAGATTCACTATTACATTCTTGAAGTAAAAGTACAAAGTAAAAGTAATTTACTAAAGTAAAAGTAAGCGTAAGAAACATTTTACATTTACATTTACTATGGTAAAAGTAAAAACATTTTACTTAAAGTAAAAGCTATTTTATGGGGGACAACAACGATGTTATTGTTGACTACTTTCGCTTTTCTTTGAAAGTTGATGATGACTTGGGCCATCTTTGTTGGTGAGTGGTTCGCTCTCTTGTTGGTGTCGAGAAGGCGTCATTGATCATCTTCTCGGATGGATCACCATCCCCATACATTTCAACCCCAAAATTTTTATCAAGGAAAATACCCTTCAACACCCAAAAATTTGATTTATAAAGAAGGAGAAAAAAAAATTCACCGAACAAGTGGTCAACATATTCAAAATTTCTTAAATTTTGTAAAACCTTTTGTTTAAAAACAAATCAGACATCGTCTGAAACAAAGGATCACTCGATTGGCCTTGAACTATCAGTGAACTCGATCTAAACAGGAGACTTCTTTGTTAATTGTTTAAACAAAAATTCTTTCTTTTGTCATTCCGCTTAAACTCAAATCGTTCTTGCCATTAGTAAACTCATACCTATAGATCTAATGATTCCCTCAGCCTAAATATGCTCCTACGTTGGAGACTTATAATGGCATAACGGGACTTATGGCGATCTTAGGTGTTTTACAACAAGTTAGGCTATTTAAAGTGGAGCAAAAGAAAAAAAAGTTTGAAGAAACATTTAAAAACAAGATCTAACCGTTTTTAATCAAAACCACCAACAGAACAAAGAACCAACCATGTGGCTTTGATACCATTTAACATCGGATAAGTTTTAATTTATAAAACTTAAACAGAAAGAAGAAATTAAAAGAAGATTACCGGTGAATCGGTAAAGTAATCTCTTTCTTTTATTTATAAACGGTTGAGAAACGGATTACGTATAACCTAGATAAATTGTTAATGGAAGAGAGAAGGACGAAGAACTTCTTCTTCATCTTACTAGAAGAAGGAAGCAACAAGCATCTTCTTCGTTAACTAGAGAGAAGGGAGAACAGGACCTCGGTGAGGTTTCTTAAAAAATGAAAACACTGTAAGAAAAGCCCGAGAAACTCTAAACACTTGAGTTACTTAAATAGAAACCTCAAAAGTAAATTACTATTGAATCAATGCAGATTCACTATTACATTCTTCAAGTAAAAGTACAAACTAAAAGTAATTTACTAAAGTAAAAGTAAACGTAAGAAACATTTTACATTTACATTTACTATGGTAAAAGTAAAAAAATTTCTTAAAGTAAAACCTATTTTATCGGGGACAACAATGATCTTATTGTTGACTACTTTACTTTTCTTTGAAAGTTGATGATGACTTGGGCCATCTTTGTTGGACCGAGTGGTTAAATCTCTTGTTGTTGGTGTCAGAGGTATTTGTTGATCATCTTCTCGGATGGATCACCATCCCCATACATTTCGACCCCAAAATTTTTATCAAGGAAAATACCCTTCAACACCCAAAAATTTGATTTATAAAGAAGGAGAAAAAAAATTCACTTAGAACAAGTGGTCAACATATTTAAAATTTCTTAAATTTTGTAAAACCTTTTGTTTAAAAACAAATCGACAAATGTTCAAACAAAGGATCACTCGATTGGCCTTGAACTATCAAAGTGAACTTGATCTAAATAGAGACTTCTTTGTTAATTGTTTAAACAAAAATTCTTTCTTTTGTCATTCCGCTTAAACTCAAATCGTTCTTGCCTTTAGTAAACTCATACCTATAGATCTAATAATTCCCTTAGCCTAAATCTGCTCCCACGCTGGAGACTTACAATAGCATAACGGGACTTATGGCGATCTTAGGTGTTTTACAACAACTTAGGCAATTTAAAGTGGAAAAAAAGAAATAAAAGTTTGAAGAAACATTTAAAAACAAGATCTAACCGTTTTTAATCAAAACCACCAACAGAACCAAGAACCAACCATTTGGCTTTGATACCATTTAACATCGGATAAGTTTTAATTTGTAAAACTTAAACAGAAAGAAGAAATTGAAAGAAGATTACCGGTGAATCGGTAAAGTAATCTCTTTCTTTTATTTATAAACAGTTGAGAAAGGGATTACGTATAACCTAGATAAATTGTTAATGGAAGAGAGAAGGACGAAGAACTTCTTCTTCATCTTACTAGAAGAAGGAAGCAACAAGCATCTTCTTCGTTAACTAGAGAGAAGGGAGAAGCAGGACCTCGGTGAGGTTTCTTAAAAAATGAAAACACAGTAAGAAAAGCACGAGAAACTCTAAACACTTGAGTTACTTAAATAGAAACCTCAAAAGTAAATTACTATTGAATCACGCAGATTCACTATTACATTTATCAAGTAAAAGTACAAAGTAAAAGTAATTTACTAAAGTAAAAGTAAACGTAAGAAACATTTTACATTTACATTTACTATGGTAAAAGTAAAAACATTTTACTTAAAGTAAAAGCTATTTTATCGGGGTACAACAACGATGTTATTGTTGACTACTTTGCGCTTTTTTGAAAAAGTTGATGATGACTTGGGCCATCTTTGTTGACCGAGTGGTTCGCTCTCTCTTGTTGGTGTCAGGAGGCGTTGTTGATCATCTTCGGATGGATCACCATCCCATACATTTTTCGACCCAAAATTTTTATCAAGGAAAATACCCTTCAACACCCAAAAATTTGATTTATAAAGAAGGAAAAAAAATTCACCGAACAAGTGGTCAACATCTTCAAAATTTCTTAAATTTTGTAAAACCTTTGTTTAAAAAACAAATCGATGACAGTCATGTCGAAACAAAGGATCACTCGATTGGCCTTGAACTATCGGTGAACTCGATCTAAACAGGAGACTTCTTTGTTAATTGTTTAAACAAAAATTCTTTCTTTTGTCATTCCGCTTAAACTCAAATCGTTCTTGCCTTTAGTAAACTCATACCTATAGATCTAATGATTCCCTTAGCCTAAATCTGCTCCTACGTTGGAGACTTACAATGGCATAACGGGACTTATGGCGATCTTAGGTGTTTTACAACAAGTTAGGCTATTTAAAGTGGAGCAAAAGAAATAAAAGTTTGAAGAAACATTTAAAAACAAGATCTAACCGTTTTTAATCAAAACCACCAACAGAACAAAGAACCAACCATGTGGCTTTGATACCATTTAACATCGGATAAGTTTTAATTTATAAAACTTAAACAGAAAGAAGAAATTAAAAGAAGATTACCGGTGAATCGGTAAAGTAATCTCTTTCTTTTATTTATAAACAGTTGAGAAAGGGATTACGTATAACCTAGATAAATTGTTAATGGAAGAGAGAAGGACGAAGAACTTCTTCTTCATCTTACTAGAAGAAGGAAGCAACAAGCATCTTCTTCGTTAACTAGAGAGAAGGGAGAACAGACCTCAGGTGAGGTTTCTTAAAAAATGAAAACCTGTAAGAAAAACCTGAGTAACTCTAAACACTTGAGTTACTTAAATAGAAACCTCAAAAGTAAATTACTATTGAATCACGCAGGATTCACTATTACATTTACTGAAGTAAAAGTACAAAGTAAAAGTAATTTACTAAAGTAAAAGTAAACGTAAGAAACATTTTACATTTACATTTACTATGGTAAAAGTAAAAACATTTTACTTAAAGTAAAAGCTATTTTTTGGGGACAACAACGATGTTATTGTTGACTACTTTCTTTTATTTGAAAGTTGATGATGATTGGGCCATCTTTGTTGACCGAGTGGTTAAATCTCTTGTTGGTGTCGGAGGTACTGTTGATCATCTTCTCGGATGGATCACCATCCCCATACATTTCGACCCCAAAATTTTTATCAAGGAAAATACCCTTCAACACCCAAAAATTTGATTTATAAAGAAGGAGAAAAAAAAATTCACCGAACAAGTGGTCAACATATTCAAAATTTCTTAAATTTTGTAAAACCTTTTGTTTAAAAACAAATCAGACATCGTCTGAAACAAAGGATCACTCGATTGGCCTTGAACTATCAATTGAACTCGATCTAAACAGAGACTTCTTTGTTAATTGTTTAAACAAAAATTCTTTCTTTTGTCATTCCGCTTAAACTCAAATCGTTTCTTGCCATTAGTAAACTCATACCTATAGATCTAATGATTCCTCATTTAAATATGCTCCTACGTTGGAGACTTATAATGGCATAACGGGACTTATAAGATCTTAGGTGTTTTACAACAAGTTAGGCTATTTAAGGTGGAGCAAAAGAAAAAAAAGTTTGAAGAAACATTTAAAAAACAAGATCTAACTGTTTTTAATCAAAACCACCAATGTAACAAAGAACCAACCATGTGGCTTTGATACCATTTAACATCGGATAAGTTTTAATTTATAAAACTTAAGCAGAAAGAAGAAATTAAAAGAAGATTACCGGTGAATCCAAAGTAATCTCTTTCTTTTATTTATAAACGGTTGAGAAACGGATTACGATAACCTAGATAAATTGTTAATGGAAGAGAGAAGGATCGAAGAACTTCTTCTTCATCTTACTAGAAGAAGGAAGCAACAAGCATCTTCTTCGTTAACTAGAGAGAAGGGAGAACAGACCTCGGTGAGGTTTCTTAAAAAATGAAAACTCAGAAGAAAAACCCGAGTAACTCTAAACACTTGAGTTACTTAAATAGAAACCTCAAAAGTAAATTACTATGAATCACGCAGATTCACTATTACATTTACTGAAGTAAAAGTACAAAGTAAAAGTAATTTACTAAAGTAAAAGTAAACGTAAGAAACATTTTACATTTACATTTACTATGGTAAAAGTAAAAACATTTTACTTAAAGTAAAAGCTATTTTATTGGGGGACAACAACGATGCTATTGTTGACTACTTTCTGCTTTTGCTGAAAGTTGATGATAACTTGGGCCATCTTTGTTGACCGAGTGGTTAAATCTCTTGTTGGTGTCGAGGTACTGTTGATCATCTTCTCAGATGGATCACCATCCCCATACATTTCGACCCCAAAATTTTTATCAAGGAAAATACCCTTCAACACCCAAAAATTTGATTTATAAAGAAGGAGAAAAAAAATTCACCGAACAAGTGGTCAACATATTCAAAATTTCTTAAATTTTGTAAAACCTTTTGTTTAAAAACAAATTAGACAGCGTCTGAAACAAAGGATCACTCGATTGGCCTTGAACTATCAGTGAACTCGATCTAAACAGGAGACTTCTTTGTTAATTGTTTAAACAAAAATTCTTTCTTTTGTCATTCCGCTTAAACTCAAATCGTTCTTGCTTTTAGTAAACTCATACCTATAGATCTAATGATTCCCTTAGCCTAAATCTGCTCCTACGTTGGAGACTTACAATGGCATAACGGGACTTATGGCGATCTTAGGTGTTTTACAACAAGTTAGGCTATTTAAAGTGGAGCAAAAGAAATAAAAGTTTGAAGAAACATTTAAAAACAAGATCTAACCGTTTTTAATCAAAACCACCAACATAACCAAGAACCAACCATGTGGCTTTGATACCATTTAACATCGGATAAGTTTTAATTTGTAAAACTTAAATGTAAAGAAGAAATTGAAAGAAGATTACTGGGTGAATCCAGTAAAGTAATCTCTTTCTTTTATTTATAAACAGTTTGAGAAAGGGATTACGTATAACCTAGATAAATTGTTAATGGAAGAGAGAAGGACGAAGAACTTCTTCTTCATCTTACTAGAAGAAGGAAGCAACAAGCATCTTCTTCGTTAACTAGAGAGAAGGGAGAACAGACCTCAGGTGAGGTTTCTTAAAAAATGAAAACCTGTAAGAAAAGCCTGAGAAACTCTAAACACTTGAGTTACTTAAATAGAAACCTCAAAAGTAAATTACTATTGAATCACGCAGGATTCACTATTACATTTACTGAAGTAAAAGTACAAACTAAAAGTAATTTACTAAAGTAAAAGTAAACGTAAGAAACATTTTACATTTACATTTACTATGGTAAAAGTAAAAAAAAATTTCTTAAAGTAAAAGCTATTTTATTGGGGGACAACAATGATGCTATTGTTGACTACTTTCTGCTTTTGCTGAAAGTTGATGATGACTTGGGCCATCTTTGTTGACTGAGTGGTTCGTCTCTTGTTGGTGCCGGAGAGAGGTATTGTTGATCATCTTCTCGGATGGATCACCATCCCCATACATTTCGACCCCAAAATTTTTATCAAGGAAAATACCCTTCAACACCCAAAAATTTGATTTATAAAGAAGGAGAAAAAAAAATTCACCGAACAAGTGGTCAACATATTTAAAATTTCTTAAATTTTGTAAAACCTTTTGTTTAAAAACAAATCGACAAATCTTCAAACAAAGGATCACTCGATTGGCCTTGAACTATCAAAGTGAACTTGATCTAAATAGGAGACTTCTTTGTTAATTGTTTAAACAAAAATTCTTTCTTTTGTCATTCCGCTTAAACTCAAATCGTTCTTGCCTTTAGTAAATCGATACCTATAGATCTAATGATTCCTTAGCCTAAATCGCTGCTCCCACTGGAGACTTACAATAGCATAACGGGACTTATGGCGATCTTAGGTGTTTTACAACAACTTAGGCAATTTAAAGTGGAAAAAAGAAATAAAAGTTTGAAGAAACATTTAAAAACAAGATCTAACTGCTTTTAATCAAAACCACCAATGTAACCAAGAACCAACCATGTGGCTTTGATACCATTTAACATCGGATAAGTTTTAATTTGTAAAACTTAAACAGTAAAAGAAGAAATTGAAAGAAGATTACGGTGAATCCAGAAAGTAATCTCTTTCTTTATTTATAAACAGTTGAGAAAGGGATTACGATAACCTAGATAAATTGTTAATGGAAGAGAGAAGGACGAAGAACTTCTTCTTCATCTTACTAGAAGAAGGAAGCAACAAGCATCTTCTTCGTTAACTAGAGAGAAGGGAGAACAGACCTCGTGTGAGGTTTTCTAAAAAAATGAAAACCCTGTAAGAAAAGCCCACGAGAAACTCTAAACACTTGAGTTACTTAAATAGAAACCTCAAAAGTAAATTACTATTGAATCACGCAGATTCACTATTACATTTATCAAGTAAAAGTACAAACTAAAAGTAATTTACTAAAGTAAAAGTAAACGTAAAGAAACATTTTACATTTACATTTACTATGGTAAAAGTAAAAAAAATTTCTTAAAGTAAAAGCTATTTTATTGGGGACAACAATGATGTTATTGTTGACTACTTTCTCTTTTTTTTTGAAAGTTGATGATGACTTGGGCCATCTTTGTCGACCGAGTGGTTCGTCTCTTGTGGGTGTCGAGGCTACTGTTGATCATCTTCTCGGATGGATCACCATCCCCATACATTTCAACCCCAAAATTTTTATCAAGGAAAATACCCTTCAACACCCAAAAATTTGATTTATAAAGAAGGAGAAAAAAATTCAATTAGAACAAGTGGTCAACATATTTAAAATTTCTTAAATTTTGTAAAACCTTTTGTTTAAAAACAAATCAGACGAAATATTCAAACAAAGGATCACTCGATTGGCCTTGAACTATCGGTGAACTTGATCTAAATAGAGACTTCTTTGTTAATTGTTTAAACAAAAATTCTTTCTTTTGTCATTCCGCTTAAACTCAAATCGTTCTTGCCTTTAGTAAACTGATACCTATAGATCTAATGATTCCCTTAGCCTAAATCTGCTCCCACGCTGGAGACTTACAATAGCATAACGGGACTTATGGCGATCTTAGGTGTTTTACAACAACTTAGGCAATTTAAAGTGGAAAAAAAGAAATAAAAGTTTGAAGAAACATTTAAAAACAAGATCTAACCGTTTTTAATCAAAACCACCAACAGAACCAAGAACCAACCATGTGGCTTTGATACCATTTAACATCGGATAAGTTTTAATTTGTAAAACTTAAGCAGTAAAAGAAGAAATTGAAAGAAGATTACCGGTGAATCCAGAAGTAATCTCTTTCTTTTATTTATAAACAGATTGAGAAAGGGATTACGATAACCTAGATAAATTGTTAATGGAAAGAGAAGGACGAAGAACTTCTTCTTCATCTTACTAGAAGAAGGAAGCAACAAGCATCTTCTTCGTTAACTAGAGAGAAGGAGAACAGACCTCGGTGAGGTTTCTTAAAAAATGAAAACACCGTAAGAAAAGCCCGAGAAACTCTAAACACTTGAGTTACTTAAATAGAAACCTCAAAAAAGTAAATTACTATTGAATCACGCAGATTCACTATTACATTTATCAAGTAAAAGTACAAACTAAAAGTAATTTACTAAAGTAAAAGTAAACGTAAGAAACATTTTACATTTACATTTACTATGGTAAAAGTAAAAAAATTTCTTAAAGTAAAAGCTATTTTATTGGGGACAACAATGATGTTATTGTTGACTACTTTTCGCTTTTTTGAAAGTTGATGATGACTTGGGCCATCTTTTGTTGATCGAGTGGTTAATCTCTTGTTGGTGTCGAGGTAGCCATTGATCATCTTCTCAGATGGATCACCATCCCCATACATTTCGACCCCAAAATTTTTATCAAGGAAAATACCCTTCAACACCCAAAAATTTGATTTATAAAGAAGGAGAAAAAAAAATTCACCGAACAAGTGGTCAACATATTTAAAATTTCTTAAATTTTGTAAAACCTTTTGTTTAAAAACAAATCAGACAGCGTCTGAAACAAAGGATCACTCGATTGGCCTTGAACTATCAGTGAACTTGATCTAAATAGGAGACTTCTTTGTTAATTGTTTAAACAAAAATTCTTTCTTTTGTCATTCCGCTTAAACTCAAATCGTTCTTGCCTTTAGTAAACTGATACCTATAGATCTAATGATTCCCTTAGCCTAAATCTGCTCCCACGCTGGAGACTTACAATGGCATAACGGGACTTATGGCGATCTTAGGTGTTTTACAACAACTTAGGCAATTTAAAGTGGAAAAAAAGAAATAAAAGTTTGAAGAAACATTTAAAAACAAGATCTAACCGTTTTTAATCAAAACCACCAACAGAACCAAGAACCAACCATGTGGCTTTGATACCATTTAACATCGGATAAGTTTTAATTTGTAAAACTTAAACAGAAAGAAGAAATTGAAAGAAGATTACCGGTGAATCGGTAAAGTAATCTCTTTCTTTTATTTATAAACAGTTGAGAAAGGGATTACGTATAACCTAGATAAATTGTTAATGGAAGAGAGAAGGACGAAGAACTTCTTCTTCATCTTACTAGAAGAAGGAAGCAACAAGCATCTTCTTCGTTAACTAGAGAGAAGGGAGAACAGACCTCAGGTGAGGTTTCTTAAAAAATGAAAACCTGTAAGAAAAGCCTGAGAAACTCTAAACACTTGAGTTACTTAAATAGAAACCTCAAAAGTAAATTACTATTGAATCACGCAGGATTCACTATTACATTTACTGAAGTAAAAGTACAAACTAAAAGTAATTTACTAAAGTAAAAGTAAACGTAAGAAACATTTTACATTTACATTTACTATGGTAAAAGTAAAAAAAAATTTCTTAAAGTAAAAGCTATTTTATTGGGGGACAACAATGATGTTATTGTTGACTACTTTACTCGCTTTTCTTTGAAAGTTGATGATGACTTGGGCCATCTTTGTTGACCGAGTGGGTAAATCTCTTGTTGGTGTTGGAGGGCGCTTTTGATCATTTTCTAAGATGGATCACCATCCCTATACATTTCAACCCCCAAAATTTTATCAAGGAAAATACCCTTCAACACCCAAAAATTTGATTTATAAAGAAGGAGAAAAAAAAATTCACCGAACAAGTGGTAAACATATTCAAAATTTCTTAAATTTTGTAAAACCTTTGTTTAAAAACAAATCGACAGTCATTCAAACAAAGGATCACTCGATTGGCCTTGAACTATCAGTGAACTCGATCTAAACAAGAGACTTCTTTGTTAATTGTTTAAACAAAAATTCTTTCTTTTGTCATTCCGCTTAAACTCAAATCGTTCTTGCCATTAGTAAACTCATACCTATAGATCTAATGATTCCCTCAAATTTAAATATGCTCCTCACGTTGGAGACTTACAATGGCATAACGGGACTTATGGCGATCTTAGGTGTTTTACAACAAGTTAGGCTATTTAAAGTGGAGCAAAAAAGAAAAAAAAGTTTGAAGAAACATTTAAAAACAAGATCTAACTGTTTTTAATCAAAACCACCAAGTAACCAAGAACCAACCATATGGCTTTGATACCATTTAACATCGGATAAGTTTTAATTTGTAAAACTTAAGCGAAAAGAAGAAATTGAAAGAATATTACGGTGAATCGGTAAAGTAATCTCTTTCTTTTATTTATAAACAGTTGAGAAAGGGATTACGTATAACCTAGATAAATTGTTAATGGAAGAGAGGAGGACGAAGAACTTCTTCTTCATCTTACTAGAAGAAGGAAGCAACAAGCATCTTCTTCGTTAACTAGAGAGAAGGGAGAAAGGACCTCGGTGAGGTTTCTAAAAAAATGAAAACTCAGAAGAAAAACACGAGTAACTCTAATCACTTGAGTTACTTAAATAGAAACCTCAAAAGTAAATTACTATTGAATCACGCAGATTCACTATTACATTTATCAAGTAAAAGTACAAAGTAAAAGTAATTTACTAAAGTAAAAGTAAACGAAGAAACATTTTACATTTACATTTACTATGGTAAAAGTAAAAACATTTTACTTAAAGTAACAATTTATTTTATTGGGGACAACAACGATGTTATTGTTGACTACTTTCTCGCTTTTTTTCTTTGAAAGTTGATGATGACTTGGGCCATCTTTGTTGATCGAGTGGTTCGTCTCTTGTTGGTCAGAGGCGGTTGTTGATCATCTTCTCGGATGGATCACCATCCCCATACATTTCGACCCCAAAATTTTTATCAAGGAAAATACCCTTCAACACCCAAAAATTTGATTTATAAAGAAGGAGAAAAAAAAATTCACCGAACAAGTGGTCAACATATTCAAAATTTCTTAAATTTTGTAAAACCTTTTGTTTAAAAACAAATCGATAAATGTCTGAAACAAAGGATCACTCGATTGGCCTTGAACTATCAAAGTGAACTCGATCTAAATAGAGACTTCTTTGTTAATTGTTTAAACAAAAATTCTTTCTTTTGTCATTCCGCTTAAACTCAAATCGTTCTTGCCATTAGTAAACTCATACCTATAGATCTAATGATTCCCTCAGCCTAAATATGCTCCTACGTTGGAGACTTACAATGGCATAACGGGACTTATGGCGATCTTAGGTGTTTTACAACAAGTTAGGCTATTTAAAGTGGAGCAAAAGAAAAAAAAGTTTGAAGAAACATTTAAAAACAAGATCTAACCGTTTTTAATCAAAACCACCAACAGAACCAAGAACCAACCATATGGCTTTGATACCATTTAACATCGGATAAGTTTTAATTTGTAAAACTTAAACAGAAAGAAGAAATTGAAAGAATATTACCGGTGAATCGGTAAAGTAATCTCTTTCTTTTATTTATAAACAGTTGAGAAAGGGATTACGTATAACCTAGATAAATTGTTAATGGAAGAGAGGAGGACGAAGAACTTCTTCTTCATCTTACTAGAAGAAGGAAGCAACAAGCATCTTCTTCGTTAACTAGAGAGAAGGGAGAACAGACCTCAGGTGAGGTTTCTTAAAAAATGAAAAACTCAGTAAGAAAAACCCGAGTAACTCTAATCACTGAAAGTTACTTAAATAGAAACCTCAAAAAGTAAATTACTATTGAATCACGCAGATTCACTATTACATTCTATCAAGTAAAAGTACAAAGTAAAAGTAATTTACTAAAGTAAAAGTAAACGAAGAAACATTTTACATTTACATTTACTATGGTAAAAGTAAAAACATTTTACTTAAAGTAAAAGCTATTTTATTGGGGGACAACAACGATGCTATTGTTGACTACATTCTGCTTTTGCTGAAAGTTGATGATGACTTGGGCCATCTTTGTTGACTGAGTGGTTCGTCTCTTGTTGGTGTCAGAGGGCGCTGTTGATCATCTTCTCGGATGGATCACCATCCCCATACATTTCAACCCCAAAAATTTTATCAAAGAAAATACCCTTCAACACCCAAAAATTTGATTTATAAAGAAGGAGAAAAAAATTCATTTAACAAGTGGTCAACATATTTAAAATTTCTTAAATTTTGTAAAACCTTTTGTTTAAAAACAAATCAGACAGCGTCTGAAACAAAGGATCACTCGATTGGCCTTGAACTATCAGTGAACTTGATCTAAATAGGAGACTTCTTTGTTAATTGTTTAAACAAAAATTCTTTCTTTTGTCATTCCGCTTAAACTCAAATCGTTCTTGCCTTTAGTAAACTCATACCTATAGATCTAATGATTCCCTTAGCCTAAATCTGCTCCCACGCTGGAGACTTACAATAGCATAACGGGACTTATGGCGATCTTAGGTGTTTTACAACAAGTTAGGCAATTTAAAGTGGAAAAAAAGAAATAAAAGTTTGAAGAAACATTTAAAAACAAGATCTAACCGTTTTTAATCAAAACCACCAACATAACCAAGAACCAACCATGTGGCTTTGATACCATTTAACATCGGATAAGTTTTAATTTGTAAAACTTAAAGTAAAGAAGAAATTGAAAGAAGATTACCGGTGAACTCCAGAAAGTAATCTCTTTCTTTTATTTATAAACTGTTGAGAAAGGGATTACGTATAACCTAGATAAATTGTTAATGGAAGAGAGAAGGACGAAGAACTTCTTCTTCATCTTACTAGAAGAAGGAAGCAACAAGCATCTTCTTCGTTAACTAGAGAGAAGGGAGAACAGACCTCAGGTGAGGTTTCTTAAAAAATGAAAACCTGTAAGAAAAGCCTGAGAAACTCTAAACACTTGAGTTACTTAAATAGAAACCTCAAAAGTAAATTACTATTGAATCACGCAGGATTCACTATTACATTTACTGAAGTAAAAGTACAAACTAAAAGTAATTTACTAAAGTAAAAGTAAACGTAAGAAACATTTTACATTTACATTTACTATGGTAAAAGTAAAAAAAAAATTCTTAAAGTAAAAGCTATTTTATTGGGGGACAACAATGATGCTATTGTTGACTACTTTCTGCTTTTGCTGAAAGTTGATGATGACTTGGGCCATCTTTGTTGACTGAGTGGGTCGTCTCTTGTTGGTGTTGGAGGGCGCTTTTGATCATCTTCTAAGATGGATCACCATCCCTATACATTTCGACCCCAAAATTTTTATCAAGGAAAATACCCTTTAACACCCAAAAATTTGGTTTATAAAGAAGGAGAAAAAAAAATTCACCAAACAAGTGGTCAACATCTTCAAAATTTCTTAAATTTTGTAAAACATTTTGTTTAAAACAAATCGACAAATATTCAAACAAGGGATCACTCGATTTGCCTTGAACTATCAAATTGAACTCGATCTAAATAGGAGACTTCTTTGTTAATTGTTTAAACAAAAATTCTTTCTTTTGTCATTCCGCTTAAACTCAAATCGTTTCTTGCCTTTAGTAAACTCATACCTATAGATCTAATGATTCCCTTAGCCTAAATCGCTCCCTACGTTGAGACTTTACAATGGCATAACGGGACTTATGGCGATCTTAGGTGTTTTACAACAAGTTAGGCTATTTAAAGTGGAGCAAAAGAAATAAAAGTTTGAAGAAACATTTAAAAACAAGATCTAACCGTTTTTAATCAAAACCACCAACAGAACCAAGAACTAACCATGTGGCTTTGATACCATTTAACATCGGATAAGTTTTAATTTGTAAAACTTAAACAGAAAGAAGAAACTGAGAGAAGATTACTGGTTAATCGGTAAAGTAATCTCTTTCTTTAATTTATAAATAGTTGAAAAAGGGATTACGTATAACCTAGATAAATTGTTAATAGAAGAGAGAAGGACGAAGAACTTCTTCTTCATCTTACTAAAAGAAGGAAGCAACAAGCATCTTCTTCGTTAACTAAAGAGAATGGAGAACAGACCTCAGGTGAGGTTTCTTACAAAATGAAAACCTGTAAGAAAAGCCTGAGTAACTCTAAACACTTGAGTTACTAAAATAGAAACCTCAAAAGTAAATTACTATTGAATCACGCAGGATTCACTATTACATTTACTAAAGTAAAAGTACAAAGTAAAAGTAATTTACTAAAGTAAAAGTAAACGTAAGAAACATTTTACATTTACATTTACTATGGTAAAAGTAAAAACATTTTACTTAAAGTAAAAGCTATTTTATTGGGGGACAACAACGATGCTATTGTTGACTACTTTCTGCTTTTGCTGAAAGTTGATGATGACTTGGGCCATCTTTGTTGACTGAGTGGTTCGTCTCTTGTTGGTGTCAGAGGGCGCTGTTGATCATCTTCTCAGATGGATCACCATCCCCATACATTTCAACCCCAAAATTTTTATCAAGGAAAATACCCTTCAACACCCAAAAATTTGGTTTATAAAGAAGGAGAAAAAAATTCACCCTAACAAGTGGTCAACATATTCAAAATTTCTTAAATTTTGTAAAACCTTTGTTTAAAAACAAATCAGATGTCATCTGAAACAAAGGATCACTCGATTGGCCTTGAACTATGTCGGTGAACTTGATCTAAAACAGAGACTTCTTTGTTAATTGTTTAAACAAAAATTCTTTCTTTTGTCATTCCGCTTAAACTCAAATCGTTTTGCCTTTAGTAAACTCATACCTATACATCTAATGATTCCCTTAGCCTAAATCGCTCCCACGTTGGAGACTTACAATGGCATAACGGGACTTATGGCGATCTTAGGTGTTTTACAACAAGTTAGGCTATTTAAAGTGGAGCAAAAGAAATAAAAGTTTGAAGAAACATTTAAAAACAAGATCTAACTGCTTTTAATCAAAACCACCAATGTAACCAAGAACCAACCATGTGGCTTTGATACCATTTAACATCGGATAAGTTTTAATTTGTAGAACTTAAACAGAAAGAAGAAATTGAAAGAAGATTACTTGTGAATCGGTAAAATAATCTCTTTCTTTTATTTATAAACAGTTGAGAAAGGGATTACGTATAACCTAGATAAATTGTTAATGGAAGAGAGAAGGACGAAGAACTTCTTCTTCATCTTACTAGAAGAAGGAAGCAACAAGCATCTTCTTCGTTAACTAGAGAGAAGGGAGAACAGACCTCAGGTGAGGTTTCTTAAAAAATGAAAACCTGTTAGAAAAGCCTGAGAAACTCTAAACACTTGAGTTACTTAAATAGAAACCTCAAAAGTAAATTACTATTGAATCACGCAGGATTCACTATTACATTTACTGAAGTAAAAGTACAAAGTAAAAGTAATTTACTAAAGTAAAAGTAAACGTAAGAAACATTTTACATTTACATTTACTATGGTAAAAGTAAAAAAAATTTACTTAAAGTAAAAGCTATTTTATTGGGGGACAACAATGATGCTATTGTTGACTACTTTCTGCTTTTGCTGAAAGTTGATGATGACTTGGGCCATCTTTGTTGACTGAGTGGGTCGTCTCTTGTTGGTGTTGGAGGGCGCTTTTGATCATCTTCTAAGATGGATCACCATCCCTATACATTTCGACCCCAAAATTTTTATCAAGGAAAATACCCTTTAACACCCAAAAATTTGGTTTATAAAGAAGGAGAAAAAAAAATTCACCAAACAAGTAGTCAACATCTTCAAAATTTCTTAAATTTTGTAAAACCTTTTGTTTTAAAAAAAATCAGACAGCGTCTGAAACAAAGGATCACTCGATTGGCCTTGAACTATCAGTGAACTCGATCTAAACAGGAGACTTCTTTGTTAATTGTTTAAACAAAAATTCTTTCTTTTGTCATTCCGCTTAAACTCAAATCGTTTCTTGCTTTTAGTAAACTCATACCTATAGATCTAATGATTCCTTAGCCTAAATCGCTCTACGTTGGAGACTTACAATGGCATAACTTGGGACTTATGGCGATCTTAGGTGTTTTACAACAAGTTAGGCTATTTAAAGTGGAGCAAAAGAAATAAAAGTTTGAAGAAACATTTAAAACAAGATCTAACTGCTTTTAATCAAAACCACCAATGTAACCAAGAACTAACCATGTGGCTTTGATACCATTTAACATCGGATAAGTTTTAATTTGTAAAACTTAAATAGAAAGAAGAAACTGAGAGAAGATTACTGGTTAATCGGTAAAGTAATCTCTTTCTTTAATTTATAAATAGTTGAAAAAGGGATTACGTATAACCTAGATAAATTGTTAATAGAAGAGAGAAGGACGAAGAACTTCTTCTTCATCTTACTAAAAGAAGGAAGCAACAAGCATCTTCTTCGTTAACTAAAGAGAATGGAGAACAGACCTCAGGTGAGGTTTCTTACAAAATGAAAACCTGTAAGAAAAGCCTGAGTAATCCTAAACACTTGAGTTACTAAAATAGAAACCTCAAAAGTAAATTACTATTGAATCACGCAGGATTCACTATTACATTTACTAAAGTAAAAGTACAAAGTAAAAGTAATTTACTAAAGTAAAAGTAAACGTAAGAAACATTTTACATTTACATTTACTATGGTAAAAGTAAAAACATTTTACTTAAAGTAAAAGCTATTTTATTCGGGGACAACAACGATGTTATTGTTGTTACTTCGCTTTTCTTTGAAAGTTGATGATGACTTGGGCCATCTTTGTTGATCGAGTGGTTCGTCTCTTGTTGGTGTCAGAGGGCGCTGTTGATCATCTTCTCAGATGGATCACCATCCCCATACATTTCAACCCCAAAATTTTTATCAAGGAAAATACCCTTCAACACCCAAAAAATTGGTTTATAAAGAAGGAGAAAAAAAAATTCACCGAACAAGTGGTCAACATATTCAAAATTTCTTAAATTTTGTAAAACCTTTTGTTTAAAAACAAATCAGACAGCGTCTGAAACAAAGGATCACTCGATTGGCCTTGAACTATCAGTGAACTTGATCTAAATAGGAGACTTCTTTGTTAATTGTTTAAACAAAAATTCTTTCTTTTGTCATTCCGCTTAAACTCAAATCGTTCTTGCCTTTAGTAAACTCATACCTATAGATCTAATGATTCCCTTAGCCTAAATCTGCTCCCACGCTGGAGACTTACAATAGCATAACGGGACTTATGGCGATCTTAGGTGTTTTACAACAAGTTAGGCAATTTAAAGTGGAGCAAAAGAAATAAAAGTTTGAAGAAACATTTAAAAACAAGATCTAACCATTTTTAATCAAAACCACCAACAGAACCAAGAACCAACCATGTGGCTTTGATACCATTTAACATCGGATAAGTTTTAATTTGTAAAACTTAAACAGAAAGAAGAAATTGAAAGAAGATTACCGGTGAATCGGTAAAGTAATCTCTTTCTTTTATTTATAAACAGTTGAGAAAGGGATTACGTATAACCTAGATAAATTGTTAATGGAAGAGAGAAGGACGAAGAACTTCTTCTTCATCTTACTAGAAGAAGGAAGCAACAAGCATCTTCTTCGTTAACTAGAGAGAAGGGAGAACAGACCTCAGGTGAGGCTTTTCTTACAAAGACGGACCAGACAATATAAAAAGATGACCCAAGTCATCATCAACTTTCAGCAAAAGCAGAAAGCTGTCAACAACAACATCATTGCTGTCCCCCAGTCAATCAGCTGAAGAGGTATCCTTAATCAAGGTCAAACTGGTCATCCTTGTTATACTCAGAATGATCTTGTTGAAGAAGAGGGTTCTTCTTCTCCAACGTCTTTAGAGTTTCCTACTCAATATAATTTTGATGCTCCTATTAATAAACAATTAAGAGTTATTAAAAAGGAATTTGAATTATATTGGGATATTCTTGTTAAGGATTTTAATTCCAAATCTAATAAAGAAAAAAAACATTTATTTAGGTCTAATCACCCTACTGAGAAAGAACGTGATAAAATTGTAAATAGATGGAAGAGATTTATTAAAAATGAAGAAATAAACATTACTTTTTACGATTGGTATGATCAATATCAAGGTAAATGTAATATTATAACTAAACACAATGGATTAAAGAAGATAAATCAAAGGTTTCCTCTTGTCATCCTCCTTTAGAAACTGTTCTTATTCCAGTAAAAAATACTTCAGTTATTGCCAGTCCTTTCAAGATTTCTGATGGCAATAAAGATGATAAAAAAATTATTGAACAAAACAATTTTGCAAATCAATATCTAGCAACCGTAGGAAAGCAGCTAGATAAAATAGAAGAAAAATTAGAAGAAACAGTTGTTAAAAACCCTGATTCAAAAATTGATCATCCTTTACTTAAATTACCAGAAAATAGATATAATTTAGGCTTACCTAATAAAGATAGTGAGCTTACCCAGTTTATTGATGAGTTATTTAAGAAACTAAAAACTGAAACCAGTACAAGCGGCACTATAGCTCTTATTCATAAAGTTGAATCTGATAATGAAAACGATAGTCCTTCTGATCAGTCTGATTCAATTACTGATATAAATGATCAATTGAAAAAATTAACTGTTAATAACACTAGTATTACCAGGAATTGGTACTCTAGACCTACTCCTCCGGATCTACAGTTCGAAGAGAGAAATCTAGACAAACAATTCTTTGTGTCCTCTAATAAGATTTATGAATGGAACATTGATGGATTTAGTGAATAAGAAATTTTAAATAAATTAAATCATATGTCCATGGTAGCTAATAGCTATATTACTAAATTCAACAACATGTCCCAACCAGACATTGTTGAATTAATAGCTAGTAGATTTACTGGTATTCTTAGGTCTTGGTGGGAAAAACATCTCATAGAAGACGCTAGGTTATCGATAATCCATGCTATCCAAATGGATGATGATGGCTATCCCATCTTCGATGAAGATACTGGTATTGGTCCGCTTGATGGAGTTAATACTTTAATATTTACTATCATTAAACACTTTGTTGGAACCCCTAGTAACATTACTAAAAGAATTCACGATCAATTAAGTAACCTCACCTGTCCCACTCTAAGTGATTTTAGATGGTACAAAGATGTGTTTACTTCTCGAGTTATGTTGCGTAATGATAGTAATAAACCGTTTTGGAAAGAAAAATTCGTTAACGGTTTACCTTCTTTATTTGTACATAAAGTTCGTGAAGAGTTAAGCAAACATTTAGGTTACATTGATTATGATAATCTTACCTATGGTGATATTATAAGTTATATTCAAAAGATTGGTTTAAAGATGTGTATTTATTTTAAATTAGCTAAACAAGCCGGTAAAGATAAGAATAAAGCCAAATATGAGTTAGGGACTTTTTGTGAACAATATGGTTTACCCCCTGTAGCTCTCTCTAGAAGAAAGCTCAGGCATAAACATATTGAGTCTCATAAGAGTCATAAACATCATAAAAGAAAACATAATCAATACAAAGATAAAAATCAAGATATTTACTATACTAAACCAAAAACTAGTAAATAATCAACTAAAAAACCCAAAAGGTTTGATAAAAGTAAAATTGTTTTTTTTATAATGTGGGAGAAAAAGGCACTACAAGAGTGAGTGTAAAATCAAGCAGAAGTTATCTCAGCTAAATGTTTCTGTTGAAGATTCTGAACAACTATTAGGATTAATTAGAATAGAGAACAATGTCAGTAATGATGAAGGTTCTGATATTCCTTATTCTTCTAATAATAGTACTAACAACGAAGATTCAAGTAGTGATAATGAAGTTACTATATGTGCTAAAAATTGTAATGAAAGCTGTTGTGGTAAAAGATTAAATGTAATTACCAAAGATGATGAAGAGTGCTCTTTGTTAATTGATTTAATTAGTAAAATTACTGACCCTGAATTAAAAGTTCAATATACAAAAAAGTTGAAAGATTTGTTAATCAAATATAAAGGAGTTAAAGACATGATTTTTAAAGCTAAAGAAAAGCCTATATTTAGCCTTAATAAAACTCTTGAAAGATTTAAATCTCCAGTCAAAGAAATTACCCTTCTAGAGTTTGTGATGCCCCCAAATCCGGGTATATTCCAACCCGACAGATGGTGCTCCACGATACTATAATCCATTGAGATAACAACAAAATGAGTATAATTACTATCTTTGTATTACATTTGTAATAAATCATTTCCCATGTTCATTAACCGAATACATTCGTTGTTCTTCATACGTATATTACAACAAAATACACTAATCTATTACAGGACGATTAATTGTCCATCTTAGCCTTGCCTTTATGTCTCTTAGAACTCTCATTGTTCGAATTTTAGTCTGCAAAACATATGGTTCAAGCAAGAATGAGCATAACTAGCTCAGCAAGTCTTAATAAAGAATCATATGAATATCACCTTGACAATTACATGCTTTATTTCCTTATCTGAACAATTAACTACGAAGCACTATGAAACATTTAACTAATACTTCTCATTTCATAACAACAATTCCAAAGTATATATAATAGCTTAGGAATGAAGAACCGGTCAATAGACTACGAACATACTCTTTTCATTTTCATACTTGAAAAAGGACATCCGACACTAAGGCCATCAATATGTCTTTACTTACGAGCACTTCTAGGTGATCAGCCTATTGTACTCTATGTTGATCAACACTCTTACATTAAACTTATTTACGTTCAACATTTGGCAACCTCGCGTGCCCATCGAATAATCGATGAAAAATACTTTTGTTTGTACATAGACATACTTACCTTCTCATCCGTACCAAATACTTGGCATAGGATAGTGTTAACAGTTCTATATCAACAGACTGGTAAACAAATCCATTCATTCTTCAATACTTGTCTAGCCGAGTTAAAACAGGCATCAACTCTTTCTTTAAAACCATTCATGCATTGTATAACATGCATCACGTAAAACTTGGCTAACACGAAGGTTAGACAAGCGTTTAAGAAAGACTTGCCTTCAAGCGTCTTCGCATATACAATTCAACTATTCTCAATCTTTACAGGATCTACATGATACATTCATATAGCACACTGTAATCAGTTATCAAACAAACTAACTTTACTGTTCTAACCAACTTCTTTCTCTTCTATGTCTTATTTGAATTAACTTTGTTATTAAAGTCGATTCGACTTCCTATACTTTGTTACGTCTCATTAACGTTCTTACATCATTAACTGACATTCGATCATTATTGGTTAAATACCAACGTTGAACGTCATTCACACCTTACTAATTACGTCTTTGCGTTCTTCGTTTAATTTCTATTAAACCTTACTAGATCATCTTACATTAACACCTTATAAGTGATTTAAGGTAAATCTTAATATGTACATTAAGTACCTTCAATGTCTTACTTTAGATCTACATTCAAATGGAACAAAAACCTAACTTGGTCAACATTTTTCATCGTCGGCACATGTCATGCGACATCCCTAGTATTCTAGTGGTAGCCATGCCATGAAAGTTAGGTGGTACTTTACCGAAGTCAAGCGTCATTGTGAACGACCACTTTACACTGGTTTTGGTGCTACGGCACCGAGTCTGTGCACCAGTTTGCCAAAATAGTTTTGTTATTCTTATGAAACTCCCGGCTTCCAAATTTGTTCGTTTTACATCCGAATTAACCCATTCGAAAGCCTACAACTCACAAATTACATCCTTTGTGTTCGTATAAGAATTTCACATTTTTGAATCCGTTAACTTGGAATTCACCTTTGAGTTTATTTTTAAGCGTTCGTTTAACGTTTTCGACCGTTCAATACTCGTTTTCTTCGTTATAAGTCGGAATGTGACGATTCTTTCGCCAACGACTCTTAATTACCTTATCTCATGTGTTGACATTGGAAACCATCATTTTGAAGTCACACGACAACTTTTGACCTTTAATCTGGGCTTTTTACGTTTTTGACGTTTAACGTCTATTTTCGCAAAATTCGCCATAACTTCGTTACTCGTGTTCTATAAGCCAAATCAAATGGAAAATTCAATTGATTCATCATAGTCATCCTAACCAAATAATAGGCACATTCCTTAGCTATAACGGTTTTCAAAACGTTCATTCTTAACTAAGTTAATGTTGAAGACTTTTATGGTTTTTAACTTACGTAAACACTTACGATTTCTATTTGGTCATGACCTATCAATGATTTAGTCATCAATAGGAATCCTTATATCTCCTCAATAAACAAGCTCCACCAATCTACTATTCTTCTACAAGAAAGAAATTGAAAAAGATGAAGATTCCAGTTTATGAGAATTTACTTTTGAAGTAACTCACGTTCTTGATAAACGTATAAAGGTTTGCTTGGAAGTAGAAGGATTTAGTGTTTCTAGCTTTTCTATCTCTCAATATAGGTTGAACATTGTTTACAAAACATCAAAAGCTCAACCTTGGCTTTGTATTTATAGAAAACCACAATGAAGGCAAAATGGTCCAAATCCTCCACCTCCTTACTATTGCACCTTCTTTGCAACTTTGTCACCAAGTAAAGTACTTGGTGAGCAAGTTGTCTACCTTGCTTGGCAACCAAGTGGCCGGCTCACTCCCTTGTGGATCATACCATGGGTTGCCCCATGGGTTTTACTCATCCCATGACCCACCGGTTCGACCCGCGGTTTACTTTTTTGATTGGGCTTGACATAACTTAATGTTGGGCCTTAACTTGGGCTTGTACACTTAATTCCTTGGGCTTGCTATTGGTTTAAGTCCAATTAATTATACCAAACCCTTAACTCATACTCCATTAATACGTCTCGTTATTCTACGCATATAACACACGTATTCTCTTCGTCTAATACTTATATGATATTCGTATTATACGTCTTACTATTCTTCATACCATACTCATATTTATACTAATATAATACTCGTATTTCATACGTATAATATCCGAAATGACTATATGCATTGCATTTCCCTTTCGGAAACCTCTTTCATAAACCCTTAGGTTTTACGCCCGCAAGCGAAAACTTCGTTTGCCATAATGGAATTATTATTGAATATTCCATACTATCTTCGTATTATATCATTACGCGTTTCACGAAATTTAAAACCCTAGCTCCGAACGAAATCAGATGAATAGTGTTTTTATGCAAACATTCTCGAAAAACCTTCGTTTTTGTCTTGATAATTCACAACAATTAATACTAGCACAAAGTCAGAATACTAACCACATCCGTATATTCTAGGTTATAGAACGACATTCGAACATCTTACTCACATAATAAATTAATTAAATTCATTTTATTCACATAATCAAATAAAAATTTAATTCATTCAAAATTCGAAATTCTCAGGCATTACAGAGTTAAATCAGGAAGTTAATAAACTCAAGAGAGAAATTTCTAACTTAAAAATAGAGGTTTCTAAGTTAAGAAAAGAAATTGAAGATAAAAAATCTGACCTTCTGGTACATGATTACTCTTCTAGTGATGAAAATCATGATGAAATAGAATCATCAGGTACTAAAGAAGAGACCGATCTCTTTATTCAAGGTCTCTCCCTGCCTTAGTTGATATTGGCGCATATCTGAATTGTATTCAGGAAGGTCTTATCCCCACTAAGTATTATAAGAAAACTAGTGAAAAACTCAAATTCGCTAATTAGAGTCATATTGAAATAAAATATAAATTACCTAAAGTTCATATCTCACAAGATAATATGTGTTTTAAAACTTCATTTGTTTTAATTTTAATCTTCTCGATAAGATCATCTTAGGTCTACCATTTATATATTTGTTATATCCTTTCACTACCAACAGTAAAGGATTAAGCTGTGAGCATTTAGGTAAGAAGATAACATTTAAATTTCTTATTAAACCTAAAGAAAGGGATTTGAGGTTTATCGAAGATGAATCTATTTCCAATTCTTTAAATCTTTTAAATTGCAAAACTACCCATTTAAACTTTCTAAAAGAGGAGATTAACTATAAGCGTGTTGAAGAACATCTTAAGTGTAAAAGAATTAAAGAAGAAATTGGTAAGTTAAGAACATATTTAAATGATAATCTATGTTCTGACTCTCCTACTGCTTTTTGGCATCGTAAGAAACATGTAGTTAAGCTCCCTTATGCTAAGGAATTTAAAGAACATTTAATCCCTAATAAAGCTAGACCTATTCAAATGAGTCATGAACAAATGGAATTATGCAAAAAAGAGATTAATGATCTCATTAATAAAGGTTTAATTAGACATATTAAATCCCCTTGGTCCTGTCCTGCCTTTTATGTCAATAATGAAGCAGAAAAGAGAGAGGTGTTCCCCGTCTAGTTATTAATTACAAACCATTGAACAATGTTCTTGAGTGGATTAGGTACCCCTTACCAAATAAGGAAGATCTCCTTAGTAGATTAAGTGTTGCCACCATTTTCAGTAAGTTTGACCTAAAATCAGGATTTTGGCAAGTCGCCATCCACCCAGATGATAGGTACAAAACGACATTCACTACCCCCATTTGGTCATTATGAATGGAACGTTCAGTCATTTGGTTTGAAAAATGCCCCCAGTGAATTTCAAAATATCCTCAATGACATCCTAAACCCCTTCAGTCACTTCATCATTGTTTATATCGATGATATCCTTGTTTTTTCCAAATCCATTGAAGAACATATTAAACACTTAAATTCATTTTTCAAGACAGTTAAGACCAATGGTCTTGTTCTTTCTCCTTCAAAATGCAGTCCGTTTCAGACTAAGGTTCGGTTTCTTAATCTTAATATTTATCATGGACTTACTCGGCTTATTGATAGAGCTATTCAATTTTCCGACAGATTCCCAGATAAAATTACAGACAAGACCCAACTATAGAGATTTCTAGGCTTGCTCAATTACATTGGCAAGTTCTATGAAAATCTCTGGAAGATTAGCAAACCTCTCTTTCAGCGTTTACAAACTAATCCTCCCCCTTGGACTGACATTCATACTTCTGTTGTCCAGCAAGTTAAAAAATATGTTAAGGTTTTTTTTCCTTGCCTTGGCATCTCTAATGATTCATCTTTTAAATTTGTTGAAACATAACATTGGATTCGAAGGTATCCTCAAGTAAAAGTTAACACCTTCTTCTTCTGAACAAATTGTTCGATTTCATTCAAGTGCATGGAATCCTACACAGTTAAATTATAGTACTATTAAAAAAGAAATACTTTCTTTAGTTTTATGTATTAATAAATTTCAAAGTGACTTATTGAATCAAAAGTTTCTAGATAGAATAGATTGCAAATCAGCAAATTATATCTTAGAAAAAGATGTTAAAAACATGGCCTCTAAGCAATCTTTCGCTAGATGGCAAGCCCTATTAAGCATTTTTGATCTTGAGATTGAATACATTAAAGGAAGTAACAATTCAATTCCAGATTTTCTTACTCGTGAATTTATCAACACATATAACATTTTGTCACTATGAGTGTTTGAGGAGGCTCTTCTTCTCATGGTCAGAGTAGCCCTTTAGACCCAAAACTCAAAGGAACTCTGGTTACTCATCCAGTCAACCTAGTTCCTCAACCTAACCCAGTTAATAAATTTAAGGTCCTTGGCACCATTCCCAAGCCATTTTAATCGGTTTAGCCAGTAACCCTAAACCAGTTGATCCATTTTGCAATTAAACGAGAACAACTTCTTCAAATCCCAGTAACCCCGCTTCAGAGTACATTCTTAAATGGTAACAACATTTGTTCCATATTGAATTACTTATGAAGCCAAATGATGACCCCATTAAGCTTGTTGCCCAGTATTTCCCTGTTGGATGGCATTTTACCCCTTGGGCTCCTTGGGAGCTGTCATTTACACTCCTAAATTAACCTCACTTTCACTTTACAAATTTAAACAATTAGCACAGTAGTAAACAAGGATCGATCCCATAGAGAGTGATTTGTTTTATATTAATCCTATGATTTCTAATGAAAAGGGGATTTTGAATTAATTAATTAAATTAACAAGAATAAACTAATAAGAATAAACAATGAATAAAAAGCTTCATTCTTGATTCAAGATCACCTTTTTACAATAATAGATTAAGCAAGTGTAACATTATTTACCCTTCAATGAAACTAATAGCCCAAGGTAACAACAAGCTCACATTCAAACTCCCTTAGATTGTCACCAATGAAACAAGCTCTTCACAAGATTCTAACAATTATATAACCTAGAATAAGCTCTCTAGATTTAATATAATAGCAGTATTAAGAACTAGGGAATTAGACTATTCCAAGCAACAAACACATAAGTTCAGATTGTTTAACTTGTCTTCTAATAATCATAGCAATACTCAAAAGCTTGTCCACAATCACATATTACTAATTACTACTTGTGATTAGAAACAATATCAATTACACGTAATATTATTCCTTGATCTAGCATATGATATTCGTTAACCAACTCAATCTTGCAGAAATCAAATCAGTTAAGCCAAATAACATTCAAAAATTAAATCAGATTATCAAGAATGAATTTCATGTGAGAAGGAATAAATAATGAATACTCAATTAACCATTAATTATAAATATGGTTCAATATCCCTTAGAACTGAATAAAAAGAACTTAACTCATGTCTTCAATCCTCCAATGTTGTAGATGAGAGAATGTAGTAGATGATTGAATGAATAAAACCCTGACTCTCATGATCCTCTATTTATAGTGCTAGACAAAGTCCTAAATCCTATAGGAAGTAGAAATCCAAATCCTAAAAGGAATTACAAATCATAACTAGTTTCCGTAAAGAAATAGAATCCAATTTGGAAATAAATCTTAGTCTAAAGATATCCTAATTCTAATAAAAATAGCAATCCAATTCCATGTAGAAATCTGTCAAAATATGAATTTAGAAACTTTTCAAAAATCCAACATTTCCCAATTTTCCCGCTCAAATTCGCTGGGACAAATTTCTATTTCCCGCGACTTCCTTTGGTAAAACGAGCATAACTTTTTATTTGGGGGGCGTTACAGGGGCTGCTACCTATCAAAATGAAGATATCGACAAGATATACAACTTTTATTCTTTGAGAATTGACAGATTGTGGCTGTACAAAGGTCGAAATGAGGCTCCAAATGACTGTTGTGTAAATTACAACTTCCAAACTTTGAGGTTCAACGTCTATTTAGTAAAAAGATCATAACTTTTTCATATGAACTCCGATTGGGACGATTCAAGATGTTCCGGAAAGCTAAAGAAGAGCTCTACAATAAAATTCAAGTCCTAAACCTAGACCATGCATCCAACATAATGCTAAAATCCCTGTAATTTTCTCATTTTCCTTATTTCAGCTCCAATTCTTCCTGAAATCATTAAACACCTTAATAAGCTCATATACACATGAAACATGCAATAAAACTAAATATAATGGAATGAAAATAAATAAATAATATGCACTCATCAAATTCCCCCATACTTAGACTTTTACACGTCCTCGTGTAAACCAAAAGTTTAATTTCCAGAAAAATTCTATTCAACCATCATGTCAAAATATTTCAAGGTACAAATCATGATTATGAACACTAAATTTGCAAAAATCTTAATCAATGCCTTATCAGTTAACTCACAGTGAACCACCTTACTATTTCACCAATGAATTTTATTAAACCAAATTGTAGCCACATAAGTAACTTTCCCAAAATTTACATACTTACTCAACTTAGTTACCATTGAGCAAAAATCGTGCACACTGACTCACACCCAAGAACAAATATTTCTTGTTTTTTAATTTTTTTCATAGAACCTTCTTTTTAGCACATATGAATGTATTTTCATGCTTTTTTCGTATATTTTTTTTCTTTTCTTGACATGTGCAATGTTTCATTTTCTTAGGCTTTTAAGAATTACCCATTAGCAAACTTTCCACCAACGACTCCCAAACAAGATGATCTTAGGGCGCTAGGTGTAGAGACACCCCTAAGGCTTACTTATTCAAGTAACCAAGGCCACAAAAGTCGACTAGTCAAGATGCTTTTATCCATCACACTTTTCAGCGTGAATACCGATGCTTCCCGAGGCTTGGATACCCAGTTATTTCATACAATGGACATTGAAGCAGATTTTCATTTTTCATTTTTTTCCTTTTCTTTTTTTTTTCTTTTTTTATTCATCGTTTTTTTCACATGGTTCTACAACAACATAAGTAAGTTAAACAATTCTAAGTCATGAAATTAGTGCACATAGACAACTCCACAAATAAACATGTTTCTCATATTCAAGTACTCATGTATCACAAGTTCAATTTAAATCAATTACTATGGATCATGGCTTAGTTTTCATCATTCATTAACTAATTAAGCATCAAGTAGATTCTGAATTTTAGCATCTATTTCTAATCTTTGAATTTAATCTTTTTAACATATAACCAAATAGAATTATGGAACCCAAAATTTCAAAAGCATCAAAATTTCAAATTCCCCATCAAAATCGGATCAATAATCCTAAATAAAATAAAAACCTAAATCTTCCCCCCACTCTCAAACCTTACATTGTCCCCAATGTAAGAAAATCATGCAAAGAAGAAAATACTACTAGCTAACATACAATAAAAAAAACTAAAAAGTGAAGGGATAAAAAAATCAAATCGAGATCTTGGGTTTGCCTGCCAACCGCCCTTGTTTATTGTCATTGGCTTGACATCATCCTTCTCATCCTATGTAATTGGACTTGTGTACTTCAAGTGGACTGGTAACAATTTCAATTCTTCATTAGGAGCATCCTTCAAATCCTGATTTTGCTCCATTCCATCCCTCAAATCCTTCTTGTATATTTGGTCAAGAGATTCATGCAGTATAGAGTTAACAACATCAATAGCAAAAATAGAATTAACATTACCAAGATACCTCTTAACTTTATATATGCCAAACTTGACATGTGAGTCATCCAATTCCATGTGTAAGGTCCCATGGTGTTTATCATTGTGTGTTGTTGTTGGTATAAGGAAAGTATCATCATCTATGTCCTCCTTATAGAAATCTGCAGGAATTATTAATTCTTCTATCTCTACCTCTTGTTTATCCTTTTTAGACTTTGAATACCTGATTTCTTCAAATTTAGCAGTAGTCTCGAGCACATCCAAATGGTTTCCACTAGTGAACTCCTTATCATCTTTAAGTTTTTGTTCCCTATTTGCCATTTCTTCAAGGAATTTTTCATTAGACTCTGTATACCACGTTGACTTTTTTTCCAACTTTCCAATTCCTTGTTAGAACTTGAGGAAAAGGTAGTTTCGGTTCATAAGCTGAAAGAGGTGGAATTTTGTGCTTGACTACATCACTGCTGCCTATTTCACTATTGTCAGAATTGCTTTATATTGACTTTTTGTGCTGTTAATCCTCTGCACCACATCTAAATGTTATGGCACTTACATTTTCAACAGTTTGAGAAAGTGACCTTCCTACTGTGGTTGCAAGTTGACCAACTTGGTCCTTCAGATCTTGAACAGAAGTTTTTGTCTCCTGCTGGAATTGTTGTGTCTGGCACATGAACTTTTGTGTTTGGTTCATGAATGCCTTGAACATATCCTCCGTAGATGTCCCAGAATTGACAGGTACTTCTTGGTTTTCTGTGTGGTACTGAGGTTGAGCTTGCTGAATAACTTGCGTATTCCTTGCAGCCATTTGTCAAACCAAAGCAGTTAAATCAGAAATCTGTTGCTCCAAGTCTCTCGTGCTTACCCCATTTACCCTTTCTGGTGTGTGATCCATCTTAGTTCCATACTGCTGTGAGTTAGCTGCCATGTTTGCAATTAAGTTCCTTGTCGTTTCTGGAGTCTTGTCTACCAGTGCTCCTCCACTTGCTGCATCAATCATGCTTCTTTCAATTGGTAGCAACCCCTCATAGAAGTACTGGATCAAGTAATGTTAATCAATTCCATGAGGTGGACAGTTGGAACACAACTTCTTGAACCTTTCCCAATACTTATAGAGATTTTGTCCATTGAACTGCCTGATTCCACATATCTCCTTTCTTATATCGGTAACTCTTGATGCAGTAAAATACCTCTCCAAGAATAACTTTTGCATATCAGTCCATGATTGTATTGATCCTGAAAGTAGATAGTATAACTAGTCTTTAGCCAAATCTGCTAATGGGAATGGAAAAAGTCTAAGCTTGATCTGTTCCTCTGCCACTCCTTGTGCTTTCATCGTGGAACACACCACATGGAACTCCTTTAGATGCTTATATGGATTTTCACCTGTAAGACCACGAAAAGTAGGCAAAAGATGAATTAGTCTAGAGTTAAGTTCAAAAGAAACTTCTAAAGTAGGATACTCAATACAAAAAGATGGTTGAGTCAGATCAGGAGTAGCCAATTCTTTCAAAGTTCTGTTATTGTGTGGCACCGCCATCTCTTCCACTTCACGTGATGGAACAAGAGCTTCTTTTGTATCTGCAGTTTTCTCTATCTCTTGATCAAAATTTAAATCAAAGTTAGAGGATTAAGTAATAAAACAAAAAGAAAAAGAAAAAGAAAATAATAAAAATAAACGAAAACAAAGAATAAACAAAAACAAATAACACTCCTCGGCAACGACGCCAAAATTTGGGAACTGTCGTTTACACTCCTAAATTAACCTCACTTTCACTTTACAAATTTAAACAATTAGCACAGTAGTAAGCAAGGATCGATCCCACAGAGAGTGATTTGTTTTATATTTATCCTATGATTTCTAATGAAAAGGGGATTTTGAATTAATTAATTAAATTAACAAGAATAAACTAATAAGAATAAACAATGAATAAAAAGCTTCAGTTCTTCAGTTCAGTATCACCTTTTTACAATAATAGATTAATCAAGTGTAACATTATTTACCCTTCAATGAAACTAATTGCCCTAGGTAACAAAAAGCTCTGCTACCCGAAACTCCCCTTAGATTGTCACTCAATGAAACAAGCTCTTTACAAGATTCTAACAATTATATAACCTAGAATAAACTCTCTAGATTTAATATAATAGCAACATTAAGAACTAGGGAATTAGACTATTCCAAGCAACAAACACATAAGTTCGGATTGTTTAACTTATCTTCTAATAATCATAGCAATACTCAAAAGCTTGTCCAAAATCACATATTACTAATTACTACTTGTGAGTAAAAACAATATCAATTACACGTAATATTATTCCTTGATCTAGCATATGATATTCGTTAACTAACTCAATCCTACAGAAATCAAATCAGTTAAGCCAAATAACATTCAGAAATTAAATCAGATTATCAAGAATGAATTTCATGTGAGAAGGAATAAATAATGAATACTCAATTAACCATTAATTATAAATAAGGTTCAACATCCCTTAGAACTAAATAAAAAGAACTTAGCTCATGTCTTCAATCCTCCAATATTGTAGATGAGATAATGTAGTAGATGATTGAATAAATAAAACCCTGACTCTCATGATCCTCTATTTATAGTGCTAGACAAAGTCCTAAATCCTATAGGAAGTAGAAATCCAAATCTTCAAAGGAATTACAAATCATAACTAGTTTCCATAAAGAAATAGAATCCAATTTGGAAATAAATCTTAGTCTAAAGATATCCTAATTCTAATAGAAATATCAATCCAATTCCATGTAGAAATCTGTCAAAATATGCATTTAGAAACTTTTCAAAAATCCAAAAAATTCCCAATTTTCCCGCTCAAAATCGCTGGGGCAAATTTCTATTTCCTGCGACTTCCTTTGGTAAAACGAGTATAACTTTTGATCTGGGAGGAGTTACGGGGCCT
This sequence comes from Panax ginseng, assembly GCA_020205605.1. Classification (NCBI taxonomy): domain Eukaryota; kingdom Viridiplantae; phylum Streptophyta; class Magnoliopsida; order Apiales; family Araliaceae; genus Panax; species Panax ginseng. The sequence continues at coordinate 82,390,281 of CM035142.1, read as the reverse complement.
GATACCTATCAAAACGAAGATATCGACGACATATACAAATTTCATTCCTTGAGAATTGATAGATTCTTGCTGAATCAAGTTTGAAATGAGGCTCCAACTGACTGCTGTGTAAATTACAACTTCCAAACTTTGAGGTTCAACGTCTGTTTAGTAAAAAGATCATAACTTTTTCATATAAACTCTGATTGGGACGATTAAAGATGTTCCGGAAATCTAAAGAAGAGCCCTACAATAAAATTCAAGTCCTAAGCCTAAACCATGCATCAAACATAATGCTAAAAACCCTGTAATTTTCTCGTTTTCCTCATTTCAGCTTCAATTCTTCCTGAAATCATTAAACACCTTAATAAGCTCATATCTACATGAAACATGCAATAAAACTAAATATAATGGAATCAAAATAAATGAATAATATGCACTCATCACTGCTTATAAATCCCTTGCGTATTATAAGGATATCCTTCTTGAAACTGAGTCAATATTCATCAAACCCATTTATGCTAGGGAAGATGAATCTAGAGTTCTTTATCATTCACTCTATATTAAACAAATCATTAATTTCTCAGAATAGGGAAATCACCCTTCTGATCTTAGGCGACTGTCTAATCAGGATAACTCATATTGTTATTTTGATTATATTGAAGCTTGGAATAAGATCTTCCTTTATCAGAATGAAGCACATAGTCACTCGTGGTTCTTGCAATTTGACCACAAATTCAAAAGTCAAATCCCTTTCTGGTTTACTCTTTGGTGGTCTAGATTTGGGTCTTCTTTTGACCTTCTTCCTGATCCTCTTAAAACCCAACTTAGTCATTTCAGCAACCATAATAAGGAAAGAATAAGGAATAGTAAAACAGTGCTGACTTTTTACTATGCATGGACGCTTTTGGTAACTTTAGACCGAACCATGTGGTAAAAACTGCTTTCGGTGGAAAAGTTGATGCATCTTTTTGACTAAGTGGCTGCAGGGGAAAGTGCATGTGACTATGGACTGCCTTTAGTGAAAAAGCAGGAATATCTTTTGACTAAGGCTGTAGGAGCAAGTGCAAGTGATTGAGATGTCAGGCGAATGGGTCTTGAGCATCCTGAAGATTGATAGTCCGGTAAGGATCCATGTCGTCTTCCTCATCTTCATTTTTACTGAAACTAGCGCATTTGGAGGAGGAAGAAGAATATTCTGAAGCTTCTACCTCTTCATGTAACTTATCAATTCTTTTATGGATAACATTAGAAAGGATTTTTAACTTTGTCGTTGAACATTTATTGACATTGGTAATATCAATAGAACATGAAGAATCAGCAGGGCTAGATTTTGTTGGTTTTGATTTACTAGATGATCCTTTGGTCGGAATAGAGCTGACTGGAAGAACTAAAATAGGAATTGAGGGAAATTCCTTTTGAACTTGGCCTACAATCCTATCAACACAAAATTTATCCCACCACTTGATGAAGAATTGGCGAGAAACATAAGTTATTGGGGAAACTGTGGTTTGAGTTGATTGGTTTTTAAATGACGGAGACTGAAAAGTCATAACTTCGTATGTAGAAAGAATGGCATATTGCTATTTAAGAATCCAAGGAACCTTATATTTACTAATAAATTGGAGGAAAACTGAAATACCTTCACCCTTTGGGTGATATTTATTATGGTTGCTGAAATGACTAAGCTGGGTTTTAAGAGGATCAGGAAGAAGGGTCAAAAGAAGACCCAATTCTAGACCACCAAAGAGTAAACCAAAAGGGGATTTGACTTTTGAATTTGTGGTCGAATTGCAAGAACGACGAGTGAATATGTATTTCATTCTGATAAAGGAAGATTTTATTCCAAGCTTCAATATAATCAAAATAACAATATGAGTTATCCTGATTAGACAGTCGCCTAAGATCAGAAGAGTGATTTCCTCATTCAAAGAAATTAATGATTTGTATAATATATAGTGAATGATAAAGAACTCTAGATTCATCTTCCCTAGCATAAATGGGTTTGATGAATATTGACTCAATTTCAAGAAGGATATCCTTATAATACGCAAGGGATTTATAAGGATCCCAAAGGGTAAAATGCCATCCAGCAGGGAAATACAGGGCAGCAAGCTTAATGGGGTCATCTTTTGGCTTCATAAGTAATTCAATATGGAACAAATGATGTTCCCATTTAAGAATGTACTCTGAAGTGGGGTTACTGGGATTTGAAGAAGTTTCTCTCGTTTTATTGCAAAATGGATCAACTAGTTTAGGGTTACTGGATAAAACCGATGAAAATGGCTTGGGAATGGTGCCAAGAACATAAAATTTATTAACTAGGTTAGGTTGAGGAATTGGGTTGACTGGATGAGGAACCGAAGTTCCTTTGAGTTTTGGGTCCAAAGGGCGACCCTAACCACGAGAAGAAGAGCCTCCTCGGACACTAATAGTGACAAAATGGTTCCCGTGTTAATAAATTCACGAGTAAGAAAATCTGGAATTGAATTGTTACTTCCTTTAATGTATTCAATCTTAAAATCAAAAATGCTCAATAGGGCTTGCCATCTAGCGAAAGATTGCTTAGAGACCATGTTTTCAACATCTTTTTCTAATATATACTTTACTGATTTGCAATCTATTCTAACTAGAAACTTTTGATTCAGTAAGTCACTTTGAAATTTATTAATACATAAAACTAAAGAAAGTATTTCTTTTTTAATAGTACAGTAATTTAACTGTATAGGATTCCATGCACCAAAATGAAACCGAACAATTTATTCAGAAGGTGTTAACTTTTGCTTGAGGATACCTCCAAATCCAATGTTAGAGGCATCTGTTTCAACAATTTTAAAAGCTGAATCATTAGAAATGCCAAGGCAAGGTAAAACCTAAACATATTTTTTAACTTGTTGGACGACAGAAGTATGAATGTCAGTCCAGGGGGGAGGATTAGTTTGTAAACACTGAAAGAGAGGTTTGCAAATCTTCTTGAGATTTTCATAGAACTTGCTAATGTAATTGAGCGAGCCTAGAAATCTCTCATAATTGGGTCTTATTCGTAATTTTATCTCGGGAATCAGCCGGCAAATTGAATAGCTCTATCAATAAAGTTTAGTAAGTCCATGATATATATTAAGACCAGAAAACCTAACCTTAGTCCCAAAGCAGATCGCATTTTGAAGGAGAAAGAACAAGACCATTGGTCTTAACTGTCTTGAAAAATGAATTCAAGTGTTTAATATGTACTTCAATGGATTTAGAAAAAACAAGGATATCATAGATATAAACAATGATGAAGTGACTGAAGGGGTTTAGGATGTCATTGAGGATATTTTGAAATTCACTGGGGGCATTTTTCAAACCAAATGACTGAACGGTCCATTCATAATAACCGAATGGGGTAGTGAACGTCATTTTGTACATATCATCTGGGTGGATGGCGACTTGCCAAAATCCTGATTTTAGGTCAAACTTACTGAAAATGGTGGCAACACTTAATCTACTAAGGAGATCTTCCTTATTTGGTAAGGGGTGCCTAATCCCCTCAAGAACATTGTTCAATGGTTTGTAATTAATAACTAGACGGGGAACACCTCTCTCTTTTTCTGCTTCATTATTGACATAAAAGGCAGGACAGGACCAAGGGGATTTAATATGTCTAATTAAACCTTTATTAATGAGATCATTAATCTCTTTTTTGCATAATTCCATTTGTTCATGACTCATTGGAATAGGTCTAGCTTTATTAGGGATTAAATGTTCTTTAAATTCCTTAGCATAAGGGAGCTTAACTACATGTTTCTTACGATGCCAAAAAGCAGTAGGAGAGTCATAACATAGATTATCATTTAAATATGTTCTTAACTTACCAATTTCTTCTTTAATTCCTTTACACTTAAGATGTTCTTCAACACGCTTATAGTTAATCTCCTCTTTTAGAAAGTTTAAATGGGTAGTTTTGCAATTTAAAAGATTTAAAGAATTGGAAATAGATTCATCTTGGATAAACCTCAAATCCCTTTCTTTAGGTTTAATAAGAAATTTAAATGTTATTTTCTTACCTAAATGCTCACAGCTTAATCCTTTACTGTTGGTAGTGAAAGGATATAACAAATATATAAATGGTAGACCTAAGATGATCTTATCAGTAAGATTGCGAATTAAAACAAATGAAGTTTTAAAATACATATTATCTTGACAGATATGAACTTTAGGTAATTTATATTTTATTTCAATATGACTATCGTTAGCAGAATTCAATTTTTCACTAGTTTTTTTATAATACTTAGTGGGGATAAGACCTTCCTGAATACAATTCAGATATGTGCCAGAATTAACTAAGGCAGGGAGTTGTATTGAGAAATTTTTATTGATAACTAAGTTAATAGAGATATACCATTTTTAAATGGTGATATCTTTAATTCTTTTAAGGGAGAGACCTTGAATAAAGAGATTGGTCTCTTCTTAAGTACCTGATGATTCTGGTTCATCATGATTTTCATCACTAAAAGAGGAATCATGTACCAGAAGGTCAGATTTTTTATCTTCAATTTCTTTTCTTTAGTTAGAAACCTCTATTTTTAAGTTAGAAATTTCTCTCTTGAGTTTATTAACTTCTTGATTTAACTCTGGAAGGGTAATTTCTTTGACTGGAGATTTAAATCTTTCAAGAGTTTTATTAAGGCTAAATATAGGCTTTTCTTTAGCTTTAAAAATCTTGTCTTTAACTCCTTTATCTTTGATTAATAAATCTTTCAACTGTTTTCTATATTGAACTTTTAATTCAGGGTCAGTAATTTTACTAATTAAATCAATTAACAAAGAGCTCTCTTCATTATCTTTGGTAATTACAATTAATCTCTTAACACAGTAGCTTTTATTATAATTCTCAGCACATATAGTAACTTCATCATTACTGACATTGTTTTCTATTCTCATTAATTCTAATAGTTGTTCAGTATCTTCAACAAAAACATTTAGTTGAGATAACTACTGCTTGATTTTACACTCACTCTTGTAGTGCCTTTTCTGCCCACATTTGTGGCAAACAATTTTACTTTTATCAAACCTTTTGGGTTTTTTAGTTGATTTTTTTACTAGTTTTTGGTTTAGTATAGTAAATATCTTGATTTTTATCTTTGTATTGATTATGTTTTCTTTTATGATGTTTATGACTCTTACGAGACTCAATATGTTTATGCCTTAGCTTTCTTCTAGATGGAGCTACATGGGGAGTAAACCATATTGTTCGCAAAAAGTCCCTAACTCATATTTGGCTTTATTCTTATCTTTATCGACTTGTTTAGCTAATTTAAAATCAATACACATCTTTAAACCAATCTTTTGAATATAACTTATAATATCACCATAGGTAAGATTATCATAATCAATGTAACCTAAATTTTTGCTTAACTCTTCATGAACTTTATGTGCAAATAAAGAAGGTAAATCGTTAACGAATTTTTCTTTCCAAAACAGTTTATTGCTATCCTTACGCAACATAACTCGGGAAGTAAACACATCTTTGTACCATCTAAAATCACTTAGAGTGGGACATTGAGGTTAATTAATTGATCATGAATTATTTCAGTAATGTTACTAGGGGTTCCAACAAAGTGTTTAATGATAGTAAATATTAAAGTATTAACTCCATCAAGCGGACCAATACAAGCATCTTCATCGAAGATGGGATTGCCGTCATCATCCATTTGGACAGCATGGATTATCGATAACCTAACGTCTTCTGTGAGATGTTTTTCCCACCAAGACCTAAGAATACTAGTAAATCCACTAGCTATTAATTCAACAATGTCTAGTTAGGACAAGTTGTTGAATTTAGTAATATAGCTATTAGCTACCATGGAAATATGATTTAATTTATTTCAAATTTCTTGCTCACTAAATCCATCAATGTTCCATTCATAAATCTTATTAGAGGACACAGAGAATTATTTATCTAGATTTCTCTCTTCGAACTGTAGATCCGGAGGAGTAGGTCTAGAATACCAATTCCTGGTTATACTAGTGTTATTAACAGTTAATTTTTCCAATTGATCATTTATATCAGTAATTGAATCAGACTGATCAGAAGGACAATCGTTTTCATTATCGGATTCAACTTGATCAATAAGAGTTATAGTGCAACTTGTACTGGTTTCAGTTTTTAGTTTCTTAAATAACCTATCAATAAACTGGGTAAGCTCACTATCTTTATTAGGTAAGCCTAATTTATTTCTATTTTCTTGTAATTTAAGTAAAGGATGATCAATTTTTGAATCAGGGTTTTTTAGAACTATTTCTTCTAATTTTTCTTCTATTTTATCTAGCTGCTTTCCTAAGGTTGCTGGATATTGATTTGCAAAATTGTTTTGTTCAATAATTTTTTTATCATCTTTATTGTCATCAGAAATCTTGAAAGGACTGGCAATAACTGAAGTGTTTTTTACTGGAATAAGAACGGTTTCTAAAGGAGGATGACAAGAGGAAACCTTTGATTTATCTTCTTTAATCCACTGTGTTTTTGTTGTAACATTACATTTACCTTGATATTGATCATACCAATCATAAAAAGTAATGTTTATATCTTCATTTTTAATAAATCTCTTCCATTTATTTACAATTTTATCACGTTCTTTCTCAGTAGGGTGATTAGACCTAAATAAATGTCTTTTTCCTTTATTAGATTTGGAATTAAAATCCTTAACAAGAATATCCCAATCTAATTCAAATTCCTTTTTAATGACACTTAATTGTTTATTAATAGGAGCATCAAAATCAAATTGAGTAGGAAACTCTAAAGACGTTGGAGAAGAAGAACCCTCTTCTTCAACATGATCATTCTGAGTATAACAAGAATGACTAGTTTGACCTTAATTAAGGATACCTTTTAATTTTATATCCCTAATAGAAGGGTTACTGAGTACTTCAGTGTCCCTTCGAGTATGAACTGAAGGTGTTGAAGAACTAGTAAAATCTTCTATAATAACTGGTCTTCTAGTGTGTTCGAAACTTATTTTTACAGCTCCATCAGAAAATTGTCTAACATTTTCTATGTTTAATAAGTTGTTAACTACAGGTTGTTGAGGTATTTCACTGGGTAAAGACCATTGACTAAGTAGCATAATGTCTTTCCAGAGGATGGTTCTCGGGATCTGAACATTAGCATCACTAGTTGAACTTTGAATTAAAACAGTTTGATTTGTAGGACTTTTATTAAGAGCATGAACATTTAAGTTAGTTTTCATGGTCTTATAATAAATTGTGACGCCCCCAAAATAGGTATACATCACCTATTCTGAGTCGTCAAATACATGGTACAAAATACAAATACAACTTAATTATACAACTGTTGTGTAAAGTACGACAAAATATAAGCTCTGAGTTTTAATACAAATATTGTCATCTAGACAATATACAAACTCAAATTCAATATTATTACATTTATTTTCCACTATTTCACTGAATAGTGAGGACTACTAATGCTATCATCCGTCTCACTACCCGCTCCTCGACTAGTCCCTCGCCACGTTCTCATTTCTCAAGAGAACAATGAAAGTAAAAGGGTGAGCTCAACTAGCCCAAAGAGGGAAATATTATGACTAAGATAATGCAGAATAAATTATCATTAGCCTTAAACAGTGTTAAATTGATACAATATAACAAACATCAAGTTTAACTGCAGCGGAACAAGCAATCCATTAAAAGATTCAAGTAGAGAATAAAATTTACTATCTTTTATGATTTAAAAGGTTTTTCATCACTTTTATCATTTGGGACTCAAATTTTAATAAATAATCCACATCATCGAATCACCCCAACACTACGGCCAAGGATATTCTTTAGTATCACGATCACAATTATCCATGCACTACGGGCTAGGAATATTTGTGTATTCATTAATGGTCATGATCATGCCAACAACTGTCCATCAATGCACTACAGGCCAATGAGGACTTTTTCCACATCATTTGTAAATTATGATCATGATTACACTGAATAATCCCTGGTCATAATCATACCAAGTCCATCTATGCACTATAGGCCACAGATGACTTTCAACAAAATATAAACATGAGGATGATGAAAATGATATAAGAATTCAATAAAACAAGTTCAAGAATTAATTTATCCAGGAACTAATAATGTCCAAATTGTCAACATGATACTGCTTTGTAGAGTAAAATTCAAGAATGCTCAGAAGAATATTTCCATGAAAAGATACTGGATAAAGCGCAAATAGCAAGGATATTCCACTAATTTCATGGAGTATAGAAGTCAAAACTTTAACCAACTAGGTATAATAAGGAATGGAATAACAAAAGAAATCACCAGGCATGCGATAGACCGTACAGGCAGGTTATTCCAACGGAATAATAAATAATGGAATCAGGTCCGGTGTAAAACGCACAGATAGGATATTCCAACAAAATAACAAAGAGCGGAATCGTGTCCCGGCGTAAAAGCGCATGCATGTGATATTCCAATGAGAATAATAAAGATTTTAACCAGTCCTAACAGAAAATGCATGCATAGTGATGTTCCAACAGAATGATAAATAATGGAACCGGTCCCACAGAAACGCACGCATGTGATGTTCCAATGAGAATAATAAAGAATAGAATAATGTAAGAATTTCACCAAGTATAGGGTAGCTCACAGATACAAAAGTTATTCCAATGTAATAATAAAGAATGGAATAACGGAAGTTCTCTTCATAGATAAGAAAGAAATAATACTCCCTACCTTAGAAATATTGGATACTGGAATAGTGAGGTAGCAGACTTCTCTTCTTCTTTCTATAATTTCTCTCTATAATAATCGCTCTAAAGCTTTTGTGAATTGGTGAGAAATGAAGGAAGAATGAGCTTCTATTTATAGAAAAATATAGTTTTGATAATTGCACGTTTTGGGGCTCGAAAAATTACAGTACAATACCTCCAACTTTTCCTTTATTTTTAATTTAGTCATGGAAGTATTATCAAACTTGCACCACCTCCCCTAATAGTAAATAATGTGATTCAATAGTAAGTTATGTGAATCAATAGTTCTAGACATGTGAAAATACGAATTACAGTATAGTACCTCCATCTATACCTCCATTTTTAACTTAGTCATGCAAGTATTATCAATCTTTCACCAACTCCCCTAATACTAACAAGAATGTGAAACAATAGTATACACATGTGAACAAATAGTTATAATCATGTGAAATAATAGCAATCAATTGCTCATTTATCTGGTTAAATACCCGATTGGTTAATATAACCTCCAGACATCAATTATTATCGAAATAATTGTCGATTTTCACTACCACAAATAATTCCAACACACATTTTTATCAAAAATATAAATTTTGAAATTTCAAAGTTTGACTTTTCCCGAAAAAGTCAACTATTGACTTTTTGACCAAATAGTGAATTCCGAAAAATTTTGTGTTTATAGACTATTTTTACTAATTTCATCGTTCTGGACTCAAATATCACGTCCGCGTCTCCAAATTCAACTCCGAACACAACTTCATTTTTAATAACATTCATCATTAATATTATAGCTCACAATATTTATCAACTAGATCGTTCCCAGGAAAGAGGGGTCTTTCCAATAAGGATTTCTCCCAATTGGCGCGCAATTAGGTGACCAAACCTCTCCTTGACAGAACTTCTAAACATTGTAAATATTGCAATTTAATAATATGAATAACTTTGTCGTCTCAATTATTGATTTAATAAAATAACATATTATGCAGATGATACTATGACAATAATCGAATCAATAATATGAGAGATATGATGCAAAGAATTATCGTAGTAATAATTGAGTATAACCGAGTGACTTCTCATGTAAAATCAATAATCAATACTGCAGTGCTACTATGCAACCACGCCAGACATCGATACTTTTACTAACGGGTAGTTCAACGAGTTAACGGTAAAACTTCCGCCGTTATATTCATAAAGTATTTTTGTCATTTTCTCAATCCGAATAATAATTCCGTTGTGGGGGTCCACCAATAATTGTGTCGTTATATTTAATATTCCCTGTTAAAACGAATATTTCCCAACCAATCGAATATTATATAACAACTTGCGTACTTTGCAAAATTTATAAATATTACCCACAACTATAACATTATATCAAATCCACACCATAATATTCAAAAAAAAATATATTTCGAGAAAATTTAATCTTTATTCAAAAAGTTGGGGTCTTACAACCTCCCCTTCTTATGAAATTTCATCCTCGAAATTAGGAATGTACACTGTATGTCGAAGAGGTAAGGATATCTTGATTTCATCTCAGATTCTAACTCCCAGGTCATTTCTTCCACATCGTGGTTTCTCCACAAAACTTTGACTTGAGGTATAACATTGGAGCGTAGAATATAATCTTTTTTATCCAAGATTTTAACAAGTAACTCTTCATACATTAAATCTTCCTCTATCTCGTCTGGTTCTAATTCAATAATGTGGTTTGGGTCTTTCACATATTTACGTAACATAGATATGTGAAAAACGTTATGAACATGAGACATACTTGGCGGTAAAGTGAGACTATACGCCACAGTTCCTACTCGATCGAGGATTAAAAATGGGCCAATGAATAGAGGGTTGAGCTTTCCTCTCTTTCCAAATCTCGTAACTCCCTTCCATGGAGCAACACATAATAACACATGATCTCCAATATCTAATTCCACGTCCTTTCGATGAAGATCAGCATAACTCTTTTGTTGATCTTGTGAGGTTTTTATACGTTGTCGGATCGTTTGAATCTTTTTCGTAGTCATACGTACTAACTCCGGTCCCAACAACGTTGCTTCACGCACCTCATCCCAGCATACTGGAGAACGACACTTTCTTCCATACAACGCCTCAAATGGAGTCATGCCAATACTTACTTGATAACTGTTGTTGTAGGGAAACTCCACCAATGGTAAGAACTTATCCCAACTTCCCTTGAAATCAAGGACATAGAGTCTTAATAAATCTTCAAGAGTTTGAATAGTCCTCTCCGACTGCCCGTCCATCTGAAGATGATATGCCGAGCTAAATCGTAAATTCGTGCCCATAGCTTTTTGCAAACTAACCCAAAATCTTGAAGTGAATCTTGGGTCTCGATCGAAACTATGGATACCGCATACCATGCGATCTTACAATCTCATTTATGTACATACGAGCAAGACGCTCAAGTGTATAAGTTTCTCATATAGGTAGGAAATGAGCGAGACTTGGTCAATCTATCAACAATGACCCAAATTGTCTATGCCTTGAGAAACCTTGGGAAGTCCAAGAATCTTGAAATCCATAGTAATGTGTTCCCACTTCCATTCTGGAATTTCAAGTGGTTGCAATGGACCTTTTGGTACTTGATGCTCCACCTTGACTCGTTGACAAGTTAAACACCTTGAGATAAACTCCGCTATCTCTCTCTTCATATTGCTCAACCAAAATGTAGGTCGAAGATCATGATACATTTTGGTACTCCCAAGATGGATTGCAAACGGTGTGTTGTGCGCCTCCATCATGATTTTATACTTTAAATCAAGGTCATTAGGAACACAAAGTCTGGAGTTGACTCGAAGTATTCCTTCTTCATCGATTCTTGCTTCCGGCATAACACCTTCTTGCACTTTCTTCTTCATACGCATTAGCTCCAAGTCTGTAGCTTGAGCAGCTTTAACTTTATGGATTAAAGTCGGTTCTACTCTTATGTTTGCCATCATCATGTGGGTCCCTGGAGTCTTTATCTCTAACTCCATCCTTTTCAAGTCATACAAAATGGGCCTTTGCGTTGACAATATTTCACTCGTACCCGCATATGATCTTCTACTCAGTGCATCAGCTACCACGTTCGCTTTTCCAGGATGGTATTGGATGGTATGATCATAATGTTTCAATAGTTCAAGCCAACGTCATTGTCGTATGTTGAGTTCCTTTTGGGTGAAGAAATATTTGAGGCTATTATGATCCGTGTAGATCTCCACCTTCTCTCCATACAGGTAATGCCTCCAAATCTTAAGTGCAAAAACGACAGCTACCAACTCTAGATCATGAAGAGGGTAATTCCTCTCATATTCTTTGAGTTGTCGTGAGGCATAGGCTATGACTTTCCCATGTTGCATGAGAACACATCCTAACCCTTTGCCTGAAGCATCACTGTAGATGACAAATCCCTCTGAGCCAGATGGTATTGTCAAAATAGGTGCTGAAATGAGTCTTCTCTTGAGTTCTTGAAAACTCTCCTCACATTCCTCGCTCCAACCGAACTTTGTATCTTTTCGAGTCAGCTGAGTTAATGGAGTAGCGATTCGAGAAAATCCTTCCACGAATCTCCGATAATAACCAGCTCATTCGAGAAAGCTACGTACTTCGGACACTGATTTAGGTTGCTCCCAGCTTTGAATTGCTTCAATCTTTGCCGGGTCAACAGATATCCCATGACCTGATATCACGTGCCCAAGGAATGCAACTTCCTCAAGCCATAACTCGTATTTCTTCAACTTGGCAATGCTTGTTTTCACGAAGCGTTTGGAGTATCAGCCTCAAGTGTTGCTCATGATCTTCACGGTTTTTAGAATATATGAGGATGTCATCATTAAAGACGACCACAAAATGATCCAAATATTCCTTGAATACTCGGTTCATCATATCCATGAAGGCAGCAGGAGCATTAGTCAATCCAAAAGACATGACTAAGAATTCATAATGCCCGTACCGAGTTCTGAAGGCAGTCTTTGGAATATCCTCAGTTTTAACCTTCAGCTGATGATATCCAGAACGAAGATCGATCTTTGAAAAAAATTGTGCTCCTTGTAACTGATCAAACAGGTCATCAATACGTGGCAATAGGTACCTATTTTTGATGGTGACATGATTCAACTCCCGATAATCAATACAAAGTCGTATACTCCTATCTTTCTTCTTCACGAATAGAACATGAGCACCCCAATGAGATGTACTAGGACGAATGAAACCAATGTCTAACAATTCCTGCAATTGGGTCTTTAACTCCTGAAGTTCAATAGGAGCCATTCGATATGGGGCTTTGGAAATGGGTTTTGTACTGGGTTCAAGGTCGATACAAAATTCAACTTCACACTCTGGGGGTAGGCCAGGAAGTTCTTTAGGAAATACGTCAGGAAATTTATTAACAATAGAAATATCCTTCAAATTTGACGTATTTTTGTTTAAATCTGTGACATGAGCTAAGAAATCTTGACATTCATTTTTCAATAAACGAATAGCTTTATGGCTTGAGATGACCGTGATTGATTTTAATGGTTTGGTCGCTTGAATTCGTATAATAGGTTTATTAGAAATATGAAAGCTAACAACCTTACAAAAACAATCAATTTTAGCATGATAAGTAGTTAACCAATCAATCCCTAGAATCACGTCAAATGCAAGTATTTTTAAGGAGATAAGATCGACAGGTAACGTGCGGTTACCGATTTGAATCAAACAAGACTTATAAATAGTGGATGTAATGAAGGTTTCTCCTAATGGAGTTTCAACAGATAAGTCAAAGTCTAATTTCTCTAGAGTCAAATTTAAACGTTGAGCGCAAATAGGAGAAATAAAAGAATGGGTAGAACCGATATCAAATAAGGAATAGACTTTGCTAGAGTTTATGATAAGCTTACCCGTGATGACTTTGTTCGGGTTCCTTGCTTTCTAGGAGGTCACTTCAAACGCTTTCCTTTGCACCACCGGCTTTAACTTTTCTGGGACGGCCTTTGGTGCCTCTATCCTAGCTGAACTTGTCTTCGGTGAACGACAAAATCGGGCTAGGTGACCTTCTCTTCCACAATTATAACATGCTTTGGATGGCATCGCGCAGTTTGGACTGATGTGTCCCTCCCCTCCGCATTTGAAGCATATGATAGGTGGTCGTTCTCCTTCCTTGACAACGGGTGTTGGTGCTGACATCTTTGCATCATTGTAGAATCTCCTCTTCTTGAAATGTCCATTCTTATTGTCTTGGCTATGATTACTACCGAAGTGGTTACCATTTCTGGCATGTTGATTCCCTCCAAGCTTGTTGTCACCAATTTCGATGGTGTTACTAATCGGTATTTTCATGTCTTTGTCATTTGCTTTCCCTTGGTTGCGTTGACTCGTTGCCGCACTCCAATAACCGAGCCCTATTTACAACATCTGAGTACAAACATAGTTTATGAGAATTAAGATTGACGTATCTCTGGTTTCAAACCTCTTAAAAACATTTGCATCATTCGCTCCTCATTATCGACCAAATGGGATGCAAACCGGGATAACTCCGCAAATTTAGCCTCAGACATGCGAATACGGTCATATTTTTTGTTCCAACTTGATAAACTCCACCTCTTTCATGTTACGAATACTTTCGGGAAAGTACTTGTCGTTGAATAGCTCTTGGAACTTCTCCCAAGACATCTTGAGTGCGTCAGGCTGGGTACATTTTACAGATTCCCACCAGTAATTTGCCTCTTCACGCAACATGAAGGTGGCGAAGGGAACCTTTTGCTCCTCGGAGCATCCCAAGACATCAAATATCTTAGTGATCTGCTTTATCCATGCTTTAGCCTTACGTTGTGAGACCCCAGATTTTATAAATAAATATTTAATTTTCTCGAAATAATTTTTTATTTTGTAATAGTATAGTGTGGATTTGACATAATGTTATAGTTGTGGGTAATATTTACAAATTTTGCAAAGTACGCAAGTTGTTATATAATATTCTATTGTTCGGGGAATATTCGTTTTAACAGGGAATATTCGTACAATGACACAATCATTGGTGGACCCCTACAACGGAATTATTTTCGGATTGAGAAAATGCCAAAAATACTTTATGAAAATAACGGCGGAAGTTTTACCGTTAACTGTTGAACTACTCGGTAGTAAAAGTACAGTAATACGCGTGGTTGCATAGTAGCACACGGTATTGATTATTGATGCTTACGTGAGAAGTCACTCAGTTATACTCAATTATTGCTACAGTAATTGTTGCATCATATCTCTCATATTATTGATTCGATTATTGTCACATGTATCATCTGCATAATATTTATTTTATTAAATCAATAATTAAGACGACAAAGTTATTCATATTATTAAATTGCAATATTTACAATGTCTAGAAGTTTCACAAGGAGAGGTTTGGTCACCTAATTGCGGCTACAATAGGAGAAATCCTTATTGGAAAGCCCTCTTTCCCGGAACGACTGGTTGATAAATATTGTGAGTTATAATATTAATGATGAATGTTATTAAAATTGAAGTTGTGTTCGGAGTTGAATTTGGAGACGCGGACGTGATATTTAAGTCCGGAACGATGAAATTAGTAAAAATAGTCTATAAACATAAAATTTTCTTAAATTCACTATTTGGTCAAAAAGTCAACAATTGACTTTTTCGGGAAAAGTCAAACTTCAAAATTTCAAAATTTATATTTTTGATAAAATGGTTTCATTGTGTTAGAATTATTTGTGTTAGTGAAAATCGATAATTATTTCGATAATAATTGTTGTCTCGAGGTTATATTGACCAATCGGGTATTTAACCGACTAAATGAGCAATTGATTGCTATTATTTCACATGATTATAACTATTTGTTCAAATGGGTATACTATTGTTTCACATTCTTGTTACTATTAGGGGAGTTGGTGCAAGATTGATAATACTTGCATGACTAAGTTAAAAATGGAGGTATAGATGGAGGTATTATACTATAATTCATATTTTCACATGTCTAGAACTATTGATTCACATAATTTACTATTGAATCACATTATTTACTATTAGGGGAGGTGGTGCAAGTTTGATAATACTTCCATGACTAAATTAAAAATAAAGGAAAAGTTGGAGGTATTGTATCGTAATTTTCGAGCCTCAAAAGCGCAATTATCGAAACTATATTTTTCTATAAATAGAAGCTCATTCTTCCTTCATTTCTCACCAATTCACAAAAGCTTTAGAGCGATTATTATAGAGAGAAATTATAGAAAGAAAAGAGAAGTCTGCTACCTCCACTATTCCAAAGATCCAATTTTTCTAAGGTAGGGAGTATTATGTCTTTCTTATCCATGAAGAGAACATCTGTTATTCCATTCTTTATTATTCTATTGGAATAACTCAGATACGTGAGCTACCCTATACTTGATAAAATTCTTCCGTTGTTCCATTCTTTATCATTCGTTGGAACATCCTCACATGTCATGTTTCACGCCTTGGGAATTCGGTTCCGCTTTTTTTATTTCTGTTGGAATATCTCGTTTGTGTGTTTTACGTGGGACCGATTCCGTCTTTTTATTATTCTGCTGAATATCCTCGTCTGTGTGTTTTTTTGGACCCGATTCCGCCTTCTTTATTATTCTGTGGAATATTGTGTTCACATGCATTTTACGTGGGACCGATTCCGCCTTTTATTATTTTGTTGGAATACCCGTCTGCGGCATTTTACGTAGGACCGATTACGTTATTCATTATTCGTTGGAATAACTCCATGCGCGGTTTATCGCATGCCGGTGATTTCTTTTGTTATTCCATTCCTTATTATACTCAGTTGGTTAAAGTTTTGACTTCTATACTCCATGAAATTAGTGGAATATCCTTGATATTTGCGCTTCATCCAGTATCTTTTCATGGAATTATTCTTCTGAGCATTCTTGAATTTTACTCTACAAAACAGTATCATGTTGACAATTTGGACATTATTAGTTCCTGGATAAATTAATTCTAGAACTTGTTTTATTGAATTCCTATATCATTGTCATCATCCTCATGTTTATATTTTGTTGAAAGTCATCTGTGGCCTATAGTGCATACATGGACTTGGTATGATTATGACCAGGGATTATTCGGTGTAATCATGACCGTAATGTTACAAGTGATGTGGAAAAAGTCCTCATTGGCCCGTAGTGCATTGATGGACAGTTGTTGGCATGATCATGACTATTAATGAATACACAAATATTCTTGGCCCGTAGTACATGGATAATTGTGGTCGTGATACTAAACAATATCCCTGGTCGTAGTGCAGGGGTGATTCAATGATGTGGATTATTTATTAAGTTGAGTCCCAGCGATAAAAGTGATGAAAAACCTTTTAAATCATAAAAGATAGTAGATTTTATTCTCTACTTGACTCTTTTAATGGATTGCTTGTTCCGCTGCAGTTAAACTTGTTGTTTGTTATATTGTATCAGTTTAACACTGTTTAAGGCTATTGATAATTTTATCTACATTATCTTAGTCATAATATGTCCTACTGGGCTAGTTGAGCTCACCCTTTTACTTTCATTTTTCTCTTCAAGAAATGAGAACGAAAGGTGGACTAGTCGGGAAGCGAGTGACGGAATTGATGATAGCATTAGTAGTCCTCACTATTTAGTGAAATAGTGGAAAATAAATGTAATAAAATTGAATTTGAGTTTGATTGTCAGGCGACAATATTTGTATTAAAACTCATAGCTTATGTTTTGTCGCATTTTACACCTATAGCTTGTATAATTAAGTTGTATTTGTATTATGTACCATGTATTTGACGACTCGTAATAGGTGATGTATACCCCATTATGGGGGCCATGATTACTATATATCAAAGCTTAGGATATGATCCTAGCTAAGATGTGAGACTAGAACTAGGAGGGGAGAGCGGGAATTCCTTCGCTAGTATGACCTACCTAAGTTTATTTTGTATTTAATTGGTCGGTCGGAGTATAGGGATAATATGTTCGCATGTCAATTAACCCTTATTTTGTTGCAAGATTTGAAAATGGCATCCCGAGAATATTGAGAATAGCAATGGAGCACAAGAGACCGTTGAGTCTCCACAGATCAACAATCAGAATAATGAGCATCAGGAAGGCGACAATCCTCATGCAAACAACAACACTGACCAAATGATGAACGATGGAATGTTCAGAGGCTTTATGCAATTAATGCAACATCAGGCGAGAGCGGCTCCTATCCAAAATGCATGTGGAAACACTGGAAACTCTCAGACGGTCACCGCTAAACAGTTCAAGGAGCTGGGACCACCCGAGTTTATTGGAGAGCCAAAACCACTTAAGGCGGAAGCGTGGATAAAGCAGATCACCAAGATATTTGATGTCTTGGGATGCTCCGAGGAGCAAAGGTTCCTTCGCCACCTTTATGTTGCGTGAAAGAGGAGAGACATCGGTGGGAATCGTGAAACGCACTACCGACTGACGTATTCAAGATGTCTTGGGAGAAGTTCCAAGAGCTGTTCAACGACAAGTACTTTCCCGAAAGTATTCGTCACATGAAGGAGGTGGAGTTTATTAAGTTGGAACAAAACAATATGACCGTGTCGTAATACGAGGCTAAATTTGCAGAGTTATCCCGGTTTGCTTCCCATTTGGTCGATAATGAGGAGCGAATGACACGAATGTTTTTAAGAGGTTTAAAACCGGAGATACGTCAATATCTTATTTCTCATAAACTGTGTTTGTATTCAGATGTTGTAAATAGGACTCAGTTAGTGGAGTGCGATAACGAGTCAACGGAACCAAAAGAGAGCAGCCAGAAAAGTGATAATACCGGTGATAACAGTCATCAAAGCAATGACAATAAGCATGGAGGGAATCAACATGCCAAAAATGGTAACCACTTCGGTGGTAATCATGGTCAAAACAATAAGAATGGGCATTTCAAGAAGAGGAAATTCAACAATGATGGAAAGACGTCAGCACTAGCACCCGTTGTTAAGGAAGGAGAACGACCACCTATCATATGTTTCAAATGCGGAGGGGAGGGACATTTCAGTCCAAACTGCGCGATGTCATCCAAAGCGTGTTATAATTATAGAAGAGAAGGTCACCTATCCCGATTTTGTCGTTCACCGAAGACAAGTTCAGCTATAATGGAGGCACCAAAGGCCGTCCCAAAAAAGTTAAAGTCGGTGGTTTCAAGAAGAGCGTTTTTCGTGACTTCTCAAAAAGCGAGGGACCCGAACGAAGTTAGCACGGGTTAGTTAATTATAAATTATTGTGAAGTCTATACCTTATTAGATACCAGTTCTACCCATTCTTTTATCTCTCTTGCTTGCGTTCAACATTTAAATTTGACTTCGGAGAAATTAGACTTTGACTTATTGGTTGAAACTTTGATAGTAGAAACCTTCGTTACCACCACTGTTTATAAATCTTGTTGATTCAAATCGACACTTTAACGTTACCTGTCGATCTTATCTCTTTGAAAATACTTGCCTTTGATGTAATTTTAGGAATCGATTGGTTAACTACTCATCATGATTTTTGTAAGGTTGTTAGCTTTCATATTCCTAACCAACCTATTATGCGAATTCAAGTAACCAATCCACTAAAGTCAATCATTGTCATATCAAGTCATAAGTAAAGAGCCTTGAGCCTTTCGCTGTTGACTTCCTTGTCTGGAATCCACTGAAGCCAGACTTTCTGTAGGCAACGCTGTGAATGATGATGGCAAGTTGATAGGTATCAATGTGACGTGTTATCCAAGTCTTGGATGAGAGTCAAAATTTTGAATGATATTTCTATCGTTAATAAATTTCCTGACGTATTCTTGAAGACTTCTTAGCCTACCCCTAGAGCGTGAAATCAATTTTTGTATTGACCCCAGTACAAAACCCATTTCTAAAACCCTCAAATATTTTCTTCACCTAAAATGAACGTAACATGTGCCAAAGACGTTAGCTTGAGCTGTTGAAGATTACGATCGTACCATTCAATATCATCGTGGAAGAGCAAATGTGGTAGCTAACGCGTTGAGTAGAAGATCGTATGCGTTTACGAGTGCGATGTTGTTAACACAAAGACAAATTTCGTATAACTTACAAATGATGAAGATAAAGTTAAAGACTCTAGGGACCCACGTGGTGTTATCAAATATACGAGTAGAATCGACTTTAATCGATAAAGTTAAAGGCCGCTCAAGCTACACACCCGGAGCTGATGAATGTGAAGAAAAAGGTTCAAGAGGGCGTTATTCGAGAAGCAAGACTCGATGAAGAGAGGAAATCTCAACCCTTGATTTTATTGGCCCATTTGAAATCCTCGATCGAGTAGGAAATGTGGCCTATAGACTCGTTTTACCATCAAGTATGTCGCGTGTTCATAAAGTTTTTCACGTATCGATGTTACGTAATTTTGTGGACGACCCGAACCACATTATTGAATTAGAACCGGGCGAGATAACGGAGGATTTAACATATAAAGAGGTACCTGTTAAAATATTGTATAAGAAGGATCGTATTCAACACTCAAAGGTTATACCTCAAGAGTTAGAATCTGAAATGAAGTCAGGGTATTCTCATCTCTTCGGCATTCCAGGTACGCAAGTAAATTTCAAGGGCGAAATTCTACAAGGAGGGGAGATTGTGAGACCCCAGATTTTATGAATAAATATTTAATTTTCTCGAAATAATTTTTTATTTTGTAATATTATGGTGTGGATTTAATATAATGTTATAGTTGTGGGTAATATTTACAAATTTTGCAAAGTACGCAAGTTGTTATACAATATTCGATTGGTCGGGGAATATTCGTTTTAACAGGGAATATTCGTACAACGGCACAATCATTGGTGGACCCCCACAATGGAATTATTGTCGGATTGAGAAAATGACAAAAATACTTTATGAAAATAATTCACGGAAGTTTTACTGAATTAGCTTGTTGAACTACCTTAATAAAATAAAAGAATGCGATGTCGTGTGGTTGCATAGTAGCACACAGTATTGATTATTGATGCTTACGTCAGAAGTCACTCAGTTATACTCAATTATTGCTATAGTAATTGCTGCATCATATCTCTTATATTATTAATTCGATTATTGTCACATTATCATCTGCATAATATATTATTTTATTAAATCAATAATTGAGACGACAAAGTTATTTATATTATTAAATTACAATATTTATAATATCTAGAAGTTCTGTCAAGGAGAGGTTTGGTCACCTAATCAACGGCGCATGATAGGGAGAAATCCTTATTGGAAAACCCTCTTTCACAGGAATGACTTTGGTTGATAAATATTATAATATTAATGATGAATGTTATTAAAATTGAAGTTGTGTTCGGAGTTTAATTTGGAGACGCGGACGTGATATTTGAGTTCTGAACAATGAAATTAGTAAAAATAGTCTATAAACACAAAATTTTCCGAAATTCACTATTTGGTCAAAAAGTCAATAGTTGACTTTTTCGGGAAAAGTCAAAGTTCGAAATTTCAAAATTTATATTTTTGATAAAATGTTTTCATTGTTTTAGAATTATTTGTGTTAGTGAAAATCGTCAATTATTTCGATAATAATTGATGTCTGGAGGTTATATTGACCAATCGGGTATTTAACCGGATAAATGAGCAATTGATTGCTATTATTTCATATGATTATAACTATTTGTTCACATGTGTATACTATTGTTTCACATTCTTGTTACTATTAGGGGAGTTTGTGCAAGATTGATAATACTTGCATGACTAAGTTAAAAATGGAGGTATAGATGGAGGTACTATACTGTAATTCATATTTTCAAATGTCTAGAACTATTGATTCACATAATTTACTATTGAATCACATTATTTACTATTAGGGGAGGTGGTGCAAGTTTGATAATAGTTCCATGACTAAATTAAAAATAAAGAAAAAGTTGGAGGTACTGTACTGAAATTTTTCGAGCCCCAAAACGTGCAATTATCGAAACTATATTTTTCTATAAATAGAAGCTCATTCTTCCTTCATTTCTCACCAATTCATAAAATCTTTAGAGCGATTATTATAGAGAGAAATTATAGAAAGAAGAAGAGAAGTCTGCTACCTCACTATTCCAGTATCTAATTTTTCTAAGGTAGGGAGTATTATTTCTTTCTTATCCATGAAGAGAACTTCTGTTATTCCATTCTTTATTATTCTGTTGGAATAACTTTTGTATACACACGGGCTACCCTATACTTGGTGAAATTCTTACGTTGTTCCATTCTTTATCATTACATTTGGAACATCACATGCGTGTGTGTTCTACGCCGGACTGGTTAAAATCTTTATTATTCCGTTGGAATATCATGTGCATGAGTTTTACTTTGGACTGATTCCGTCTTTATTATTCATTGGAATATCGTATTCGTGTGTTTTCTGTGGGACCGGACGATTAATCTTTGTTATTCTATTGGAATATCTCACATGCAGGCGCTTTTACGCCGGACACGATTAAATCTTTATTATTTTGTTGGAATATCACGTCGTCGCGTTTTTTGTGGGACACGATTCCGATTATTCATTATTCATTGAAATAACTCTTTTGTGCATGCGGTCTATCGCATGCCTGGTGATTTCTTTTGTTATTCCATTCCTTATTATACTCAGTTGGTTAAAGTTTAGACTTCTATACTCCATGAAATAAGTGGAATATCCTTGATATTTGCGCTTCATCCAGTATCTTTTCATGGAATTATTCTTCCGAGCATTCTTGAATTTTACTCTACAAAGCAGTATTATGTTTACAATTTGGACGTTATTAGTTCCTGGATAAATTAATTCTATAACTTGTTTTATTGAATTCTTATATCATTGTCATCATCCTCATGTTTATATTTTGTTGAAAGTCATCTGTGGCCTATAGTGCATAGATGGACTTGGTATGATTATGACCAGGGATTATTCGATTGTAATCATGACCGTAATGTTACAAATGATGTGAAAAAAGTCCTCATTGGCCCGTAGTGCATTGATGGATAATTGTTGGCATGATCATGACCATTAATGAATACACAAATATTCTTGGCCCGTAGTGCATGGATAATTGTGGTCGTGATACTAAAGAATATCCTTGGCCGTAGAAAGTGGGGTAATTCGATGATGTGGATTATTTATTGTCGAGTCCCAATGATAAAAGTGATGAAAACCTTTTAAATCATAAAAGATAGTAGATTTTATTCATGCTTGACTCTTTTAATGGATTGCTTGTTCATTGCAGTTAAACTTGATGTTTGTTATATTGTATCAGTTTAACACTGTTTAAGGCTAATGATAATTTATTCTGTATTATCTTAGTCATAGTATTTCCTACTAGGCTAGTTGAGCTCACCATTTTACTTTCATTGTTCTCTTCAGGAAATGAGAACGTAGCAGGGACTAGTCGGGGAATGGAGTGACGAACCAGATGATAGCATTAGTAGTCCTCACTATTAAGTGAATTAGTGGAAAATAAATGTAATAATATTGAATTTGAGTTTGTATATTGTCTAGACGACAATATTTGTATAAAAACTCACAGCTTATGTTTTGTCGTACTTTACACGACAGTTGTATAATTAAGTTGTATTTGTATTCTGTACCATGTATTTGACGACTCAGAATAGGTGATGTATACCTATTTTGGGGGCGTCACATAAGTGGTTTTGGCTCTCCAATAAACTCCGGTGGTCCCAGCTCCTTGAACTATTTAGCGGTGACCGTCCGAGAGTTTCCAGTGTTTACACCTGTATTTTGAACAGGAGTCGCTCTCGCCTGATGTTGCATGAATTGCATGAAGCCTCAGAACATTCCATCGTTCATCATTTGGTTAGTGTTGTTGTTTGCATGAGGATTGTCGCCTTCCTGATGCACATTGTCCTGGTTATTGATCTGTGGAGACTCAACGGTCTCCTGTGCTCCATTGATGTTCTCAACATTCTTGGATGCCATTTTCAAACACTGCCACAAAATAAGGGTTAATTGACATGCAACATATTATCCATATACTCTGACCAACCAATTAAATACCAAATAAACTTAGGTAGGTCATACTAGCGAAGGAATTCCCCGTCTCTCCCCTCCTAGTGCTAGTCTCACATCTTAGCCAGGGATCATATCCCTAAGCTTTGATACCAACTGTGACACCCCCAAAATAGGTATACATCACCTATTCTGAGTCGTCAAATACATGGTACAGAATACAAATGCAACTTAATTATACAACTTTCGTGTAAAGTACGACAAAACATAAGCAGTGAGTTTTAATACAAATATTGTCGTCTAGACAATATACAAACTCAAATTCAATATTATTACATTTATTTTCCACTATTTCACTGAATAGTGAGGACCACTAATGCTATCATCTGGTCCGTCACTCCGTTCCCCGACTAGTCCCTGCTACATTCTCATTTCCTGAAGAGAACAATGAAAGTAAAAGGGTGAGCTCAACTAGCCCAGTAAGACATATTATGACTAAGATAATGTAGAATAAATTATCAATAGCCTTAAATAGTGTTAAACTGATACAATATAACAAACAACAAGTTTAACTGCAGCGGAACAAGCAATCCATTAAAAGAGTCAAGTAGAGAATAAAATCTACTATCTTTTATGATTTAAAAGGTTTTCATCACTTTTATTTGGGACTCAACTTAATAAATAATCCATAACATCAATCACCCCCGCACTATGGCTGTGGATATTGTTTAGTATCACGCACCACAATTATCCATGCACCACGGGCCAAGAATATTTTGTATTCATTAATAGTCATGATCATGCTAATAATCGCCCATCAATGCACTACGGTAAATGAGGACTTTTTCCATATCATTTGTAACATTACTACCATGATTACAATCAATAATCCTTGTCATAATCATACCAAGTCCATCTATGCACTATAGGCCACAGATGACTTTCAACAAAATATAAACATGAGGATGATGAAATGATATAAGAATTCAATAAAACAAGTTCAAGAATTAATTTATCCAGAACTAATAACGCCCAAATTGTCAACATGATACCGCTTTGTAGAGTAAAATTAAAGAATGGTCGAAGAATATTTCCATGAAAAGATAATCGGATGAAGCTTAAATAGCAAGGATATTCCACTAATTTCATGGAGTATGTAAGTCAAAACTTTAACCAACTGGATATAATAAGGAATGGAATAACAAAAGAAATCACCAGCATAACGATAGATCGCATGCAAAAGTTATTCTAACAAAATAATAAATAACGGAATCAGTCCAGCCAGAAACGCATGCATAAGATATTCCAACAAAATAATAAAGCGGAATCAGTCCGACGAAAACGCATGCATGTGATATTCCAATGTAATAATAAAGATTTTAACCAGTCCCACGTAAAACGCATGCATGTGATGTTCCAATGTATCGATAAATAATGGAACCAGTCCCACAGAAACGAGAGACAGGATGTTCCAAAGAATAATAAAGAATGGAATAAATGTAAGAATTTCACCAAGTATAGGGTAGCTCACAGATACAAAGTTATTCCAATGTAATAATAAAGAATGGAATAACGGAAGTTCTCTTCATAGATAAGAAAGAAATAATACTCCCTACCTTAGAAAAGCTGGATACTAGAATAGTGAGGTAAATAGACTTCTCTTCTTCTTTCTATAATTTCTCTCTATAATAATCGCCTAAAGCTTTTGTGAATTGGTGAGAAATGAAGGAAGAATGAGCTTCTATTTATAGAAAAATATAGTTTCGATAATTGCACATTTTGGGGCTCAAAAAATTATAGTACAATACCTCCAACTTTTCCTTTATTTTTAATTTAGTCATGGAAGTATTATCAAACTGGCACCACCTCCCCTAATAGTAAATACTGTGATTCAATAGTAAATTATGTGAATCAATAGTTCTAGACATGTGAAAATATGAATTACAGTATAGTACCTCCATCTATACCTCCATTTTTAACTTAGTCATGTAAGTATTATCAATCTTGCACCAACTCCCCTAATAGTAACAAGAATGTGAAACAATAGTATACACATGTGAACAAATAGTTATAATCATGTGAAATTATGAGACCCCAAATTTTATGAATAAAGATTTAAATTTCTCTAAATATTTTTTTAATATTATGGTGTGGATTTGATATAATGTTATAGTTGTGGGTAGTATTTAGAAATTTTGCAAAGTATGCAAGTTGTTGTATTATATTCGATTGGTCGGGGAATATTCGTTTTAGCAGGGAATATTCGTACAACGGCGCAATCATTGGTGGACCCCACAACGGAATGATTGTCGGATTGAGAAAACGACAAAAATATTTTTATGAAAATAACGGCGGAAGTTTTACCATTAATACTGTTGAACTACTCGATACTAATAGTACAGTAATACGCGTGGTTGCATAGTAGCACACGGTATTGATTATTGATGCTTTTGTGAGAAATTACTCAGTTTTGCTTATTTTATAGACTCCCATTTACCTATTTTTCAAAATAATCGGTAGAATTTATTTAAAGGTGGGGCCCACATGTTGGGGCCACATGTGGGGCCCATATGTGTTGAAAACCTAATTTTAGAAATGGGGGTGGGAGGGAGTTACGTATAAGGGATGGAGTTAATATATATATGTATGTGATGTGTGTATATATATATGTATATGTTGTGTGTGTGAGTGGAAAATGGTGGAAAAGTGATAGTATGAAAGTGATGGGTGTAAGTTATGTGTGTGTGTGATAGTGAAAGGTGTATGGTGTGTGTGTAAGAGTGTAGTAAAAATGATGTGTGGGTGGGAAAGTGAAAATTGTGTGTGAATATAGTTATATAATTGGTATATAAAGATATATGATGAAAGTAATTTGGGGGGGGGGGAGAAATGGCGTAGGAAGGAAGGAAGTATCTTTCTTTTATATATATATATATATATATATATATATATATATATTTGATGATAGTGGATTTTGGTGGAAAAGTGTGATTTTTGGTGGAAAAGTTGAAATGGTGGAATGAGTATTAGTATTATATATATAGTATGTATATATTGGAAAATTGTCAGGAGGTGGGGGTGACATAATTGTCATGGGATGTAAGAAAAGTCATGAATTGCATATATATATTATGTAATATAATTCATCACGTTGGAATAATATGCTCAGTATGTGGTCATGGGTATTGAAGAAGAAAAAGATGGCAAAATTGTGGTGAACCTGGTAGAGTTAATTTGACAAGATGGAATGATTTTTTTTAAAGCTTGGACTTATTTGCCAAATTTTAAAACTTGTGAATTAGGTTGATTCCTAATTGGTTAAAGCTTCAAATGCGCATGTGTTGGTTTTCCTCATTGGCCAGCACCTTGAAAAGAAAATATTGATACATTGGAACCGTGAACTTCGTCCGAATAATTACTGTTGCATCCGTGAATATCCTTACACAGTGCCTTTCCATTCTCCTATAAATAGAAGCTCATTCCTTCATTATTTCTTACGAATTCACTGAAACTCTAGAGAGAGAAATTATAGAGAAGCTATAGAAAAGTATCCTGCTCTTTCCCTACTCTTATATTCAATTTCTTTTATGGTAAGGGATATTATTTGTTGTACATGTAAGGAGTGTTATTCTTTCTTATTCATGAAGAGAACTGTTGTTATTCCATTGCTTATTATTCTGTTGGAATAACCTATATACGTGGTCTACCCTATACTTGGTGACATTCTTCTATTATTCTGTTGGAACATCTTGTTCGTATGTTTTACAGGACTGGTTAAAATCTTATTAATATTCCGTTGGAACATCATATACATGGTGTTTTACGTCGGACTGGTTCCATTCTTTATTATTCTGTTGGAATATCCACATCTGTGTGTTTTACGCTGGACACGGTTCCATTCTTTATTATTATGTTGGAATATCACATGCTGTGTGTTTACGGGACATGGTTCCGTTATTTATTATTACATTGCAATAACCGCCTGTGCGGTCTATCGCATGCATGGTGATTTCTTTTGTTATTCCATTCTTTATTATACTTAGTTGGTTAAAACTTTGACTTCTATACTCCATGAAATTAGTGGAATATCCTTGATATTTGCGCTTCATCCAGTATCCTTTCATGGAAATATTCTTACGAGTATTCTTGAATTTTACTCTACAAAGTAGTATCATGTTGTGATTTGGATGTTATTGGTTCTGGATAAATTAATTCTTGAACTTGTTTTATTGAATTCTTATATCATTGTCATCATCCTCATATTTATATTTTTTGAAAGTCATACGTATTTTTGTAGTGCATAGATGGACTTGGTATGATTATGACTGGGATTATTGATTGTAATCATGACCGTAATGTTACAAATGATGTGGTAAAAATCCTCATTGGCCCGTAGTGTATTGATGGACAGTTGTTGGCATGATCATAACCATTAATGAATAAACAAATATTCTTGGCCCGTAGTGCATAAATAATTGTGGTCGTGATACTAAAGAATATCCTTGGCCGTAGTGCAGGGGTGATTCAATGATGTGGAATATTTATTAAGCTGAGTCTCAAACTATAATGATGATGAAAAACCTTTTAAATCATAAAAGATAGTAGATTTTATTTTCTACTTGACTCTTTTAATGGATTGCTTGTTTTGCTGCAGTTAAACTTGATGTTATTATATTTTATCAGTTTAACACTGTTGAAGGCTAATGATAATTTATTCTGCATTATCTTAGTCATAATATTTCTTACTGGGCTAGTTGAGCTCACCCTTTCTTTCAATGTTCTCTTCAGGAAATGAGAATATAGCTGGGACGAGTCGGGGAATGGAGTAATGGTCCAGAGGATAGCATTAGTAGTCCTAACTATTCTGTGAAATAGTGTGATAATAATTGTAATGAGAACTCCTTTTTAGTTTGTATAATCTCTAGTAGACAATATTTGTATTCAAACTCACAGTTTATGTTTTGTCGTATTGTACACGACAGTTGTATTAGTAAGTTGTATTTGAATTTTGTAACATGTATCTGACGACCCAAGATGGGTGATGTATACCTATTTTTGGGGGCGTCACAGAAATAATGGCAATCAATTGCTCATTTATCCGGTTAAATACTCGATTGGTCAATATAACCTCCAGACATCAATTATTATCGAAATAATTGTCGATTTTCACTAACACAAATAATTCCAACATAATGAAACCATTTTTATAAAAAATATAAATTTTGAAATTTTGAAGTTTGACTTTTCCCAAAAAAGTCAACTGTTGACTTTTTGACCAAATAGTGAATTCCGGAAAATTTTGTGTTTATAGACTATTTTTACTAATTTCATCGTTTCGGACTCAAATATCACGTCCGCGTCTCCAAATTCAACTTCGAACACAACTTCAATTTTAATAACATTCATCATTAATATTATAACTCACAATATTTATCAACCGAGATCGTTCCCAGTGAAAAGGGCTTTCAATAAGGATTTCTCCCTATTCATAGCGCAATTAGGTGACCAAACCTCTCCTCGATGTGAACTTCTAGACATTGTAAATATTGCAATTTAATAATATGAATAACTTTGTCCTCTTAATTATTGATTTAATAAAATAACATATTATGCAGATGATATTATTACAATAATCGAATCAATAATATGAGAGATATGATGCAGCAATTACTGTAGCAATAATTGAGTATAACTGAGTGACTTCTCACGTAAGTATCAATAATCAATACCGTGGTGCTACTATATGCAACCACGCCAGACATCATTACTTTTACTACTCTGGGTAGTTCAACGATTAACGGTAAAACTTCCGCCGTTATATTCATAAAGTATTTTTGTCATTTTCTCAATCCGACAATAATTCCGTTGTGGGGGTCGACCAATGATTGTGCCGTTGTACGAATATTCCCCGACCAATCGAATATTATATAACAACTTGCGTACTTTGCAAAATTTATAAATATTACCCACAACTATAACATTATATCAAATCCACACCATAATATTCAAAATAATATATTTCGAGAAAATTTAATCTTTATTCAAAAAGTTGGGGTCTTACATAAATCCTATAAATCAAAGCAAGAGGTTGAGAACCTTCAATCATTTGAGTTATCTCACCCGCAGTTTTTATGTTTAGTGTTAGAGCTTTTAATAAATTGTGGTCACTTAGGCTTAAAGTGAAATCAGGAAAGCAATTGAAATGGATAGGACCATTATGCAGACTTGATTCCCTAATTCCAATGATACTTGGATGATTATTAAAAAATCTAGCATCTCTAAGACAGAGGTAGATACTTGAATTAATACCTTTAATGTTAAGTGGTTTAACTGCAACTTGAACAAGTCTAATATGAATAAAATTATACCATTTTTCCTATGTTTTTAATAACATCAGGGGATAAAAGACTACAATTTTCATATTCTTTGTTAATGGCATAAACTTTTTCAACTGTTTTAACATTATAATCAGTTTTGAAATTATCTAAAAAAGTTGACTGGTAAATTTCTCTAGGAGAAACTTTGGGTATGTTCCAATTATTTAAAACTTGACTGATGTTTTCATAATTGTGTTCTTCTTGGTTGACTATGTCTGGAACCAGGGGCAAAGTTGACTAGTTACTAACTGAGGAGTTAGATCTAAATAATCGACTCATCTTTACTAGTTTCAAAAATAATTCTTTCTCATTATTATTTCATGCATACCCTCTTACCCTAAGTAGACTCATACCTATGTTCTATAACCCGGCATTGCTCACCCAAGAGACTTACAAAAGGTTAGACACGAACTAGGTGGACTACAGGTAAGTTAGGTGACTTCAGAATAATGAAAAGAAAGCGGTTTTGAAAGAATGAAAGAATTGTTGATTGAAAAGATCTTACTTAGAAATTAGAAACAACAATACAACTTGGCTTTGATACCATTTAACAGTGGATAAGTTTTATTCAAAAAACTTAAACAGAAAGAAGAAACTTAAAGAAGATGACCGGTGAATCGGTAAAGTAATCTCTTTCTTTTATTTCTAAACAATTGAGGAAGGGATTACGTATAACCTAGATAAACTTTAAATGGAAGAGAGAAGTACGAAGAACTTCTTCTTCATCTTACTAGAAGAAGGAAGCAACAACCTTCTTCTTCGTTAACTAGAGAGAAGGGAGAGAAGACCTCAGGTGAGGTTTCTTACAAAATGAAAACCTGTAAGAAAAGCCTGAGTAACTCTAAACACTTGAGTTACTTAAATAGAAACCTCAAAAGTAAATTACTATTGAATCACGCAGGATTCACTATTACATTTACTGAAGTAAAAGTACAAAGTAAAAGTAATTTACTAAAGTAAAAGTAAACGTAAGAAACATTTTACATTTACATTTACTATGGTAAAAGTAAAAACATTTTACTTAAATTAAAACTTGTTTTCTGGGGGACAACAATGATCCTGTTGTTGACTGCTTTTTGCTTTTGCTGAAAGCTGATGATGACTTGGGCCATCTTTGTTGACTGAGTGGTCCATCTCCTGTTGGTGTAGGAGGGCGTTGTTGATCATTTTCTCAGATGGATCACCATCCCCATACATTTCGACCACAAAATTTTTATCCAGGAAAATACCCTTCAACCCCTAAAATTTAGTTTATAAAGAAGGAGAAACAAATTTCACCGAACAAGTGGTCAACATCTTCAAAATTTCTTAAATTTTGTAAAAACTTTTTGTTTAAAAATAAATCAGACTGCGTCTGATACAAAGGATCGCTCGATTAGACTTGATCTATCAGTGAACTCGATCTAAACAGGAGACTTCTTTGTTAACCATTTAATCAAAAATTCTTTCTTTTGTCATTCTACTTAAACTCGAGTCGTTCTTGCCTTAAGTAAACTCATACCTATAGATCTAAGGATTCCCTTAGCCTAAATGGCTCCCACACTGATGTCTTACAATGGCATAATGGGACTTATGGCAATCTCAGGTGTTTTACAACAAGTTAGGCGATTGAAAGTGGAGAAAAAGAAATAAAAATTTCAAGAAACATTTAAAAACAAGATCTAACCGTTTTTAATCGAAACTACCAACAGAACCAAGCCTCAACCGTGTGGCTCTGATATCATTTAACAGCGGATAAGTTTTATTTTGTTAAACTTAAACAGAAATAAGAAACTTAAAGAAGACGACCGGTGAATCGGTAAAGTAATCTCTTTCTTTTATTTATAAATAGTTGAGGAAGGGATTACGTATAACCTAGATAAAATGTTAATGGAAGAGAGAAGTACGAAGAACTTCTTCTTCATCTTACTAGAAGAAGGAAGCAACAAGTTTCTTCTTCGGTAACAAGAGATAAGGGGGAGAGGACCTCGAGTGAGGTTTCTTACAAATGAAAAACCTGTAAGAAAAGCCTGAGTAACTCTAAACACTTGAGTTACTTAATAAAAACCACAAAAGTAAATTACTATTGAATCACACATGATTTACTATTACATTTACTGAAGTAAAAGTACAAAGTAAAACTAATTTACTAAAGTAAAAGTAAACGTAAAAAACATTTTACATTTACATTTACTATGGTAAAAGTAAAAACCTTTTACTTTAAGTAAAAGCTATTTTCTTGGGGGACGATGAACGATCTTTGTTGTTGATCGCTATTTTTCTTGAAAGTCGATGATGACTTGGGCCATCTTTGTTGGTGATCGAGTGGTCCGTCTCTGTTGGTGTTGCAGAGGTATTTGTTGATCATCTTCTCAGATGGATCACCATCCCTAAACATTTTGACCCCAAAAACTTTTTTCCAGAAAAATACCCTTCAACCCCTCAAAATTTGGTTTATCAAGGAGAAAAAAAATTTCACCAAACAATTGGTCAAGATCTTCAAAATTTCTTTAATTTTGTAAAAACGTTTTATTTACTCTCAGTGAACTCGATCTTAACATGAGACTTCTTTGTTAACTGTTTAAACAAAAATTCTTTCTTTTGTCATTCCGCTTAAACTCGAACCGTTCTTGCCTTAAGTAAACTCATACATATAGATCTAAGGATTGCCTTAGCCTAAACTTCTCCCAACCGTGGAGACTTACAACGGCATAACGGGACTTATGGCGATTAGAGGTGGTTTACAACAATTTAGGCGATTTAAAGTGGAGCAAAAGAAATAAAAGTTTGAAGAAACATTTAAAAAAAGATCTAACTATTTTTAATCGAAACCACCAACAGAACCAAGACCCAATCGTGTGGCTCTGATACCATTTAACAACGGATAAGTTTTAAATTGTAAAACTTAAATAGAAAGAAGAAAAGATTAAGAAGATGACCGGTGAATCGGTAAAGTAATCTCTTTCTTTTATTTATAAACAGTTAAGGAAGGGATTACATATAACCTAGATAAACTATAAATGGAAAGAGAAGTACGAAGAACATCTTCCTCATCTTACTAGAAGAAGGAAGCAACATGCTTCTTCTTCAGTAACTAGAGACAAGGGGGAGAGGACCTCGGGTGAGGCTGTAAGGAAAACCTTACAATTAAGCCTGATTAACTCTAAATACTTCGAGTTACTTAAATAGAAAACTGAAAAGTAAATTACTATTGAATCACGCATGATTCACTATTACATTGACTAAAGTAAAAGTACAAAGTAAAAGTAATTTACTAAAGTAAAAGTAAACGTAAGAAACATTTTATATTTACATTTACTAAGGTAAAAGTAAAAACATTTTACTAAAGTAAAAGTTGTTTACTAGGGGACAACAATGATTTTGTCGTTGACTGCTTCCTGGTTTTACCAAAACTTGATGATGGCTGGGGCCATCACTGTTGATTGAACATCCTTTACTTGAATTACCAGAAAACAGATATAAGTTAGGCTTACCTAGTAAAGATAGTGACCTTACCCAGGGTATTGATAAGTTATTTAAAAAACTAAAAACTGAAACCAGTATAAGCGGCACTATAGCTCTAATTGATCAAGTGGAATCTGATAATGAAAACGATAGTCCTTCTGATCAGTCTGATTCAATTACGGATATTAATGATCAACTGAAAAAATTAACTGTTAATAACTTTAGTATTACCAGGAATTGGTATTCTAGACCTACTCCTCCGGAACTACAGTTCGAAGAGAGAAATCTAGATAAACAATTCTCTGTGTCCTCAAGTAAGATTTAAATGGAACATTGATGGATTTAGTGAACAAGAAATTTTAAATAAATTAAATCATGTCCATGGTAGCTAATAGCTATATTACTAAATTCAATAACCTGTCCCAACCAGACATTGTTGAATTAATAGCTAGTGGATTTACGTCTTGGTGGGAAAAACATCTCACAGAAGACGCTAGGTTATCGATAATCCATGATGTCCAAATGGATGATGATGGCAATCCCATCTTCAATGAAGATGTTGGTATTGGTCTGCCTGATGGAGTTAATACTTTAATATTTACTATCATTAAACACTTTGTTGGAACCCCTAGTAACATTTCTTAAAGAATTCATGATCAATTAAGTAACCTCACCTGTCCCACTCTAAGTGATTTTAGATGGTACAAAGATGTGTTTACTTCCTGAGTTATGTTGTGTAATGATAGCAATAAACCGTTTTGAAAAGAAAAATTCATTAACGATTTACCTACTTTATTTGCACATAAAGTTCGTGAAGAGTTAAGCAAAAATTTAGGTTACATTGATTATGATAATCTTACCTATGGTGATATTATAAGTTATATTCAAAAGATTGGTTTAAAGATGTGTATTGATTGTAAATTAGCTAAACAAGCCAGTAAAGATAAGTATAAAACCAAATATGAGTTAAGAACTTTTTACGAACAATATGGTTTACCACCTGTAGCTCCCTCTAGAAGAAAGCTCATGAATAAACATATTGAGTCTCGTAAGAGTTATAAACATCATAAAAGAAAACATAATCACTACAAAGATAAAAATCAAGATACTTACTATACTAAACCAAAAACTAGTAAAAAATCAACTAAAAACCCAATACAAGAGTGAGTGTAAAATCAAGCAGAAGTTATCTAAGTTAAATGTTTCTGTTGAAGATACTGAACAACTATTAGAATTAATGAGAATAAAGAACAATGTCAGTAATGATGAAGGTTTTAAAATTCCTTATTCTTCTAATAACAGTACAGGCACCGATCTCTTTATCCAAGGTCTCTCCCTTAAAAAAATTAAAGATATCACCATTCAAAAATGGTATATCTCTATTAAATTAGTTATCGATAAAACTTTCTCAATACAACTCCCTGCCTTAGTTGATACTGGCGCATATCTGAATTATATTCAGGAAGGTCTTATCCCCACTAAGTATTATAAGAAAACTAGTGAAAAATTGAATTCTGCTAACGGTAGTCAAATGGAAATAAAATATAAATTACCTAAAGTTAATATCTGTCAAGATAATATGTGTTTTAAAACTTCATTTGTTTTAATTTGCAATCTTACTGATAAGATCATCTTAGGTCTACCATTTATATATTTGTTATATCATTTCACTACCAGCAATAAAGGATTAAGCTGTGACCATTTAGGTAAGAAAATAACATTTAAATTTCTTATTAAACCTAAAGAAAGGGATTTGAGGTTTATCCAAGATGAATCTATTTCCAACTCTTTAAATCTTTTAAATTGAAAAACTACCCATTTAAACTTTCTAAAAGAGGAGATTAACTATAAGCGTGTTGAAGAACAGCTTAAGAGTAAAAGAATTCAAGAAGAAATTGTTAAGTTAAGAACGTATTTAAATGATAATCTATGTTCTGACTCTCCTACTGCTTTTTGGCATCGTAAGAAACATGTAGTTAAGCTCCCTTATGCTAAGGAATTTAAAGAAAATTTAATCCCTACTAAAGCTAGACCTATTCAAATGAGTCATGAACAAATGGAATTATGCAAAAAAGAGATTAATGATCTCATTAATAAAGGTTTAATTAGACATAGTAAATCCCCTTGGTCATGTCCTCCCTTTTATGTCAATAATGAAGCAGAAAGGGAGAGAGGTGTTCCCCGTCTAGTTATTAATTACAAACCATTGAACAAAGTTCTTGAGTGGATTAGGTACCCCTTACCAAATAAGGAAGATCTCCTTAGTAGATTAAGTGTTGCCACCATTTTTAGTAATTTTGACCTAAAATCAGGATTTTGGCAAGTCGCCATCCACCCAGATGATAGGTACAAAATGACGTTCACTACCCCATTCGGTCATTATGAATGGAACGTTCAGTTATTTGGTTTGATTAATGCCCCAGTGAATTTCAAAATATCCTCAATGACATCCTAAACCCCTTTAGTCACTTCAACAATGTTTATATCGATGATATCCTTGTTTTTTCCAAATCCATTGAAGAACATATTAAACACTTGAATTCATTTTTCAAGACAGTTAAGACCAATGGTCTTGTTCTTTCTCCTTCAAAATGCAGTTTGTTTCAGACTAAGGTTAGGTTTGTTGGTCTTAATATTTATCATGGACTTACTCGGCCTATTGATAGAGCTATTCAATTTGCCGACAGATTCGCATATAAAATTATAGACAAGACCCAACTGCAGAGATTTCTAGGCTCGCTCAATTACATTGGCAAGTTCTATGAAAATCTCAAGAAGATTTGTAAACCTATCTTTCAACGTTTACAAACTAATCCTCCCCCTTGGACTGACATTCATACTTCTGTCGTCCAACAAGTTAAAAAATATGTTAAGGTTTTGCCTAGCCTTGGCATCTCTAATGATTCAGCTTTTAAAATTGTTGAAACAGATGCCTCTAACATTGGATTCGGAGGTATGCTCAAGCAAATGTTAACACCTTCTTCTTCTGAATAAATTGTTCGATTTCATTCCGGTGCATGGAATCCTACACAGTTAAATTACAGTACTATTAAAAAAGAAATACTTTCTTTAGTTTTATGTATTAATAAATTTCAAAGTGACTTACTGAATCAAAAGTTTCTAGTTAGAATAGATTGCAAATCAACAAAGTATATCTTAGAAAAAGATGTTGAAAAAATGGCCTCTAAGCAATCTTTCGCTAGATGGCGAGCCCTATAAATCATTTTTGATTTTGAGATTAAATACATTAAAGGAAGTAACAATTCAATTCCAGATTTTCTTACTCGTGAATTTATTAACACCTGTACTATTTTATCACTATGACTGTCCGAAGATGCTCTTCTTCTCGTGGTCTGGGTCGCCCTTTGCACCCAAAAGTTAAAGGAACTCTGGTTCCTCATCCAGTTAACCTAGTTCCTCAACCTAACCCAGTTAATAAATTTCAGGTCCTTGGCACCATTCCCAATCCATTTTCATCGGTTTTAGCCAGTAACCCTAAACCAGTTGATCCATTTTGCAATCAAACGAGAGAAACTTCTTTAAATCCCAGTAACCCCACTTTAGAGTACATTCTTAAATGGGAACAACATTTGTTCCATATTGAATTACTTATGAAGCCAAAAGATGATCCCATTAAGCTTGTTGCCCAGTATTTCCCTACTGGATGGCATTTTACCCCTTGGGCTCCTTATAAAGCCCTTATGTATTTTAAGGATATCCTTCTTGAAACTGAGTCAACATTCATCAAACCGATTTATGCTAGGGAATATGAATATAGAGTTCTTTATCATTCACTCTATATTAAATAAATCATTAATTTCTCTGAATGGGGAAATCACCCTTCTGATCTTAGGCGACTGTCTAATCAGGAAAACCCATATTGTTATTTTGATTATATTAAAGCTTGGAATAAGATCTTCCTTTATCAGAATGAATAACATAGTCACTCATGGTTCTTCCAATTCGACCACAAATTCAAAAGTCAAATCCCCTTCTGGTTTACTCTTTGGTGGTCTAGATTTGGGTCTTCTTTTGACCTTCTTCCTGATCCTCTTAAAACCCAGCTTAGTCCTTTCAACAACCATAATAAATATCACCCAAAGGGTGAAGGTATTTCGGTTTTCCTCTAATTTATTAGTAAATATAAGGTTCCTTGGATTCTTAAATGGCAATATGACATTCTTTCTCCATACTAAGTTACGACATTTCAGTCTCCGTCATTTAAAAACCCAACAACTCAAAACACAGTTTCCCCAATTACTTATGTTTCTCGCCAATTCTTCATCAAGTGGTGGGATAAATTTGGTTGATAGGATCATAGGCCAAGTTCAAATGGAATTTCCCTCTGTTCCTATTTCAGTTCTTCCAGTCAGCTCGACTCCGAACAAAGGATCATCTAGTAAATCAAAACCAACAAAATCTAGCCCTGCTGATTCTTCATGTTCTATTGATATTACCAATGTTAATAAATGTTCAACGACAGAGTTAAAAATCCTTGATGATGCTATCCATAAAAGAATTGATAAGTTACATGAAGAGGTAGAAGCTTCAGAATATTCTTCTTCCTCCTCCAAATGCGCCAGTTCTAGTAAAAATGAAGATGAGGAAGACGACATAGATCCTTACGGGACTATCAATCTTTAGGATGCTTAGGATCCATTTACCCGACGTCTCAATCACTTGCACCTGCTCTTATAGCCTTAGTCAAAAGATATTCTTACTTTTTTACTAAAGGCAATCCATAGTCACATGCATCTGCCCCTACAGCCACTTAGTCAAAAGGATGCGTCAACTTTTCCACCAAAAGCAGTTTTTACCACATGGTTCGGTCTAAAGTTGCCAAAAGTGTCCATGCATAGTAAATAAGTCAACACTATTTTACTGTTCATCAATAATAAATATTGTCCGTAATAATTCACTTTTTGTAATAGTAACTTTGTAATAGTTCTTTCCTTATTCTATAAAAGGAACTTGAACTCAGTTAGCAAGACAGACTTAAAAAGACTCAGAGTTCTTTCTCTGACAAATCTTTAGACTCTCTCCTTTCTCTTCTTATACTTCTCAAATGTTCTAAGTTAATTGTAAGTCACCTTTACTTTTTGTACTTGTAAATATTTCATTCAATTATTAGTAAAACTGTATTATTTTAGCAATTCATTTGTGTTGTTTGAATGCGCCACTCTTTTCTTCTCATATTTTCTACTTCCGCACCAAAATGGTATATATATATATATAGAAGTAATGAAAAGCTTGAAAAACTGAAATATCTTATAGTGGGCTGCCAAGAAAACTTTAGATAGCTTTTAAACGCCTGAAAACTCAGTTTCCACTAGTTAAATTTCAATTATGTAGCAAAAACACGAGCTTATAAGTGTTTAGAATCACTCGATTTATGTAAGACCCAAATTTTTTTAAATAAAAGGAATTTCCTTTATTTATTATTTTGAAATAGTAAGGGTGGATTTGATTAATGTGGTTAGTTATGGGTAAAATGCTAAATATTTTAAATAAGCAAGTGGTGATATAATATTCATTATTGTCGGGGAATATTCGTTTGGTCGTGGAATATTAAATCGTTTCGGGAATATTAAATGCGAAAGCTTGATCTTTTGTGGGCCCATAACTGAAAAAGCGATTGGATGAAGAAAACGACAAAAATAAGTTGTTTAAAAATAACTAAGCATAGTTATTACTGCGTTATTATCTTTGTTGGAATACCGGTGGTTAATACACACTAATAATACGTTATTGCACACAAAGAAGACACAGTATTGCACCAATTGTTGATTCTTACGTAAGAAGGCACTACTCAATAATGGTTACAGAATTATCGCTAAAGATTTTATTTTATTGATTCAATAATTCTTTGCGTTGATATTTTATATTGTTGTTGTTTCAATAATTGTCATTACACAAGATTTTTCATTATCGAACCAATAATTCATATTATCTGAATAATATTATTAGATAACATTATTGGCAATGTCTAGAAAGTTCGCATCTAAGGAGAGGTTTGGTCACCTAATCATTGCTACCAGAAGAAGGAGAAATTCTTATTGGAAAGCCCCCTTCCCGAACCGCTGCTGGTTGTCAATATTGTGATTCGTAATATTATTTGTGAATAATTAATTATTGATTCATATGATGAGAAAAATATTGATTTTATGTGGATATAGATGGAGAAAATTTTTATAGTGACAATTGTTGAAAATTAAT
Organism: Panax ginseng; assembly: GCA_020205605.1. Lineage (NCBI taxonomy): Eukaryota > Viridiplantae > Streptophyta > Magnoliopsida > Apiales > Araliaceae > Panax > Panax ginseng. The sequence continues at coordinate 82,350,582 of CM035142.1, read as the reverse complement.
ATTTTATCTTTTTTGATAAAATAATTCATTTAAATATATTATTTTAATAATATATTAACGATGATATTTTTACGATGAATGTGGGATATATGAGTATATGTGGAGGAGAAGTATTTTGTTACCAAAAATGTTTAAAACATGTTAAACATGATTGGACCCCATTTATCGATCAAATTTGATTATAGCACGTAAAATCGCCCATTTGTGGATTTCGGTCAATTTCTGTTTTGAATTTGGAAAAAACTTTCTTCAGTAAAGTTGTAGAGAATTGAATTTCCTATAAAAACTCATGAGATTTGAATTTTCTGCAAAAAGACTATTTATTGTGAATTATTGAAGTTCAAGTTCAAATAATTGATTTTTGGAAGTTTAAATTATTTTAAATTAGAAAAACGTTTTTTTATTTTTTTCTAGAAGGTTGGCATGTGTGAATTGTTGAGATTAAGATTTCAAGGAATACGTATAATATTTTTATATATATTAATATTATATTAAATTTTTTCGCTTTGGTGTTCTAAGCAATTTCCTATAAATAGTGCTTAGGTTAGAATTGAAAATCACACCGTAAACTCAAGTTTTCTCTCTATATTATCGAGCGTATTCTTGTGAGTATTTTGAGTATACTTTGAGTATTGCTATACGGTGAAAGTTCAAGTCATAGCCTATATCCGGTGTTTCAACTAGAAGTACTGTCTTTCGAGGTAAGGGATGTTATTTTATTCGAAAAATGATATTATTTCTTCAATATCATTATGTCAAATATTGGTTGGAAGTTTTATCAAATTTGGAACTTTTGGTGTCGAAGTTACTATTCACGATACTAAGACTATTCACGATACTTTGACTATTCACGAATACGGACTATTCATCGAAAAATGAAAATTTTTCTTTTCGTCCAAAATATCTATTCTGGATACTAGCTTTGATTGTATCCATGTTTTGATCATTCTTGAATTTTACACCACTATGATTATTTTCGAAGTATTTTTGGACATGGATAAAACAAAGTACGAATCCTTAATCCTTAATCCTTGTCATTTTGATTCACTGGATTCGTTTTTTTTAAAAAATATTTTTCATCATCCTCGGCCTTAAATGATGATATTATGGAATATCTTTGCCCGTAGTGTAAAAGATGAATGATTTCTCGATGAATATCTTTGGCTCAGTAGTGCAAAGATGAATGATTTCGATGAATATATTTGGCTTTGAGTGCAAAGATGAATGATTTCGATGAATATCTTTGGCCCGTAGTGCAAAGATGAACAGTGTTTAGATGAACATGACTAATGGTGAATGTCCTTGGCTCAGAGTGCAAGGATGAATATTTGATCTCGGATATATATTGATTGATGTTACTGGGGATAAAATAGATGATGAACTTTAAAATTCATACATAGAAGATAGTAGTTTGCATTCTCTACTTAACTCTTCTAATGAATTATTATTTCATGTAATATTGATTTAAAACTTGTTGTCTATTGTATTCTATTATATTTTTCCTCGTTGAAGACTAATGATAATTTTGTTGTATATTATCTTAGTCATAATATTTTTCTTGGGCTAGTCGAGCTCACCCTTTTCCTTTTTGTTCCATTTTTCTTCTCAGGAGGCGAGAATGTAGCGAGTACTAGTCGGGGTATGGAATAAAGGTTCTAGAAAGAGTTGTTTAGTAGTCCTCACCATTTTTGTAAAATAATGTATAAATAATTGTGATGAGGATTTATTTGGGTATGTATATTGTCTAGAAGACAATAATTATTTTTTTTAAACTCACAGTATATATGTTGTCGTATTTTGCACGACAAATGTATTAATAAAGTTGTAGTTATTTATGTACCATGTATTTGGCGACTCAGAATGGGTTGGATGGAATGGATCTATTTTGGGGGCGTCACAGTTGGTATCAGAGCTTAGGGATATGATCTCTGGCGGAGATCGGGGAATAGAACTAGGAGGGGAGAGATAAGTAAATCCTTCGCTAGTGTGTCCTACCTAAGCTTATTTGTTAGTTGGTTAGTATATAGGGATATTATATGATATATTGATTTCCTTAATTAACCCTTGTTTTATGATAGTTTTTAAGAATGGCTGCTGAGAACGTTAACAATGGAGTGAATTAGATCGTGGAGACACCTCTAATCGCCAACCAGGGTAATGTGATGTCAGGCGAAGAAGGAATTAGAGATATCCATGTGGTGAGTGAAGAATTGATAGTTGCACCCGAGATAGTCGCAGAGATCACAGCTGAGAGTGAGGAAGAAGAGGAAGAAGAGGTACCTGAGGAGAGTTTATTAGAGGTATTTTATGATCAAAATGTAGCATTGCAAAATCAGATTTATGAGTTAGAAGAGGTACAGGACGCCTCAATCACTTGCACTGCTCTTATAGCCTTAGTCAAAAGATATTCTTACTTTTTTACTAAAGGCAATCCATAGTCACATGCATCTGCCCCTACAGCCACTTAGTCAAAAGGATGCGTCAACTTTTCCACCAAAAGCAGTTTTTACCACATGGTTCGGTCTAAAGTTGCCAAAAGTGTCCATGCATAGTAAATAAGTCAACACTATTTTACTGTTCATCAATAATAAATATTGTCTGTAATAATTCACTTTTTGTAATAGTAACTTTGTAATAGTTCTTTCCTTATTCTATAAAAGGAACTTGAACTCAGTTAGCAAGACAGACTTAAAAAGACTCAGAGTTCTTTCTCTGACAAATCTTTAGACTCTCTCCTTTCTCTTCTTATACTTCTCAAATGTTCTAAGTTAATTGTAAGTCACCTTTACTTTTTGTACTTGTAAATATTTCATTCAATTATTAGTAAAACTGTATTATTTTAGCAATTCATTTGTGTTGTTTGAATGCGCCTACTCTTTTCTTCTCATATTTTCTACTTCCGCACCAAAATGGTATATATATATATAGAAGTAATGAAAAGCTTGAAAACTCGAAATATCTTATAGTAATGCCAAGAAAACTTTAGATAGCTTTAAGCGCTGAAAACTCGGTTTCCCACTAGTTAAATTTCAAAGATGTAGCAAAACACGAGCTTATAAGTGTTTAGAATCACTCGATTTATGTAAGACCTCAAATTTTTTAAATAAAAGGAATTTCCTTTATTTATTATTTTGAAATAGTAAGGGTGGATTTGATTAATGTGGTTAGTTATGGGTAAAATGCGCAAATATTTTAAATAAGCAAGTGGTGATATAATATTCATTATTGTCGGGGAATATTCGTTTGGTCGTGGAATATTCGATCGTTTGGGAATATTAAGACGATACCATGTGATCTTTTTGTGGGCCCATAACGGAAAGCGATTGGATGAAGAAAACGACAAAAATAAGTTGTTTAAAAATAACTCAAGATAGTTATTACTGCTATTATCTTTGTTGGAATACCCGTTAATTGGTTAATACACACTAATAATCTGCTATTATTGCAAGAGTGCTTTACCAGTATTGCACCAATTGTTGATTCTTACGTAAGAAGGCACTACTCAATAATGGTTACGTGATAATTTATCGCTCAAAGGTATTTTATTTTATTGATTCAATAATTCTTTGCGTTGATATTTTATATTGCTGTTGTTTCAATAATTGTCATTACACAGTATTTTTCATTATCGAACCAATAATTCATATTATCTGAATAATATTATTAGATAACATTATTGGCAATGTCTAGAAAGTTCTGTCTAAAGAGAGGTTTGGTCACCTAATTGCGCCAGTAAGGAGAAATTCTTATTGGAAAGCCCCCTCTTTCCTGGGAACTGACTGGTTGTCAATATTGTGATTCTGTAATATTATTTGTGAATAATTAATTATTGATTCATATGATGAGGAAAATATTGATTTTATGTGGATATAGATGGAGAAAATTTTTATAGTGACAATTGTTGAAAATTAATATTTTATCTTTTTTGATAAAATAATTCATTTAAATATATTATTTTAATAATATATTAAAGATGATGTTTTTACGATGAATGTGGGATATATGAGTATATGTGGAGGAGGAGTATTTTTGTTACCAAAAATGTTTAAAACATGTTAAACATAAATTGGACCCCATTTATTATTTGAAATTTGATTATAAATTGTAAAATCGCCCATTTGTGGATTTGGTCAATTTCTGTTTGGAATTTGGAAAAACTTTCTTCTCGTAAAGTTGTAGAGAATTGAATTTCCTATAAAAACTCATGAGATTTGAATTTTCTGGCAAAAGACTATTTATTGTGAATTATTGAAGTTCAAGTCTCAAATAATTGATTTTTGGAAGTTTAAATTATTTTAAATTAGAAAAACGTTTTTTTATTTTTTTTCTAGAAGGTTGGCATGTGTGAATTGTTGAGATTAAGATTTCAAGGAATACGTATAATATTTTTATATATATTAATATTATATTAAATTTTCTCTTTGGTGTTCTAAGCAATTTCCTATAAATAGTGCTTAGGTTAGAATTGAAAATCACATTTTAAATCTGAAGTTTTTCTCTCTATATTATCGAAGCGTATTCTTGTGAGTATTTTGAGTATACTTTGAGTATTGCTATACGGTGAAAGTTCAAGTCATAGCCTATATATCTGTTTCAACTAAGTCATCTTGTCTTTCGAGGTAAGGGATGTTATTTTATTCGAAAATGATATTATTTCTTCAATATCATTATGCGAAATATTGGTTGGAAGTTTTATCAAATTTGGAACTTTTGGTGTCGGTTACTATTCACGATACTAAGCCTTTATTCACGATAATGACTATTCACGAATCAAGACTATTCATCGAAAAATGAAAATTTTTCTTTTCGTCCAAAATATCTATTCGGATACTAGCTTTGATTGTATCCATGTTTTGATCATTCTTGAATTTTACACCACTATGATTATTTTCAAGTATTTTTGGACATGGATAAAACAAAGTACGAATCCTTAATCCTTAATCCTTGTCATTTTGATTCATGGATTCGCTTTTTTTTAAAAATATTTTCATCATCCTCGGTCTTAAATGATGATATTATGGAATATCTTTGGCCCAGTAGTGCAAAAGATGAATGATTTCGATGAATATCTTTGGCCAGAGTGCAAAGATGAATGATTTCGATGAATATATTTGGCACGTAGTGCAAAAGATGAATGATTTCGATGAATATCTTTCGCCCGTAGTAAAAAAGATGAACAGTGTTTAGATGAACATGAATTAATCTGGTGAATGTCCTTGGCACGTAGTGCAAGGATGAATATTTGATCTCGAGATATATATTGATTGATGTTACAGGATAAAATAGATGATGAACTTTAAAATTCATACATAGAAGATAGTAGTTTGCATTCTCTACTTAACTCTTCTAATGAATTATTATTTTCACTATGAATATTGATTTAAAACTTGTTGTCTATTGTATTCTATTATATTTTTCCTGTTGAAGACTAATGATAATTTTGTTGTATATTATCTTAGTCATAATATTCTTTAATGGGCTAGTCGAGCTCACCCTTTTCCTTTTTGTTCCATTTTTCTTCTCGAGAGGCGAGAATGTAAATAGTAGTACTAGTGGGTATGGAATAAAGGTTCTAGAAAGAGTTGTTTAGTAGTCCTCACCATTTTGTAAAATAATGTATAAATAATTGTGATGAGGATTTATTTGGGTATGTATATTGTATAGAAGACAATAATTATTTTTTTAAACTCACAAGATATATGTTGTCGTATTTTGCACGACAAATGTATTAATAAAGTTGTAGTTATTTATGTACCATGTATTTGGCGACTTCGAGAATGGGTTGGATGGAATGGATCTATTTTGGGGCGCCACGCTTGGTATCGAGCTTAGGGATATGATCTCCGGCGGAGATCGGGGAATAGAACTAGGAGGGAGAGAGTAGTAAATCCTTCGCTAAAGTGTGTCCTACCTAAGCTTATTTGTTAGTTGGTTAGTATATAGGGATATTATATGATATATTGATTTCCTTAATTAACCCTTGTTTTATGATAGTTTTTAAGAATGGCTGCTGAGAACGTTAACAATGGAGTGAATTAGATCGTGGAGACACCTCTAATCGCCAACCAGGGTAATGTGATGTCAGGCGAAGAAGGAATTAGAGATATCCATGTGGTGAGTGAAGAATTGATAGTTGCACCCGAGATAGTCGCAGAGATCACAGCTGAGAGTGAGGAAGAAGAGGAAGAAGAGGTACCTGAGGAGAGTTTATTAGAGGTATTTTATGATCAAAATGTAGCATTGCAAAATCGTATTTATGAGTTAGAAGAGGTACCCGACGTCTCAATCACTTGCACCTGCTCTTATAGCCTTAGTCAAAAGATATTCTTACTTTTTTACTAAAGGCAATCCATAGTCACATGCATCTGCCCCTACAGCCACTTAGTCAAAAGGATGCGTCAACTTTTCCACCAAAAGCAGTTTTTACCACATGGTTCGGTCTAAAGTTGCCAAAAGTGTCCATGCATAGTAAATAAGTCAACACTATTTTACTGTTCATCAATAATAAATATTGTCTGTAATAATTCACTTTTTGTAATAGTAACTTTGTAATAGTTCTTTCCTTATTCTATAAAAGGAACTTGAACTCAGTTAGCAAGACAGACTTAAAAAGACTCAGAGTTCTTTCTCTGACAAATCTTTAGACTCTCTCCTTTCTCTTCTTATACTTCTCAAATGTTCTAAGTTAATTGTAAGTCACCTTTACTTTTTGTACTTGTAAATATTTCATTCAATTATTAGTAAAACTGTATTATTTTAGCAATTCATTTGTGTTGTTTGAATGCGCCACTCTTTTCTTCTCATATTTTCTACTTCCGCACCAAAATGGTATATATATATATATATAGAAGTAATGAAAAGCTTGAAAAACTGAAATATCTTATAGTGGGCTGCCAAGAAAACTTTAGATAGCTTTAAACGCCTGAAAACTCAGTTTCCACTAGTTAAATTTCAGTATGTAGCAAAACACGAGCTTATAAGTGTTTAGAATCACTCAGTTTATGTAAGACCCCGAAATTTTTTTAAATAAAAAGGAATTTCCTTTATTTATTATTTTGAAATAGTAAGGGTGGATTTGATTAATGTGGTTAGTTATGGGTAAAATGCGCAAATATTTTAAATAAGCAAGTGGTGATATAATATTCATTATTGTCGGGGAATATTCGTTTGGTCGTGGAATATTCGATCTTTGTCTTGGGAATATTAAATATTGACAGTATGCGATCTTTTGTGGGCCCATAACGGAAAGCGATTGGATGAAGAAAACGACAAAAAAAGTTGTTTAAAAATAACGGCATAGTTGTTACCGTTAATACTGTTGGAATACCCGGTGGTTAATACACACTAATACGCGTTATGCAGACAAAGAGTGCTACTGCAGTATTGCACCAATTGTTGATTCTTACGTAAAGAAGGCACTACTCAATAATGGTTACTGATGAATTATTATTCAAAGATATTTTATTTTATTGATTCAATAATTGTTTGCGTTGATATTTTATATTCTTTGTTGTTTCAATAATTGTCATTACACAAGATTTTTCATTATCGAACCAATAATTCATATTATCCGAATAATATTATTAGATAACATTATTGGCAATGTCTAGAAAGTTACGCCTAAAGAGAGGTTTGGTCACCTAATTCAAGGCGCCAAGAAGGAGAAATTCTTATTCGAAAGCCCCCTCTTTCCAGGAACCGCACGGTTGTCAATATTGTGATTCTGTAATATTATTTGTGAATAATTAATTATTGATTCATATGATGAGGAAAATATTGATTTTATGTGGATATAGATGGAGAAAATTTTTATAGTGACAATTGTTGAAAATTAATATTTTATCTTTTTTTGATAAAATAATTCATTTAAATATATTATTTTAATAATATATTAAAGATGATGTTTTTACGATGAATGTGGGATATATGAGTATATGTGGAGGAGGAGTATTTTTGTTACCAAAAATGTTTAAAACATGTTAAACATGTCGGTGGACCCCATTTATTGACTGAAATTTGATTATAATTTGTAAAATCGCCCATTTGTGGATTTCGGTCCAATTTCGTTTGGAATTTGGAAAAACTATCTTCTGTAAAGTTGTAGAGAATTGAATTTCCTATAAAAACTCATGAGATTTGAATTTTCTGGCAAAAAGACTATTTATTGTGAATTATTGAAGTTCAAGCTCAAATAATTGATTTTGGAAGTTTAAATTATTTTAAATTAGAAAAACGTTTTTTTTTTTTTTTTAGAAGGTTGGCATGTGTGAATTGTTGAGATTAAGATTTCAAGGAATACGTATAATATTTTTATATATATTAATATTATATTAAATTTTACGCTTTGGTGTTCTAAGCAATTTCCTATAAATAGGTGCTTAGGTTAGAATTGAAAATCACACGTAAATCAAGTTTTTCTCTCTATATTATCGAGCGTATTCTTGTGAGTATTTTGAGTATACTTTGAGTATTGCTATACGGTGAAAGTTCAAGTCATAGCCTATATCAGGTGTTTCAACTAAAGCACTTGCTCTTTCGAGGTAAGGGATGTTATTTTATTCGAAAAATGATATTATTTCTTCAATATCATTATGCCGAAATATTGGTTGGAAGTTTTATCAAATTTGGAACTTTTGTGTGTCGGTTACTATTCACGATATCACAAGATTATTCACGATGATCAAGACTATTCACGAATCATCAAGACTATTCATCGAAAAATGAAAATTTTTCTTTTCAGTCAAAATATCTATTCGGATACTAGCTTTGATTGTATCCATGTTTTGATCATTCTTGAATTTTACACCACTATGATTATTTTCAAAGTATTTTTGGACATGGATAAAACAAAGTACGAATCCTTAATCCTTAATCCTTGTCATTTTGATTCTTTGGATTCGCTTTTTCTTAAAAATATTTTTCATCATCCTCGGTCTTAAATGATGATATTATGGAATATCTTTGGCTCAGAAGTGCAAAGATGAATGATTTCGATGAATATCTTTGGCATTCAGTAAAAAGATGAATGATTTCGATGAAATATTTGGCTCAGAAGTGCAAAGATGAATGATTTTCGATGAATATCTTTGGCCCGTAGTGCAAAAGATGAGCAGTGTTTAGATGAACATGACCAATTTGGTGAATGTCCTTGGCCTGTGTAGTGCAAGGATGAATATTTGATCTCGAGATATATATTGATTGATGTTCTGGGGATAAAAATAGATGATGAACTTTAAAATTCATACATAGAAGATAGTAGTTTGCATTCTCTACTTAACTCTTCTAATGAATTATTATTTCCGCTGCGAATATTGATTTAAAACTTGTTGTCTATTGTATTCTATTATATTTTTCCCTGTTGAAGACTAATGATAATTTTGTTGTATATTATCTTAGTCATAATATTCTTTATTGGGCTAGTCGAGCTCACCCTTTTCCTTTTTGTTCCATTTTTCTTCTCAGGAGGCGAGAATGTAGCGAGTACTAGTCGGGGTATGGAATAAAGGTTCTAGAAAGAGTTGTTTAGTAGTCCTCACCATTTTTGTAAAATAATGTATAAATAATTGTGATGAGGATTTATTTGGGTATGTATATTGTCTAGAAGACAATAATTATTTTTTTAAACTCACAGTATATATGTTGTCGTATTTTGCACGACAAATGTATTAATAAAGTTGTAGTTATTTATGTACCATGTATTTGGCGACTCAGAATGGGTTGGATGGAATGGTTCTATTTTGGGGGCGTCACAGTTTAAAGCACTCTTGAAGTGTTTACAGACTAAAACGGACAGAGTTTTCTCTCCTTTTATCTTTTTTTTCAAATGAGCTACAAAGAGCTCATATTTATAGACCAGATGGTTCATGGTTCATTCATGGGCACAGTCATGGTCTACTTTCATGATATGGGTCTTCTCAAGAAATTATTCGAGGTGCCCTTGCCATATGGGTCCTATTGTCTCAAAGTACGTGCACTCGGGCAACGCGCTGTCCACTCAAAACTTCGTAACTTTCAATCTGGGCATCCGATAAAGGTGTGATGTACCTTTACAGAATGCTATTGTCGAGACCTACATAATGACATAGGATAGAGGTTGTACGAAGCCGGGAAGATGGGTCCATGACTAGATCTTCAAGTCTTCAAATTCTATCTGGTGTGTTGTCTTGTGTATTAGTCACTCAGGATTTGAGTTATAGTTCTTGTGAGACACCAGGTATGCAATGTGGGTTTGAATGATGTTGAGACGACGTGAATGTAGTATCGAGGTGGCAAAATGATGATTTTGCCCCTAACTGTGGTTATCTCCGCTTTGCAGTGATGATATGTGATGGTTGCTCGTGGTTATCTCCGAGATTGAAATTTGCTTTGTGAATCTTGAATGTCCTTAGGGTTGTCTCTGGGGTTGGAACTGAGTATCCCAAGGTTAAAAATGACTTTTTTGGGGTTATCTCCGAAACTGGAACTGCATCCCTCGGGGTTGTCTTCGAGGTTGGAACTGAGTATCCCGAGGTTATCTCCGAGATTAAAACCGAATCTCTCGGGGTTGTCTCCTAGATTAAAAACTGGATCTCCCAGGGTTCTCTCCGGGGTTGAGCTGATTTGACTTCCAAGATTATATTTTAAAGACAATTTTGCCCTCCTACAAGGTTAGTAATAGGAATGCAAAATTTTGAGTGTCTGCAAATGTCATCATATGGGTTCTCTATTTCGAGGACCATCTAACAGTAGGCTTTGAGGGTGGCTTTTGCGATCGGGGTAGAGTATGTATTATCTACTCATCGGATTCCTCTTTTGATCGATGGAGGCTGGGAGCTCTACTTGGGAGAGCATGCTATCAGGAGCATCATAGGGGAGATTTATATTCCATTCTCTCCTACTGCTAGACGACACTGGTCTTTATCTCAGATAGTCGTAGAGATTCTTATGATGGTCTTGGATGACTTTACTTTATAAGAGGGCCCATACACTCAAGATGTCTTCCATTTCTGGTGGACTCCTCGCACCATTGGAGCTCTGACACGTGCCACTCAATTTACGGGGGATATAGTTCTTGGGTGTGTGATGATGACAGACTAGACATCCTGTGTCCGAGAGCCCACTCATTTGGTGCAGATTGATAACTTGACCCAGAGGTTATACCGGGCACACTTTTTCATCCGACATTTGGACAAAGATCCGTTAGAGGCAGATTCTTTTGATCCCTCCAGCTCTGGCTCTGGTCCTTCAGGTGGGCCATATTCTTATAGTTTCACCAGTGCAGATCCCCTTTTATATCGACCTGATGTTCCATTTGGCAGAGATACAGTGACTCAGGAGGAGTTACAGGAGATTGATTGATCGGATGATGTAGGCAACATAGATTTCTTTGGATAGATTTCTCGTTATCTCTTTTTATAGGCCTCTGTTAGATATTGGGTGGTTGTGCCCCATCTCTCATCATATCTTTTGATAGGCCTCTGTTAGATATTGGGCGGTTGTGCCCCATTTCCATATACTTTTTATTTTTAGTTGTAGACATAGATGATATATATAATTTTTATTAGATGATGGTGTATTTAGGAATGTATGTACAATGCTTTCTATTCCTTGCATCATATTGTCATTTATCATAATGCATGCATTATGTCATAAATATGCATTCACATAGGTGAGTTTAGCATTGACCCCTGGATGCTCTTATGATATGGTTTTACAGATGACTTCATCTACCGTCAGTCAGATTGAGCACACACCACCCACACTGATAGCCTTATCTCTGAGATCATGGTATGGTAGTTTACCTCCCATAGATCGGGGGAGAGTTGATCAGATGTTGAGACATTCCATGACTATTTTGACGTTCCATGTACCATTGGGATTTATAGAGGGCATGATATCTTGTTGGATACCTGAGAGATAGGTTTTCAAATTTGATATCCATAAGCTGACTCCTACATTAGAGGAGTATAAGTGCATCACTGATTTGCTATTAGATTGGCCTTATGCTAGGATGGCTTTCAGTGATATGAGATGACAGTTTATGACACTGATCGACTTACGACGCAGAGTTATCATGGATGAGATCACTTCAGGGCATCTGGTGTCCTTAAATTTCCTTATTGATCGATTTGGATCATCGGACAGCTATTTACGGCATTCAGGAGACTTCACTATAGCTGAGGGTGAGTGGAAGGTTACTCGCATAGATATTCTATTGATGTGTGTTGTGGTCTATTTGTACATACCGCTATATATGGATCATTTGGACATTGGCCTGATTACAGTGAATCATGCTCTCAAGGAGGGTTACACTATCTTACCCATGATATTGGCGGAGACCTTGAGGTCGGCCACATTTTTCCACACCCATCCTATGGGATTTTTCAGAGGAAGTGTTGTCTTATTGTATGTATGGTTCATGACCCATTTGAGATCAATCGACACTTTTAGACATCATGGGAACTGCTTCACTCATGAGATAGCCATGTCTTATTCTTTTTGCCCGACTGAGTGTACAGATGCAACATCATGGTTGGCTTTTTTGATAGCGGTTGAGAATCCATTTGCGATCTTCCCTTGTTCGAGACTCATCTCTCCTTATAGCTTTATTACTTGTACGGTTGGCATGAACTATCTACCCCTGACTGGTTTGAGAGGAGTGACCACGTATCATCTACTAGCTGTCATAGGATAGTTTGATTAGTTTCAGGATATTCACCCCTTTGATGGGGCCTTGGGTTAGTAACTATCAGCTCCATTTTTGTCAGCGAATGACTTGACCAGGATTTATTATTGTTGGACTCGTTGCCAGAGGGCTGATTTTTTGACAAGTCATTCGAGTCGATCTTTAGAGTATTTTGCATGACTAGAGGCAGATATTGCATCGACTATGGTTGTTCACTCAGAGCTGAGTATTGATTTTGATGAGGAGGAGCCTATGGAAGACCCTGATTCTCTTATCGAGGATGAGTTATTTACTGGTTTGACAACAGCACTGGTTAGGGACACCCCTAGCCCTACTGCTACTATTTTTGTAGAGTATATAGATCAGATGCAACATCTTATGACATTTGAGAGGGATCAAGCTAGGGCCCTGATGTTGATAGCCCTTTCTGGCTGAGATGCTACCTTTATTGAGAGGGATGATGCTCGAGCTACTCGGGATGCAGCTTTTGTTGAGCTGGATGATGTTCGTGCTACTAGGGATGTAGCTTTTGTTGAGAGGGATGATGCTCGAGCGGCTTGAGATGTTGCTTTTGTTGAGCAAGATGAGGCTCGAGCTACCCAGGATGCTACTATTGTTGATAGTACTGCACTTAGATCCTACATGACTAGCATTATTGTAGATATAAGTTCATTCATAGATGAACATGGTAGCACCATGCAGATGACTATGGATCTTCTGGCTCGCATGGAGACCTTAGGGCATGAGCTTATAGATTTTCTTCTATCTTCTAAGAGGGATGCCATGTCGGACTTGATATCCCGTTTAACTGCGGGTTTATAGACTAGCTTTCATTTTCCTGCATAGACTAGGTTAGCCATTTTTGTTATGCACAAGATACATTGTATATATCAAACAATATTATATGGCAAGGAAATATATTTTGATTCACTTCCCTTTTAGATATGTCTTATCACTTGCTTGATTGTTGTCATTTTCCTTATGACTTGTTATCTTGGTGTGTCCCGAACTTCTCCTTGATGGATTAACCTTGAGATGTCCTATGATCTCTTAGAATGGGTCATTGATCTTTAGGCTTTTATGGTGTACTAGCTTTTGGTGTCTTGGAACTAGTCTTTTGATATTGTTAAAGTTCAGGCAAAGTGTTTGGCTTTCTTTCGAGGGTTCAACCGCATCGTAGATGGTTGCCTACGTACTCTTGGAGGGAGATCAGGTCTTACGTAGTTTAGGCTTGGCTTGAATGGTTTGAAGCTGGTACTTTGTACAGGGAGAGAAATATTCTTGGAATTTGAGAGGTGTTTATTAGGGTTTAAGCTTGGTTTGCGAGGTTTTTGGATTTTTTTTGTTTGGTTTGAACGCACCATAGATGGTTGCCTACGTACTCCCATTGATGGGGGGGGGGGAGGGGTAGGGGATCAGGTCTTTCGTAGTTCAAGCTCTGTAGTGAAAACCTGAATTGATTTGATTGAATTTTATTTCCAGGACCAGGATGGTGGTTTTCAAGCATTTCAGACATAGTATCTCTTCATGGTGTCTGAGTTGATAAGTTGGGGAAATTCTTCGCTATCCATTTCTTGCAGTCTGAGGGCTTCTCTTATCAATACTTCCTTGACAACGAAAGGGCCTTCCCAATTTGGGGCAAATTTTCTTTTGGCTTCATCTTGATTGGAGAGGATCTTCTTTAACACCAAGTCATTTTCTTTAAATTATCGAAGCAAGATTTTCTTGTTATATGACCTAGCAATCCTCTGCTGATATAATTGACCATGAAAAATAACTGTAGCCCTCTTCTCATCTATCGGAGATAACTAGTGATACTGCTCTTGCAACCAATGGTCTTCCTCCATCTGAGCATCTATTAACACTCTTAATGACTCCATTTCTACTTCTATGGGGGTACTACTTCCATGCCATAGACTAATGAGTAGGGGGTAGCCTCAGTAGAAGCGTGCATTGACATTCTGTTGGCTAGCAGAGTAAGACGCAATAAGTCAGGTCATTCCTTGTGATTGGTGTACATTTTTTTGCATAAATTCTTAATAATCTTGTTGGCTGCTTCTACCGCACCATTCATTTTGAGACGATAGATGACGGAGTTAAGATGTTTGATGTAGAATTTGCTGCATAATTCCTTCATCATCTGGTTGTTCAGATTTTTGGCATTATCTTATACAATCACCTCCAGTTGTTCATATCGACAAATGATATTGTTTCTGACAAAACCAATGATTACCTCTTTGGTGAATTTGGTAAAAGAGGCAGCTTCTACCTATTTGGTGAAGTAATCAATCACGGTAAAGATAAATTGATGACCATTGTTGGCTTTGGGTTCTATTGGCCCAATCACGTCCATTCCCCACATTGAAAAAGGCCACGACAAACTCAAACAATGCAACTCGTTCGGAAGAGCGTGGATGACATTTCCATGGACATGGCATTGATAGTATCTCCAAACATAATCGTCACAGTCGGCTTTGAGAGAAATCCAATAATGCCCCGTTCTTAATATCTTCTTGGTAAGTAAATGACCACTCATATGTGGGCCACATACTCCACCATGGACTTTATTCATGAGTCTTTGGGCTTGATCTTTGTCCAGGCATCTTAAAAGGCCTATTCCAGCATCCCTTTTGTAAAGTGCGTCTTCGCTCAAATAGAATTTCAGGGCCATTTTATGGATTCACTTTCTTTTAGCTTGACTTGTCCCAGTGGTCGTAGATCCATCTCGAAGAAATTCTTTGATGTCATGATACCAGGGTTGTTTGATGGGAGGCAGTTCATCTGATACTTCTCCAATGTAATTTCAATAGGTTGGTGCCTTTTCGCTTACCAATTAGATATCCTAAATTCCCATCCTATCAGATATGTGGATCAATGAAGCCAATGTTGTCGGTGCATCAGCAAAGTCATTCCTACTTTGAGGGATGTGGATAAAGGTTATTTCCTCAAACTCCATAGCTATCTTGATAACTTACCGGTGATATGGCAGCAAATGCAATTCTTTGGTATAATACTCCCCGGTGGTTTGTTTGATAACCAACTCAGAATCCCCAAAGACAACCAACCATTTGATATCCATGGATTGAGCCAGTTTCAATCCCATTATATAGCCTTCATACTCAGTCGTATTGTTGGTGTTGACAAACTATAGCTTAATGGACATGGGATATTATTCTCCCGTTATATATAATAATTGCCCCTGCACAGGCGTCTTCCATGTTAACGGCTCTATCAAAATAAAATTTCCAAGATTGGACTATATTTTCTCGATGGATTTGTTGAATTGTCATTATTTCATCATCTGGGAAATATGTTTCCAAGGGTTCGAAATTTCCTGATAGTGCTTCGGCCAATTGATCCGCAATTCCTTAACTTTTTATAGACTTTTGAGTCACGTAGATGATATCGAATTGTTGGAGGATCAACTGCCATTTGGACAATCGAAAATTCAACATGGGTTTGTTGAATACGTACTTCAGAGGATCCATGCGAGATATGAGATAGGTTGTATTCCAATGAAGATAATGTTGTAACCTCATGGCGGCCCATGCTAATGCACAACAGGTCTTTTCAATCAAAGTGTACTTCTGTTCGCCGCTGCTAGATCTTTTGTTGAGGTAATAGATAGTTCTTTCCTTGCCTCTATCGTCTTTTTGCCCCAGCATGCATCCCATAGCATTGTCATTGACTGACAGGTACATAAACATGGGAACCTTGTCCCTTAGGGATACCAAGACTGGGGCTTTGATCAACTGCTTCTTGATGAAAAGGAAAGATTTTTGACACTCTTCATTCCACTTCATGGAGGAATTTTTCCCTAAAAACTTAAAGATGGGCTCACACGTTACTATGAGTTGAAATATGAATCTGCTTATGAAATTGATTCTCCCCATAAATACTCATATTTCCTTTTCTGTTCGGGACACGGGCATCTCGGTGATTGCTTAAATTTTGGAGGGATCCAGTTCGATGCCTCTATTGCTTACTAGAAATTCCAACAACTTGCATGATTTGACACCGAAGGAGCATTTGTTTGGATTCAACTTTAAGTTATATATGCGCAATCGGTTGAAAAGCTTTTTGAGATGGTCGATATGGTCATCTTCCTTCCGGGATTTGACGATGATATCATCCACGTAGACCTCTATCTCTTTGTGCATCATGTCATGAAAAAGGGCCATCATGGCTTGCTGATATGTGGCACCAGCATTGATAAGGCTGAAGGATAAACATCTATAACAAAAGGTTCCCTAGGGAGTAATGAAGGCAATTTTCTCCATGTTCTCTTTAACAACCATGATCTAATGATACCCAGTGAAATAGTCAACAAAAGAAAACATGCCATACTGCATCGTGTTGTCTATTAGTATGTGGATAAAAGGTACTAGAAAGTTATCCTTGAGACAAGCTTTATTTAATTCCCGATAATCCATGCATACTCGTACCTTTCGTCCGGGCTTAGGCATAGGAACTATATTTGACAGCCACTCAGGGTAGGTTGATACCATGATGATGCTGACTTTGAATTGTTTAATAATTTCTTCTTTGACTTTCAGACTCCTCACAGGTTTGTTTCACCTAAGCTTCTATTTGACTAGCTTAAATCCTTCTTTAATGGGAAGTCGATGAATAAAATATCAGTAGACAAACCAATCATGTCCTCATATGACTATACAAATACATCCTTGAATTACGTTAGTAGAGCAATCAGGTCTTTTCTTTGGTTTGAGGTAAGGTCCATGCCAATCTGGATTTTTTTAGGGTTTTCTGAGGTTCTAATATTGACAGAAATGGTTTGATCAAGGTTTGGTTTGGGTTTATCTTTGACCCATTCTTTGATCTCCTCAGGCACCTCATAGTCCTCTATCTCCTCTTGCTCAATCCTCATCAAGTCCAAGTCCAACTCTACATGAAAGTTGTAGTCATTGCAAAGATTTGGCATTTCATTAGTAAGGCTAGACAAATCCAACTCTAGAGTCCTTAAAACAAAATGCTTTTAGTTAATATATGAGATTGTTTGATTATATAAAGTGTTAGCAAAAGCATGACAAAAGTAACTGCTAGTACTATGCAACAAAAGCAAACAGTATATAATATCTACACTTTAGGGCAGATGAATTTTCTACCCTTTTTACCCTTTTCGGCAGATGCAAGGAGTGCTACACTAATTGTCCAGGGTCAAGTCTTTATTGATAGCTGTGATGAAAGGATAGTTGATGTCCTCATCCTTTTTGATGACGACCATGACTTAATTCCATGATGATTCTTCCTTAACCCTTGTCCAGACCAGAAACCCAAGGATATCATTTCTTGACTAATTGATAATACTTTGGTGGAAACTCTAGGCTTTAAAGGTGGGGCCCCAATAGATTGATACTGAGTGTTGCTCACCTCAAGGGCTTGAAAACTGACAGGCTCAACTCCCTCATTGAGACTGATCACAAGCATATCGCTTTGTACATGGACATGATATTCTGGTTCAACATTGATAGTTACCAGATTGCCATTAATGATGTACTTGACTTGTTGATGAAGGGTGGATGGAACTACTCCTACCATATGGATCCATGGTCTTCCTAACAATAAATTATATCCAGTGGTAATGTTTAGCACTTCACATGATATGTAGAAGGTATGTAGACTGATCTCCACTAGAAGTTAAATTTCTCCTACAACATTTTGTTGAGACCCGTCAAAGGCTCTTATGACAATGTGGCTGCTTCAGATTCGATTGGGATGAATCTTTATTCTTTCCAACGTGGCATAAGGAAGATGTTTAAGGACGATCCTCCATCTATCAACACACCTCCTACCACATATTCTGAGGATATCACTGCTAGATGCAATGACTTGTAATGTCCCATCCCTTCTAATGGTATGTCATCATCGGTGAACGATATCACATTAATGTTGAAAATATGATCTATCAAATGATGAAACTTCTCGGTATCTGTCGTATTTGGCAGGTGAGCTTCTTCCAGTACTTTCACTAAAACCTTGCGATGATCTTCCGAAGATAAAACCAAATCCATAATGGATATCTGTTGGGGTGCTTCTTTTAATCTTTGCACCACCTTGGCTTCATTATGCCCCATATTTCTAAGGAATTCTTCAATTTTCTCCTCGGGCACTCTTCTTGTGGATTTAATGACTAGCTTCATCAGTCGCTGAGGTAAATACAGCGGGTTCTCCTTCAATATAGTAGCAGTTTAATTTGAAGTTGATCCCTCATCTTTCCCATAGGTCCAGGGGACTCTTTTCAAGCTGATTATAGGATATTGTGGTCTAAAGGGCAAAATTAGAGGCTCAGGCGCAACCACTTTCAAAGGATTCTTTACTCCTTCAACCTTCATTCTTTGGATGGTAAGAGGTGTTGTAGACAAGTCTCTTTCAGAGGATATGACTGCTATAACTTCCCTCCATCTATGTGTTCCCGGAGGAAATATCTCCTCCTCTTCAGGCATGGTTTTACCATTATTTACCATTTGTAGGTCATCGCTATCAATCATATTTTGGATTAGGCGACGAAGTGCCCAACAACTTTCTGTGTTATGGCCAGGAGTGTTGGAGTGATATTGGCATATCCCAATAACATCAAATCTCTTGGAACGGGGATTGATTGGGGGTAATAGTTTTGTGATATTCCCTTCATTAATCAACAACTGCAGGATCTCCTCCATCGTTTGACCTAAATGAGTGAATTTTCTTTTATCCGCATATTCTTTATGTGATAACCTAAATTTTTATAAATTATTAAAATAAGAATTTAATAATTAAAATTCTTATTATGAGATTTATATATTTTAAATTATGTGTTTTGGTGTGAAGAAATTAAATTTGTATGCGATTTAATAGTTGATTAAACTATTAAAGAAAGTTAAGCAAATTAGTTGTGAAAAAGGAAAATGGTGGCAAAAGAAATTAACTGAATAATATTAGTTAATTAAGATGAAAATTATATTATGGAATAATATAATTTAATTGGTATGCCTTGATTGGCGATGGAATTGTTATGAATTAAATTTCATAAGTTATGTGAGTAATTTAGTTAATTAAAATAATGAATTAATGTGAATATATTTGTTTTAATAAAATGAGAGAGCAATATATTACATATAAATGTGGTATGTTAATGTAATATGATTGTGAATTTTCTAAATAGTTAAAATATTTATTAAATAAAATAAATATTTTAGTTGGAATGTTTATTGAGTAAAATAAATATTTGATGGAAATAATCTAATTTAATCTAATAATTAAATTAAAGAATTGATTTGTTAAATAAAATTATAATTATGGTTGGCTAAATAGAAACTATAATTATAATAACAGAAATTATAATTATAATAATAATGTTTAGTTTAATTTAAATATTAGAATTTGTTAATGGTTGTGACATTAATGAATCATATGTTAAATGGAATTATAAAAATAAATTAAAAGAGACTAGATTAAAGCTATCCAAACAAGGTCTTGAGACCTTTGGAATTTTTTATCAGTTAAAACCTTTTGGGTTTGTATAACTGATAGCTGAGTAAAAACACGTAAGTTGTGTTTTATCATAGTTAGCCTATTTGAAAAACACAGAAAAGAAGAGAAAACAAAGAATAAGAGAGAAATTGAGAGAGAAAGAGAAGAAATCCTCTGTGAAATTGAGAAGAATATGTTTTGTGAGAATCAAAGGAAAAAACAAGAAGATTGTTCAAGCTTTATGACTGATCAAAAGTAATAACCTAGCCCTAAAACTCTAGTTTTTGATTTCTTGATTTTGTTTTCTCTATAAACGGATTTTGGTGGAGGATTTGTCAAGAAATTGGATTATATATATTCTTATATATGTATAATTCGTTCTATAATTGAGTTTTCAGTAATTAAATTCATGTAAATATGTTTTTAGAATAAGGAATTTTGTGTATGGCTTAGTATATGTATTTTGGTCTATTTTAAGGCTTAAATTGATGGTTAGATCATGTATATAATCTGAAATTGATTATAGATGTTGTTAGTATGATGAAAAAATGAAAACAACCCAAGTTGAACGAGTCAAAACGGATGTAAAATGAATTCGTAGCGAATGAATTCACTAAATATGTTTAAAACATGAAAGTATAGCATGAACAGTGAATTGGAACCCTTAAATTGATTTTTTTAAGTTTTTGGAATGTTAAAATTATTCTGTAGATGAGTAGTTCAGTGTTTCACGAGTTCATAGAGTCAAAAACCAACTAATTCCGACTTAAAATGAAGAAGTTATGAATATTTGAAGTAAAAACATTGCAAAAACTGTAATTTGGGCGAAAACCCAGCGTTGTGTGTTGTCAAAAGAGAGCGCCAAGCACCACCAAGCAATCGCTAGCCTGGTTGAACGCTACTGGGGTTGTGAAGGAAATGGGCGTGGCCGCACCCATAGTGTGTCATGTGTGAATGTTTTGACCTATTTTGGTAAAACGGCGATTACATTTTTATACGGACTCCGATTGAGGCGATTTAAGATACACCGGAACGAGGACAAATAGAACTACAACTTGAATTTTTTAAGTTTTTCAATTTGAGGTCATTAAAAGGGGTCAAAATGGCCATCTTTGGGACTGTTCTGTTTTTAGAGGAAATTGGAGGGCGTTGGGCATACACGTATGCAAGTGTAGTGCTTCTGACGATAAAAGATGTTGTTCTAAGTTATAAAACATGAATTTTAGTAAATATAATTATGTTTAACATTTGATAAATGATATATTAGATAAGTTGTATAAGCATACTAAGCATACACAAGAGAGACAAATCGGGCGTGTGACGAATGAACGTCGAAACGTCGTGCCAAGTGTTAATGAACTTAAAAAGTGTTTTAATTCAATTTAAATGAATATTATAAGATATGGAATATGGTTAATATAAAACCAATAATAATTCCTAGCAAGACTTAAACACTTGAATGAACTTCGAGTATGAAATATAGTGAGATGTAAGTCAAAAGTTAACACAATCAAATTGAACATTGTGTATTGATAATAGGAAGGGTTATGAGATATAGAGTAAAGTTTACATTACAACTGCTATGCATTGCTACGTGACTAATAGTTGATGTGTATGATTATATATTTGTGTAGGGCACGTGAAGTGCAGATAGCTGTAAGTTGTTAAACTATTATTGGTAAACAACGATCAAGGCAAGTCTTTTAATTCCTATTTGCTATGTGACTTGTTGATGAACTATTTTAAATCTTTATTACAAAAAGCATGATGTGTTATATATGTTGAAAGTATGAAATGTTAAAGTCAATTTATGACTACGTTGATTGAGTAAAGAATGTCGATTAAGTAAGGAACTCAATCTTATTAATTGTTATGTGGACTAAAGCATGTATGAAATGTTAGCCTAATGAATATGTTGTATAATCTGAGCATATTATTTATGTTCTACATGATGCATGAAAACTGTTAGATTTTGATGGGCTGTAGAGCTCAACCTTGCAAATAACCACTTTTGAAGGTTAAAGATTCAAGGTAAAGTTATGTGCTACAAGAAAGACATGAATCAGATGTGATACTTGAAGATTTATACACTTTGGCTGAGTTATTATTATTTGAACCATGTTTAAGGTTCCGAATAATGTATTAATGTTGAATTGTAATATCGTTTTGTAATGTAAACTCTTGTAGTATAAAAATGATTCTGAGATATTTAGATGTAAAGGTTGAAAGTTTTGGGAATGAGAATAATTTGTAATAGAAAAATTTTATTATTTCGCAAATTTCAATGGTTGTAATATCGTTTAAGGATGTAAAATTAGAGGTTGAATGTATTGTTAACGACGGAAGTCGAGAATTAAATTATTAAAATTTTGGGGTCGTTACACTTTATTTCCCGTTCTATTAAAAATTGACTTTCTGAACAGTCCCAGTTGCCAGAGCTATCATTGTTTTACTTGTGATGAGTCCCCTACGTACTTGAGGTACTTGTAACCTTCTATACTTCCCATATTTATCATGTTGACATTCTCTTCCTTATGTTGAGGAAGAGGATTATCTTGAACATGTGGTTGATCTTGTGTAGTGACCACAATTTCCCAACTTTCTATCATATCTTGGATTTTGTGTTTGAGAGACCAGCAATCTTGAGTATCATGACCCGGAGCTCCAGAATGATAAACACATTTCTTATTTGTATCAAAATTCCTTCCACTTGGAATGGCTAGAGGAAGGAGCTGGACAATTTTCTTATGTGCCGCCAGAAGCTTCATTATATTTTCCAATGAGTCCCCTAAGGGTGAAAACTCTTCGACGTATGATCTCTCCAACTTTTTGCAATGGAGGATTTGAGGATAGTGCAGATGCTTGAAAAGGGGAATAAATTTTCCTTTGAAAGGGCAAGTTTTGATTGTCTCTCTGAGTTTGTCCTTGCAGTACCAAGGATATATCCTCTTCTTTCTTTTTATGAACCCTCCGAGGGTTATTCCCATAATTTCCAGCTTGAATGTGCTCAGCCACGACTTCTAAAATAGTAAGGTCTTTAATCTTTCCAAAATTCAACCCCATTTCAGCCATTTCTCTGTGTTAAATAACTTAAACAATAATCTTTCCCATTAAAGGGTTACATCATCTCATAAACAATCCCAGGTAATCTAACCTTAAATTATTACATAAGTTTGCGGAATACATCATACAATAAAACAAGTCTTATAACATAAATCATTTAAATAAACTCTCATAAATCTTCAACACTTGGACATCTTGCCCTTTCCTTTGCTAGTAGATGGCTCATCAACTCTTTCAACTTTAGCTGCAGTGTTAATTGCAAGAGTGAGCAAACAATTGCTCACTGATATAAAGAGTAGTAATAATAACAACATGAGAAAAAACAACAAATGTTGAACAATAATGAACTTGTTCTACGAATCACAAATAGAAAACAAGTTCGAACTTTAATGACTGAGGGTCTTAAGACCACGAACTATGTCCCCGGTGATTAGGTATTACTACCCCAACCTTAACAGTCAATTAAACTATACAGACCCTATTTAACGTACTTAGGGGGATCATCCCTTTGTACCATGTATTGTGCACAAACATCTAAACGTTAACACGTACAAAATCCCCTATGTTAGGGTTGTTCGTCTTAGTTTGAATTTAGAATTTCTGCACTAAATAAAGTTTAGCTCGGAACTAACTTATCAGTAGTTCTAGAATTTTAGAACACTATTCATAATATAATAGTTCAATCAATAAGAGTTTGCTGACTACTTGAAGGTTTAATATAACAATATAGAATTTAACACGACTATCAAAATCAAAGACCGAATAACAACAATGTATAATTGAATAACCATGATATACATGCAAAGTGCTATATTCAAAGGAGTTAGAACAATCTCATTTGAATCGATGTATTAGAACAATATATGTTTCGAATAATATTAAGGAAAATGAAACTTGCTCGATGTAACGAATTAGGTTACAAGAGCTTGTACAATCATACACAAGATAGAATCAATAGGCTTGCTCAACTATAATATAGAATTTGCATAATGAGAATTTAGAACTAGAAAGCTTGCTTGATAATAACACAATAACGGAATTATGGAACTTGCATTCATTATAAAGAGAATGAAGTTAGAAAACTTGCACAATAAAAGTTTAGGATAAGGAACTTGCCTTGTATATAAGCTACACAAGTAATAATATTTGCCAATTACCCTACATATATCATTGAAATCGCAACAACAATTAGTTGTATGAATATTAGCTTTAGGGGTTTAAACCACCACTTAGGTCATAACCTTAACTTAACATCTAACCATGTTGGTTAACACCTTTAACGAATCTGAAATCTCACAATAAACTAACATAAATCTTATCATTTATCTTTAACTTTTGAAAACATTGCATTTGGTTCATTACACAACTTTACTAATTCATAATCTATAGTTTCAACATTGTGATTACAACATGTTGTTATATCTTATAACACATTTTAGGTTCCTCTACAATCATTAAAATAAGTTAGGTTAACAATTTCCAAGCTATGCTGTTAATAGTTAAATTCGGTCCGATCGACATTGACGACGTGTCATGAGGGTAAACTTAGAGTCCGGCGCTTTTGCAGCACGGCAATGGGCGGCCATTGACGCTAAGAGGCAAGCGTAATTGCCAAGAGGCAAGGCCACGCTAAGAGGCAAAGGCGCAAGCGTTAAAAGGTAGCATGCCCATACAAGAGTAGGTGGCCACGCTTCAAGACGCATCTAAAAAGCAGTTTTATGTAAACTTCGAACACGCCTCTATTTAAGGCCAAAAATCCCAATTTCACGATAACATGGATAACCCTCACACTACAAACTTAACAAGTCACATAGCATATACACACAATCCTTCTAACACCTAAAACAACTTACATAACCAAATTTAGAGGATTAAAACCTTGTTTTTACCAATTTTTTCATTTGTTTTACACTTTTAGCGAATTTGATTATCACAACTTCATTTCTTAACCAATTGATACGATTTAAACTACGTTGTTTTTGTTTCTTAACATACTAATACAATCTAACATAAATTTTCAGATTATAGCAAGTATTGATCATGAAATTTTGTACTTAAACAAGCCATATCATATGAACATATCACTGTTATTTCAATTCCTTCCTACAATCCAATTTCACGTATTTTAATCATCAAACAACACTTACATACAATGATAAACAGATTCTAACACCTTACTTATATATATACATATTAATTCAACGTGATTTTCAAATCATATAGAATACATAGTATCAAAATTAAGAGTTAAAATCAAGAATAGTTTATACCTTGATTTAGCAAAACGATTAGCAAAACCTTCCCTTCCACTAGACAATCACAGCAACTTCTCTCAAGCTCTCTCTCTCAATCTCGTATGTGTTTTTCTCTCTTGTTTCCTTCAACCCTCTATTCTTAGTTTAGCCTTAGATAAAATAAAATGCGCAACATATACTAACTCCCACTAACCCATATTCTTCAGTTATAAAACCCAACATGCGTCAGTTGAAATAAGCCAAAGGCCACAAGGCCTTGTTTGGCTATCACCTATTCCCCCAAACTAGATTATTTAAATTATATTATATGATTTCATGTGTCACACCTTAGTTAATTTAAATAACTTTAGTTTAGTAAATTTAAATAACTTTAGTTTAGTTAATTTAAATAACTTAAAATAGTAATTATAATAATTTCTATTATAATTATATTTATGAATAATAAATAATTATATATCTAATTTAAATTAATAAATTAGAATTAAACATACCTTTATTTAATTTACTTATTTTCATAAATATTAAACACTTCATTTAATTTAAATATTATCATTAAATTAAATCCTCAAATAATAAAATTACAATTCATTAATTTAGTTAACATACATACTCAACTAAATTTTATATCACCATTAATCAAATATTTATTTTTCCCAATAAATAAATTATTTAAAATATTTATTTAATCAATAAATATTTAAATTAAATTACAAATTTCTCGATCGTTACAGGATCAAAGATCAGATTTCTTATTTAGGGTTATACCATTCTTGGACAAATCTTAATTCTAGGGTTCCTGATTTGTTATGAGTGAACTTGGGACTAGAATTGGGACTGGTCTAGCAATATAATTCATGAGTTTAGAGAGAGAGAGTCTAGGTTGAGTGTATGAGAGCAAATGGGCTTAAATTATGAACTTTTCTCTCTCTAATTCTCTCTCTATATATATATATTATGTATATAATGTGTATGGCTGAAGTATACGTTACCGGATCGTTTGAATCTTTTCCGTAGTCATACATACCAACTTCGGTCCCAACAACGTTGCTTCACCCACCTCATCCCAGCATACTGGAGAACGACATTTTCTTCCGTACAACGCTTCGAATGGAGCCATGCCAATACTTGCTTGATAACTATTGTTGTAGGAAAACTCCACCAATGGTAAAAAATTGTCCCAACTTCCTTGAAATCAAGGACACAAAGTCTTAATAGATCTTCAAGAGTTTGAATAGTCCTCTCCGATCGTCCATCAAATTCGAGGATGATATGCCGAAAGCTAAATCAGTAAATCTGCGCCATAGCTTTCTCATAAACTAACCCAAAATCGTGAAGTGAATCTTGGGTCTCGATAAGAAACTATGGATCTTTGGCATACCATGCGATCTTACAATCTAGTTTACGTATATCTGAGCAAGACGTTCAAGTGTATAAGTTTCTCGTATCGGTAAGAAATGAGCGGACTTGGTCAATCTATCAACAATGACCCAAATCGCATCTATGCCTTGAGAAACTTTGGGAAGACCGTGAACGAAATCCATGGTAATGTGCTCCCACTTCCATTCTAGAATTTCAAGTGGTTGCAATGGACCTTTTGGTACTTGATGCTCGCTTTGACTCGTTGACACGTTAGACACCTTGAGATAAGCGGCGCTATCTCTCTCTTCATATTGCTCCACCAAAATGTATGAGCGAAGATCACGATAAATTTTGGTACTCCTGGGATGGATTGCAAGCGGTGTGTTGTGCGCCTCCATCATGATTTTATACTTTAAATCAGGTCGTTAGGAACACAAAGTGGAGTTGACTCAAAGTATTCCTTCTTCATCGATTCTTGCTTAGAGATAGCACCTTCTTGCACTTTCTTCCTCATACGCATCAGCTCCAGGTCTGTAGCTTGAGCAGCTTTAACTTTATCAATTGAAGTTCGTTCTACTCGTATATTCGCCATCATTACATGGGTCCCTGGAGTCTTTAACTCTATCTCCATCCTTTGCAAGTCACACAAAATGGGCCTTTGTGTTGACAATATCGTACTCGTACTTGCATATAATCTTCTACTCAATGCGTCAGCTACCACGTTCGCTTTTCTAGGATGGTATTGGATGGTATGATTATAATCTTTCAACAGTTCAAGCCAACATCATTGTCGCATGTTGAGTTCCTTTTGAGTGAAGAAATATTTGAGGCTTTTATGATCCGTAAAGATCTCCACCTTCTCCCCATACAAGTAATGCCTCCAAATTTTAAGTGTGAAGACCACAGCTGCTAACTCTAGGTCATGAGTAGGATAATTCCTCTCATATTCTTTGAGTTGTCGTGAGGCATAGGCTATGACCTTCCCATGTTGCATGAGAACACATCCTAACCCTTTGCCCGAAGCATCACTATAGATGACAAATCCCTCCGAACGACGGATGGTATTGTCGAGCAGTCTTTGAAATAAATGAGTCTCCTCTTGAGTTTTGAAAACTCTTCTCACATTCCTCGCTCCAACCGAACTTTGTATCTTCCGAGGTCAAATTTGAGTTAGTGGAGTAGCGATTCGAGAAAACCCTTCTACGAATCTCTGATAATAACCAGCTAAGCCGAGAAAGCTACGTACTTCGGTCACTGATTTGGGTTGCTCCCAACTTTGAATAGCTTTAATCTTTGCTGGGTCAATAGATATTCCATGACTTGATACCACGTGCCCAAAGAATGCTACTTCCTTAAGCCAGAACTCGCATTTCATCAACTTGGCATAAAGCTTATATTCACGAATCTTTTGGAGTATCAGCCTCAAGTGTTGCTCATGATCTTCATGGCTTTTGGAATAAATAAGGATGTCATCAATAAAGACGACCACAAAGTGATCCAAATATTCCTTGAATACTCGGTTCATCATATCCATGAAGGCAGCAGGAGCATTAGTCAATCCAAAGGACATGATTAAGAATTCATAATGCCTGCACCGAGTTCTGAAAGCCATCTTTGGAATGTCATCGGTTCTAATCTTCAATTGGTGATATCCGGAACGAAGATCAATCTTTGAAAAGAATTTGGCTCCTTGCAAACTGGTCAAACAGTCATCAATACGTGGCAATGGGTACCTATTTTTGATGGTAACATGATTCAACTCCCGATAATCAATACAAAGTCGCATACTCCCATCTTTCTTCTTCATGAATAGAACAGGAGCACCCCAAGTAGAAGTACTAGGACGAATAAAGCCAATGTCTAATAATTCCTGCAGTTGAGTCTTTAACTCCTGAAGTTCAATAGGAGCCATTCGATATAGGGCTTTAGAAATGGGTTTTGTACTGGATTCAAGGTCGATACAAAATTCAATTTCACGCTCTGAGGGTAGGCCAGGAAGTTCTTCAGGGAATACGTCAGGAAATTCATTAACAATAGAAATATTATTCAAAACTGACGTATTTTTGTTTAGATGTGTGACATGAGCTAAGAAAGCTTGACATTCGTTTTTCAATAAACGAATAGCTTTATGGCTTGAGATGACAGTGATTGATTTTAATGGTTTGGTTGCTTGAATTCGCATAATAGGTCTATTAGGAATATGAAAGCTAACAACCTTACAAAAATAATCAATTTTTGCATGATGAGTATTTAACCAATTAATCCCTAGAATTACATCAAATGCAAGTATTTTTAATGCAATAAGATCGACAGGTAATGTGTGGGTACCAACTTGAACCAAACAAGACTTATAAACCATGGATGTAATGAAGGTTTCTCCCAACGGAGTTTCCACAGATAAGTCAAAGTCTAATTTCTCTGGAGTCAAATTTAATCGTTGAGCGCAAGTAGGAGAAATAAAAGAATGCGTAGAACCGGTATCAAATAAGGTATAGACTTCGCTAGAGTTTATGATAAGCTTACCGTGATGACCTCATTCGAGTTCCTTGCTTCGGGAGGTCACTACAAACGCCTCCTTGCACTCCTCGGCTTTGACTTTTTCCGGGACTGGCCTTTGGTGCCTCCATCCTAGTGAACTTATCTTTGGTGAACGACAAAATCGGGCTAGGTGACCTTCTCTTC
Organism: Panax ginseng; assembly: GCA_020205605.1. Taxonomy (NCBI): domain Eukaryota; kingdom Viridiplantae; phylum Streptophyta; class Magnoliopsida; order Apiales; family Araliaceae; genus Panax; species Panax ginseng. Next base: position 82,321,089 of record CM035142.1, on the reverse strand, counting down.
CACAATTATAACATGCTTTGGACTGACATCGCATAATTTGGTGATGTGTGTCCTCTCTCTCGCATTTGAAGCATATGATAGGTGGTCGTTCTCCTTCCTTAACAATGGGTCTTTGGTCTTTGACGTCTTTCCATCATTGTTGAATCTCCTCTTCTTGAAATGTCCATTCTTATGTTTTTTGGCACGATTACCACCAAGTGGTTACCATTTTCGCCTATTGATTCCCTCCACGCTTGTTGTCACCGCTCGATGATTGCTCTCTCACTAGTATTATCATTTTGCTCACGCTCTCTTTTGGTTGCGTTGACTCGTTATCGCGCTCCACCAACTGAGCCCTATTTACAACATCTAAATACAAACACAGTTTATGAGAAATAAGATGTTGACGTATCTCCGGCTTCAAACCTCTTAAAAACATTCGCGTCATTCTCTCTTCATTATACACCAAGTGGGACGCAAACCGGGATAACTCCGCAAATTTTGCCTCATATTGCGACACGGTCATATTGTTTTGCTCCAATTTGATAAACTCCACCTCCTTCATGTGACGAATACTTTAGGGAAAGTATTTGTCGTTGAACAGCTCTTGGAACTTCTCCCAAGACATCTTTAGTACGGCAGGTTGAGTACGTTTTACCGATTCCCACCAGTAATCTATCTCTCTGCGCAACATAAAGGCGACAAAGGGAACCTTTTGCTCCTCGGAGCATCCCAAGACATCAAATATCTTGGTGATCTGCTTTATCCATGCTTCCGCCATAAGTGGTTTTGGCTCTCCCTTAAACTCCGGTGGTCCCAGCTCCTTGAACTGTTTAGCGGTGACCGCCCAAGAGTTTCCAATGTTTCCACCTACATTTTGGACAGGAGCCGCTCTCGCCTGCTGTTGCATGAATGGCATAAAGCCTCTGAACAATCCATCATTCATCATTTAGTCAGTGTTGTTGTTTGCATGAGGATTGTCGCCTTCTTGATGCACATTATCCTGATTATTGATATGTGGAGACTCAACGGTCTCTTGTGCTCCATTGCTATTTTCAACATTCTCGGATGTCATTTTTAGATACTGCCACAAAACAAAGGTTCATTAATATATAACATATTATCCATATACTTTGACCGACAAATAAATACCAAATAAACTTAGGTAGGTCATACTAGCGAAGGAATTCCCCGTCTCTCCCCTCCTAGTTCTAGTCTCACATCTTAGCCAGGATCATATCCTAAGCTTTGACACCAATCGTGGACGCCCCCAAAATTAGGTATACATCACCCATCTTAGGTCGCCAGATACATGGTATGTAATTCAAATACAACTTACTAATACAAATGTCGTGTACAATACGATAAAACATAAAGCGTGAGTTTGAATACAATTATTGTCTCACTAGAGATTATACAAACTCAAAAAGAGTCCTCATTACAATTATTATCACACTATTTCACGTAATAGTGAGGACTACTAATGTTATCCTCCCAGGACCATCACTCCGTTCCCCAACTCGTCCCAGCTATATTCTCATTTCTTGAAGAGAACAAAGGAAAGAAAGGGTGAGCTCAACTAGCCCAAGAAGAAATATTATGACTAAGATAATGCGAGAATAAATTATCATTAGTCTCCAACAATGTTAAACCGATAAAATATAATAGACATCAAGTTTAAGCTCAAGTAGAACAAGCAATCCATTAAAAGAGTCAAGTAGAAAATAAAATCTACTATCTTTTATGATTTAAAAGGTTTTCATCATCATTATTACCGAGACTCAAACTTAATAAATATTCCACATCATCGAATCACTTACACTACTACCAAGGATATTCTTTAGTATCACGACCACAATTATCCATGCACTACGGGCCAAAAATATTTGTGTATTCATTAATGGTCATGATCATGCCAACAACTGTCCATCAATGTACTACAGCCAATGAGGACTTTTACCACATCAATTGTAACATTACGGTTATGATTACACTGAATAATCCCTGGTCATAATCATATCAAGTCCATCTATGCACTACAGGCCACATATGACTTTCAAAAATATAAACATGAGGATGATGACAATGATATAAGAATTCAATAAACCAAGTTCAAGAATTAATTTATCCAGGAACCAATAACGTCCAAATTGTCAACATGATACTGCTTTGTAGAGTAAGATTTAAGAATGCTCCAAAGAATATTTCCATGAAAAGATACTGGATGAAGCGCAAATATCAAGGATATTCCACTAATTTCATGGAGTATAGAAGTCAAAACTTTAACCAACTGAGTATACTAAAGAATGGAATAACAAAAGAAATCACCATGCATGCGGTGCTTGACAGATAAAAGTTATTCCAATAGAATACTAAATAACGGAACCGTGTCAAAGCGAAATTCACTTGCACCAGCGTGATGTTCCAATGAATACTAATAAAGACGGAATCAGTCCGCGTAAAACACCATGAGATAGGATATTCCAATGTAATAATAATAAAGACGGAACCAAAGTTCGACGAAAAGCGCGACCGATGTGATATATTCCAATGTAATAATAAAGACGGAATTAGGTCCGACGCGAAAACGCATGCATGTGATATTCCAATGTAATAATAAAGACGGAATCATAGAAGAATGTCACCAAGTATAGGGTGATCACGGCGATATAAAAGTTATTCTAATGTAATAATAAGAAATGGAATAACAACAGTTCTCTTCATGAATAAGAAAGAATAACACCCCTTACCGTAAAAGAAATTGAATATAAGAGTAGGGAAGTAGCAGAATACTTTTCTATAGTTTTTCTATAATTTTTCTCTCTGGAGTTTCAGTGAATTCGTTAGAAATAATGAAGGAGTGAGCTTCTATATAAGAGAATGGAAGGGCACTGTTCAAGTACGAAATAATTTTGCAGGATTATTTCTTCAACCAACTAACAACTAAGTCAAACAACTAACCAATAAGCTTTCAACAAAAATTAAAATATAATACATATATATAAACACATGTTTTCAACTTATATATATCATTATTATATATACACCACTTAATTTTTCTCCCCCATAACCAACATCAATCCCCCACCCACCCAATAATCAAATTCACTACACTCTTACACATCACTATCATACTATCACTTTCACTCTTTCTTTTCCCCCACCATTTTCCACTCACACATATAATATATATACACACATCATATACATATATATACCTCCATACGTATACTCTTCCATTTCCAAAATCATTTTTCCAACACATATGGGCCCCACATGTGGGCCCCACCTTTAAAATTTTTTTACCGATTATTTTGAAAAATGGGTAAATAGGAATCCATAAAATAAGCAAAACTTCATAAAAATCACCTTAATAATTTTAACAACATTTATCATCCTTATTACAATTCACAATATTAATCGACGGATCGTTTTCGTGAAAGAGGGGCTTTCCAATAAGGATTTTTCCCTATTGGCGCGCAATTAGGTGACCAAACCTCTCCTTGACAGAACTTCTAGACATCGTTAATATTGAAAATAATAATATTAATAACTTTGTCGTATTAATTATTGATTTTAACAATATAATAAATATCAACAATAATTGAATCAAATAACGTGAGATACTATGCAACAATTACTATAGCAATAATTGAACAAAACTGAATTACTTCTCTCGTAAGCATCAATAATCAATACCGTATGCTACTATGCAACCACGCATATTACTGTACTTTTACTACCGAGTAGTTCTACAGTATTAACGGTAAAACTTCTGCCGTTATTTTCATAAAAATATTTTTGTCGTTTTCTCAATCCGACAATAATTCTATTGTGGGGTCCACTAATGATTGCGTCGTTGTAGGAATATTCCCTGCTAAAATGAATATTCCCTGACCAATCGAATATAATATAACAACTTGCATACTGTGCAAAATTTATAAATATTACCCACAACTATAACATTATATCAATTTCTCTCCATAATATTCAAAAATAATATTTATAGAAAATTCATCTTTATTCAAAAAGTTGGGGTTTTACACACACACACACACACACACACACACACACACACACACACACACACACACACACACACACACACACACATATATATATATATATATATATATATATATATATATCTTAACTAAGTCTTACTTAATTAATATACATATATACAAATTATCCTTTTAATTTAAATTCGTGATTTAAATACTATTAATCATATTAATATATTTAAATCCTTAAAATTTAAATTAATTCCCTTTTAAATTACAATCTATGTGTGTGACCCTATAGGTTATTATTACGTACGTTGGCAATAATTTTAAAATCATATTATAAAATTATAAACAGTGAGCGGCATCTAGTAATACATCACTACTACCCAAGTAATAATAAGATCGATGATTCATGCAACCTTTTTGTGACCAATGTTTCAATGTAATTTAATCTTTTTAACCTTAATATCCTAGATTAAACTCGAGTCATGGAATGTGTCATACTCTTCATAATTTAATCTGAGTTTTTCTTGATCAATGAGTAGACAATATGAAACAAATCACTTTTTGAGCATAGCCATGCATTTCATAGTCTTACTTAATCAAGAGGCATATGGATATCACCCCTAATATATAGGATGGTTAAATTTCATCTAGATCACTCATATTCCTCACACGATTCATGATGTACCCAATAATCACCTTTATAGTCCACCCTATTAAAGGTGACATTTGATGATATCAAAGTACAAAAATTCATGTGTAGAAATATAGTGATTTTAGGTCGGAGGACCATTACATCATTGTCACTATGAGAATTGCTAATGACACTTCGCATAATGCTCCACATAGAATTCTCATGGTGGGTCATCCGAAGACATCGTTCTTCTAACATGTACCTATGCATTGACTTAATATCTCATATATTTATGACCAATGAGATTTGGTCATCAGTCAATCCACATACTAGTCTTAATGCATCATTGTTGTCCCATCAACAATGATACTCAACTGGGGACATTTAAGAACAATGATACTAATTGTAATTATATAATCTCATGTTCAAGTCACATACTTAAAACTATATAATTTGTATCATTATTCTAAGGATTTTTATTATGTTAACATTTATATAACGCATTACATAAAACCATAATAAAATCATTCATTTATTTAATCAAATATAATATCAAAATGTTAAGCAATTATATCAAATAATTGGCCTCTAGGGCATAAACTCTAACAGGAAAGACGTCAGCACCAGCACCCATTTTCAAGGAAGGGGAACGACCACCGGTCGTATGCTACAAATGCGGAGGGGAGTGACACATCAGTCCAAACTGTACGCAGTAGTTCAAAGTGTATTATAATTGCGAAAGAGAAGGTCACCTAGCCCAATTTTGTCGTGTAGTGAAGTCAAGTCCAGCTGGGATGGAGACACCAAAGGTCGTCCCAGATAAGTCAAAGCCGGTAGTTCAAGGGAGAGTGTTTGTCGTGACCTCCCAAAAAACGAAGAACCCGAATGAAGTTATCACGGGTAAGATAATCATAAACTCTTACGAAGTTTATACCTTATTTGATACTGGTTCTACCCATTCTTTTATTTCTCATACTTGCGCTCAACGTTTAAATTTAACTCCGGAGAAATTAAACTTTGACTTATCTGTTGAAACTCCATTACATCCACTATTTATAAGTCTTGTTTGATTAAAGTCGGCACCCTCACATTACCTGTCGATCTTATCTCTTTGAAAATACTTGCATTTGATGTGATTTTAGGGATTGATTGGTTAACTACTCATCATGCTAAAATTGATTATTTTCGTAAGGTTGTTAAATTTCATATTCCATACCAACCTATTATGCGAATTCAAACAACTAAACCACTAAAATCAATCACTATCATATCAAGCCATAAAGCCATTCATTTATTGAAATCTGGATGTCAAGTTTTCTTAGCCCATCTCACAGATTTAAACAAAAATACGTCAGATTTGAATGATATTTCTATTATTAATAAATTTCCTGACGTATTCCCTGAAGAACTTCATGGCCTACCCCCAGAGCGTGAAATTGAGTTTTGTATTGATCTTGAACCCGGTACAAAACTCATTTACAAAGCCCCATATCGAATGTCTCCTATTGAACTTCAGGAGTTAAAAACCCAACTACAAGAATTCTTAGACATCGGTTTCATTCGTCCTAGTACGTCTCCTTGGGGTACTCATGTTCTATTCGTAAAGAAGAAAGATGGAAGTATGCGACTTTGTATTGACTATCGGGAGTTGAATCATGTCACCGTCAATAATAGATACTCGTTACCTCGAATTGATGACCTGTTTGACCAGTTGCAACGTGCTAAATTCTTTTTAAAGATCGATCTTCGTTTTGGATATCATCAGTTAAAAGTTAAAACTAATGACATTCCAAAGACTACTTTTAGAACTCGGTACAGGCATTATGAATTCCTAGTCATGTCTTTTGGATTGACTAATGCCCCTGTGGCCTTCATGGATATGATGAACCGAGTATTCAAAGAATATTTGGACCATTTTGTTGTTGTCTTTATTGATGACATCCTCATATACTCCAAAAGCCGTGAAGATCATGAGCAACACTTGAGGCTAATACTCCAAAAGCTTCGTGAAAACAAGCTATATGCCAAGCTGAAGAAATGCGAGTTCGGGCTTGATGAAGTAGCATTCATTGGGCATGTGATATCAAATCATGGAATATCTGTTGACACGGCAAAGATTGAAGCAATTCAAAGCTGGGAGAAACCTATGTCAGTTAATGAAGTACGTAGCTTTCTGGGCTTACTTGGTTATTATCGGAGATTCGTGGAGGGATTTTCTCGAATCTCTACTCCATTAACTTAGCTGACTCGAAAAGATACAAAATTTGGTTAGAGCGAGAAATGTGAGAAGAGTTTTCAAGAACTCAAGAGGAGACTCATTTCAGCACCTGTTCCGACAATACCATCTGGCTCGGAGTGATATGTCATCTACAGTGATGCTTTAGGCAGAGGTTTAGGATGTGTTCTCATGCAACATGGGAAAGTCATAGCCTATGCCTCGCGACAACTCAAAGAATATGAGAGGAATTATCCTACTTATGATCTAGAGTTGGCAGCAGTCGTTTTTGCGCTTAAAATCTGGAGGCATTACCTGTATGGAGAGAAGGTGGAGATCTATACAGATCATAAAAGCCTAAAATATTTATTCACCCAAAAGGAACTCAACATGTGGCAACGACGTTGGCTCGAGCTATTAAAAGATTACAATCATACCATTCAATACCATCCTGGAAAAGCGAACATAGTAGCTGACGCATTGAGTAGAAGATCATATGCGGGTACGAGTGAAATATTGTCAACGCAAAGGCCCATTTTGTATGACTTACAAAGGATGGAGATAGAGTTAAAGACTCCAGGGACCCACGTAATGATGTCAAATATACGAGTAGAACTAACTTTAATCGATATAGTTAAAGTTGCTCAAGCTACAGACCTAGAGCTGATGCGTATAAAGAAGAAAGTGTAAGAAGTTATTATTCCGGAAGCAAGAATTGATGAAGAATGAATATCGAGTCAACTCCAAACTTTGTGTTCCTAACGACCCTTATTTAAAGTATAAAATCACAATGGAGGCTCACAACACACCGTTTGCAATCTATCCTGGAAGTACCAAAATGTATCATGATCTTTAACATATATTTTGGTGGAGCAATATGAAGAGAGAGATCACGGAGTTTATCTCAAGGTGTTTAACGTGTCAACGTGTCAATATGGAGCATCAAGTGCCAAAAGGTCCATTGCAACCACTTAAAATTCCAGAATGGAAGTGGCAGCACATTACCATGGACTTCATTACTGGTCTTCCCAAGGTTTCTCAAGGCATAAATGCGATTTGGATCATAGTTGATAGATTAACCAAGTCTGCTCATTTCTTACCTATACGAGAAACTTATTCACTTGAACATCTTGCTCGTATTTACATAAATGAGATTATAAGACTGCATGGTATGCTAGTATCTATAGTTTCTGATCGAGACCCAAGATTCACTTCATGATTTTGGGTTAGTTTGCAAAAAGCTATGGGCACGAATTTACGATTTAGTTCGGCATATCATCCTCAAACGGATGGGAAGTCGGAGAGGACTATTCAAACCCTTGAAGACCTATTAAGACTCTGTGTCCTTGACTTCAAAGGAAGTTGGAACAAGTTCTTATCATTGGTGGAATTCTCCTACAATAACAGTTATCAAGTAAGTATTGGCATCACTCCATTCGAGGCGTTGTATGGGCGCAAGTGTTGTTCTCCAGTATGCTGGGACGAGGTGGGTGAAGCAACGTTGTTGGGACCTGAATTGGTACACATGACAACAGAAAAGATTCAAATGATCCGACAACGTATAAAAACCTCACAAGATCGACAAAAGAGTAATGCTGATCTTCATCGAAAGGACGTGGAATTTAGTGTTGGAGATCATGTGTTATTTTGAGTTGCTCCATGGAAAGGAGTTACGAGATTAGGAAAGAGAGGAAAGCTCAATCTTCGATTCATTGGCCCATTCGAAATCCTCGATCGAGTGGGAACTGTGGCTTATAGACTCGCCTTACCACCAATTATGTCTCGTGTCCATAATGTTTTTCATATATCTGTGTTACGTAAATATATGGAAGACCTGAACCACATTATTGGGTTAGAACAAGACGAAATAACGAAAGATTTAACGTATGAAGAGGAACCAGTTAAAATCTTGGAGAAACAACGATGTTGAGAAAATGACCTGGGTACCAGGTATATACCCCAATTTCGAGGACGAAATTTTATAAGAAGGGGAGGTTGTAAGACCCCAACTTTCATAAATAAAGATTATTTTTCTCTAAATATCATTTTGAATATTATGGTGTGGATTTAATATAATATTATAGTTGTGGGTAATATTTATACATTTTGCAAAGTAAGCAAGTTGTTATAAAATAATCGTTTGGTCGGGGAATATTCTTTTTGTCAGGAAATATTCGTACGATGGCACAATCATTGGTGGACCCCACAATAGAATTATTGTCAGAGTTAGAAAATGACAGAATTATCTTTTTATAAAAATAACGGCGAAAGTTTTACCATTAACTGTTGAAATACCCGGTGATAAAAGTACAGTAATATGCGTGGTTGCATAGTAGCACACTGTATTGATTATTGATGCTTACATGAGAAGTCATTCATTTATACTCAATTATTGCTACAGTAATTATTGTTGCATAATATCTCACGTTATTGATTCAATTATTGCCACAATATCATTTGTACAATATTTTATATTATTAAATCAATAGTTGAGACGATAAAGTTATTTATATTATTATTTGCATTATTGACGATGTCTAGAAAGTTCTGTCGAGGAAAGGGGTTTGGTCACCTAATTGCGCGCCAATAAGGAGAAGTCCTTATCGGAAAGCCTCCTCTTTCTTGGGAATGATCTGGTTGTCAATATTGTGAGTTATAATATTAATGATGAATAATTCTTGAAAGATTAAAAAATGTGTTGATTGAAGATGAAATGATTTGTGGTAAATATTTATTCAATCTTTGATATAAATAAGAAGTCTGTTATGAGACATTTGTTGTAAGTTTGGTTTATTCTATAGGGCCCATATGTCATCATCTAAAAGTCACTTTCGCCAATAGTACTTGCCTTTACCAGACGTCGAACCAATTATCGTTTCACATTACAGGCGTCGAACCACTTGTCATTTCACAATACAGGCGTCGAACCAGTTGTTGTTTCACATTACAGGCGTCAACCCACTTGTTGTTTCACATTACAAGCGTCAAACCACTTTTTTTTCACATCACCAGTCATCAAGCCACTTGCCTCTTCACATTGCAAGGGCTAAGCTAGAAATCTTCTATAAATAGAAGTTTATTTCTTCTTTCATTCTCACCAATTCATTACGACTCACAAGAGAATTCTATAGAGAGATAATCAGAGAGAAAGAAGAAGAGTATTCTGTTACTACACTATTGCAGTATCCAATCACCTATTAAGGTAAGGGGTATTATTTCTTTCGTATTCATAAGGGATATTATTTTTGTTCAATATTCATATGAAATAATATTTTCTTCCATACTCTGTAGTATATAAGTAATATTATTTCATTTCAGATTCTGAATTCTATACTAATGTTGTTAAGTATTGCTTCTATACTCCTTGAAATTAGTAGAATATCCTTGAAATTTGCACTTCAACTAGTATCGTTTCATAATGATATTTTTCTAAACATTCTTGTTAAAGTTTAATCTTTTTATACAGTAGTACTATTCACGGAGTACTATTCATGAGGTACTATTCACAGGGTATTTTTCAGGACAAAAATTAATTTTTTCTGTCCAAATTATTTTTGATACAATATTATTCTTGAATTTTACTCCACAAAGCAGTATCATGTTGACAATTTGGACATTATTGAATCCTGGATAAATTGAATTATAAATCTTTCAAATTTATCTTTGCTCTCATTTAATTGAATTCTTATATCATTGTCATCATCATCATGCTTATATTGTGATAAAAGTCATCTTTGGCCGTAGTGCATAGATGGACTGTTAATAGGTATGATCATGACCAGGGATTATTCAGTATAATCATGACTCATAATGTCACAAATGATGTGGTAAAAGTCATCATTGGCCCGTAGTGCATTGATGGACAGTTATTGGCATGATCGTTACCATTGGTAATAATAATGAATATCCTTGTCCCGTAGTGCATGTATAATTCAGTGATGTAGATTATTTATTTAGCTGAGTCTTAGCGATAAAATTGATAATAAACTTTTTAAATCATTGAAGATAGTAGATATCATTCTCTACTTGACTCTTTTAATGGATTACTTGTTCCGCTGCTGTTAAACTTGATGACTATTGTATTTTATCAGTTTAACACTGTTGAAGGCTAATGATAATTTATTCTGTATTATCTTAGTCATAATATTTCTTACTGGGTTAGTTGAGCTCACCCTTTTGCTTTCATTGTTCTCTTCAGGAAATGAGAACGTTGACGAAACTAGTCGGGGAACGGGTTAGTCTGAGATGGTGGCTTTAGTAGTCCTCACTATTTTATAAAATAGTGTGATAATAATTGTAAAGAGAACTCCATTTGAGTTTGAATATTGTCTACTAGACAATATTCGTGTAAAAACTCTCGGCTACGTTTTTTTGTCGTATTGTATAAGGAAGTTTATATTTGAATTATGTACCATGTTTTTGGTGACCCAGGATGGGTGATGAATACCTATTTTGGGGGCATCACATTAATGGCAAAAATGTAACTTGGCTAACCCTTAGGGTTTGACCCTTAGGGTTTAACCCTAAGGTTAAAAAATAATAATTAGTTTATAGGATTTTTTCTAGTTAGGGCTAAAATGAAAATTTTAGTTTCTAAAAATAAAATTTAGCGTTTCTTAATCATGTTTAATTTCTTAATTACATAGAACATGGAAATTAGGTTTAAGTTTTACTAATTAGCATTAGGGCTTAAAATCAGAGTATCAAAATTTGAAATTTAGGGTTCCTAATTTAGAAATTAAGGTTTCTAATAATTAGGGTTTTCAATTAGTAATTGAGGTTTCTAAATATTAATTAGGGTTTTCTCTAATTAACATTAAATTCTACAACACTTGTTATTAATCATATTAACATAATTACTTAATAGTCTTAAGCTCCTATTAGAGTTTTAAAATATGGTTTACCAAATTAATGCTAGGGTTTTGACATGATACACCATAATTGACCAACCATTATCTATACACGCATACAATACATATTTATAACACTGAAATATAATATTAACATTATATTATTATTCTCATTCCTTATTCAAAATCAAAAATTTAGGGTTTTGAATCCATATTCGACATAACTTTCATATATACACCATTATTAATTAAGTTAAAATAATTAACATAACTAATTTGAATAAATTCATATAATAAAATAGTTATTGAAATAATTCTAATAATCATATCATATATTATTTAAATAATACAATAATCATATTTTCATGAAAAATAAATAATAAAATATTTTCACTACAAGATTAATTTATTTTAAAATATAATTTATATTGTTCAATAATTCCTTTAAAAAATTATTTGCAATTATTCTTATAATAAATAAATTTTATTTATCACATATATACATACACTTTACGCTGCACATATTCCTACCTTTATTTTATAAAAAAAATTATTCGCAAAATTTCTTATTTAATTATATCAAAAATATTGGGTTATTACAATATCAATGGAATGATTTAGCATATGAATATAAATGTTCTTATTTCAGAAAATGTGTTATAAAATTTCTTTCCTTTTCAATTAAGAAATACTTAAGTAATATAATTGAATAATAAGAATGAAATTTTGTAATGCAGAAAATGCCGCCCAGACGTAGAACATCGACACCGGAAGAGTCGGTCAATAACGAGAGAGAACAAGTAGACCCTATCCAAAGGCTAATAGATTTGCTAGGAGAGGCCCTGTGGGGAAGAAACAACGAGCCAGTACCACCCAATCCCCAAGCGGTTCCAGTTACGAATTTTAAAGACTTTAGGAGTGTAGGACCTCCAGAGTTTGTGCGTACTACCGATCCTATCGTGGCACAGACATGGATCAAAGAGATGGAGAAAGCCTTCACCATTGCTCGTGTGGGGGAAGAGCAGAAACCTGTGTTCGCTACGTACATGATGAGGGGTGAAGCAAACTACTGGTGGGAAGCCAATCAACAGAGAGCGGGAGTGGGGATTATAACCTGGGAAAGGTTTAAAACTTTGTTCTTTGAGAATTACTTCCCGAAGAGCATGAAGAATAGGATGGAGGTGAAGTTTCTAGAACTAAAACAAGGGGAGATGACGATAACGCAGTATGCGGCTAAGTTCAACGAGCTCACACGATTTGTAATGCATCAAGTCAACACTGAAGAGAGAAAAGCTAGACGCTTCGAAGTAGGACTAAAACCTTGGTTGTTCAACAAGGTATCGCTTCTTCAAATTGACTTGTTCGCCACGTTGTTGGAAAAGGCGATCATTACTTAGTGATGTAGCGAGGCGTTGAGTCAATACAACAAAGAAAAGAAGAATAAGAATATTGGGGGAAATACTCGTGAAGGGAGTAGTAGTAGGGGAGTAAGCAACCTAGGGAATAGGAAATGGGATAATAAAAACAACAGAAACAACAATCAAGGAGGAAGTTTCCATGGAGGGTTTAAGAAGAGAGCGAAGGGATGCTCAAAATTGGGAAATAACCACTAAAGAGAGTGCTGGTAGGGGCACAATGTTTGTTACAACTGCGGCCAAGAAGGGCATTGTAACAATCCAAGATTTTATTTGTAATTTAAAATATTTATTAAATTAAATAAATATTATATTGAAGTAGTTGATTGTTTGTGGATATTTGTGAATTAAATTTATTAGATAATACTCTAATTTAATTTAATAGTTAGAGAGTTGTAAGATAACATGAGATGTTATATTTAATTTAATAATTTAAAATGGTATGTTAAATTATTAAATAAAATTATAATGAGATTATAATTTTGTGATATTTGTTTAAGTGGAAAATTTATTTAAACTTTAGTATGTATAATTAGTTTATTTAACTAATGTTGGATATGGGATCCAAATAAATAATATGAGATTATAAACTATAGTGTAATGATTTATTAAAATAAATTAAATAGATTTACCCAAAAAAGGCTTAAAATATTAAGTCTTTATTGTAAAGAGTTTTTGCCAAACAAAGCCATACGGCTTTTAAATTTTGAATTTTAATTATAATAAATAAAATAAATCAAATAATAAATAAAATATATTTATAACCTATATACGTTTACATTTTTGTAACTGTTATATTAAGTATACGTATTATGGGCCTTACAGTTTATTATGTTTACACTTAACCGTTAGTTGGCTTTACGTGAATTGGCTTATATTGAGAAAAAGAGAAGAAGAATACAGAGAAACTTGAGAGAGATTAGAGAGAGTTTGAGAGAAAGTCTGGGAATTCCTAAACAATTTTTGGGTTTTTAGCAAGGGTTATTCAAAGCAAGAGAAGGTATTTTCCTTAACCTTAATATTTTATATATATATATAGGTTTTACGACATAAATTTCCAAGTTCTGTGAATTTATTTTTTTAAATTGTTGATATACAACTGATAACTTGTGATTATATGTATTTGTGATGTTAGAGTTTGTATTTAGACAAGAAAATGTATGCTAATTATGTTTAAGAGGGAAGAAAAGTATTTACGGTGTATGTTTTTATATATGGCTTGTGAAAGTACCAAATTTGGTGGTTAATTTGTAAACCAATCTGTAAATTGAGCCTTGAATATGTTAGTTCATTAAGAAACGAGAGAACGTACTTTGAATGAGTTAATTTGGACAAAAATTGTGATCACAATGATAAGTTTTGTAAAGGATGTCAAAAATGGTGTTTTTGTTTAAAACATGGAATTTAAAGGATTTAAATTAGTTGTTGTTTAATTGTTTTAAGTTAGTATATATGTGAGGAATCATGTTTTTATGAGTCTTATGTCAAATGGGTATGCTTAATTTACTGTTTTGTGGATGAAATTCGTGATAGTTGGCTTAGAATAGAGTCGAAACTCGTGTTACTTATAAAATCGGTATCGGTCGAAAGCGCAAAGATCGCTTCTAAGTCAGCACAAGACTAGAAGCGCAGATTCTATAGTAACCATGGCGCACGCAACGCCAAGAGTCACTCTGCAATCCAATGAAAATCGTAATAGCATAATGCGGAAAATGTTAATTTAACATATTTTAGTGATTATAAAAGGACTTAATGCATGCTATAAGACGTAACAACATATAATGATCATAATGTTGAAACTAAAAGATTATGAATTAGTATGTTGTGAAAGTTCTTATGTGATGTCATGGGAATTAGTGTTATTATGCAATCACTATGTCGAGTATTGTTATATAATTAGGAGTTCAGATCCATGGTATGTGAATGAGTATGATAATCAAGTCTTAAGCTAGAGATTATAGACTTGAATAGAATGAGAAGTAAACCCATGAAGTTACTTTTAGTATAACTAATTGGTATTGTGATTTTAATTGTATATGTAGGGTATTTGGCAAACGTTTGTAATAATTGTGTAGCTTACGCACGAGGCAAGTTTCCTAACTTCATTCTCTTTATAATGAATGCAAGTTTCTTACCCAAAACTTTTATTGAGCAAGTTCTTTGTTCCTAAATTTTATTTGAGCAAGCTTTAACCCTAATTTATTCGAGCAAGTTTTCAATTCTAATCATTGTTAATCTACTCTCACTTGTTTATAGTTAAGCAAGTTTCTTAAGTTTCATTCCTTTATAATGAATGCAACTTCTTGAACTCTAGTCTCTAATATTGAGCTGTCTTATTTTAAATTACTTTGCACAAGTTATTATCATGTTGAGCAAGTTTCGTTTTCAGCTTGCTATCAGTTAATGTATGTTCAGTAATTCAATTTCTAATTTGACCAGATCATAGCCCTAGCTTATTATTGTTCAAGAAAATGTTTATCATTTTATTCAATGCTTATGCTTCTAGTTATTTCCAAGCATGAGTTTAACATATAGTTGGTTCACCTATGATTTTCAATTGTCTATATTATGTTGTTATTGATCAACTGTAGTGTTTTCCAACTTTGTTGATTCAACTAATCATTTAGTTGATGATCGTGAAACTCTAAATTACCCTTGAAGTTTATCCAAACCAAATTTTCTTTGGTGCATACTTGTACTCTAAAACTGAGAAGAATAACCCTATTTTAGGGGTACGCGATGCATTTAGATGTTTGTGCACAATACATGGTATGAAGGGCTGATCCCCCTAAGTGCGTGAAGTCCCTACAGTATAACTGTTTAGGTTAAAGTTGAAAGATTACTTGTAACCGTGGACATAGTTTGTGGTCTTATGACCCTCAGATATATTTCATATTTTGATTCCAGATTTTGGTAATCATTGATAGAGTATTATTTAATTCTGATGAGCATATTCATTGGCAGTTATTATTCTCTTGTTGTTCATTGCTATATCTAGTGAGCATTTGTTTTGCTCACTCTTGCATAAATATAATTATTGCAGCTAAGGTTGAGAAGGTCGATGAACCTACCACAAACAAAGGAAAAGGAAAAATATACAAGTGATGAAGACTTGTAATTTATTAGCTTTTATGTTAATAGACTTTATTTAAATGATGTGATGTAAATATTTTTATTTCCGTACTTGATGTATGTTAAAGGTTAGATAACCTGGGAGACTTTTTGATTTAATGATGTAACCCTTTAATGGGGGGATTTATGGTTTTAATGTTATCATATTTGGGTAGATAGTATTAATGTATGGAAAGTGAACACCAAGTCTTAGGGGAATGAAGTACCCATATTTGGGGGTGTCACAGGTTGGTATCAAAGCTTTAGGTTATGAACATTAGGTGGGGAAAAGCCTTAGGAAGTAACCTTTGAAAAGATAGCAGTGATAAACTCTTATCGAGTTTTAAGAAAGAAATAATAAAACACTTATGTGCTTATGTGGTTGTAACATATGTGCTCGTGAGTATTGAGTAGTAATGATTAGTAATTAAAACTTAAAATTTTGTTGTCAGGATGGCTAATGTAGGAGAATCCAGTCAGGCTAGAGAGGAGGAGCCTCGAGATATTAAGGTGGTTTGGGAACAACTATTGCCACCGGAAACATCTTTGTTGGTCACAATGGTTGAGCATGAGGGTTTACCTGATGAGGATGATGAGATAGAGACGGACGAGGAGGACCCCGTTGAGCTGCCACAGTCGAATAAGGATGAGGAGGACGAGAAGGAAGAGCTTCCACTAAACTCGAACGATGCCCGTATGTACGATGAAGTATACGACCGCAATGTGGAACTTCATGATATCTTCAAGGAGTTGGGAGAGATACTAGCTAAACAGCAGACCTCAATGGCGCAGAAGGACAACGAGATCCATGATTTAGATGAACGTCTGAGTAATGTCGAAGGGAAGCTGATCCATACTGAAGTAGCGAACGAACAAAAGACAGAGGAGATCGCGAAACTAAAGAACAAACTGAAAGAAGAGTCTACTAAGAGGGCAAGAGTCGAAGACGCATACGAGGAAGCTTCTCAATGAGCCGGGGTAGCAGAGAGAGAGGTACAAGTAAAAAAGATCAAGATGGATGAGATGAATAGTGTTTTTAACACCGTGATCAATCGAGCTCAAGATCGGGTCATGGGTTATCCGATTCAGTTCGAGACGCTGCCATCGTACATGTTAGATCTTCGAACAATGTTTCGTATTATGGAATAGGAGCGTCGTAAGGCTATGAAGTATTTTAGTAGGTCATCATGAATGTAATTACTATGTGATTAATGTATATATAAGATGTAAATCACGAGTATGATGTAACCAATGGGATATGATGATGATGAAGTTATCCTGAAACTTTGTAGTTCACGAAAGTGATGAAGATAACAGGAATGCTATCATTATTATGTTTTAAAATATTGTGAATGAATAAAAGTTAGTATTTATTCAAGATATTGTGTGTTATGTGGTAATTTTGTGATGTGCAAATTAAGTACATAATACCTAGAGGATTGAATAATAATCTAGTGAGAATATTTTAACAGAAAATGCCTCTAAGACATCAACCATGACAAAGAACCCCTGAGGGATCTACCAATAACAATAATGCTGAGGCTAACCCAGTTCAGCAGTTAGTGACGTTGCTGAAGTGAGCATTGCAGAATCAACCGCAGAATCAAGCTACAACTTTTAAGGATTTCAAGGTGGTTGGACCACCAAAATTCCGTGGGTCCATGAATCCAGTTGAGGCACAGACCTGGATCATGGAGATAGAGAAAGTTTTTGATGTTATTAGAGTAGGTGAGAATCAGAAAACTTCTTTTGCAACATTTATGTTAAAAGCATAGGCTAATTATTGGTGGCAAGCCAATAAAACTCGAAGAGGTCAAGGGGTAATGACTTGGGATAGGTTTAAGGAGATATTTTTGAGACTTATTTCCCAGAGAGTTCGCAGAATCAGATGTAGGTGCACTTTCTAAAACTAAAGTAGGGACCAATGACGGTATCAGAATATGTCGTAAAATTTAACGAGTTGGCGAGGTTTGCGCCATATCAAGTCAACACGGATGAGCGCAAGGCTAAGAGGTTTGAGCATAGATTGAATCCCTGGTTGTACATTAGGGTCTCCATGTTTCAGCTGAAGACATTTATAGCTGTACTGGAGAAGGCAATTCTCGCTGAAGGTGGAGGCGAGGCTGTATCAAAGTACAATCAAGAGTAGAGAAAGAAGAAGAGTGAGGGCGAAGCTAAGAATGGTGGTGGTAGTTGTGGAAATGGTAACAATAACCTGAAGAGAAAGTGGAGTACAAATGTGGGTGCTGGAAACCAGCAGGGTAACCAGCAGAAGAAGTTCGAAGAATGTGCTACATGCAGGAGGTTTCACACCGGTATGTGCTTAAGGGGGAAGTGTATGTGCTTTAACTATGGCCATGAGGGTCACATTGCCCCAAATTGCAATCAACCCAAAAAGAATGTTTGTTACACCTGCGGGTCAAAGGATCATTTTGATTGCGAGAGCCCTAAGAAGAAATCTGGAGAGACAACGGGAAGCAAGGGAGGTAGCAGTGGAGTTACATTGACCATTGCTGGACCAACGTCATTAAATAGACCCACAACCAGAACCTTTAATATGACAGTGCAAGACGCGGTGCAATCAAAAGATGTCGTGTCAGGTATTATCCCAATCAATGATATAAATGCATATGAATTATTTGATTCGGGTGCTATTTACTCATTTATACCTGATGAATTTGCTAAGAAGTTAGAATTACCTAGTGAAGAGTTGAATTTCCCTTTACACATAAAAATTGCGAATAGGGAGGTAATTCATGTTAAGTTCGTATACAAGAATTATAGGGTGAGTATTAAGGGAAATATTATGGCAGTAGATCTAATCCCGATAAAACTTGGAGAGTTTGATGTAATATTGGGAATGGATTGGGTATTCAATTATGGAGCGATAATTGATTGCCAAAAGAAATGCGTAAACCTTATGACCCAGTCAAAGGTAGTTTTCTATGGTAGCAAATCGCCTAGACAAGCGAGATGTCTGATGATTATGCAGGCCAAGAAGTTATTGAGTCAGGGTTGTGTAGGGTACCTAGTTTATATAGTCGATACTCAAAAGAAGAAGGGTGTGAAACTGGAAGAGATACCAGTGGTTAGGGATTTTGTGGATGTTTTTCTGGAAGATTTGCCAGGACTTCCGCCAGACAAAGAGATCGAGTTCGTGATCGACTTAGCGCCAGGAACTGCTCCAATATCGAAGGCCTCGTACAAAATGGCTTCGGTAGAGATGAAGGAACTGATGGTAAAACTATAAGAACTGTTAAATAAGAAGTATATTCAACCGAGCGTATCACCATGGGGAGCGTCAGTGTTATTCGTGAAGAAGAAGGATGGGTCGATGCTTCGATGCGTCTTTGCATTGATTACAGGGAATTAAACAAAGTCACTATTAAGAATAAATATCTTTTGCCAAGAATAGATGACTTATTTGATCAATTGAAGCGTGCTAGATACTTCTCGAAAATAGATTTGAGAAGTGGGTATCATCAATTGAAAGTAAGGAAGGAGGATGTACCGAGGACGGCATTAAGAACTCGGTATGGGCATTATGGGTTTCTGGTAATGTCTTTTGGTTTGACCAACGCCCCTGCTGCATTCATGGATTTGATGAACATGGTGTTTAAACCATTTTTAGACAAGTTTGTGGTGGTATTTATCGATGATATTTTGGTGTACTCCAAATCTCAAGAAGAACATGTGGAACATTTACGTTTAACGCTGGAGACACTAAGAAAAGAAAAGTTGTACGCGAAACTCTCTAAATGCCAATTTTGGATGGGATTTCAATGGATCCATTAAAAGTCGTAGCTGTGATAAATTGGGAACAACCAAGAACTCCATCGGAGGTAAGAAGTTTCTTGGGATTGACAGGTTATTAAAGACAGTTTATTCAAGATTTTTTCAAAATTGCCACTTCATTGACAAATTTAACGAGAAAAGCTGTAAAATTTGTTTGGACAGAAAAGTGTGGAGAGAGTATTAAGGAGTTGAAGAAAAAGATCAGTGTGGCACCTGTGTTGTCATTACCCGATAATAAATGAAACTTTGTGGTGTATAGTGATGCCTCACATAAAGGATTGGGTTGTGTCCTTATGCAAAATGGCAAATTCATTGCGTATGCATCAAGGCAATTAAAAGACTACGAGAAAGGGTATCTGACTCATGATTTAGAGTTGGCGGCAGTAGTATTTTCTCTGAAGATATGGAGACACTTTCTCTATGGAGAAAAATGTGAGATATACACAGACCATAAGAGTCTGAAGTATATTTTCACACAAAAAGACCTGAACATGCGTCAAAGGAGATGGATGGAATTAATAAAAGATTATGATTGTGAGACCTTTAATCATTCGGGCAAAGAAAACGTGGTTGCATATGTCTTGAGTAGGAAGGGTTGTGAGAAGTTGATGTTGTTAACCAACCAGGAGGAGCTCATTTCGGCAATGCTAAAATTAGAGCTGGAAATAAAATTTCCAAAGGAATCTGATGAACGACTATTCCAAATAGAAGCTAGTCCAACTTTGGTGGATAAGTTAAAGAATGCTCAACTACAAGATGAAGAATACAGAAAAATAAAGGAAAGTATGGTCGAGGGTAGTGAGGTGAAGCACAAGGTTGATACCGAAGGAGTGCTAAGATTTGAGGGACGAATTTGGGTTCCAACAGTACCGGATATTAAAGAAGAAATCTTAACAAAGTCTCATAATTCAAGATATTCGATTCATCCGAGAAGTGCGAAAAATGTATCAAGGTTGCGAAATGCTTGACGTGTCAGAGACTAAAAGTAGAACATCAGAGGCCAAGCGGATTACTTCAACCGTTGGAAATACTAGAATGGAAGTGGGAGCATATCACAATGTATTTTTTTGGTAGGTCTTCCAACGACTCAGAAAGGATACGATATGATTTGGGTGATAGTGGATAGATTAACGAAATCAGCACACTTTTTGCCGATAAAGATTAGATTTAATCTCGATCAGCTGGCAAAATTGTATGTCAAGGAGATCGTTTCAAGACATGGAGTTCCAGTGTCAATTATATAAAACAGAGATCTGACATTCACATCAAACTTCTGGAAGAAGCTACAAGAATGCATGGGAACACAACTGAAGATGAGTATGGCATATCATCCGCAAACCGATGGTCAAAGAGAATGAACAATCCAGACGTTAGAGGATATGCTTAGAACGTGAATCATGAATTTCAAAGGAAACTGGGATTATCATCTACCATTGGTGGAATTTGCATAAAATAACAGTTACCACGCAAGCATTGGCATGCCTCCATACGAGGCATTATACTACAGAAAATGCAGAACTCCACTATGTTGGTATGAAGTTGGTGAACATCAACTGTTAGGACCAGAATTGGTACAACAGACCGCTGAAATTATCAAACTCTTCAGAGTAAGACTGGTAGCTGCTCAAGATAGACAGAAGAAGTACGATGATCAACACAGACAAGATCGTAAATTTGACGTAGGAAATTTTGTTTTCCTGAAAGTTTCTCCTTGGAAGGGGAAAATTCATTTTGGCAAGAAAGGAAAGCTAAGCCCAAGGTTTATTAGACCTTTTGAGATACTACGAAGAGTAAGAGAAGTTGTGACGCCCCCAAAATAGGTATACAACACTCATTTTGAGTCGCCAAATACATGGTACAGAAACAACTACAACTTTATTAATACAACATAAAAACTGTGAGTTTAAATACAAATATTTCCATGTAGACAATACTCATACCCAAATAAGTCCTCATTATAATTATTGGTATAATATTTTACAAAAATGGTGAGGACTACTAAAACAACTTCCTAGAACCTTCATTCCATACCCCGACTAATACTCGTTACATTCTCGCCTCCTGAGAAGAAAAATGGAACAAAAAGGAAAATGGTGAGCTCAACTAGCCCAGTAAAGAATATTATGACTAAGATAACATAGAACAAATTATCGTTAGTCTTCAACAGGGAAAAATCTGATAAAATACAATAGACAACAAGTTTCAGATCTATATTCGTAGCGGAAAATAATAATTCATAGAAGAGTTACGTAGAGAATGAAATCTACTATTATCTATGAATTTAAAAGTCCATCATCAATATTTTATCCATATAACATCAATCAATATTCATCTTTGCACTACAAGCCAAAGATATTTAATAGTTGGTCATGTTCATCTAAACACATGTTCATCTTTGCACTACGGGCCAAAGATATTCATCAGAAATCATTCATCTTTGCACTACAGGCCAAAGATATACAGTTATATCATCATTTAGGACTGAGGATGATGAAAAATATTTTAAAGAAAATGAATCCAGTGAAACAAAAGAATAAATATTAAGGATTCGTATTTCAGCTATTCCATGTCCAAAAATACCTCATAAATAATCATAGTGGAGTAAAATTCAAGAATGATCAAAACATAGATACAATCAAAGCTAATATCTATAATAGATATTTTGGACGAAAAACGAAAATTTAATTTTTCTGTGAATAGTGTCGTATCCATGAATAGTGCCGTATATGTGAATAGTAACCCCGACACTAAAAGACAAGAATTTTACAAGAAAAATACTCTCAATATTTCGGCATAATGATATTTAAAGAAATAATATCATTTTAAAAAAAAAATAACATCCCTTACCTCAAAAAGATAGTACTTCTGACTGAAATACTGGATATAGTGCTGAAGGAACTTGCACCGTATAGCAACACTCAAAGTATCTAAATACTCACAAAATACGCTCCATAATATAGAGAGAGAAAACTTCAGTTTCTGGTGTGATTTTCAATTCTAACCTAAGCACCCTATTTATAGGAAAATGCTTAGAACACCAAAGTAGAAAATTTAATAAAATATTAATATATTTATATAAATCATACGCAAACTTATAAATTCTGATTTCAGCATGTTTAACAACAAGTGGGGCCCACCAATCATAACAAAAATATTTTTATTAAAAAAAATATTTAAAACTTTAAAAATCAATTATTCCGGAACTTCAATAATTCATAATAAATAGCCCTTTTATCAGAAAAATTCGAATCTTATGTCCTTCTATAGGAAATTCAATTCTCTACACCTTTGCAGAAGAAAGTTTTTCCAAATTCCAAACAGAAATTTACCGAAATCCACATACGGACGATTTTACAGGCTATGATCAAATTTCAGTCAAAATAGGGTCCATCAACACACAAAACATGTGTTAAACATTTTTTGTAACAAAAATACTTTTCCTCCTCGTTTATTCATATATCACGCATTCATTGTAAAAATATCACCATTATTATATTATTAAAATATAATAATATATTTAAATTAATTATTTTATCAGAAAAGATAAAATATCGATTTTCAACAATTGTCACATTAAAAAATTTTCTCCATCTATATCCACATAAAATGAATATTTTCCTTTTCATATAAATCAATAATTAATTATTCACAAATAATATTACAGAATCACAATACTGACAACTAGGCCGTTCCAAGGAAAGAGGGGGCTTTCCAATAAGGATTTCTACTTACTGGCGCGCAATTCGGTGACCAAACCTCTCCTTAGACAGAACTTTCTAGACATTGCCAATAATGCTATCTAATAATATTATTCAAATAATATGAATTATTGATCTGATAATGAAAAATACTGTGTAGTGACAATTGTTGAAACAATGATAGTATAAAATATCAACGTAGCAATTATTGAATCAATAAAATAAAATATTGAGCAATTAATTCTTCGTAACAATTATTGAGTAGTGCCTTCTTATGTAAGAATCAATAATTGGTGCAATCAGGTAATCTTCTTGTGTAACACCATGTATTACTGTGCTTTAACCACCGGGTATTCCAACAGTGTTAACGGTAACAACTACGCCGTTATTTATAAAAACTCATACTTGTCGTTTTTCTTCATCCAATCACTTTCCGTTATGGGGCCCACACAAGGATGCATCGTCGTACGAATATTCTCCGACAGCAAGAATATTTCAAGACCAAACGAATATTCCCCGACAACAATTTTATAACCACTTGATTATTTAAAAAATTTGCGCATTTCACCTATAACTAACCACATTAATCAAATCAACCCCTTACTATTTCAAAATAATAATTAGAAGAAATTAAATCTTTATTTATAAAAAGTTGGGGCCTTATAACCTCCCCTCCTTATGAAATTTCGTCCTCGAAATTGACATGCGTAGGACATGCTCCTTCCTATCCAAGATCTTGACTGGTACCTCCTCGTACGTTAAATCTTATGATATCTCGTCTGGTTCTAACTCAATAATGTGGTTCGGGTCATCCACATATTTACGTAACATCGATACGCAAAAAACGTTATGAACACGCGTCATACTTGGCGGTAAAATGTGTCTATAGGACACAGTTCCTACTTGATCGAGAATCTCAAATGGACTAATAAATCGAAGGTTTGAGCTTTCCTCACATCGTCGATTCTGGCTTTTGGAATAACGACTTCTTGCATCTTCTTCTTCATATTCATCAACTCTAGGTCTGTAGCTTAAGCAGCTTTAAATTTATCGATTAAAGTCGATTCTAATCGTATATTCATTATCTTCACGCAGGTTCTTGGAATCTTTAACTCTATCTCCATCTTCTGTAAGTCGTACGAAATGGGTCTTTATTTTAACAATATCGCACTTGTAAACGCATACGATCTTTTACTCAACGCGTCAGCTACCACGTTTGTTTTTTCCAGGATGGTATTCAATGGTATGGTCGTAATCTTTCAACAGCTCGAGCCAACGTCGTTGCCACATGTTGAGATCTTAAAAGCTCTTCTCATATTCTTCGCTCCATTCGAATTTTGTATCTTTTTGAGTCAGTTGAGTTAATAGAGTATCAATTCGAGAAAACCCTTCCACGAATCTCCGATAGTAACCAACTAAGCCTAGAAAGATACTTATTTCGATTACTGACTTAGGTTGCTCTCAACTGTGACTCATATCCCAATCTTGGATAACACGTCACAATGGCACCTATCCGTTTACCACCGCACGAATATGACATCCCCTACAGAGAGTCTGGTTTCAGTGCATTCCACAAAGGAAGTCACCGGATAGAGGCTAAGGTACCAACTCCTGTAGTTAGGTTTTTAACTCACGAAGTTCAATAGAGCCATTCGATATGAGATTTTATAATTGGGTTTTGTCTTAGGGTTCAAAGTCGATACAAAATTCAATATCACGCTTCTGGGTAGGCGGGAAGTTCTTTGAAATACGTCAGGAAATTCACTAACAACAAAATATAATTCAAATATGACGTATTCAAGTCCATGACATGGGTAAGAAAGCTTGACATTCATTTTTCAATAAACGAATGGCTTTATGGCTTGATATGACAGTGATTGACTTTAGTGGTTTGGTTGCTTGAATTCGCATAACAGGTTGGTTAGGAATATGACAACTAACAACCTTACGAAAATAATTAATTTTAGCATGATGAGTGGTTAACCAATCAATCCCTAAGATCACATCAAATGAAAGAATTTTTAAAGATATAAGATCAACAGGTAGGGTGAGGGTACCAATGTGAATCAAGCAAAATTTATAAATAGTGGATGTAATGAAAGTTTCTCCTAACAGAGTTTAAACAAATAAGTCAAAGTCTAATTTCTCAGTAGTCAAGTTCAAATGTTGAGCACAAGTAGGAGAGATAAAAGAATGGGTAGAACCGGTATCTAATAAGGTATAAACGTCGCAAGAATTAATGATTAACTATTCCGTGCTAACTTCGTTCGGGTTACTCACTTTTTGAGAAGTCACGAAAAACGCTCTTCCAAGAACCACTGACTTTGACTTGTCCGGGACAGCCTTTGGAGTCACCATCCCCGCTGGACTTGGTTTCGCTACAGGATAATCTCGAGTTATATGACCTTCATTTCCACAACTAAAACATACCTTGGAAGGTTGTGAACAATTTGGACTTATGTGTCCCTCTTCTCCGCATCTGTAGCATCTAACTGTCGGTCTTTCTCCTCCCCTAGAATTCGTTGCTGGTGTTGGTGCCGACGTCTTCCCGTCATTGTTGAATCTTCTCTTTTTGAAATTTCTACTTTACTCACCTTTTCTATTATCTTGGCCATTATTACCACCGAAGTGGTTACCATTTCTGGCATGATAATTTCCTCCACGATGGTTATCATTGTTCTGATGAACGTTGCCACCGGTACGATTATCATCGAGTTGTTGGTCATTATTCTTCAGTTGAGTCGACTCATTATCGTGCTCCAATAACTGAGCCCTATTCACAACATCTGAATATAAAAAAAGTTTGTGAGAAATGAGGTATTGACGTATTTTGGGTTTCAAACCTCGTAGAAACATTCGTGTCATTCTCCCCTCATTATCAACCAAATGGGATGCAAATCGGGACAACTCGGCGAACTTAGCTTCGTACTGCGACACTTTCATATTTTTTTGCTCCAACTTGATGAACTCTACCTCCTTCATGTGACGAATACTTTCGGGAAAGTACTTGTCGTTGAAAAATTCTTGGAACTTCTCCCAAGATATCTTTAGTGCGGCAGGCTGAGTACGCTTTACGGATTTCCACCAATAATATGTCTCTCCTCGCAACATGAAGGTGACGTAAGGAACCTTTTGCTCCTCTGAGCATCCCAAGATATCAAATATCTTAGTGATCTGCTTTATCCACGTCTCTGCTAGTAAGTAGTTACGGCTTTCCCAAAAACTCCGTGATCCTAACTCCTTGAAGGCGCTTAGCGGTGACCATCAAGTGAGTTACCGGTGTTTCCACCGCATTTTGAGCGATAGTCTCTCTCGTTTGGTTTTGCATGAATTCTAGAAAGTTCCTAAACATACCATCGTTCGTCATTTGGTCGGTGTTATTGTTTATGGGAGGGTTATTGTCTTCCTTATCACGGTATTGATCGGTGGTGACTCAACGGTCTCATGTGCTCCATTGCTTATCTCAACATCTTGAGATGCCATTTCTTCGTCACAAAACAATGGTTAATTGACATGCCACATATTATCCCTATATTCTAACAGGCCAATTAAATAACAAATAAGCTTAGGTAGGACACACTAGCTAGCGAAGGATTTACTCGTCTCTCCTCCTAGTTCTATTCACGATCTCTGCGCGGAGACCATATCCCTAAGCTCTAATACTAATTGTGGCGCCCCCAAAATAGGTATACAACACCCATTTCGAAGTCGCCAAATACATAGTACAAAAACAACTACAACTT
The DNA here is from genome assembly GCA_020205605.1 of Panax ginseng. Taxonomy (NCBI): domain Eukaryota; kingdom Viridiplantae; phylum Streptophyta; class Magnoliopsida; order Apiales; family Araliaceae; genus Panax; species Panax ginseng. Next base: position 82,293,639 of record CM035142.1, on the reverse strand, counting down.
TATTAATACAACATAAAAACTGTGAGTTTAAATACAAATATTGCCATGTATACAATATTCATACCCAAATAAGTCCTCATTACAATTATTGGTACAATATTTTACAAAAATGGTGAGGACTACTAAAACAACTTCCTAGAACCTTCATTCCATACCCCGACTAGTACTCGCTACATTCTCCCCTCCTGAGAAGAAAAATGGAACAAAAAGGAAAAGGATAGCTCAACTAGCCCAGTAAAGAATATTATGACTAAGATAACATAGAACAAATTATTATTAGTCTTCAATAGAGAAAAATCTGATAAAGTACAATAGACAACAAGTTTCAGATCATTATTCGTAGCGGAAAATAATAATTCATAGAAGAGTTACGTAGAGAATGAAATCTACTATTATCTATGAATTTAAAAGTCCATCATCAATATTTTATCCCTGTAACATCAATCAATATTCATCTTTGCACTACAAGCCAAAGATATTCATTAGTTGGTCATGTTCATCTAAACACCTGTTCATCTTTGCACTACGGGCCAAAGATATTCATCGAAATCATTCATCTTTCACTACAAAGCCAAAGATATTCAATTATATCATCATTTAGACCGAGGATGATGAAAATATTTTAAAGAAAAGCGAATCCAATTGAAACAAAAGAATAAATATTAAGGATTCGTATTTCAGCTATTCCATGTCCAAAAATACCTCATAAATAATCATAGTGGAGTAAAATTCAAGAATGATCAAAACATGAATACAATCAAAGCTAGTATCTATAATAGATATTTTGGACGAAAAACAAAAATTTAATTTTTCTGTGAATAGTGTCGTATTCGTGAATAGTGTCGTATACGTGAATAGTAACCCCGACACTATAAGACAAGAATTTCACATGAAAAATACTCTCAATATTTCGGCATAATGATATTGAAAGAAATAATATCATTTTTTTAAAAATAATATCATCCCTTACCTCAAAAAGATAGTACTTCTAACTAAAATACTGGATATAGTGCTGAAGGAACTTGCACCGTATAGCAACACTCAAAGTATCTAAATACTCACAAAAATACGCTCGATAATATAGAGAGAGAAAACTTCAGTTTCTGGTGTAATTTTCAATTCTAACCTAAACACCCTATTTATAGGAAAATGCTTAGAACACCAAAGTAGAAAATTTAATAAAATATTAATATATTTATATAAATCATAAGCAAACTTGGAAATTTTGATTTCAGCATGTTTAACAACAAGTGGGGCCCACCAATCATAACAAAAAAAAAATTATTAAAAAAAATATTTAAAACTTTAAAAATCAATTATTCCGGAACTTCAATAATTCATAATAAATAGCCCTTTTATGAGCAAAATTTGAGTCTTATATCCTTCTATAGGAAATTCAATTCTCTACAACTTTGCAGAAGAAAGTTTTTCCAAATTCAAATGTAAATTGGTATCAAATTCACATACACAGACGATTTTACTGTGCTATAATCAAATTTCAGTCAAAATGGGGTCCATCAACACACAAAACATGTGTTAAACATTTTTTGTAACAAAAATACTCTTCCTCCTCATTTATTCATATATCACACATTCATTGTTAAAATATCACCATTATTATATTATTAAAATATAATAATATATTTAAATTAATTATTTTATCAGAAAAGATAAAATATCGATTTTCAATAATTGTCACATTAAAAAAATTTCTCCATCTATATCCACATAAAATGAATATTTTTCTTATCATATAAATCAATAAGTAATTGTTCACAAATAATATTACAGAATCACAAATCGATAAACTGTATGTTCCAGAGAAAGAGGGGCTTTCAATAAGGATTTCTCCTTCTCGGGCGCACAATTAGGTGACCAAACCTCTCCTTAGACAGAACTTTCTAGACATTTCCAATAATGCTATCTAATAATATTATTCAAATAATATGAATTATTGATCTGATAATGAAAAATACTGTGTAGTGATAATTATTGAAACAACAATAATATAAAATATCAACGTAGCAATTATTGAATCAATAAAATAAAATATTAAACAGTAATTATTGTAACAATTATTGAGTAGTGCCTTCTTACGTAAAAATCAATAATTGGTGCAATACCGTGTGCCATCTTGCAACACCGCCAGACATCGTGCTTTAACCACCGGGTATTCCAATAGTGTTAACGGTAAAAACTACGCCGTTATTTATAAAAACTCATACCTGTCATTTTCTTCATCCAATAACTTTTCGTTATAAATTATTAAGGATGTGTCGTGTAAATGCGAATATTCTCAAGCCAAGAGAATATTTCACGACCAAACGAATATTCCCCGACAACAATTTTATAACCACTTGATTATTTAAAAAAATTGTACATTTCACCCATAACTAACCACATTAATCAAATCAACCCCTTACTATTTCAAAATAATAATTAGAAAAAATTAAATCTTTATTTATAAAAAGTTGGGGCCTTACAGAAGTGGCTTACGAGGTAGCTTTACCTCCAGAATTAGAACATGTTCACAACGTTTTTCATGTGTCGGTGTTGTAACCTTATAAACCCGATTACAAACATGTGATCGAGTAAATATTTGTCTTATGAAGAGGTTCCTATCCAGATAGTCGACATGAAAGAACAAGTGCTCAAGAATAAGATGATACTTTTTGTGAAGGTAATATGGAGAAACTGAAAGTAATATGCACATAAGCTAATCATGTTTGATGATAAAGCATATACTTTGTAACAATCTTATTCATTTGTTAATAAAAAAATATTAATTTGTTAAAAGCTTTTAATTATCTACATGATGCTACTTTATAATATGTGATAAACCCATAGTTTTAAGCAATGCTTTTAAATAATGGTGATGATCATTTTAATGAGATCTAAATTCTTAGAAAGCTTAAAACTAAAATAGTTCCCAATCGTTGGATTACTAAATCGGGGATTAGTGAATCCGGATAGATTGGTATATACGTTGCTTGCTCATTGGATGATGATGATTGATCTCATATTCATTTGTGTGGAGACACTAAAGCAAGTATGTAGGTGCTTATTAGAGAATAAGTTCACTGAACGTGACTCGCTAAGGAATACCTAATGGAGTTTTACTTGCATATCAATAGGAATTCCTGTAGTGATAATAGTGCAAGTGATCCTTGGACTTGAGATCATCATAATATCTTGTATATGATGAGTTATATTTTGACTTATTCCTTAAGACCCTTAGGGTATATCAAAGGGTATGCTTGGGTATAATAAGTTGTACATGGAGATAATGTATGATCAATAAAGAATCTACCACTTCTAGTAAAATAAGAGAAATGTCCTATGTGATTCGATAAATGACAACCCAGTAGTCCTTGGCCAAGGCATAATGAAATTAGAAAAGAGTTTCTAATTTTCATTATTTGGAGTTCTGCATTTAAAAGTCGAAATACATATAATTAACTAAAATAAGACTTTACAGTAATTTCATGTCTTATAATTAATTGGGACATTGTATGGTGGAAGGATTAAATTATACGGTAACTATTTACTCAAAGGTTCTTTTATGATTAATGTTGAAATCTATATTATCTGGAAAGTCATTGATCGCAAGGGAGGCATATCCCTATTGTAGAATAAATATTATTTATTTAAATAAGATTAGAATGGTTCTAATTGATTTATTCACAACCAGTTTAATATGGAGAACCTAAAGAGCCACACCATAAAAAGAAGAATAATGTAATGGAATAATCGTAATAATATGTTAATTATATTTAATTTAATCTATGGTGATAAAATAAATTAAATAGCTTAATACTTATTATGTAATATTTTGGAAATATTAAATATATAAATTAATAAGAGGAGTCTTATTAATATTATTACAATTATTATTATTTTAATTTCTAAAGGGTTAGAAGTTAATTTAATACTAGTACTCTCATTTATTCCTAATAAGATTATGAGGCTAATTAATTAAAAGATTTTAATTAATTATTCATAATAAGATTGGAAGTATAATTAATTAAAGGAGTTTAATTAATTAAAATAAAACCCAAATCCTTAATTGTTAAGGAGGGTTGCCCACATCTATAAATAAGAAGAGTCTTATTAGGGGTGAGTGTAGTTGGCTTTCACAGCAGACGTAATTCTAATTGTTGGAGAGTACACTTTTTTTCTATAGAGAACGAAAACTAGGGTTTAGCCAACCACCCTTCTTCTTGAATATTTATTCTTCCTTGGTGGATCACCTCTAGAATCCAAACACTTGGGTGGCTAACGTTGATCAAAGGAATGAACCAAACCCGGTGGATTCAAGTTGAACGCGAAAAAGATTTGGAGGTGAACTTGTACATAAGGAAGCTCGAATGTTCAAGGGTATGATTCTTGTTCTTTATCTTTTCGTTTAATTAATAATTATGCATAAAGGATGATCCGGGTATATGGTTTGTAAATTTTTAAAACTCTAATTTTCATGCTTCCACTTATTTTGTGCAATTTGATTGCGTTCATGAATATTACAAGCCTAATAGTGGTATCAAAGCCAAACCTTTATGCAAATTATTAATTGTTTTAATATGATATGTATATGTATATGTGTTTAGAATAATTTAATTGGGCATAATTTGTTGTATAAAATTAGTATTTTATGAAAGAAAAAAAACGTGTAAGCCTCTTGCGTACTATTTTTCGTTTTTACGCTGAGACGGTTTATTTTAAAAACCGTTATCCGTGATTTAAAGGGTTATATATATATATATAGCATATATATATATATATATATATATATATATATATATATATATATATATATATATATATATATATTGTAATATAATATATTGCAATCTTCTTGACTCTTGAATCATTCACGTGAAGAGTAGCAGGCAAATCTTCCTATGTGCTATATATATATATATATATATATATATATATATATATATATATATAGAGTGGGATCCGGTCAGGGATCTAGGACTCTATAAAATACGGACTATTTTTTTAATTTTTTTTGCTTTTTTTTTGAAACAACTAAAAAAATTATGGAACCGGAATTTTTACATAATACAAGTGTTTTGAGTGTGATTTGGATGCCTATGCAAAACATGTATATGCAGTCTGTGCAGATTGTGCATACATGTTTTGGTATAGGTATCCAAAACACTTTATTATGTAAAAATTCCAATTCCATAATTATTAATTTTTTTTTAGTTGTTTCAAAAAAAAAAGCAAAAAAAAATAAAAAAAAAATGGTCAGATATTTTAGTTTGTCAAGGAGTCCGGGACGAGGATCTCGTGTCTGATATATATATATATATTCAATATTGTTAACAGGTTATTTGTTATTATATTTATATAAATATCATCACGAGCTTGATATTCACATGAATCATTGATTCATCACGGTAATTTATATGGTGGCACGATATCACAGATGACTTATATATATATATATATATATATATATATATATATATATATATATATATATATATATATAATTCTTAATTATTTTAATCTTAAAATAAAAAGGTTTATTTTAATTTTAAAATTGGATTTCATGTTAATTAATTAGAGTTGGAATTGGATTCTATGATAACTAGTTGGAGTTGAAATTGGATTCCATGTTTCCTTAAATAAAGGAGTTTATTTAGATATGAAATAAGATTTCATATTATTTAAAATAAAGGAGTTTACCTGTGAATAGGAAAGTGAATCCATGTTTTCTTAAATAAAGGAGTTTATTTAGATATGGAATAAGATTTCATATTATTCAAAATAAAAGAGTTTATTTATGAATAGGAATGAGAATCCGTGTTTCCTTTAAATAAATGAGTTTTTTTTTACTTGGAATTGGATTCCATAATTAATTAAAATAAAGGAGTTTATTTTGATTAAAGAATTTGATTAAAATAAAATAGTTTATTTTATTTAAAATTGGATAAATTAAAATAAAAGAGTTTATTTTTATTTAAATTTGGATTAAAATAAAGAAGTTTATTTTGATTCAAAATTAGATTTTATACTAACTAAATTTGCCCATTAAATGATATCAATATATATTTTGAATGTTTATTATTCATGAGATGAATGTTATTTATTGATGCATATGGTGATGTGTATGATAATAAATGGGATTGATTATGGACTATTGACCAATGTGATTGGATTTTATTTTAGTTGGATGCATGAATGTATGTGTTTTATTAAATGGGGTCTGCGTACCTCGTATTCTCTAATTTTTTCTTAATGTAAATTCTATCTTCCTCCTATGTACTTTCCCTTGACTATTGATCAAGGTTTTTATTTATTTTAAATAGTTTTGTAATATGAATAGTTAGAATTAATTTTGAAGAATTGGAGATCAAGGAGCAAGGAGCGCTTGAAGACTCGTTTATAATGGAGCCCGGGTTTAAATGTAATAGTTATATTTAGATATTAATTCTTGCACCCCTAGGGTTTGACCTTTTGGTTCACTTTGTGGCTCTAGTGAACCAAACTAGAATAAAAGTCCATAATCAATCCGGGTAGAATATAGTATTCTATATGTGCATGCTTATACTAAATATATATTATATATTATGCAAACATGATTAGCATGTTAATTAATATGCGCATATTATATATATATATATATATATATATATATATATATATATATATATATATATATATATATATGTGTGTGTGTGTGTGTGTGTGTGTGTGTGTGTGTGTGTGTGTGTGTGTGTGTGTGTGTGTGTTTGTGTGTGTGTGTGCATGCACGCTAAACAAGATGAGACAAATTAATAACAAACCCCTCAAATTTGTTTATATTAAGTCCTAAGCGTTCAAAGATATTTGGAATATCGAACGTCGCCTTCTAGCATGGTAAAAAATAAAAGAGTATCAATTAATTATTATAAGTTTGTTGTGTCACCACAAGGCTTATCTTAATTCTTTGAGATGTTAATTTTATCATATTTGATGCTTGTAAAGAAAATTGAACAATGTTGTTTTGTTATGTCACCACAAGGATAATATTTTTCTTTTTTGAATATATGGAGTGCTAGGTTGGACTTAACTTGGATAATTTTGATTCGGATGTGCCACCACTTGATCAAAATAATCTAAGAGGCAAAATACAAGGGGTTGCATAGTTGATGTAATTGACAAGAGTTGTCTACCTATTTATTTATATAAAGTTTGTTTTGCACACATAAGGCTATATACATTTGAAATGAGATCCTTATTCTCACTAGGAAATCTTTAATTAGATTTTGTCGAACTATATAAGTGAGGGTAATATAGTTTGATGAAAATAGTGGGAGATACCAATTTAAAACAAGACCTAAATTATTTTGGTAATTACTAATAGAATGTATGCTAAAATGTTGTTAATTATAAATTCATTTACAGAATTTTACAATGTCTAAAATTACTATCACTACGTAGCATATTAGATGCTAAATTAATCTAACCGAAATAAACGGATTGGTTAAGGAAATTTGAGAATAGTTCTCATGACTGAAAAGCTATCTTATGTCCTTAATACGTCTTTCCTGCAATGGTTGCAGACAATGCCTCTGAGGAAGAGATTGGTACTTTTAGAAAGTGGCAAGATGATGCAAAGTTGGCTCAATGCATTATGCTCGCATCCATGAATAATGAGCTTCAGCGTCAGCATGGAACTATGGATGCTCCTACTATACTCCTGCACGTCAAGTAGTTGATGGTGAGGAAAGTAAGACTAATAGATATCAGATATCTAAGGAGCTATTCCGATCTAGATTGATCGATGACACTACGGTACAGATAAAAGTCCTTAACATTATCAATATGATTGACAAATTAGGACAACGGGTTTTGTCATGGATGGAGAGTTGAGCCAAGATTTGATCTTGCACTCACTTCCGGACTCCTCTCACAATTGTTATGAATTTTTTATATGAACAAGCTAGATATCAGCCTCGTTGACTTGCTTAACATGTTGAAAAATGTTGAGAGTCACTTTACAACCAAGAAAGACCTAGTCTTACTGGTAGGGGCCAAAGGATCTTCTAAAAAGAAGTACGATTCAAAGAAGGTAAATAGAAAGGCAATAATATAGTAAAGAACAAAACTGATATGGATAGCAAAGGAGTTTACTTCCACTTCAATAAGCATGGACACCGAAAAGAAACTGGAAGAAGCATCTTGCAGAGGATAACCAGAAGAAGCTTAGTGAAGTTTCTGTTACAAATATAATTTTGTTCATGATTTAAAATAAAATTTTCTTTAAGTCAAGGTTCTACTTGGGTATTGGATACCAACTTTGGTTATCATAAATATAGATTTATGAAGGGACCAAACATAAGTAGAAAGCTAAACAAAGATAAGTAATCCTATGTGTGGGAAATGAAGCAAAGGTTGTTGCATTAGCCATAGAAACTTATAGTTTGGCATTGCCTACGGGCAAATCTATTAAGTCAATAAGTTTTTATTGTATTTCAGTTCTTGTTAGAAACATTATTTACATTTTGTTGTTGGACAATGAAATCTTTGGTAACAATTGTTGTTCTATTTATAATAATAATGTTTTGTATAGAACTGGAATATTACTTAATGGATTTTGTATACTTGACTTACGTGGAAATAATTTTGCAAATTGAACAAACTAGTATAAGAAAAGGAGATGATCATTCAAAGAGTTAAATGTGTGTATTTGCTGAAATACACGTGTGAATTATTTGAAAGGTTCAAAGAATTCAGAAGTGAAACAAATTGGCAAAGTATTAAGATTCTTTGATTAGATCAAGGAATAAATACTTGTGCAATAATTTTCTAGATCATCTCAAATGGTTTTCTCATAATGGACGCCTCCTGATACGCAATAATTGATTGATGTATCTGAAAGGAAAAATCGTACCTTGTTGGACAAGGTACAGTCCATAATGATTATACCGACATTCTAGTATCCTTCTAGGGTCATGCCCTAGAAATGGCTGCATATCTACGAAAAGGGTAACCTCAAAATCTGGCCCCAAGACTCCATAAAAGTTATGGACATGGATGATTCCTAATCTTAAGTATATTATGATAAGGGGTTGTCCAACTTATGTGAAAAAGGTTTCAAAGAATAGGCTTGATTCAAGATTTGACAAGTACAAATTTGTGGGACATCCTAAAGTAAGTTTAGGGTATATGTTCTATAATCTTACTTAGCAAAAGGTGTTTGTTTCGAAACACACTTCCTTCTAAGATAAAGGTGTTTATCATTGAAGGGGCTAATTGGAGGATAATAGAATCTTGAAGAGTTCAAGAACCACAAAACACTATAAGTCAAATAAGAGGAACTTGTAGATATACCTATTGTACCACAACCGAATCATAAATCTGGAATAGTACCAAAGATAGCTGGGAGGTATGGATTCATCATAGATGATGATGATGAGGTACGCATCATAGACGATGATGATTCAGGTATATACGATGAGGTAAGAGTTGTAGACACTTAGAGAAATGGATTGAAGCAAGCTTCTCAAAAAATGGAACATTCATTTTGATGAAACAAATTAAAAGAGTTTGATTTTATCACAAATAATAATGAACCTAGTGTGTGACGTCCCCAAATCCGGGTTCCAAGAACCTCGGACTTGGTACGTTACGATACTTCATCATCATACATATTCTATCATCTAATGCAGAACAAATAAATATATATTGTTTATTTTACATAATTCTATAACATTTCCCAGGTTTATTAACCTTAACTGAATACATACCTTCAAAATTTCAAAGGTTTACAATAAGATAACTAAATAGTTATTCTTACAACAATCTATTACTATATTTTTCTTTTTGTCTCGGTCCTTCTTCAAGCCTTCGCCTTTATCTGAAATTTATTATCATGATATAGCAAGGGTGAGCAACTACTTTGCCCAGCAAGTTTAAATTCAATAAAGATATATCATGATTGAAAGAATAATAAGCTTTCAAGTTTTCAACAATTTAATAATTGTGAAGGAACATGAATCAAGATGTCAATAATTGAATGACTGAATCAATAATGTTTGAAGGTCAACAATGACCATGAACAATTTAACTGAACCTTATGGTAATGAAGGTGATCATCCTTTTATACCTGATGAACATATGGAACATGCACTAAATGTGAATCAATAATCAGTTTAGACATGAATAATCATCAATAATCATTCACTAACATACTTTGGAATATAACTCGAGTTTGAGTTAAGAAAACTTGCATGCATAGTTGATTACTGCTACGTAATTTAATTTATTCTCTTTATTGAAAAGACCTATCAGGTATAAGATTAATCTTTTAATTAGCATATCCTACCTTATTCCATAATACTATCTAACACTTAATCACATAATCATATATTAGATAAACTTACCACAACATTTATTTACTTACTTATAATCTCATCATCTTATATTAACTTGTCTAACTTTCAATCACAAAGTTAAGTATTAGACATTACACTATAACCTTAGTATTATCATTAACTTAATTCATCATTACTCTTGCTAAAATATATATAGCACCTTACTAAGTATATATATTTCTATACATATACTCATATTCGTTTAACCTCATAGCTTTTCTTCCTGTGAAATCTTATTTCGTTAATAAAATTCCACCTGTATTAATATAACATTTCTTACACTATTCAATTCACATCAAATTTTACAGGTATCATAATACCTTATTCTTGATATTCATTCAAATACATATCAATTCATTTATAGGGTTTTGGAATTTTGTAACCCATATTTCTTTATTCTCATTCAATTAAGAAACCATATAGGTTCTTCTTAAAAATTTAAATAAATCCTCAAATTATCTTCTAGGTTTTATTCTTTAACCTTTATTCTAATCATTCAAGATTTTATAAATTTTTGGGTTATCACATTTACCCCTTCTTCTAAGAATTTCGTCCTAGAAATTTCAGTCTACTAATCACCACTCCTTTTATTCATCAAAACTAAGTTTTCAAATTAACCTTTTACTAGTTTTCATGCTCAATTTTATGAGTACATCTTGCTTCCTACTATGAGGAGTTATGCTACTATCACATTCTTTCATGACTTTTCTCTAAGGAGTTAAAACTTTTCAAATCATGCTGAGAATAAAATTGATATCCTAAATTTGCTAGCATAATCCAAAGGATTAGATTGTATCTCATCATATATTACCTATTCTCTCATCATAGCAAAGCTAACTTGCAAGCAACACCTAATGTGTTGTCCAAATAATAAGTTGCCAACTAAAGAAGTTGTTTACCTACTAAAGTTAACTTAATCATTACATTCCACTCCTTTTTTCCCTCCTCTAATTTTCGGCCACATGCCCTCTTTATCCACCAATTTGGTTGTTATTAGCTAGCTTAATTAATGACTATAATAACCTCTCCAAGTGGGCTTAACAATTGGGCTTGCAATTAAATGTTTAATGGGCTTGCCCTTTTATTATCATGCTTACTAAAAATTTTGAATTTTGGCTTCCACATTAATTCAATTGGACCATTATTATAATTATGTTGTACATGACCTCTTGGGCAAATTTCATAAACTAATTGCCCTAAAATTAATTTCATTGAGCTAACAAATTTACTTGTTTTACTTACTAACAAAAACTAACTTGGGATTTCAACCCTAATTAAATTGGGTTATTATAATACTTGTCACATACAATAATAGATTGTTATAAGAATAATTATTTAGTTATCTTATTGTAAACCTTTGTAATTTTGAAGGTATGTATTCAGTTAAGGTTAATAAACCTGGGAAAATGTTATAGAATTATGTAAAATAAACAATATATGTTTATTTGTTCCGTATTAGATGATAGAATATGTATGATGATGAAGATGTCCCCAAATCTGGGTCCCAAGAACCTCAGACTTGGTACGTTACGATACTTCATCATCATACATATTATATCATCTAATGCGAAACAAATAAACATATATTGTTTATTTTACATAATTCTATAATATTTTCCCAAGTTTATTAACCTTAACTGAATACATACCTTCAAAATTACAAAGGTTTACAATAAGATAACTAAATAGTTATTCTTACAACAATCTATTACTGCATTTTTCTTTTGTCTCTGTCCTTCTTCAAGCCTTCACCTTTGTCTAAAATTTATTATCATGATATAGCAAGGGTGAGAAACAAATTTGCCTAGCAAGTTTTAAATACAATGAAGATATATCATGATTGAAAGGAATGGATACACTTTCACATTTTCAACAATATATTAATTGTAAAATAACATGAATCAAGTTTCAATAATTTCATGACTGAATTAATAATGTTTAAAGGTCAACAATGACCATGAACAATTTAACTGAACCTTATGGTAATGAAGGTGATCAGCCTTCCATACCTGATGAACATATGCAACATGCACTATGTGCGAATCAAAAATCAGTATAGATGTGAATAATCAACAACAATTATTCACTAACATGCTTTAAACATACAACTCAAGTTTGAGTTAGGGAAACTTGCATGCATAGTCGATTACCGCTACTCAATTTAATTTATTCTCTTTATTGAAAAGACCTATCAGGTATACGATTGATCTTACAATTAGCATATCTTACCTTATTCCATAATACTATCTAACACTTAATCACATCGTCAAATATTAGATAATCTTACCACTATATTCATTTACTTACTTATAATCTCATCATATTATATTAACTTATCTAACCTTCAATCACAAAGTTAAGTATTACACATTACACCTTAGTCTTAGTATTATCATTATACTTTGATAATCTTTTCATCACTTATAACTTATACTTATAAGTTTTCCCTTTATATGTTATCTTAGTAAGCTAGATAACCTTTCAGTAAACTGAAATATCATTTCAAAGACACCGGATTACATTTCAAAGATCCCGAAATTACTATTTCAAAGAGACCACAAAATATTTCAAAGAGATGAAACCATTTCAAAGAATCAAAATCCAATTCAAAGACCACGAATCCTCATTTTAGTCTACTACAAACATAATATAGTTCATTGAATACCAAATTCAACAAATCTCTTATTTTAATCTCCCATCGAATATTACTAATTATATAATAATATTTTATGCTAAGGTTATTAACCTTCTAATAACAATCCAGTCAAATACTACAAATAATATCTTAATCCAATATTATTAGCCATATAACAATAATTTAAGTCGTTAATCACATTTAATAAACAATTTAGTTCAATTGTTTTCCTTTCCTTAATTAACTCATTAAACATTCTAAAATTCCATAAACATCACAACACTTCACACCCGACCTAAAACTTCATCAAAAATCTACATAAGTCATGCTCAAGGGTCTCAAGTCATAAATTATATTTTTCATATTTTTGGACATCATAAATTTAATTAAATCCATTTATCCATTTATCATCATTTAGATAAAAAAATATCACTCCCAAAAATAATTTTTTTCTGAGATTTGACAGAATATAGTTCCATATTGAACATATATTTTTCCCAGAATTTTTAAAATCCATTTACTATATTTAAATAGTCCATAATAGCCAAATATTCTTAGATTTTTCATAAATCGAGATTAACTCCACAAATTCTGATATTTTTACAGTATTTTCCTGTTATACACATGTACTTCTAGTAAATATTTTGTAATTTTTGGACTTATACACAGAGAGTTATTCGGGTGGCTTCATAAAAATAGTCCTTCAACGTAAAATCCATAACTCTCAAACCGTATGGCCATAAATTCTCAAATTTTTACACAACCTTCATATCTTCCGATATTTGCACTCCAAACTTTTCCAGATTTTTCAAAGCACATAAAGTGGATGAAATTACCCCCGTTTCAGACTGATCCAAAACATTTTTAAGAAATTGGACTGTTTTCATCAAAATCCACACCACGACTTTTAGAAACATATTTTTTGAGTTCTACCACTTGGGTTTACTAGTCAACACATATATCTAGCACCTCTCTTTGACGGATCGAGAAAAGAATGCATAGATCAAAAACGGTAAACATGCAAAGCACCTAAAAGATTGGGTTTTCAAAATTAGAAAAATTAATTTTTGTACCTTGACTTTTTAGCCTCCTTCCTTCTATACCCAAAGTAGGTTATAAAATTTTCGGTGCATGAACTTAGGACCTCTTCCTTTCTTCTTCTTCTTCCCACAAGTTTCTCTCTCTCTTTCTAGTATTTTCCTTTTCTCTCTCTATTTTTTTCTTTCTCTATCAAATAAAATGAGAATAAAATTGATATCCTAAATTTGCTAGCATAATCCAAAGGATTAGATTGTATCTCATCATATCTTACCTACTCTCTCATTATAGCAAAGCTAACTTGCAAGCAACACTTAATGTGTTGTCCAAATAATAAGTTGCCAACTAATGAAGTTGTTTACCTACTAAAGTTAACTTATTCATTACATTCGACTCCTTTTTCCCTCCTCTAATTTTCGGCCTCATGCCCTTTTTATCCACCAATTTGGTTGTTATTAGCTAGCTTAATTAATGATTATAATAACCTCTCCAAGTGGGCTTAACAATTGGGCTTGCAATTAAATGTTTAATGGGCTTGCTGTGACGCCCCCAAATCCGGGTTACCTGACCCCCGAGTTTGGTGTTCACGATCCACAATATAATAACATCTAATTACCCATTTAAATATAAATAGGAATACATAACTCATTAACATAAGTTGTTAATACATAAGTCCCAGGTTTGTTAACCTTAAAATTACAAACATACCCCTTAGATAAACAAAAAGGGTTTACAATTCAACATAATAATAATACTGTTCATTATACTACTCCAGTATCTTGCATTTGCCTTTGTTCTTCTTTGACCCGCTGGCCTCTTCGTTCCTAGCTGAAATGTTTTATTTATAGCAAGGGTGAGCAACGAGTTTGCCCCGCAAATTAAGACATACAATAATTGTATACGAATCAATAAGAATATACTATCTATTTTGATAGAATGAAACCAATGTTCGGTGATCTTTGAAATAGCTGAACAAATCGTTAATCAATAACAAATCTTCTCGTATTCTAGGCAACATAATAATTTGATAATGAAAGAGTACAACGCTTTCAAAGTTTCTACGATATTCTATTGAATAATCAAGAATCGATTCTACGCAATTACAAAGTGGAAATGTTTTCCAGATTTATGCTGAGCGATCCATTGGATCTAGAACTTCTACTTTCTCGGGTATCTATCAAAGATTTACTTTAATACATACGCAGGAGTATCAGATAACCATAAAGACTAAATCATACCCCTCTGCAAGTACTTAGAGTCGGCCAACTCCTTGTACCCTATATTATGCATAATACTTAGGTCGCGTGCAATGGTCGATTATACGACTTAAAATAAATGTTCCCTTTATATAAAAGGTTATTCTTCTCAGTCTCAGAATCAAGATTTAATTTAACAATGAAATTTAATGATTTCAACTTCTATTTACTTATCCATCTAGCCGAAATAATTGGCATCGATCTATCAATAACAATTGAATTCTCTTCTCAAATCTATCAAGTTCTAACAAATGTTGCTCAGCCGAATAATTAGCTAAGACATTTCTCAACATAATTTGACAATAAAGCAGAATTATCTCAGATCATGTCAATTCTATCTTCTACGAATATGAATATCCAACCACAGTTATTCTATAAATGTATATTCTCCGAATCAGTAATTCAATTTGAATTATTAATCATGCACTAACTATGAATAAACAACAATAAATTCCCTGGACATGGTATAATTAGCAATAATTAACCATTATAATAATTAAATGAATATAACTCAAGGTTGAGTTAGGAAACTTGCCTTTCGCGTTGATTACAGCTACACAATATAATTAACGGCGTTCGTAAGACCTATAATCAACAATGTCGGTCTCACAATTAGCACAATCATTTATAATACGTAACACTGTATTCTACAGTCAAACTTCTCCTAGACACATTACCACATAGCCACATTAGTGTTTATAACCTATATAAACACTTAACAAGTCTAACTAGTTCGGTCTGGTAGGACTTCGGTCCATTCTCGGTGTTCTAGTCACCTTATTCGATAATTAATACATTGATTGTCAATTAAACTTGGTCTCTAAGCTTCAATATTATTTTAGATAAGTCAAATATCATTTATAATATTTTTCGAAAGCTTTTAATAATTTATAAACAATTATTATAATTTATAATAATTTTTCAAACACTTTAATCATTTTTAAATGATTTAATTATCAAATAATATTATCATTATTAATATTTTAAAAAATAATATTAATAACATACTTGTCAAAATAATAAAGTTATTATTAATAACTTAAAATATTTTTAAATCATCAATATTCTACTTAAATAATTTTTAAAATAATTAAAATCATTTTTATATCATCACCATTAATATCTAAATATTAATGAAATTATTATCAAATATTAAAAGTAATTAATTATCACTTAAAATATTTTTAATTCATTTTCTCATTTTTAAATGATTTTAAATTAATAAATTCATTTTTAATTCATTTATTTAATATTATAATTAAATAAATCTAATATCTTTATTATTAATTTATTAATGAGAATTCTCCAAAAATATTGAAAATTATATTTTATAATTCAAAATAGTTTCTAACACTTTATTCTTATTTAAAATGATTTTTAAATCCATATCTGAGCTACTGAGCTACGAGCTAAGGAGCTAATGAGCTAATGAGCTAACCTCCCCGAGGGAGGAAGAGCGACTTCGGGGGAAAGCGTTCAACTCTTCTTGCGCTTGAAGCCAACTCTTGTTTGCACGGTACTTGCGTTTTGCGACCCGACTATTTCCTCCGAGGAAATAGAATAAGGGAAGACCACTTTTGAGCCCAACCTCAATCATTTTTATCTTATTTATTTAATTTAATAACTAAATAAATCTAATATCATTAATATTAATTTATTAATGAAAATTCTCCAAAAATATTAAAAGTAACATTTTATAACTAAAAATATTTTTAAATACTTTATTCTTATTTAAAATGATTTTCATAATATTAAATTATTTTTCTCTAATTTACTTAATATACTAATTAAATAAATTAAATATTATTTTATTCAAATAATTATAATTATTAAAGAAAAATGTCCCAAATAATTAAAAGTTATTTTTCGAATTTAAAATGATTTTAAAAACCATTTTTAGTAATTTTTATAATTTATTTCTATTTTAAAGCATTTTCTGAAATATTCAGAAAATAAAATAATTAAAACCGTCGTTGTAGGCCTTTAGCGACACAAAGCGTCGCTGTTGGTGTTCTTGAGCTCAAGAACACCGATGACTTTCAATTATCAGTCGCCTGTTTGACCAACCATAAAAATTGAATCTAATCTTGATCTGGCTAGGTTAAATCTTCAATCGTGTAGTGACAATGTAACTCTACAATATCCAACTCACACTTTGATCAAACAATAACACAACAAGATGATCTACGCCTTCGCATTCATTGTCAGACAGATTCTGGGATTACCCAGAAACCCAGCAGTCTGAGTAACCACTTTCCAATTAATATTTCTATAAGATACGTTCATGATTCATGTAATAAAATGGTTCCATTACATACTACTTGTGTCAAGGAACAAGCACGAAGCAACAGATCAGATAAAAAATAACACAACAGCCAGATTTAATCTGGTTGTCAGAAACTAAGTTCATAAATTTTCTGGAAATTCCCAGAAAGTGAAGTCATGGCCGATTGGCCTACTTTGACCAAATATTACACTCATCCTGTTGATCAACTATATGATATAAAGTTATAAATCTATATTCAGGATACCAGGCTACACATTTATTATAACAACAACAACAAAATTCATAAACACTGACAAATCCGGACACTACAAAAGCTTGTCAAACGCTCTTTAACACTTTCTGGGTTACCCATAAAGTTCATAGTCATGCCCGGTCAACGGGTTTTGACCATGAATAACTTCAAATCTAGACATCAACTAACTGTAATACCACTTCCAATTTAAAGACAACATGTCAGGCTACATATTAAAGCTTTAAAACAACTCATAACATGAATGCATGAAGATCTAAGCCAACTGACATTTGCTTGTCAGACAACTTTAGAGCTCAAGAACAGATTTTGGAAAAATCACTTTTTACCCATTTTGATGTTATGGATCAATGGTAGATCATCATAGATCTTCATAAAACATCCATTAGCAAGATTCTAAACACTTAAACACAAAAGTTTTCAAAGCATACAAGATCAAAAATAAAAATTAGGTTTATACCTTTCTAATTCAATCTTTGATCTTGATCTTCCTAATCTGATATTGGTTGATCAAGGAATGTTTTTAGGACTAATCTACTAGCTATTTTCGGAGCTTCTAGTGAGAGAGGGAGTTGGTGAGAGCAAGAGAGCAAATAAGCCAAATGTATTAATTTTCTCTCTCTAAATCTCTTATATATTGCTTATATTGTTGCAAGATCTGATCATTTTCTGCTGGTGGCTGATGTTTTGTCTCACAAAGTCAATGTAGTTGTTAACCCACTAAAGTTGCTAGCATTTTTACAAGTTAGCTAATTAAAGAATATAAAAAGGGCATTTTGGTCATTTACAAAATAATTTTAAGGGCAATCTTGATAATGTCCATACCCTTAGGGTTTAACCCTTAGGGTTTAACCCTAAGGCTCTAACCCTTAGGTTTTACATTATTAGTTCCATAATTTCTAATTAGGGTTTTAATTTAGAAAAATAAATATTCTAAATTATAATTAGGGTTTGTAAAATAGAAATTAATATAACTAAAATATAATTAGGGTTTTCTAATCATATTAAAGTTTAATACACACATTAGGCTTGCCAATTAGGATTAGGGTTTCCTAATTTATGGTTTAGGATTCCCGAATATGAAATTAGGGTTTCCCGGCGTACAATTAGGGTTTTCAACTGTACAATTGATTTTCTAAATCTGAGATTAGGGTTTCTAATCCCTTATCAGGGTTTATTAATTACAAACCTTATCCTGATCAATCATTGATCAATATCTCTATACAGTACAAACACGTACATATCAATATAATTATTTTAATTATATTTGCTATCGAATCCCTTTTCCAGAAATTAGGGTTAGGGTTTCTAAAGCTGTTAAGCACAACTCTACTCTAAAATTTATTAGTCAATACACAAATTGACCTTCTCGAGACTCGCATCACAAATACTTGTCACACAATTGATAATTAATATTAATATTAATTAAAAAAAATTATTCGTAAAATTTTGATTATTCGAAATCCCAGGTTATCACACTTGCACTTTAATTATCATGCTTACTAAAAATTTTGAACTTGGGCTTCCCCATTAATTCAATTGGGTCATTACTATAATTATCTTATACATGACCTCTTGGGCTAATTTCATAAACTAATTGCCCTTAAATTAATTTTATCTACAAGTCCCACACTAAAAATATAATTGGGCTTGTTTAAATAATATAACTTCATTAGTACATTAAATTTTAATTCACTTGAACTCTAATTAAATTATTGGGCTATGATATCATTATAGTCCAATACTTTTAATTCTATTTTACCCTAATCATTTAATTAGGGTTCCACTACACCTTTGTAAATAAATTCTTTACTTATGCCCTTTTAATTTCATAACCCAATTAGACTTGGTTATAAAATTAATTATTTTGAGATATATAAAATAAATCTCTTAATGTTAGTATATATATTTATATACTAATATTCTCACATATTATAACCTCTTAGGTTATTTAATTATCACACCTAATATGTATATTATGTTACATAACTTAATTCTTCATTCACTTTTATATACAAAATAAATGTATTCACATTATATAATGTATATATATTTAATCATACACATAATTCACATAATCATAACATATTTCACTTCTCACAGTAATTTTGACTTTTCTTAATAAAAAGTCAACTATTGACTTTGACCAAAAAGTTAACCCTTACACATTTTGTGTTTATTATCCATTCTGACTAAACTTGACGTTCCGGACGCAACCGAGCAGTCCGTGCTTCAAAATTATATCTCTAACTCAAATTTTATGTTTTAAATTACCTCCTTCATATTGCTAATCGTATTAACTAACGATTTTATACTTATTCAATTCACATCAAATTTTACAGGTATCATAATAGCTTATTCTTGATATTCATTCAAATACATATAAATTCATTTCTAGGGTTTTGGAATTCTGTAACCCATATTTTTTTATTCTCATTCAAATAACAAACCATATAGGTTCTTCTTAAAAATTCTAAGAGCATTCACAACAGTTTCCCCAATAGATTCTCTATCCCCACGTTTGAAGAATATATCAATAATTAAATCAGTATCCAGCAGTTTTCTTATCCTTATATAATTCTCTATTTTAATCCCTATATATGATTTGACTCCTCAGGATGAGAGAATCAAAAGAGCGTTCCCTATTTATGTAAAATGACATTTCACACCCTATTTATTGCAATTTTATGTTGGTTAAAGGATCTTATCTCACTTAATTGCTGATTTGAGTATGCCTATCAAATTCACTCATTTTTATTTTTTAAACAAAAGATTTAAAGAAGAAAGAGAACTATAAAAAAATTTAAAAATCAGTCAAATTTTGATTTTGATCATTTTGTAAAAAATATTACTAATAATTATAAATTTTATTATTTTATAATTAAAATAAAGTTCTCATAAACACAGAATGATCATTGCACATTTTGATTTCTAGCAATATCTATTTTTAAATTAAAATAATTACAATTTTTAAATTCAAACAACAATTACTTTTAAATAAAAAATAGTTACAACGTTCAAAACATGATTTGACTGTTGGAACTTTCAAATTTTAACTTTTAAATTTTAATTTTAAATTTCAAAATTTAAAATTTAAGAAATCAATATAAAGAACCTGTTGGGTACATAGTGAAAAAATTGAATCCCTATCCTATAGAATGACCCAATAGCACTGCAGAGTAGGGATAAAGATAAGGAAACTATTGTGAATGCTCTAAATAAATCCTCAAATTCTCTTCTAGGTTTTTTTATTTAACCTTTATTCTAATCATTCAAGATTTTATAAATTTTCGGGTTCTCATTGTGGGAGCACCGTGATATTCCTAGTATTATATGTTGATATTCAACGGATAAGGAATAACATACCAATGCTACAATCAGTGAAGATAAAGTTGTCTAAACATTCCTCCATGAATGATTTGGGAAGAGTGTCTTAATTGGGGATACAAATCTATATAGATAGATTTAAAAGGATGCTCGGCTTAACCCAAGGAACGTATATTCAGTTGATGCTAAAGTCGTTTAGCATGACATACTCCAAGAGATATCTCATGTTGATGAGCTCTGGAGTGTATCTCTCTTAATAGTCCCCATGGACTCATAAAAGAGAGATCACATAAGTAACTATCATGTATGCAAAGAAATGTATGAGACCTGAAGTTGATCAGTTATATTCTGGAGAAGTTCACTGTGAGTTAGTGAAAAACATCTTAAAGTACTTAACCGACATTAAGGATGTGATTAAAATTTATGGTGGGTCTAAATTAAAACTAGAGGGCTTAACAGACTCAAGTTTTTTTCCCAGACAGACCAAGACGACAGAAAATTCACTTTAAGGTAAATCGTTACCTTGAACAGTGGTGCAGTGAATTGGAAAGATTTCAAACAACAAAGAGTTGTTGGTTTAGTGATAAAGACAAAGTATATAGCTATTAATGAAGCTGCAAGTTGATTGTTTGGATGAAAAATTCCATACAGAACTAGGAATAGTTCCCAAGTCTTATCTTGAATCTAAACATGGGTTGTGGCACTTTAATTTGATTATAAGAATTATTAAAAGATGAGAAATCACCATAGAGATAGTGGAATCTGAAGAACAACATTACATATCCATTAACTAAAGCTTATCCAACAGCAAGATAATCGTCACTTAGAGAAGAGGGTATGAGATACCATGGCGATTGGCTTTAGTGGAAGTGGGAGATTGAAATTAGTATGCACACAAGCCAATCATGTTTGATGATAAAGCATATAATTTGTGACAATCTTATTCATTTATTAATAGAAAATATTAATTTATTAAAGGCTTTTAATTATCTACATGATGCTGCTTTATAATATGTGATAAACCCATAGTTTTAAGCAATTCTTTTAGAATAATGATGATGATCATTCTAATGAGATTTAAATTCTTACAAAGCTTAAAACTAAAATGGTTCCCAATCGTTGGATTACTAAATAGGGGATTACTGAATCCGAATAGATTGGTACATACGTTACTTTCTCATTGGATGAGGATGATTGATCTCATGATCATTTGTGTGGAGACACTAAAACAAGTATGTAGGTGCTTATTAGAGAATAAGTTCACTGAACGTGGCTCGCTAAGGAATACCTAATGAAGTTTTACTTGCCTGTCAATATGAATTCCTGTAGTGATAGTAGTACAAGTGATCCTTGGACTTGAGATCATCATAGTATCTTGTGTATGATGAGTTATACTTTGACTTATTCCTTTAGACCCTTAGGGTATATCAAGGGTATGTTTGGGTATAATAAGTTGTACATGGAGATAATGTATGATCAATAAAGAATCTACCACTTCTAGTTAAAGAAGAGAAATGTCCTATGTGATTCGATAAATGACAACCCAAAGAGTCCTTGGTTAAGGCGAGTAATGAAATTAGAAAGGAGTTTCTAATTTGCATTATTTTGAGTTGTGCATTTAAGAGTCGAAATACATATAATTAAATAAAATAAGACTTGATAGTAATTCCATGTCTTATAATTAATTGGGACATTGTATGATGGAAGGATTGAATTCTACGGTAATTATTTACTCAAAGGTTCTTTTATGATTAATGTTGAAATCTATATTATCTGAAAAGTCGTTGATCGCTAGGGAGGCTTATCCCTATTGTAGAATAAATATTATTTATTTAAATAAATTAATAGTTTAATTTATTTATTTAAATAAGATTAGAATGGTTCTAATTGATTTATTCACAACCGATTTAATATGGAGAACCTAAAGGGTCACACCATAAAAGGAAGAATAATTTAATGGCATAATCGTAATAATATGATAAGTGTATTTAATATAATCTATGGTGATATAATAAATTAAATAGCTTAATATTTATTATTTAATATTTTGGAAATATTAAATATATAAATTAATAAGAGGAGTTTTATTAATATTATTACAATTATTATTATTTTAATTTCTAAAGAGTTAGAAATTAATTTAATATTAGTACTCTCATTTATTCCTAATAAGATTAGGAGGCTAATTAATTAAAAGATTTTAATTAATTATTCCTAATAAGATTCAGAGCATAATTAATTAAAGGAGTTTAACTAATTAAAATAAAACCCAAATTCTTATTTGTTAAGGAGGGTTGCCCACATCTATAAATAAGAGGAGTCATATTATGGGTGAGTGTAGTTAACGCTTTCACAACAGACGTGATTCCAATTATTGAAGAGTACACTCTTTTTCTATAGAGATAGAAAACTAGGGTTTAGCCAACCACCCTTCTTCTTGAATATTTCTTCTTCCTTGGTGGATCACCTCTAGAGGCCAAACACTTGGGTGGCTAACGTTGAACAAAGGAAGGAACCTAACCCGGTGGATTCAAGTTGAACGCGAAAAAGATTTGGAGGTGAACTTGTACCTGAGGAAGCTCGAATCTTCGAGTGTATGATTATTGTTCTTTATATTTTCGTTTAATTAACAATTGTGCATAAATGATGATCTAGGTATATAGTTTGTAATTTTTTAAAACTCTAATTTTCATGGTTCCGCTTATTTTGTGCAATTTGATTGCGTTCATGAATATTACAAACCTAACAGAAACCATAATGTCGAAGAGGCTACGTGGGAACTCGAAGATTAAATAATGAAGAACTACCCTGAGTTATTTGTTTAATCTGTGTCGTCGATTCTGGGGACAGAATCTCTGTAAGGAGGGAAGAATGTGACGAATAAATTATTTGAGTTGTGATTCTAGGGACAGAATCCTTGTAAGGAGGGAAAGATGTAACAATCCAAGATTTTATTTGTAATTTAAATTACTATTTATTAAATTAAATAAATATTATATTGATGCAGTTTATTGTTTATGGATATTTGTGAATTAAATTTATTAGAAAATACTCTAATTTAATTTAATAGTTTGAGAGTTGTAAGATAACATGAGATTTTATATTGTTGTTTTAATTTCATAATTTAAAATGGTATGTTAAATTATTAAATAAAATTATAATGAGATTATAATTTTGTGATATTTGTTTAAGTGGAAAATTTATTTAAACTTTAGTATGTGTAATTAGTTTATTTAACTAATGTTGGATATGGGATCCAAATAAATAATATGAGATTATAAAATATAGTGTAATGATTTATTAAAATAAATTAAATAGATTTACCCAAACAAGGCTTAAAATATTAAGTCTTTATTGTAAAGAGTTTTTGCCAAACAAAGCTTTACGACTTTTGAATTTTGAATTTTAATTATAATAAATAAAATAAATCAAATAATAAATAAAATATATTTATAACCTATATAGGTTTACATTTTTGTAACTATTATATTAAGTATACGTATTATGGCCCTATCAGTTTATTATGTGTATGCTTAAGCGTTAGTTGGCTTTACGTGAATTGGCTTATACCGAGAAAGAGAGAAGAAGAATACAGAGAAACTTGGGAGAGATTAGAGAGAGTTTGAGAGAAAGTCTGGGAATTCCAAAACAATTTCTGGGTTTTTTGCAAGGATTATTCAAAGCAAGATAATGTATTTTCCATAACCTTAATATTATATATATATATATATATATATATATAGGTTTTACGATATAAATTTCCAAGTTCTGTGAATTCATTTTCTTAAATTGTTGATATACAACTGATAACTTGTGATTATATGTATTTATGATGTTAGAGTTTGTATCAAGACAAGAATTTGTATGCAAATTATGTTTAGGAAGGAAGAAAAGTATTTACAGTGTATGTTTTTATATATGGCTTGTGAAAGTATAAAATTTGGTGGTTAATTTGTAAACCAATCTGCAAATTGAGCCTTGATTATGTTAGTTCATTAAGAAACGAAGAGAACATAGTTTGAATGAGTTAATTTGAACAAGAATTGTGATCACAATGATGATTTTTGTAAAGGATGTCAAAAATGGTGTTTTTGTGTAAAACATGGAATTTAAAGGATTTAAATTAGTTGTAGTTGTTGTTTAATTGTTCTAAGTTAGTATATATGTGAGGAATCATGTTTGTATGAGTCCTATGTCAATTTGGTATGCTTAATTTACTGTTTTGTGGATGAAATTCATGATAGTTAGCTTAGAACAAAGTCAAAACTCGTGTTCTGCAAAAGTGGTATCTTGGTGCAGCGAGGCAGTAGGCTTTCTAGCGTGGACGCTTTGGACTGAGGTATCCATGGCGCGGTCACGCCAGTAGTCAGTTAAACCTAGTGAAGAACTGTTAACAACATAGTCTGGAAAAATGTTAATTTAACATATTTTAGTGATTATAAAAGTATGAATGCATGCTATAAGACGTAACAACATATATTGATCATAATGTTGAAACTAAAAGATTATGAATTAGTATGTTGTGAATGTTCGTATGTGATGTAACACCCTAGTCCCACATCGAAAGATGGGGGAAAATTTATCTCCATATAAGGAAATAAGTTACTACCAATAGTACCTTCAAGTCATGACCTTTTGGGAGCCTGTGGTGGGCTAAGATGACCCAAGAACATACTATTGGGCCAGTAGTTTGAGGTCTTATTTTGATGGATTTGATTCGATTCGGACTCGGGATTTGACCCGAGATTTGTTCTGGACTCGGGATTTGACCCGGGTTATTTCATATGGTATTAAAGCCGACTCTCGAAAGCTCGGGTCGGGTCATCCGATCGGGTTTCCAGAGATGGGGACACGAGGCTGGTGGTATTATCCCACAATGGAGAGATGGAGGTCCGGAGGTGGGGACACGAAGCCAGCTGGTATTATCCCACAATGGCTAGAGAGGCAAATATCTTTGGGCCGTGTGTGTGATTAGTTCTGACGGGGATGTCAGAAATTTAAGTGGGGGAGTTTGTAACACCCCAGTCACACATCGAAAGATGGGGGAAAAATTTGTCTCCATATAAGGAAATAAGTTACTACCAATAGTACCTTCAAGTCATGACCTTTTGGGAGCCTGTGGTGGGCTAAGATGACCCAAGAAGATACTATTGGGCCAGTAGTTTGAGGCCTTATTTTGATGGATTTGATTTGATTCGGACTTGGGATTTGACCTGAGATTTGTTCGGGACTCGAGATTTGACCCGGGTTGTTTCATGTGATGTCATGGGAATTAGTGTTGTTATGTAATCACTATGTCGAGTACTGTTATATAATTAGGAGTTTAGATCCATGGTATGTGAATGAGTAGGATAATCAAGTCTTAAGCTAGAGATTATAGACTTGACTAGAATGATAAGTAAACCCATGAAGTTATTTTTAGTATAACTAATTGGTATTGTGATTTTAATGGTATATGTAGGGTATTTGGTGAACGTTTGTAATAATTGTGTAGCTTACGAATGAGGCAAGTTTTCTAACTTCATTCTCTTTATAATGAATGCAAGTTTCTTACCCTAAACTTTTATTGAGCAAGTTCTTTGTTCCTAAATTTTATTTGGGCAAGCTTTAACCCTAACTTTATTCGAGCAAGTTTTGAATTCTAATTATTGTTGATCTACTCTAACTTTTTTATAGTTAAACAAGTTTCTTAAGTTTCATTCCTTTATAATGAATGCAACTTCTTGAACTCTAGTCTCTAATATTGATCTGTCTTATTTTAAATTACTTTGCACAAGTTATTATCATGTTGAGAAAGTTTTGTTTTTAGCTTGGTATCAGTTAATGTATGTTCAATAATTCAATTTCTAATTTGACCAGATCATAGCCCTAGCTTATTATTGTTCAAGCAAAGGTTTATCATTTTATTCAATGCGTATGCTTCTAGTTATTTCCAAGCATAAGTTTAACATATAGTTGGTTCACCTATGATTTTCAATTGTCTATATTATGTTGTTATTGATCAATCGTAGTGTTATCAGACTTTGTTGATTCAACTAATCCTTGAGTTGATGATCGTGAAACTCTAAATTACCCTTAAAGTTTATCCAACCCAAACTTTCTTTGGTGCGGACTTGTACTCTAAAACTGAGAAGAACAACCCTATTTTAGGGTTACGCGATGCGTTTAGATGTTTGTGCACAATACATGGTACGAAGGGCTGATCCCCCTAAGTACGTGAAGTCCCTACAGTATAACTATTTAGGTTAAAGTTGAAAGATTACTTATAATTGTGGACATCATTCGTCGTCTTATGACCCTCAGATATATTTCATATTTTTATTCCAGATTTTGGTTATCATTGATAGAGTATTATTCAGTTCTGATGAGCATATTCATTGGCAGTTATTATTCTCTTGTTGTTCATTGCTATATCTAGTGAGCATTTGTTTTGCTCACTCTTGCATAAATATAATTATTGCAGCTAAGGTTGAAAAGGTCGATGAACCTACCACAAACAAAGGAAAAGGAAAAATATACAAGTGATGAAGACTTATAATTTATTGGCGTTTATGTTAATAGACTTTATTTAAATGATGGATGTAACTATTTTTATTTCCGCACTTGATTTATGTTAAAGGTTAGATAACCTGGGAGACTTTTGGATTTAATGATGTAACCCTTTAATGGGAGGATTTATGGTTTAAATGTTATCATATTTGGGTAGATAGTATAAATGTAAGGAAAATGAACACCAAGTGTTAGGGGAATGAAGTACCTAGATTTGGGGGTGTCACATGCATATTTCACCAAACTGCCTAAAGCCGAAGAAGATCAAGGGATGTTTCACTTGTGGTTCCACCGAGCACCAAATCAAGAATTGTCCCAAGAAGGGGAACATCGAAGGAAGCAACCATTAGGTAAGGGGCAACAAGATTATGATCGGCGAACCGACACAATCCAACCAACCCACTACTAGAACGTTTAAGATGACTGTCCAGGACACAGTAACTGCAAAGGACGTAGTGTCAGGTATTTTCCTAATCAATAATATAAATGCATATGTATTATTTAATCAATAATATTATTTTCCTCATTTGTGTCTGAAGAATTTTCTAGTCGATTAAGCTTACCCCAAGAACGGTTAGGAAATCCTTTGAACATAGAGATTGCAAATAAGGAAGTAATCCCCATAGAATTCGTTTAGAGAAACTGTTGTGACATTAGAGGTCACGAATTAACCGTAGACTTGATTTTGATTAGATTGGAAGAATTTGACGTGATACTAGGAATGGATTGGTTTTCTAGTCACGTTGCGATAATCGATTGTCAAAAGAAAAGCGTGAACCTTCAGACTTCAAATCGGTCTAAGGTAGTGTTTTATGGTAGCTCATCGCTTAAGCAGTCGTGTTGCCTTACTGTAGACACTCGAAATTTTTTGCACACCTGTAACTGACATTGCAGGAGGGCAGATTCGTCTTTCAGAGATAACCCTAGAAGACAGCTCACATCCAGTCCGAATACTACCGGAAGTTCAGTCTCAACCCCGGAACACACACCGGGAGTAACAGTTCCAACCTCGGAGATAACCTTGAGGCATGCAAATCCAATAACGGAAATTCCACCGGAGAAGGCCGATTCATCTCGGAGATAACCCCGAGATATTCAGTCTCAGTCCCAACACTGGGAGTAGCAGTTACCAACCTTGGAGATAACCCAAGGAAGGTATTTGAAGTTCCGGCGATAACCTCAGAAATGCTTGTTTCGAATGCATGCAATTAGCTTCAATCTCGGCTCTTACACCGAGACACTCAGTACAAGACCCGGAGATAACACCGGGAAGACATGCACACCTCAAAGATTACACTGATGACCTTTAACACTTGCAGCAGTCCAATCTCAAAGATAACCCTGAGCAACATCTGCTTTTTCAGCCCAAACCAAAGATCACCCCGGTGAGGGGCAAAGTCATCATCTTTCCACCTTGACGCCACACCTCACCGTCTCAACATTCCATACATACATTTCTATACAAAAATGTCCCACAAGAACCAAGGAAAACCAATCTCGAGTGATTATTACACAGGGTAACAGATAGAATTTGAAGCTTGAAGACCGGAGGGCATGGTCCCATCTTCCTAACTTCGTACAACCTCTAATGTCAGAGAATCCAGTCGGGCTAGGGTCGAGTAGTAACGATTAATGATTGAAACGTAAAATTTTTTTGTCAGGATGACTAATGTCGGAGAATCCAGTCGGGCTAGGGAGGAAGGACCTCAGATGCCTATAGAGGAGGAGCCTCGCGACATTCAGGTTGTTTAGGAACAACTACTGCCATAGGAGTCAGCCTCGTTGGTCACAGTGGTTGAAGATGAGGATGATGATGTGGAGAAGGATGAGGAGGATCCCGTGGAGTTGCCACAAGAGGATGAGGATGGCGAGGACGAGGAGGAAGAGAATCCACTAACCTCGATGGTTGCTCGTATGTATGAAGAAGTCTACGAACCTAATGTGGAACTTCAGGATACAGTCGAGGAGTTGCAGGAGATAGTAGTGGAACAACAGACTGCAATGACACATAAGGACAACGACATTCAGGATCGTGATGAACGTCTAACTAATGTTGAAGAGAAGCTGATAAAGACTGAAGGAGAGAAAGAACAACTGATCGAGGTGATCGTAGAACTAAAGAACAAGCTGAAGGAACAAGCCACTAAGAGGGCAAGAGATGAAGACGCATACGAGGAAGCCTATCAATGAACCGGGATAGCAGTAAGAGATGCACAAGCAAAGAGGATGAAGATGGAGGAGATGGATAAAGTATTCAACGCCGTGATCAATCGAGCTCAAGATCGAGTCATGGGTTTTCTAATTCAGTTCGAGACTCTGCCATCGTATGTGTTAGATCGCCGAACAATGTTCCGGGTTATAGAAGAAGAGAGTCGAAAGGCTACAGAGTATCTTAATAGAACATTGTAGGAAATGTGCCTGTTATACACGTAATAAATGTTAAATAATGTGTAAATCCCTAGTGTTAAGTAACCATGGGATATGATAATGATGATGTTGTCCTGTAACTTTTATAGTTCAGGAAATAAATGTAAATAGCAGTGATGCTATAGTTTTTGTGTTTTTCAAAGAGATGAGGAATAAATAAAAGTTATCATTTTATTCAAAGTGTTATGTGTTATGTGGTTATTTCTTTTATGGAGGCAAGTTAATTAAAAAATACTTAAAGAAGTTGAGTAATAGTCTAATGGATGTTTTTTTAACAGAAAATGCCTCCCAGACGTGAACCACCCCGACAGAGAACCAATGAGGGAACTAATAATAACAACGTTGATAATCTCATCCAACAATTAGTGACGTTACTAACAGGAGCGTTGCAGAATCAACCTTAGAACCAAGGTACGACGTTTAAGGATTTCAAGGCGGTTGGACCACCTGAATTCCATGGGTCCATGAATCCAGTCAAGGCACAGACCTGGATTATGGAAATAGAAAAGGTGTTTGAGGTCACTAGGGTAGGGGATGATCAGAAGACTGCTTTCGCAACATTCATGCTGAAAGCAGAGTCTAGTTATTGGTGGCAAGCCAATAAAACCCAGGAAGGACCAGGAGTGATGACCTGGGATAGGTTTAAGGAGATATTCTTCGAAACCTATTTTGCAGAAAGTTCGAAGAGTCAGCTAGAGGTTCAGTTTTTGGAACTGAAGCTGGGAACGATGACGGTGTCTGAGTATGTCGCGAAATTCAACGAGTTAATGAGATTTGCGCCATATCAAGTTAGTACTGACGAACGCAATGCGAAGAGGTTTGAACAGGGACTGAAGCCCTGGCTGTATAGTAGGGTCTCTCTTTTCCAGTTGAAGATGTTTGCAGCAGTGATGGAGAAGGCAGTACTCGCTGAAGGTGGAGGCGAGGCAGTGACAAAATTTAATCAAGAACAAAAGAAGAAGAAGAATGAGGTGGAAGTGAAGAATGGTAGTGGAGGCAGTGGAATTGCAACAACAACAATCTGAAGAGGAAGTGGAATGAAAACGTGGCCGCTGGAAACCAGCAGGGTAACCAGCAAAATAGGAAGTTTGAAGCATATGCTACATGCGGGAGATTTTAAAAGGGTGTGTGCTTGATGGGGAAACGTGCATATTTCAACTGTGGCAAGGAGGGTCACATCACCCCAAATTGCACCCAACCCAAGAAGAATGTTTGCTTCACGTGCGGATCCAAGGATCACTTTTCTCGTGAATGCCCTAAGAAGAAGACTGGAGAGACAACAAGAAGCAATGGAAGTAACAGTGGAGGAATATGGGCCATTGTTGGACCTACAACATCAAACAAACCCACAGCCAGAGCCTTTAACATGACTGTGCAAGATGCTGTGCAATCAAAAGATGTTGTGTCAGGTATTATCCCAATCAATGATATTGATGCATATGTATTGTTTGATTCGGGTGCTACTTGCTCGTTTATATCTGATGAATTTGCTAAGAGGTTAGAATTGCCTAGAGAAGAACTGAATTTCCCTTTTAACATATAAATTGAAAATAGGGAAATAATTCCTGTTAGGTTCGTATACAAGAACTTTAGGGTGAACATTAAGGGGAATATCATGATGGTAGATTTAATCCTGATTAGACTCGGAGAGTTTGATGTAATTTTCAGAATGGATTGGTTGTTCAAATATGGAGTAGTAGTTGATTTCCAAAAGAAGTGTGTAAACCTTATGACTCCGTCAAAGGTAGTTTTCTATGGTAGCAAATTGCCTAGACAAATGAAATGTCTGACGATTATGCAGTCCAAGAAGTTGGTGAGTCAAGGCTATGTGGGTTATTTAGCTTACATAGCTGATACTCAGAAGAAGGGTGTAAAACTTGAAGAGATACCAGTGGTTAGGGAATTTGTAGATGTATTTCTGGAGGATTTGCCAGGACTTCCGTCTGACAAAGAGATTGAATTCGTGATCGACTTAGCGCCAGGAACTGCACCGATATCAAAGTCCCCGTACAGAATGGCTTCGATAGAGATGAAGGAACTGATGGTACAATTATAAGAGCTACTAGATAAGAAGTATATTTAACCAAGTGTATCACCGTGGGGAGTGCCAGTATTATGGGTGAAGAAGAAGGATGGATTAATGCGTCTTTGCATTGATTATAGGGAGTTAAACAAAGTCACTATTAAGAATAAATACCCGTTACCAAGAATAGATGACTTGTTTGATCAGTTGAAGGGTGCTAAATATTTATCGAAAATAGATGCGAGAAGTGGGTATCACCAATTGAAGGTAAGGAAGGAGGATACACCTAGAACGGCATTCAGAACTCGGTATGGACATTATGAGTTTCTAGTGATGTCTTTTGGTTTAACAAATGCCCTTGCTGCGTTCATGGATTTGATGAATAGGGTGTTTAAACCATTTTTAGACAAGTTCGTAGTGGTATTTATCGACGACATTCTGGTGTATTCCAAAACCCAAGAAGAACACGTGGAACATTTACGTTTGACATGAAAGACACTAAGAAAGGAGAAGTTGTATGCGAATTTTGGCTCGATCGTGTACAATTTTTGGGTCATGTGATTGACAAATATGGGATTTCAGTAGATCCATCAAAAGTGGAAGATGTAATTAATTGGGAACAACCAAGAACACCTTCGAAGGTGAGGAGTTTCTTGGGACTGGCCGGTTATTATATAAGATTTATTCAAGATTTTTCCAAGATTGCTACACCGTGAACAAATTTGACAAGGAATGCTGTAAAATTTGTGTGGACGGAGAAGTGTGAAGAAAGTTTTCAAGACTTGAAGAAGAAGCTAAGTGTGGCACCTGTATTAACCCTACCGGATAATACAAAAAATTTTGTGGTGCATAGTGATGCCTCACATAAAGGATTGGGTTGTGTTCTTATGCAGAACGGCAAAGTTATTGCTTATATGCATCAAGACAACTGAAGGATTATGAGAAAGGGTATCCGACTCATGATTTGGAATTGGTTGTAGTAGTCTTTGCTCTTAAGATATGGAGACACTATCTTTTTGGAGAGAAATGTGAGATTTACACAGACCATAAAAGTCTGAAGTATATTTTCACTCAAAAGGACCTGAACATGCGTCAAAGAAGATGGATGGAATTGATAAAAGATTACGATTGTGAGATCTTTTATCATCCAGGCAAATCGAATGTGGTTGCAGATGCTTTGAGCCGGAAAGGACGGGAAACATTGATGTTGATAACCACTCAAGAGGACCTCATTTCAGTAATGGAAAAAGTAGAGTTGGAAATCAAGTTTCCGCAAGAATCCAAGGAACGACTATTCCAAATAGAAGCCGATTCAACTTTAGTAGATAAGGTGAAGAACGCTCAACTGCGAGATGAAGAATGTGAGAAAATCAAAGAGAATGTGGTTGAGGGTAGTGATGCGAAATACAAGATCGATACCGAAGGACTACTACGATACGAGGGAAGAATTTGGGTTCCAACAGCACCAGAGATTAAAGACGAAATCTTGACCGAAGCTCATAGCTCAAGATATTCGATTCATCCAAGAAGTATGAAGATGTATCAAGACTTACGCCGACATTTTGGGTGTCCAAATATAAAAAGGGACGTTGCAGAATGCGTGGCAAAATGTTTGACATGTCAAAGAGTAAAGGTCGAACATCAAAGACCCAGCGGATTACTTCAACCGTTGAAAATACCGGAATGGAAGTGGGAACACATCACAATAGATTTTGTGGTGGGCCTTCCAACTACTCAGAGAGGATGTGATGCGATTTGGGTGATAGTGGACAGACTGACGTAATCAGCACACTTTTTACCAATAAAAATTAGGTTCAATCTTGACTAGTTGGCAAGATTATACGTTAAAGAAATCGTTTCGAGACACGGGATTCTAGTGTCAACTGTATCCGATAGATATCCGCGATTCACGTCAAATTTCTAGAAGAGACTACAAGAATGCATGGGAAAGTAGTTGCGAATGAGTATGGCTTATCATCCACAAACAGATGGCCAAAGCAAACGAACGATCCAGACATTGGAAGATATGCTGAGAGCATGCATCATGGATTTCAAAGGTAGCTGGGAAAAACACTTACCATTGGTGGAATTCGCCTATAATAATAGTTATCACGCGAGCATCGGCATGCTGCCATACGAAGCATTATACGGTAGAAAGTGCAGAACTCCACTATGCTGGGATGAAGTTGGTGAACGTCAACTATTAGGACCAGAACTGGTACAACAAACTAATGAGGTTGTCAAACTCATCAGGACAAGATTGGTAGCTGCTCAAGACCGACAGAAGAAATATGCTGATCAACATAGACAATATCGTACATTTGATGTAGGAAGTTACGTATTCCTAAAAGTTTCTCCTTGGAAGGGGAAAATTCATTTCGATAAAAAGGGAAAACTAAGCCCGAGATTTATTGGACCCTTCGAAGTGCTGCGAAGAGTTGGAGAGGTAGCTTACGAGGTAGATCTACCTCCAGAGTTAGAAAACATTCACAATGTTTTTCATATTTCGGTGTTACGACCGTTTGAACCCGATTATAAACATGTGATTGAGTATGAACCGTTGAAGTTCGATAAAGCTTTGTCTTATGAAGAGGTTCCTATCCAGATATTCGACAGGAAAGAACAAGTGCTCAAGAATAAAGTGATACCTTCTGTGAAGGTGATATGGAGGAACCACAATAATGAAGAAGCTACGTGGGAACTCAAAGAGAAAATGATGAAAGAATACCTTGAGTTATTTGTTTAATCAATGTCTTCGATTCTGGGGACATAATCTTTGTAAGTAGGGAAGATTGTAACGAATGAGTTGTTTGAATTATGATTCTGGGGACATAATCCTTAGAAGAGGGGAATGATGTAACATTCCAGAATTTTAGAATTTTAATTGTAATTTTAAATATTTATTTGAGTTATATAAATATTTATTGGATGTGTTTATCATCGAATACATAATTGTATTTGTTTAATTTGATTTGAATGGGTTAATTCTTTGTTAAATTCTTTGTTGAATAAATAATTATGCAATTTAATTGATTTGATTTAGTTAATTATTTGTTAAATAATTAATGTGTTAAGGAAATTAAAATTTAGAGATAATATTCTAATTTAATTTAATGATTAAGTTAGAGAGAGTTTATGTGATTAAATGATTTATTTAATAAATTGTTATTAGAATTAATTAATTAAGTATGAAAACTTAATTAAATAAAGTGTGACAAATAACAATATTATAAAGAGTTATTAAAATAAATTAAAGTAGTTTTAATTTAGTTTTACCCAAATAATGCTTAAATATATTAATTCTTTAATTTTTAATAGTTTTGCCAAACGGAGCCCTATGGCTTTTGGAGTTCCTTTTAATTTTGAATTATTATTATAATATAAATTAAAAAGAATATAAATAATATATATATATATATATATATATAATGTTTGGTAACCGTTGTTTTTAATAAGGTCATTAGTAGGCGTATTATTATTTATCAGTTTTATTACGTTAGGTATTCATTAGTTAGTTTACGCTTACTATTGTTAGTACCCAGTCTAATACTGAGAGAAGAAAAAGAAAAGGTTTTCAGAGAGAGTTTGAGAGAGAAAAGGCTGTGATTTCCAAAACAAGTTCTGAGTTTGTCAGTGATTAACAAGTGTTGTCTGAACAAATTAAAGGTATGTTGTATAAACCTTATCATATATGTTTTACATTATATAGTTTCTTTGAAATTGTATGTCTTTGTTTTCTTGAAAATCACTATGTATAAGTTTTTACCAAAATTTTCTGTAAACCATGTTCTAGAATTGTTTATGATATTACGTGTTTTGTTGTTATAATTGTTATACTAGCATATATATACATATATATATATATATATATATATGATTGTATGCTTATTATATAGATAAGATGGTATGCTAAATTTCGTATACAAGAAATGGTTTTACAGTAAATATATTTATACATGAACTGTGATCGTGTATGATAATAAAAATTCGTGTATGCTAATTGAGAAATTGAACTATGCAAGTTAATTGGTTTATATGTTGGTATGTTTATATTTCAAAGGAATTAATTTGGTTATAAACATGGAATTACATTCATTGTATCAAGAAATATCAACAATGGAGTTCTGTTTTGAAAAACAGTCTTCAAAGATTTAGTCTTCTAATATTTATTGTTTAGTAGTTTTAAATTAATACATGTATGCTTGATGAACTTAGATGTAATTTACATAAGTTATGTGTGTAATTAGCTACTAGAAACTGTTATTCAGACCGAAATTGCCATTCGTGCTCGGTTCTGTGAGTCTCGACGCCTTTAGCGCATGGCGAAACCCATTTCAGACTCGTCAAGTGTGAAGTCAAGTCACGATGACGAGCGCTTAGACTTCGTACGCAGTATTGAAGTTTTATGTAAGTCTCGCCGCTAAAGTGTTAAGTGCCACCTCAAGCAGAAATGCCCACAGTTCAAATTGTGGCGTCGCGACCACTTAGAAAAATTTGCAGAAACGACTTTTGTCTGACACAGAAGTTTGTAATTGTTAGTTGTAATGCTATATGAACATGTATTTCTGTTATTGTAGTATTGTAATGTATTGAACGAGCATGTTGTTAATACCTAACGAGTTTATTATCGTTTTAAGCATATACGTTGATTATGTGGTTAAACATCTAAACCATACGTGATGTAGAGTTGATAATGACTGATAATGTTATGATACCATATGTATATAGTGTGAGACCCCGAATTTTATGACATAAAAGTATTCAATTTTTTTTATTTTAGTAAATAGTTAAATTGATAAAAGTTTAAAGTTAAGGGTAATACGTGAATTTTATTTTTTGCAAAGTAAGCAAGTTGATATAAAATATTCGTTTTGTCGGGAAATATTCGATTGGTCGAGAAATATTCTTTTTGTCGGGGAATATTCGTACGACGGTACAATCATTGGTGGACCCTGCAACGAAATTATTGTCGAATTGAGAAAACGACAAAAATATTTTTATGAAAATAACGGTGGAAGTTTTACCGTTAAAACTGTTGAACTACTCGGTAGTAAAGGTACAGTATTACGCGTGGTTGCATAGTAGTACACGGTATTGATTATTGATGCTTATGTGAGAAGTCACTTAGTTATACTCAATTATTGCTACAGTAATTGCTGCATCATATCTCTTATATTATTGATTCAATTATTGTCACAATATCATCTGTATAATATGTTATATTATTAAATCAATAATTGAGACAACAAGTTATAATATTAATGATTAATAATTGTTGAAAGATTAAATATGTGTTGATTAAAAATAAAATGATTTGTCGTAATATTTATTCAATCCTTGATTTATATAAAGAGTCTTTTATGAGACGTTTGTGGTAAGTTTGGTTATTCTATGGGGGCCCATATGTCATCATCTAAGAGTCTCTTTCATGATAGTAATTACTTTACCAGACGTCAAACCACTTGCCGTTTCATATTACAAAGCGCCGAACCAATTGTCGTTTCACATTACAGGCGTCGAACCAATTGGTGTTTCACATTACAGGCGTCAAACCACTTGGTGTTTCACATTACAGGCGTCAAACCACTTTTCTTTTCACATCACCAGTCGTCAAGCCGCTTGCCTTTTCACATTGCAAGTGCTAAGCTAGAAATCTTCAATAAATAGAGGCCTAGTTCTTCATTATTTTTCACGAATTCACTCAAGCTATAGAGAGAGAAAGTATAGATAGGATAAGAGAGAAAGAAGAAGAGTATTCTGTTAATACACTACTGCAGTATTCAATCTCCTACTAAAGTAAGGGGTGTTATTTCTTTTGTATTCATGAAGAGAATTTCTGTTATTCCATTATTTATTATTCTGTTGGAATAACCTGTATACGCGGGCTACCCTATACTTGGTGAAATTCTTCTGTTATTCCATTCTTTATTATTCTGTCGGAATATCCTATCTGTACATTTACGCCGGACCTGGTTCCATTATTTGTTATTATGTTGGAATAACCTGTTTATGTGAAGTACCGCATACATGGTGAAATTCTTCTGTTATTCCATTCTTTATTATTCTGTTGGAACATCTTATCTATGCTTTACGCATGACCTGGTTCCATTATTTATTATTCTGTTGGAATAACCTGTCTGTGCGGTCTATCGCATGCTTGGTGAATTCTTCTGTTATTTCATTATTTATTATTCTGTTGGAATATCCTGTCTGTGCGTTTACGCATGACCTGGTTCCATTCTTTATTATTATGTTGAAATAACCTGTCTATATGGATTACCGCATGCATTGTAAATGATCCTTCGTATTCATACGAATAGTATTTTCATTAAAAGGGGGTTTCTGCCAGGGGCAGTTTCGTAATTTTTCTGACCCTCTTCTGGAAAACTTTGAAATGATAATTTGATGAGTTTTCTAGATTGTGTCCAAAAATGGCAATTTTTGGATGTATAGATTAAGAGTTATGGATTCTATGGGAAAAGACTTTTTTTAAAGTAAACCCTTATAATGCCTAGTGGTTAACTGCAAAATTGGTGAAATTTTATTGGGAGTACATGTATATAACAGGAGTATACCCTGTAAATTTCGGAATTTTTGGACAAAAGTACAATTTATGATAAATATCTAAATATTCGGCAGTTTTAGCCATATGAAAAATAGTAAATAAATTTTAAAAATTTTGAGAAAAATATATGTTCAAGATGGGACTATATTCTGCTAAATCCCAGAAAAGAAATATTTTTGGGACGGATTTGGTATTTTTCATGAAAATGAACTAGTTATGAGTAAATGAATTAAATATGTTATGTGAAGTAATAAAATTGGAAAATAGGATTTTATGGCTTGAGAATCCTATATAGGTTATATGCAGATTTTTGATGAGGGATTTGATCATTGTTTATGAAATCTTATGAGTATGGAATTTTTGAATGATTAAATGCATTATTTGATAAAGTGTAAACAATTGAAATAAATTGTTTATAAGTTTAAGAAATGATTAAAATATTGTTATAATATTAATGATATTAGATTATGAGATTATTAAGTGATTGATAACATTTGATTATTATTGAATTTGGATAAATTGTATTATAAATGTTTAATATTTATCCTTTATCTCATTTGATTAATTCTTATATCATTGTCATCATCCTCATGCTTATATTGTGTTGAAAGTCATCTTTGGCCGTAGTGCATAGATGGACTTGGTATGATTATGACCAGGGATTATTCGGTATAATCATGACCGTAATGTTACAAATGATGTGCAAAAAGTCCTCATTGGCCCGTAGTGCATTGATGAACAGTTTTTGGTATGATTATGGCTATGGATTCTCTTCGGCCAAGGGTGCAAAGATGAATTGTTTTATGGCATGATTATGACCGTTAATGAAAACACGATTATCTTTAGCCGTAGTGCATGGATAATTCGTCATCGTGATATTAACGAATATCCTTAGCCGTAGTGCATGGATAATTCAGTGATATGGATTGATTATCGAATCGAGTCTCGGTGATGAAATATAAATTCATGGATGTGATATTAACGAATATCCTTGGTCAGTGCGGGGTGATTCGATGATGTGGATTATTTATTAAAAGTCGAGTCTCAAATGATAAAATATTTATTATACACTTTTAGTTCGTAGAAGATAGTAGATATCATGCTCTACTTGACTCTTCTAAAATACAGTTGTATGTCTTTGGCATGTAGTATAAAGATGAATTGTTAATGAATATATTTGACCGTAGTGCAAAGATGAATTTATTAGTATGATTATGAGTAGGAATTCTGATTTGGTATAACGATGATTTTTTGATGTTTCAGGTGAAGATAGGTGATGAAAATTATCTTCGTCCTGGTTGCGAAGAGGAATTTAGAACCACAATTATGATTATGAGTTATTCATATGATTGTGGATAGGAACTGTTGATTTATTTTACATGGATAAAACAGTATTGGTGGACTTTTAACATAGAGAAGATAATAGACCTTATGGTCTACTTGACTCTTCTAATGGATTGCTCGTTCCGCTGCAACTATGGTTGAAAAGTTTTATCATCTACCATATGTTCTAAATCTCTGATTTATTATTGATGAAAGCTATTGATAATTTAATTATCTTTATTCATGATATTCTTTACTGGGCTAGTTGTGCTCACCCTTTCTGCTTCACAATTCCTTTCAGGTAATAAGAGTGTTCTTAGTAAGAGTGTTCTTTGGGTTGAGTGGGGATAACAGGGGAATAGAACAGTGGTCTCTAGCTGTGGAGGTCCTCCCTAAACAGTATAGAAAAGTGTGTTGTATTCTATACAACATTTAGTAGTTATATTTCGTGAATCAAATAGGGTGAGGTGAACCCAACTTTGGAAGGGTGTTTTGCCACTATCATACAAGATGTCTAATGACATACAACCTCGTGTTCTCATAAGACATGGTTTTGCACATCCATTAGCTGACTATATTTACGAGCACTACCTGTATGATCTTGGAGTTTATTTGAGACATAATTTTCACTTGGAGACAACGGAGATATTTATATGTCAAGAGAAGACTCACCATTGGGAAAAAGATGATAGTAATCTTCTCGTTTTTCTTTGGGGTCTATTGGGTCAACCAAGGATAATTCTGTGGCCATATGATAGCTATTATAACCTAGACGCATGGCCTCCCATGTACGAAGGTTTCCTTGAGCACTTCTCAAAGATTTTAATTTCAAAAACAGTTTTTGACTATACTTTTATGTAAAGTACCATTATAAGGTTGTCGTCGAGGCACCAAGAGAGTTACATACATTTGTATTAAAACTCACAGTTAACTGTGGTCGTATTCTATACGACAGTTCAGCAGTTGTATAAATGAAGTTGTATTTGAATTTTGTACCATGTATCTGGCGACTCAGAATGGGTGATGTATATCTAATTTTGGGGGCGTCACATATAGGATATTGTGATTTGGATTATAACGGTTTAGCCTACCAGCAAGGAAAGTTTTTAAACCTATCTTTTTAGATTGAGCAAGTCTTTTAACTCTAAACCTTCGTTAAGTTAGTTTGTTATGTTTATGCAAGTGTCTTAACTTCATACCTTATTGAGCAAGTTAATTTTGTTGAACAAGTTATTGTACTAGTTCAATTACAATTATGCAAGTTCTTCTAATTCAACCCTTTCGTTGAGCTAGTCCCATTATGATGTTATGCAAGTTTTTATAAACCTAATCTTGTATTTTTAGGATGCAAATATCTTTATTCTGATGAACAAATTTATCGTTCAAGTTATTATTTGACATGCATTCTTGATATTAAATTCTAAGATGTAACCAATTAGCTTAATGTTGTTCAAAGCAAGGTATGATATATTATTCAATCGTTATGCTATTAGATTATTCCTAAAGCATGAACTTAGAATGCAATGTTTATTCAGTTATGATTATTCAATAACATAGTGTTATTATCTTTTATTCAACTAATCCTTAGTTGATGTCCCTTGAATTCCATATTACCTTGAAGTGTATCCAAACCAAACTTACTTTGGTGCGGACTTGTACTCTAAATACTGAGATGAACAACCCTATTATTAGGGATTATGCTTAGTTTATACTTTGCGCTGAAATGTTTGTGCACAATACATTGTACGAAGGATTGATCCCCCTAAGTACGTGAAGTCCTTATAGTCTTATGACTGTTAAGTTAAAGTTGAAAGATTACTTATAACTGTGGACATGGTTCGTGGTCATTAGACCCTCAGTGATGTATTTTAGAATGTTAATAGAACTATGATTCAGTTCTATTGAGCCTAGTATTTGGCAAATGATGTAAAGGTTTGAAGTTTTATTTTGTTTTTATTCCAAGTGAGCCTTGTTTGCTCACTCTTACCTGTATAATCCTTACAACTAAAGATGAAAAGGGTGTCGTACCTAGCACCAGTAAAGGAAAGGGATAGATGAACAAGTACTGAAGACTTGTAATTGTTTTGATAGTTTTATTATTCGACTTTGGCTTAAGTTTTGTAATGAAGATTATTTAAATTTTTTGCATGAATGATTGTTTGTAAAGGTTAGATAACCTGTGAGATTTTTTTTATTTAATGTAAGCTTTGTATGGTCAGGTTTATTATTCAATTTTATTATGATTGGGTAGTTATAAATGAATGTTTTGATTAAGTGAACACCAAATCTTGAGGAAATGAAGTACCAGGATTTGGGGGTGTCACAAGAAGGATGGGTCGATGCGTCTTTGAATTGATTATAGGGAATTAAACAAAGTCGCTATTAAGAATAAATATCAGTTGCCAAGAATAGATGACTTGTTTGATCAATTGAAGGGTGCTAAATACTTCTTGAAAATAGATTTGAGAAATGGGTATCGCCAATTGAAGGTAAGGAAGGAGGATATACCTAGAACGGCATTCAGAACTCGGTATGGACATTACGAGTTTCTGGTGATGTCTTTTAGTTTGACCAATGCCCCTGATACATTCATGGATTTGATGAGAAGGGTGTTTAAACCATTCTTAGACAAGTTTGTGGTAGTATTTATCAACGACGTTCTGGTGTATTCCAAAACTCAAGAAGAACACATGGAACATTTACGTTTGACGTTGGAGACACTAAGAAAGGAAAAGTTGTATGTGAAATTCTCTAAGTGTGAATTTTGGCTAGCTCGTGTACAATTTATCGGGCATATGATTGACAAAGATGGGATTTCAGTGGATCCATCAAAAGTGGAAGCTGTAATCAATTGGGAACAACCAAGAACACCTTCGGAGGTGAGAAGTTTCTTGGGACTGGCCAGTTATTATAGATGATTTATTCAAGATTTCTCCAAGATAGCCACTTTGTTAACAAATTTGGAAATGAAGGCTGTAAAATTTGTTTGGACGGAGAAGTGTGAAGAAAGTTTCCAAGTCTTGATGAAGAAGTTAAGTATGGCACCTGTGTTGTCATTACCAGATAGTACATGAAACTTTGTGGTGTATAGTGATGCCTCACATAAAGGACTGGGTTGTGTTCCAGCTGTACTAGAAATTAAAGAAGAAATCTTAACCGAAGCTCATAACTCAAGATATTCGATTCATCCAGGAAGTACAAAGATGTATCAAGATTTACGACGTCATTTTTGGTGGCCAAACCTGAAAAGAGATGTTGCAGAATGTGTCGCAAAGTGCTTGATATGTCAAAGAGTCAAGGCTGAGCATCAAAGACCAAGCGGATTACTTCAACCGTTAGAAATACCAGAATGGAAGTGGGAACACATCACAATGGATTTTGTGGTGGGTCTTCCAACTACTTAGAGAGGATGCGATGTGATTTGGGTGATAGTGGACAGACTGACAAAATTAGCACACTTTTTGCCAATAAAGATTAGATTCAATCTTGATCAGTTGGTAAGGTTGTACGTTAAAGACATTGTCTCGAGACATGGAGTGCCAGTGTCAGATAGAGATCCGCGATTCACATCAAACTTCTAGAAGAGACTATAAGAGTTTATGGGAACACAGTTGCCAATGAGTACGACATACCATCCACAAACAGATGGCCAAAGCAAGTGAATAATCCAGACATTGGAAGATATGCTGAGAGCATGCATCATGGATTTCAAAGGGAACTGGGATGAACATTTATCGTTCGTGGAATTTGCCTACAACAACAGTTACCACGCGAGCATCGGCATGCCACCTTACGAAGCATTATATGGTAGAAAGTGCAGAACTCCACTATGCTGGGATGAAGTCGGTGAACGCCAACTGTTAGGACCAGAACTGGTAAAACAAATTGCTGAGGTTGTCAAACTCGTCAGGACAAGATTGGTAGCAGCCCAAGACAGACAAAAAAAGTATGTTGATCAACATGCATAAGATCATGCATTCGACGTAGGAAATTACGTATTCCTAAAAGTTTCACCTTGGAAGGGGAAAATTTGTTTCGGTAAAAAGGGAAAGCTAAGCCCGAGGTTTATTGGACCCTTCGAAGTGCTGCGAAGAGTTGGAGAAGTGGCTTACGAGGTAGCTCTACCTCCAGAATTGGAAAACGTTCAAAATGTTTTTCACGTTTCTGTGTTACGACCGTATAAACCCGATTACAAGCACG
Source organism: Panax ginseng (assembly GCA_020205605.1). Classification (NCBI taxonomy): domain Eukaryota; kingdom Viridiplantae; phylum Streptophyta; class Magnoliopsida; order Apiales; family Araliaceae; genus Panax; species Panax ginseng. The sequence continues at coordinate 82,249,389 of CM035142.1, read as the reverse complement.
TGATCGAGTACGAACTATTGCAGTTCGATAAAGACTTGTCCTACGAAGAGGTTCCTACCCAGATAGTCGACAGGAAAGAACAAGTGCTCAGGAATAAAGGTGATACCTTCCGTGAAGGTGATATGGAGGAACCACAATGTTGAAGAAGCTAAGTGGGAACTCGAAGATAAAATGATGAAAGATTACCCTGAGTTATTTGTTTAATCTGTGTCTTCGATTCTGGGGACAGAATCTTTATAAGTAGGGAAGAATGTGACAAATGATTTGTTTGAATTGTGATTATGGAGACAAAATCCTTATAAGGAGGGAATGATATAACAATCCAGAATTTTTAAATTGAAATTTTAAATATTTATGGAATTATATAAATATTTCATGGATGTGTTTATTGTTGAATAAATATTTAATTTGATTTGACTTGATTGGTTAATTATTTGTTAAGTAAATAATCAAGGAGTTAAGAAAATTAATTATTATGAGATAAAATTCTAATTTAAATTATAAATTTAGTTAGAGAGTTTATAATGATTAAATGAATTGTTATAATGATATTTTACTTTTAATTTGTAATTAAAATGATGTGTTAGTTGATTAAATAAAGTTATACTTATAAAGAAAATTATAATTATGTTGTATTGATTTATGTGTTAAATTATTTAATAAATTGTTATTAGAATTTAATTAAATTGATTATTAAAATTTAATTAAATAAAAGTGTGACAAATAACCTTACTATAAAAGAGTTATTAAAATAAATTAAAGGAGTTTAATTCTGTTTTGCCAAACAAGGCTTCATGCATATTAAGTCTTTATTTTAAAGGTGTTTTACCAAACAAGGCATAAAGATTAAATGATTAAATTTTAAGTGGCTAGCCAAACAAGCCTTATGGCTTTTGATTTAAAAAATATAATAACTGATATCAGTTATACATATAATTATATTAAATAAATAATACATATTATACCATATACGTTATATTTTCTTAGTATGTAAGTTAGAGTTAGGAAGAAAGACTCAGAAGAAGAAAAGAGGAGAAGAAGAAAATTACAGAGAAAAGTAAGAGAGAATTGGGAGAAGTCTAGAGAGAGGAATTGGGGGAAAAGAAGCTTGATAATCAAAATAATAGCCATCATCTTCTAAAACTAAGGTATCATCTAAACTCTTTTATTTTTCAAAAGTTATAATTGTCTTCTCTTCCAAAATTCTTTGTAAAATCTTTGCAGAGGTTGAATTATTTGTTATATATAGTTTGATATGATAAATTGGTTGTTATAAAGTTGTTTTATAAGTTTATAGATAAAATAATTCATGTTATGTATGTATTAGTTGAAAGAAACCATATTACAGTGAGTTTATATGAATATGTATGAATGTGGCTTAGTTTAAAGTAAAATTGAGGTTTAATTCCTTGTATAATATATAAATTGACTATTAATTTTGAAATTAGATGGATAAACATAAACAAAGTATTTTAAATTAATTATTTTGGTTGAAAAACAAAGTTACAGTGATGATTTTCACTGAAAATGTCAAAAAGTGAAGTTTTATCAAAAACAGTGAAATTAGTTATTTTAAATTTGATGTTTATGTTGTTTTATGGGTAAAATCATGTTAAGAGTCTTTAAATTATATTTTTATGAAGTCCTTATAAGTATTACACGTTAATTAGGTTGTTAGAAAGTAGCTTGTAGGCCAAATTGGCTTTTGTTCATCTTTGTTAGAGGTCGGGTCATGCCGAGGTTCAGTAGTTCGGTATGCGCATGCGCTTGCCTATGATGTAATTTTCGCTCTGCGGTACTTAATCGTTGGCCTATGTCTCGCGCATGAAGGTCGACCCACTGATGTAAATTGTGATGTCACTTGTATGAAGTTAGCGTAATGGTCGACAAAGTGTGTTTTAATTACACAAAATCTGAACAAGTTGTTATGTGTTAATAATAGGACTGTTAAGTTATGATTTTAGTAGTACTATACTAAAAATGAGCACGTTATTAACGTTTAACTAGTTTTATTACTAATATAATTTGATTAAGTGATTAAAAATCAAACTTTACGTGATGTATATACTTATTTATATATATAATGTTGGTAGTGACTAATTATGTCATGATGACATATATATAGGGTATTGTGATTCGAGTTGTTACGATATAGCCTACAAGCAAGGCAAGTCCCCTAAATTCATTGTTTTGTTGAGCAAATTATTGTTTCTAGTTCGATTATATTACGCAAGTTTTTCTAACTCTACACTTTCGTTGAGCTAGTTTGTTTATGATTGAGCAAGTTCTTGTATCTAGTTTGTTTAGGATGATGCAAGTTTTCTAATTAAATACTTTCATTGAGCTAGTTAAATTGTGAATGTTTACTTAGCCTATCTTGATTATATTGAGCAAGTTATTCTTATTTTTAACTTGTTTCGTTAAGTAAGTTTATCGTTCAATTTACTATTTGGTATGAATGTTCAATACTCAATTCTAAATAAGATTTTAACTTTAGCTTAATGTTGTTCAAGCAAGGTAGGTTATATTATTCAATATTTATGCTATTAGATTATTCCTAAAGCATGACCTTAATTTACAATGTCGATTCAATTATGATTATTCCATAGCATAACATTATTATTTTTTATTCAACTAATCCTTAGTTGATGTCCGTCGAATTCCAAATTACCTTGAAATGTATCCAAACCAAACTTACTTTGGTACGGACTTGTACTCTAAATAATGAGATGAACAACCCTATTATTAGGGGTTTACGCTTAGCGTTGAAATGTTTGTGTACAATACATTGTACGAAGGGTTGATCCCCCTAAGTACGAGGAGTCCCTATAGTCTTATGAATGTTAAAGTTTAAGTTGAAAGACTACTTATAACTATGGACATAGTTCGTGGTCTTATGACCCTCAGATAAATATTTCATGATTTTAATTATCATTGATAAAGCATTTTGTTCAATTCTATTGAGCCTATTATTTGCCAGTTGTTGTAAAGATTTTATTCATTGTCATTTCAATTGAGCTTTGTTTGCTCACTCTTGCTTATATAACTATTAAAGCTAAGGATGAGAAGGTTGATTTACCTAGCACCAGTAAAGGAAAGGGAAAGATGAACAAGTATTGAAGACTTGTATTATGTTGATATTTTGTTATCAGACTTTATTTTAATGATTGTAATGAAGTTATTTAATTTCCGCATTTGAATGATTGTATTTAAAGGTTAGACAACCTGAGAGATTTTATTAATGTAATCCCTTAATGGGAAGGTTTATTATTCAATTTTATTATGATTGGGTATTTAGATATAAATGTTTTGATTAAGTGAACACCAAATCCTATGGGAATGAAGTACCCGGATTTGGGGGTGTCACAGGTTCAATTCTGATGGAGTATGTCAATATCACTCCCATTCTCGCGGTCACAGCACAGAAGAATGCTGGGCACTCCTCCACCTTATTCAGAATCTAATCGACAGCGGTGTCCTGCAACTAGCCTATCCTACTAAATAGAAGGGATTGGTAGAAGTTATATCCGCTAAGGCTGATGGGAATGTCAAACCATTTACAATACAAGCAATTCAACTTAGAGGAATTGACAATCCTTTGAAAGTGGCCGCTCCAGAGTCAATCAACTTACCGTTCAGAGCACAATATCATGTTATCAGCTTACAAAAAGTTCCATGGAATTATGGAGAAGCTGAGGGATCCACCTCTCATACAACTGCTGTAGTGTCGAAGGAAAATCCACTGTATCTTTCCCAAAGGGTGATGAATCCTGCCATCAAATCAAAGGGAAAGATTCCCATGGAGAAGATTGAAAAGTTCCTCCGCACTATGGGTCATAACAAAGCCAAGTTGGTTTTAAGCTTAAGAGAAGCTCCACATCAAATTTCAATCTTGGACTTGGTATTAACTTCTGAGGATCACAGGAAGATCTTATTGAAGGTTTTGGAAGAAGCCTACTTAGCGAAATCAGTGGATGTAGAAATATTTCAACATTTGGTTGATCACATTTTTAACAATAATGTGATATCCTTCACTGATGATGACATCCCGCCCGAAGGGACCGGTCATTGCAAGCCGTTACACATTTCGGTCTTATCTTTCGGATATATGCTAGCCAGAGTTTTGATAGATGGAGGTTCATCTCTGAATATATGTCCTTATGCTACTTTGCTGAAGATGAACGCCAATCTCAAACGGATCTGAAGCAGCCATACGATTATTAAAGCTTTTGATGGATTCCGCCGGAATTCAGTCGGAGAGATTGAGCTGCCAATCGAGATTGGTCCCCATACATTATGTGTATCTTTTCACGTGCTCAAGATAGATTCAGGATACAACCTGCTCTTGGGAAGACTGTGAATTCATATGGCTGGGGTCTGTTGGTCGATTTCGCAATCAATGAATACGTGCAAGTATACACAGTCAACAAGTAATAAAGTGATAAGAAAAGTATCGTTCCCACGAGGAATTATTTAATAAAAATTACCAAGTACTAACTCTTAACAAAATCAATTTTATTTAAACAACCATAAATTGTGATTTTTCTAATTAAGAAAACTAAATTAATCAATTAAAACTAGATTACTCTAAAATTAATTCAAATAAATAAAGATTAAGACTTCAATATCCCCAATTATGAACTATAAATCAATTATCCACTTATCCAAATTATTATGTCTACTGAATTGTTAACAGGAATTCTCAAATGCCAAAAGTCCTTTTCCAAGTGATCAATTGCCTTCTATTTAATCCAGATTAATCTTGCTATATTCCTATACAAAAAAATAGAATTAAACTCCTTCTAATCCCAATTCCTTATGTGTTACATGCGGTGAACAGATATTTCCATTCAATTCACAAACCTAATTATTCACTTTGCAAATAACTAAGTCACATGATATCATGCCCAGTTCTAACCCTAGAATTCCTCTTTCAATTCCTTCTAGAGTAACAAAGTAATTACTGATCAGATAATTAATCAATAAGCTCAAGACAAGATAAACAATTCACTTTGACACAAAAAATTGAAACAAATCAAATAACTAATTTATAGACATGAAAGGTTCAATTGAAATCTTAAGGAAAGAGTTAGTTCATAATTAATGAATTGAAACCAAGAATCCACAATTGAATAGACATTAAAAGATAAAAGTATGATAAGAGAAGAAAATAGAATCTGTTGTCAGCAAATCTGATGCTCCCCTCTTGCTCTTGCTCTTGATCTTCAGTTTTCTTCAATTTCCTTCCATCTCCAATAGCTAATTAAGAACTACGGTTTATATTCTAATCTAATGGAGTGTTTTCTCTAAGCTAAGCTATGTAATCCCCCTTTATTTTATGCCTTACATCATGTATTTATAGGTTACAAGTCCAATTTTTAGCTTAGGCACAAACCCAATCCTATTTGGAGTCAAAAAGCTGTCAAAATTTGCCCAAAACGCGTACAGGCCGCACCAAGCCCTTCCCCCAGTGCCCCAGCACTGGTCTTGACGCTCAGACACTACTCCCCCACGCCCCGGCACTGGGCATAGGCCTATTTTGAGCGCCCCGGCGCTGGCCCCAAGTTCTGACATTTTCTACTCCGACGTCCTTTGGGAAAACGGCCATAACTTTTGATCCGGGAAGATTAATGGGGCTTTCCACCTATCAAATCGAAGATATCGACGAGATCTACAACTTTCATTCTTTGAGGATTGAGAAATTCTAGGTGGATGAACGCTGAAATTGAGCTGGAAGTAACTGTTATGCAAATGACCACCCAAAACCATGACGTTCGACGTCCGTTGGTACAATGATCATAACTCTTGCATCCGAACTCCGATTGGAATGATTAAAAATGTTTCAGAAAGATAAGATGATGCTCTTCAATGTAAGCTAAGTTCCAAACCAAGAATATGAAGTAAACATGAAAGCCCAAATGATGTCCGGTTTGCTTTTTTTGCGTTTTCTTTGCTTTTCCTTACCAATAGTCACTCACACCTCTCCCAAATGTATAACCTAAAAAATGAACACAAAATGCATGAAAAGTAACTAAGACACATAAATATAAGCAACTAATTCAAGTAAAGATCTTAGGATAAGTGTATATAAAATCCACTTATCAAATACCCCTAAACTTAAAGCTGTTGCTTGTCCCCAAGTAACACAACATAATGCAATGCAATGCAATGAAATGCAACTAATCTATATGCTCACGAATCCAAAGAAGATTTGATATAATCAAATCTATTCACTTTCGACCTTAGAGCAATCAAGCAAACACGATAATACTTCATATCAAAACCAATCAACAATTTCCTAGTCAATCATCAAGTCTTAAATTGTTATTCTTTGGTATAGTGTAATGTGTGCTCAACAACCATGCTAAGCGATATAAAATCAAATTTAACACATAACAAGTCTCTTCGAAGGCATCATACAGTGTAAACTCGAGAAATCTCAAGGATAGGCACGATTCAACTAAAATTAAACTCAACCAAATTCAAGGGTACATGCAGGATACTTATACTTTCTTTTCTTCCTTCTTTTTTTTTCTTTTTTTTAACACGGGGCTTTTTGGTCTTTTCCCGTGATTATTTCCCTTTTCTTTTTCTTTTGATAGATGGTTGGTGAGTGCGTTTTACGCTCCATCTCACGCTTGTGTTTATGGGGAATGTTTCTCCTCAACCCACCATAAGACTCGACATGTTGTTTTTCTTAAAAGCTTATATACCCCACATATATTCCCCCAAACTTAGGTTCTTGTCTAACTTTAGTCATCACTACTTATTCTTGTCATTCTTTCATTCAAACTAGCATTATCCTTTAGAGTCCCATTATGTATCAATTTAAACTCAATCAATCAACAAGTTGTTTTCTTTGTGCTTATCATTATTATACTAGTTTCAAAGCGTAAAAAGATTCAATTCATAACAAGAAATCACATCAAAGCTCTAATAGTCAGTATTATACTTGTCTACCAAATTCCAATCTCATCATTGGCCAAAATAAACTTAACTATAACAAACCGCTGGACTTATGCAAAATGAACATAGTAACTAACTATTATTTTTGAATTTTTAAATTTTGAATTTTGTTTTTTTATAATGAACCTAAACTATATTAACAACATATGCAAAATAACATAACATAAACATGAAACTAAACATGCAATAACGAACTAAACTAAACTCCCCCAAACTTAGCAATTACAATGTCCTCATTGTAAGAATATAGCGATAAGTAGAAGAGAACTTCCCTGTAATCAGCTAAGCGTGAGGTGCTGGTGGCGATGGTAGCGACGATCATTTTCCTATCCATTGAACCTCCAATACCTGCAATGAAGAGAGACAACATGTATTAGATTATAAGAGAACTTACTAAGAAAATTAATTTCTATCTACTAAATAAACTAGTAAAGCATATAAATATAAAATTCCTAGGTTGCTTCCCAGTCAGTGCTTGATTTATAGTCTTTCAGCCTGACTTTGTCTGGTCAATGCTATCCAATTCCTCTTCGAAAGTTGAGGAGCCTTCCATCCATCGGAAATAATATAGCTTTTGGTAGGTTCCCATTTACGATAGCCATTGTATTAAAGTCACCTAGCATGCTTTATTTAAATAAGATCACATTGAAGAACGTCCAATATCTAGGTGTTTTTTCCATTGTGTCTGCGAATAGATTCTGGCATTGAGGCTTGTCAGACACAACAATCTCTTCTTCTATCTTCTCCAACTCATTGAACCATGGCTTCGAAGTTGTACTCGCTTTTACGTCACAAGGAGTATTGCCGACGACATGACTACCTAGTGGACATGGTTTTGCAAATCTAACCGGATTCTTGAACTTTGGTGGAGAAGGAACTTGGGGCACTAATAACATCGGCTCCTCCTCGTTGGTAATCATAGTTAGTTCTTCACCGACCTTATTTTCATTATCTCCACTTGTCTCCTCTTTTTCAACATCTCATGTCTCATCCAGTTGTAGATTTGGCTCGGGCACTTCATCAATTTCGTCATCCATGTCATAAAGCCAAGTGTTTGGAGGAAGGTTGTTTATGACTTTGGTCATTTGCTCTATCTGATCCGCAAGATTTAGAATTGACCCCGTTTGATTAATCCCTCTCTCCTCGAACTTGGACTACAATTCCTCCAACCTTGAATTTTCTTCTTTTAATAGAGGTTGATATGAGAATTCCGGCGTGTATGTTGGATTTGGAGTAGAGTATTGGTCTTGATAGTTGTAGCTCCATGAAAAATCCGGGTGATACCCCAAACTTGTTCATAATTATCATATGCATCTTGATTGAGGTATTTACCACCATCTTGCATCGGCCCAAGATTGATGGTGCATTGATTACTCGGGTGATTGCCAAAGACAATAGTCACACATAATCGCCATCCTTCGACTCTGTTGGGATGCGATAACGCCCAACTTCCTCGAAAGTTCTTTAATTTAGCCGACATCATGAAAGTGTCGCGAGTCCGTCAATCTCCATCCCCCTTGGTTGAGTCACGTTCGTGTATGGCCATTGATACTCAAAGTCATCCATGGTACCTAAAATGAGAGAAATATAAGAAGAGAATTAAAAATAAAAATAAAAATGTTTAAAGTAAGACTAATTTGATTGAAATTAATATTGGTGAAAAAATATTAAACTAATTCCCCGGCAACGACGCCAAAAACTTGTTGGTCGATTTCGCAATCAATGAATACGTGCAAGTATACACGGTCAACAAGTAATAAAGTGATAAGAAAAGTATCGTTCCCACGAGGAATTATTTAATAAAAATTACCAAGTACTAACTCTTAACCAAATCAATTTTATTTAAACAACTATAAATTGTGATTTTTCTAATTAAGAAAACTAAATTAATCAATTAAAACTAGATTACTCTAAAATTAATTCAAATAAATAAAGATTAAGACTTTAATATCCCCAATTATGAACTATAAATCAATTATCCAATTATCCCAATTATTATGTCTACTAAATTGTAAACAGGAATTCTCAAATGTCAAAAGTCCTTTTCCAAGTGATCAATTGCCTTCTATTTAATCCAGATTAATCTTTCTATATTCCTATGCAAAATAATTGAATTAAACTCCTTCTAATCCCAATTCTTTATGTGTTACATGCGGTGAACAGATATTTCCATTCAATTCACAAACCTAATTATTCACTTTGCAAATAACTAAGTCACATGATATCATGCCCAGTTCTAACCCTAGAATTCCTCTTTCAATTCCTTCTAGAGTAACAAAGTAATTACTGATCAGATAATTAATCAATAAGCTCAAGACAAGATAAACAATTCACTTTGACACAAACAATTGAAACAAATCAAATAACTAATTTATAGACATGAAAGGTTCAATTGAAATCTTAAGGAAAGAGTTAGTTCATAATTAATGAATTGAAACCAAGAATCCACAATTGAATAGACATTAAAAGATAAAAGTATGATAAGAGAAGAGAATAGAATCTGTTGTCAGCAAATCTGATGCTCCCCTCTTGCTCTTGCTCTTGATCTTCAGTGTTCTTCAATTTGCTTCCATCTCCAATGGCTAATTAAGAACTAGGGTTTATATTCTAATCTAATGGAGTGTTTTCTCTAAGCTAAGCTCTGTAATCCCCCTTTATTTTATGCCTTACATCATGTATTTATAGGTTACAAGTCCAATTCTTTAACTTAGGCACAAACCCAATCCTATTTGGAGTCAAAAAGGTGTCAAAATTCGCCCAAAAGCGCGTCCGAGCCATTAATTAAGCCCTTTCCCCCGCCACAACGCTGGTCTTGATCTTTCGAACATCGCTCCCTAGAGCCCAAATACTGGGCATAGGCCTATTTTTTGTGGCTCTTGGCGCTGGCCCCAAGTTCTGACATTTTCTACTCAACGTCCTTTGGGAAAATGGCCATAACTTTTGTTCCGGGAGGAGTTACGGGGCCTGCCATCTATCAAATCGAATATATCGACGAGATATATAACTTTCATTCTTTGAGGATTGAGAAATTCTGGGTGTATGAAGGCTAAAATTGAGCTGGAAGTAACTTCTATGCAAATGACCACCCAAAACCATGACGTTCGACGTCCGTTGGTACAACGATCATAACTCTTGCATCCGAACTCCGATTGGAATGATTCAAAATGTTTCGGAAAGCTAAGACGATGCTCTTCAATGTAAACTAAGTTCTAAACCAAGAACATGAAGTAAACATGAAAGCCCAAATGATGTCCGGTTTGCTTTTCTTTGCGTTTTCTTTGCTTTTCCTTAACAATAGTTGCTCACACCGCTCCCAAACGTATAACCTACAAAATGAACACAAAATACATGAAAATTAACTAAGACACATAAATATAAGCAACTAATTCAAGTAAAAGATACCGGATAAGTGTATATAAAATCCACTTATCAGGGTCGTCCCCTCCACCCTTCATCAGCAACTTAAATACATTATCAACAATAGCCTAGTCACGGTCAATGCTGAACCAAAATGTCCCCAACATGGTGATATACCATTCATCAACGTCAATTCAGATGTTGAGCCGGTCAGTTTTCATGCCTTGGAAGTGAGCAACACTCAATACCATGCTATTGGAACGCCATTTCCCGCACCCAAGATTTCTGCCGAAGTAATGTTGGCTACTCAAGAGATGATGTCATTGGGTCATCAGCCGGGACAAGGGTTGGGTAAAGATCACCAGGGTATTAAGTACCCAATTCAAATTTCAAGTCAAACTGGGACAACTGGACTAGGCTATTTTTCCAGTTCTAGTCATAGGAATCCTCATAAGCATCAGTCGATTCCTTCAGCTTCAGCCACGTGACGATTATCTTCATTTACAAATACTGAGTCCGCACAACCTCCGGTAAAGGTACCAGCCAATGTAATGGCTATGTTATTTCCTAAGCCGATACCGGTGAAGGAGAAAGAAGTCTTTGTTCCAGATCCCGCAGTGGAAGAAGAGGAACGAAGAATTAATCAAGACATCGTCAGAATGATGTCAGGCATACGCATCATTGTCTATGATGAACACACAAATAGATACACCCTAGACGATGATTGCCTAGAAATAATGGTCATCATTTGGGAAAAGCAGGATGATGATAGCACCTCCATCACTGCAGTCCACCAGGACTTTTCCCTCGACAATTGGAGCAGCACTCCTTGTATTGGTCGACAAGGGTAAAACGGACAAGAACTCTTTTTGCCCTGTAGATAATCATAACTGCTTACTTATTTGTATAGTATTAGCAGTGGTTTTGTCGATACATGCTAACACTTTGTATGATTAAACAACTTCATATATACTAAGTGAAAGCATATTTTGTTTCAGGACTCTGAACTTAGATGTGTATGTACTTGCTGATAAGATGCCTCTTCTCCACAAGGATTGTAACTTTGATGAAAAGTTGAACTTAGACTTGATGGAAATACAAGAGGACATTGAGGTGCCTTCGGAGATCAAAGAATGGGTCGAAGACAAACCTAAACCCAACCTTGATCAAACCACCTCCTTCAATCTCAGAACCTTAGAAAGCCCTAAGTTAATCCAGATTGGTTTAGACCTTACCCCAAACTAGAGGAATGACATGGTTACCTTACTAACCCAATTCCAGGATGTGTTTGCATGGTCTCATGAAGACATGGTGGGTTTGTCCACTGACATTGTCTTGCAACGCCTTCCCATTAAAGAGGGATTCAAGCCAGTCAAGCAGAAGCTCATGCGATTGAAACCTGAGTGGATTTTAAAGGTGAAAGAAGAAATTGTGAAACAATTTCAAGCTGGTACTATCATGGTGTCCACATATCCTGAATGGATATCCAACATTGTTCTCGTGCCTAAACCTGGAGGAAAGGTACAAGTTTGCGTGGATTACCAGGATTTGAACAAAGCTTGCCTTAAAGATAGCTTTCCCGTGCCATTTATCCACATTCTCATTGACAATACTGCTCAATACGGCATGTACTCCTTTGCTGATTGCTTTGTGAGGTATCATCAGATCATGGTTGCTGAGGAGGATCGTGAGAAAACTACTTTTATCATACATTGGGGAACCTTTTATTATAGACGGTTGTCATTTGGCCTCATCAATGATGGAGCCACCAATCAGCGAGCTATGATGGCTCTCTTCCATGACTTAATGTACAAAGAAATAGAGATCTACGTGGATGACATCATTGTCAAATCCCGAAGGGAGGAAGACCACTTAGACCATCTCAGAAAACTCTTCAACAGGTTGCGTAAGTACAACTTGAAGTTGAATCCAGCCAAGTGCGCCTTTAGCGTCAAATCAGGCAAGTTGTTAGGATTCTTAGTCAGCCACAAAGGGATTGAGCTGGATCCCACCAAAATCCAGGCCATCACGAAAATGCCCATTCCTCTGACAGAGAATGAAATACAGGGATTTTTGGGAAGAATCAACTTCATTAGCAGGTTCATTTTGTAATACCCCCAAAACCTGAACTCGGTGCTTTACGATACCATTTCTATGAGCAGAATAATACTAATAATAATGACAATAATATAAATATCAAACTTAATTTACATATATCAAAGTCTAATCCCAAGTACGCAACCTTTACTACAATACATTACCTGATAGATAATAAATATCATTGCCTTAATACTGTCTAACTATTACAAAAGATAACATAAGATTATTTTGATTGCTTTCCTTTTCCTTTGTTCTGACCTGAACATTCTGGTTGATCATGCTTAGCTGAAAACATTTAAATTTAAAGCAATGATGAGCATTTGATTGCCCAACAAGTAATATCAACAATAAATATAAGCTGAAAGAATTAAATGTTTTTCTTTGAATAACACTTCTACAACAAATCAACAGTTGTGAAGTAAGTTGAACCAATAATAACAACATAACAATTCTATATCAAATTTTTGAAACTACGTTCTGACTATAACTGGAGATTAGTCGACAGACTATGAACATTATTTTTCATTTTCGCTAGGGTTTAGCAGAACTTCATCCGCAAATCGTCAAAACTTATGGGCACGAGGGTGATCATCCCAATGCGCCCTGTATTGATCAATACTACATGCAAGAACGATATTATCGTTCACTCTATCCACCTTAGGTGCACAAAAGTTTTCCCAAATTCGGGATGTTCATACTTAGTCGGGAATCCGAACCAAAACAATCTGGTTGGATACAATAAAGTTCTATCTTGTTCAACAATATTTTTGAGTTTGTGTCTAGCCAAATCAAATAGCTTAGATGACTTTTAAGTCAACGTATACATACTCGAAATCAATAAGTATGTATCAACATATGATTAAATACAATGGTTATCCAAGTGGGGACACTTGTCTAACCCTATATAGGAATTAACGAACATAATAAATATCTGAATTATACAATAATACAATGATCGAATAATGTAAGAACTTGTATGAATACAAATATTGGATACATAATCAATAATAATGGAGTTAATTATCTGGCACAATAATATGGTTCTGAAACTTTCTTACTCATGTCCATTGCATAAAGGAAATGTAAAGTTAGGATACTTGCACAATGTAAAGGATAGTTCAAATACTTGCACAATATAAAGAATAGTTCAGATACTTGCTCAATAATAATTGGAGTAAGTTTAGGAAACTTGCCTGAGCTGCTGCTTACAATAATGCAACTTAGTTTTATCTTTTATACAAAACCTAGCATTAATAACATCACATAGCACTGCTATTTGCAGTCAACACATAACCTAATCACATTGTCACAGATGTTTAAAAGTCATTGAATCATAAACAAACACGTATCTAGTCAAATTATCTAAGTCCGAATCAATTTCTAAAACATGTCGGTGTACCGATGGCTTTATCAGGTAATTATCGAGTCTAAGACTCTATCGTGTAGTTTAATATTCGTTTAGATATTTTAAATATCAGTCATATTATTTTTCATAGCCTTATAATAATTTTTAAATAATTATTATAATTTAACATGAATTTTCAAACACTGAAATCATTATTAAATGATTTAAATGTTAACTAATTCTATTATCATTAATATTTAATTAATGTTAAACTATTAGTGAAACTATTGCCAAAATATTAAAGTTATTTATAATAACTCAAAATATTTTAAAGTATTAATATTACCCTTAAATGATTTTTAAAATTTTTAAATCATTTTAAATAATTACTATTAATATTAGAATATTAATTTATTATTTATTAAAATATTAAAAGTCATTTATTATAACTTAAAATATTTTTAATTCATTTATTTCCTTTTTAAATGATATTTAATTAAATAAAACCATTTTTGAACTATTTATTTAATATAATTATTAAATAAACTATATATCATTAATATTAAATTATTAATAAAATTATCCTTTAAATATCAAAAGTTATATTTTATAACATAAAATATTTTGAAGTTATTTATTTTCCTTTAAAATGATTTTTATAATATTAAAATCATTTTTAATTAATTTATTTAATATAATTACTAAATAAATCTAATATTATTAATATTTAATAATTAATGAAACTTATCTTAAAATATTAAAAGTTATGTTTTACAACTTCAAATATTACTAAATATCTTATTATTATTTAAAATGATTTTTAATACAATTAAATCATTTTTAATTAATTTTTAGTGCATTTATTAAATAAATGAAATACCAATAATATCCAAATAAATATTAATATTTATGAAAAATATGTCAAATTATTAAAAGTTAATTTTTATAACTTAAAATAAATTTTAAAACTATTTTTGTAATTTTTAGAATTTATTTTCTATTTTTAAATGATTTTTAGAAAGTAAATTAGTTAAAATTAATAGAACTGTCGCTATAGGTCTTTAGCGACAGAAAGTGTAATCTAATGTGTTCTTGAGCCTTCAAAGTTAGTTTTCGAGTGGGGTTGTTTGACCATTGATAAATTCCAATATGTGAGGTTTCTGGGCAAGCTAAAACATTATTCTTGTAGTACTAGTGTAACACTACACGTAACAACCAATAACTAGGTCATACATCATCACAATCAAAAGTTATTAAGCTTTGAACTAGCTGTCAGAACGTGTTCATCATATTCTGGGCTGCCTAGAATTTTCAGTAATAGCTGGTCAACGCTTTTCTTGGCCTTATATGATGCAATCTGTTCATGGTATAGTTGTGTTAGACGTCGGGCTGTGTAGAGTAACTAACAGAGAACATGATTCAAGCCATGTTCAAGTCTAAAAAAAATTAATCAAAAAGATCTGGGCTCAAAAAATACTTGTTTGAACGTTTCTGGGTTTTCCTAGAAACCCAGCAGTTCAACCTATCCCTTTCATGCTCGATTTCCTTTATGTTCTGTTCATGATTTATGTCGTTTAATGGTTCAAATCTATACTATACTGTTAGGTTTGTAATATTCATGAACGCAATCAAATTGCACAAAATAAGCGGAAATGTGATAAACAAGAGTTTTAAAATTTTACAAACCATATACCCAGATCATCCTTTATGCACAATTATTAATTAAACGAAAAGATAAAGAATAAGAATCATAACCTTGAAGATTCGAGCTTCCTTAGGTACAAGTTCACCTCCAATCCTTTTCGCGTTCAACTTGAATCCACCGGGTTTGGTTCCTTCCTTTGATCAACGTTAGCCACCCAAGTGTTTGGCCTCTAGAGGTGATCCACTAAGGAAGAAGAAAAATTCAAGAAGATGGGTATTTGACAAAACCCTAGTTTTTCTATCTCATAGAAAATGAGCGTACTCTTCAACTATTGGAATTGCGTATGTTGTGAAAAAGTCAACAACCCCATCACTCATAATAAGACTCCTCTTATTTATAGATGTTGGCAACCCTCCTTAACAACTAAGGAATTGGGTTTTATTTTAATTAATTAAGCTCCATAATCTTATTAGGGATAATTAATTAAACTCTTTTAATTAATTTAACCTCCTAATCTTATTAGGAATAAATAAGAGTACTTTTATTAATTAATTCTCAAACTCCTTTAGGAATTAAATAATAATAATAATAATAATAATAAGACTCCTTTTATTAATTTATATTTAATATTTCCAAAATATTAATTAATAAATATTAAGTTATTTAATTTATTCTATCACCATAGATTAAATTAAATATACTTAACTTATTATTACGATTATGGCATTTGCTTCTTAAGTAATTATTCTTCCTTTTATGGTGTGACCCTTTAGGTTCTCCATATTAAACCGGTTGTGAATAAATCAATTAAAATAATTCTAATCTTATTTAAATAAATAAATTAAATTATTAATTTATTTAAATAAATAATATTTATTCTACAATAGGGATAAGCCTCCCTAGCGATTAACGACTTTCCAGATAATATAGATTTCAACATTAATCATAAAAGAACCTTTGAGTTATTAGTTACCGTACAATTCAATCCTTCCACCATACAATGTCCCAATTAAATATAAGACATGGAATTACTATCAAGTCTTATTTTATTTAATTATATGTATTTCGACTCTTAAATGCACAACTCCAAATAATGCAAATTAGAAACTCCTTTCTAATTTCATTCTGCCTTGGCCAAGGACTATTGGGTTGTCATTTATCGAATCACATAGGACATTTCTCTTTTTTTACTAGAAGCGGTAGATTCTTTATTGATCATACATTATCTCCATGTATAACTTATTATACCCAAGCATACCATTTGATATACCCTAAGAGTCTTAAGGAATAAGTCAAAGTATAACTCATCATACACAAGATACTATGATGATCTCAAGTCCAAGGATCACTTGTACTACTATCACTACAGGAATTTCTATTGACAGGCAAATAAAACTCCACTAGGTATTCCTTAGCAAGCCACGTTCAGTGAACTTATTCTCTAATAAGCACCTACATACTTACTTTAGTGTCTCCACACAAATGATCATGAGATCAATCATCCTCATCCAATGAGCAAGCAACGTATGTACCAATCTATCCGGATTCACTAATCCCCAATTTAGTAATCCAACGATTGGGAACTATTTTAGTTTTAATCTTTCTAAGAATTTAGATCTCATTAGAATGATCATCATCATTATTCTAAAAGCATTGCTTAAAACTATGGGTTTATAACATATTATAAAGTAGCATCATGTAGATAATTAAAAGCCTTTAATAAATTAATAATTTTTATTAATAAAAGAATAAGATTGTTACAAAGTATATGCTTTATCATCAAATATGATTGGCTTGTGTGCATACTACTTTCAATCTCCCACTTGCACTAAAACCAATCACCATGGTATCTCATACCCTTCTTCTCTAAGTGACGATTATTCTGCTGTTGGAAAAGCTTTAGTTAATGGATATGTAAAGTTGTTCTTGAGAGTCCACTATCTCTATAGTGATTTCCCATCTTTCAATGATTCTTTAATCAAATGAAAGTGCTGCAACACATGTTTAGATCCAAGATGAGACTTAGGAACTATTCCTAGTTCTGTAATAAATTTTTCATCCAAACAATCAACTTGCAGCTTCATTTATAGTTATATACTTTGTCTTTATCACTAAACCAGTAACTCTTTACTGTTTGGAACCTTTCCAATTCACTGCACCATCGTTCAAGGTAACGCTTTACCTTAAAGTGGATTTTCTGTCGTCTTGGTCTGTCTGAAAAACTTGAGTCTGTTAAGCCCTCTAGTTTTAATTTAGACCCACCATTAATTTGATTACTTTCTTAGTGCCAGTTAAGTACTTTAAGATGTTTTTCACTGACTCATAGTAAACTTCTCCAGAATATGACTGATCAACATCAGGTCTCGTATATTTCATTGCATACATGATAGTTACTCATGTGATCTCTCTTTTATGAGTCTATGGGGACTATTAAGAGAGATACACTCCAGGGCTCATCAATATGAGACATCTCTTGGAGTTTTCCATGCTAAATGACTTTAGCATCAAATGAATATACGTTCCTTGGGTTAAGTTAAGCATCCTCTTGAATCTATCTATATAGATTTTATCCCCAATTAAGATACTCTTCCCAAATCATTCATGGAGGAATGTTTAGACAACTCTATTTTTACTGATTGTAGCATTGGTATGTTATTCCTTATCTGTAGTATATCAACATATAATATTAGGAACCTCACAACGCTCCCACTGACCCTTTTGTACACACTAGGTTCATTCTTATTTGTGATAAAATCAAACTCTTTTGATTGTCTCATCAAAATGAATGTTTCATATTTGAGAATCTTGATTCTATCCATTTCTCTGAGTGTCTACAACTTTTACCTCATCGTATGTAACTGGATCATCATCTTCTCTAATGTGTACCTCATTATCATCATCTGTGATGAATCCATACCTCCCAGGTATCTTCGGTACTATTCCAGATTTACGATTTGGTTGTGGTACAATAGGTCTATCTACAGGTTCCTCTTATTTGACTTATAGTGTTTTGTGGTTCTTGAACTCTTCAAGATCTATTATCCTCCCACTATCCCTTTCAATGATAAACACCTTTATCTTAGAAGGCAGCGTGTTTCGCAACAAACACATTTTGCTAAGTAGGATTATAGAACATATACCCTAAACTTACTTTAGGATGTCCCACAAATCGACACTTGTCAAATCTTGTCCCAAACTTATCCTTTGAAACATTTTCACATAAGTTGGACAACCCCTTATCTTAACATACTTAAGATTAGGAATCCTCCATGTCCATAACTTTTATGGAGTCTTGGGGCTTGATTTTGAGGTTACCTTTTTGTAGATATGCAGCCATTTCTAGGACATGACCCTAGAGGGATACTAGAATGTCGTAAAATCATTATAGACCACACCATGTCCAACAATGTACGATTTTTCCTTTCAGATGCATCAATCAATTATTGTGTATCAAGAGGCGTCCATTGTGAGAAAACCATTTGAGATGATCTAGAAACTTATTGCACAAGTATTTATTCCTTGATCTAATCAAAGAATCTTAATACTTTGCCTATTTGTTTCACTTCTGAATTCTTTGAACCTTTCAAATAATTCACACTTGTATTTCAGCAAATACATACATTCAACTCTTTGAATGATCATCTCCTTTTTTTATACTAGTTTGTTCAATTCGCAAAATATATTTTCACGTAAGTCAAGTATACAAAATTCATTAAGTAATATTTCAGTTCTATACAAAATATTATTATTATAAATAGAACAATAATTGTTTTTTAATATAATATCAAAGATTTCATTGTCCAACAATAAAATGGGAATAATATTTCTAACAAGAACCGGAATACAATAACAAGTTATTAACTTAATAGATTTTCCCGTAGGCATTGGTAAACTATAAGTTTCAATGGCTAATGTGGCAACCTTTGCTTCATTTCCCACACATAGGATTACTTATATTTGTTTAGCTTTCTACTTCTAATTGGTCCCTTCATAAATCTATATTTATGATAACCAAAGTCGATATCTAATACCCAAGTAGAACCTTGACTTAAAGAAAAATTTAGTTTAAATCATGAACAAATTTGTATTTGTAACCGAAACTTCACTAAGCTTCTTTGGTTAGCCTCTACAAGATGCTTATCGCAGTTTCTTTCCAGTGTCCAAGCTTATTGCAGTGGAAGAAAACTCCTTTGCTATCTGTATCAGTTTTGTTCTTATTATCCTTTGTTTTTGCCTTTCTATTTACCTTCTTTGATTCGTTCTTCTTTTCAGAAGATCATTTGGCCCCTACCAGTGAGACATGGTCTTTCTTGGTTGGAAAATGACTCTCAACTGTTTTTCAACATGTTAAGCAAATCAGCGAAGCTGATATCTAGATTGTTCATATGAAAAATTCACAACAATTGTGAAAGGAGTCCAGGAGTGAGTGCAAGATCAAATCTTGGCTCAACTCTCAATCCATGACAAAACTTGTTGTCCTAATTGATCAATCAAATTGATAATATTAAGGACTTTTATCTGTACTGTAGTGTCATCGATCATTCTAGATCAGAAGAGCTCCTTAGATATCTGATATCTATCAGTCCTACTTTCCTCACCATCAACTACTTGATGTGCAAGAATATAGTAGGAGCATCCATAGTTTATGTTGATGCTGAAGCACGTTACTGATGGATGCGAGAATGATACATTGAGTTGTGCATCATCTTGTCACTTTCTAAAAGTAGCAATCTCTTCCTCAAAGGCATTGTCTGCAACCATTGCAGGGATAACCGTATTATGGACATAAGATAGCTTTTCAGCCATGAGAACTATTCTCAAATTCCTTAACCAATCCATTTAATTCGGTCCGATTAAATAGCATCTAATATGCTTCACAGTGATAGTAATTTAGACATTGTAAAATTCTGTAAATGAATTTGTAATTAACAACATTTTAGCATACATTCTTTTATGAATTACCAAAATAAATTAGGTCTTATTTTAAATGGATATCTCCCACTATTTTCTTCAAACTATATTACCCTCAATATATATAGTTCGACAATATTTAATTAAAGATATGCTAGTGAGAATAAGGATCTTATTTCAAATGTATATAGCCTTGTGTGTGCACAACAAACTATATATAAATAAATAGGTAGACAACTCTTGTCAATTACATCAACTATGCAACTCCTTTTATTTTGCCTCTTAAATCATAATGGTCAAGTGTGTGCACATCCGAACTAAAATGATTTAAGTTAAGTTAGACTCAACATTTTCATATAAGTGAAGAGAAAACTACAGCCCTTGTGTGTGCACAACAAAGCAGTAATGTTCAATTCCTTATAAACATCATATGTAATAAAAACAACATCTTAAATATTTAATACTTGCCTTGTATGTGCACAACAAATTCATATTAAATATTCAATACTCTATTGTTTCTATCATGCTAGAAGGCGACGTTCGATATTCCAAATATCTTTGAACGTTACAACTTAATTTATAATATTTGAGGGGTTTGTTATTAATTTGTTTCAACTTGTTTAACGCGCATGCACATATATATAAAATACGCGTCATATTAATTAACATGCATGAAGCATGTTTGCATAATATATATATATATATATATATATATATATATATATATATATATAGTATAAGCATGCACATATAGAATACTATATTCTACCTGGATTGATTATGGACTTTTATTCTAGTTTGGTTCACTAGAGCCACCAAGTGAACAAAAAGGTCAAACTCTAGGGGTGCAAGAATTAATATTTAAATATAACTATTAAATTTAAATCCGAGCTCCATTACAAACGGGTCTTCAAGTGCTCCTTGCCCCTTGATCTCCAATTTTTTAAAATTAATTCTAACTATTCATATTACAAAACTATTTAATTATATAAATAGAAACCTTGATCAGCAATCAAGGGAAAGTACATAGGAGGGAGATAGAATTTACATTAAGAAAAATTAGAGAAGACGAGGTACGCAGACCCCATTTAATAAAACTCATACATTCATGCATCCAACTAAAATAAAATCCAATCACATTGGTCAATAGTCCATAATCAATCCCATTTATTATCATACACATCTTCATATGTATCAATAAATAACATTCATCTTATGAATAATAAACATTCAATATATATATTGATATCATTTAATGGGCAAATTTAGTTAGTATAAAATCTAATTTTGAATCAAAATAAACTCCATTATTTTTAATCCAAATTTAAATTAAAATAAACCTCTTTTATTTTAATTTATCCAATTTTGAATAAAATAAACTATTTTATTTTAATCAAAATAAACTCCTTCATTTTTAATAATTATGGAATCCAATTCCAAGAAAAAAAACTCATTTATTAAAGGAAACACGTATTTTGTTTCCTATTCACAAATAAACTCATTTATTTTGAATAATATGAAATCGTATTTCATATCTAAATAAACTCTTTTATTTAAGGGAACACAGATTTTGTTTCCTATTCACAAATAAACTCTTTATTTTGAATAATATGAAATCTTATTCCATATCAAAATAAACTTCTTTATTTAAGGAAATATGGATTCATTTTCCTATTCACAAATAAACTCCTTTATTTTAGGAAACATATAATTCAATTTTAACTCCAATTAATTATCATGGAATCCAATTTCAACTCTAAATAGTTAGCATGAAATCCCATTTTAAAATTAAAATAAACCTTTTATTTTTAAAATTAAAATAAACTTTTATTTTAAGATTAAAATAAACTTTTTATTTTAATTATAAAATGATTAAGAATAATATATATATATATATATATATATATATATATATATATATATATATATATATATATATATACTGAAACATCATCAGTGAGGGCTTTTACTTTGTTAAAATCGGACTTTTTTTTTTTATTGTTTTTTAAAACAACTAAAAAAATATTTAATATTTTATGGAACTGATATTTTTCCATAATATAATATTTTGGGTGTGATTTAAATACCTATACCAAAAAATAGAGGTACAGTCTGCACAGACTGTACAGAGCTGTTTTGTTATACGTATCCAAATCATATCCAAAACACTGTATTATGAAAAAAATTTAGTTCCATAAAATATTAAACTTTTTTTTTAGTTATTTTTTAAAAAAAAGCAAAAAAAAAAATCTGCATTTTAACAAAGTCCTTACAGGAACCGGCCCCTATATATATATATATATTTATATATATATAAACCGTACGTTATATTAATAAAATATATATCACGTGAAGTAATCAATTTTGAAAAAGTCATGTGAATCCTGATGAATCACTGTAAAGAAGTTAGATTAGTTATGTATATATAATCTAATCATGTAAGAAGTTAGATAACTAATATATATAATCTAATTTAATTTAAACACAATCCTGCTACCGTCTTCATCACATTCACGTAATCATATATATACATACTGATTCACGTAAACAGATTCACGTGACATCCTTCTTCTTTTTTTCTTTTTTTTTAAAATAAATTTTATACAACAAATTATACCTAATAAATTGTTCTAAACACATATCAATATACATATCAAATTAAAATAATTAATAATTCGCATAAAGGTTTGGCTTTGATACCACTGTTAGGTTTGTAATATTCATGAACGCAATCAAATTGCACAAAATAAGCGAAAATGTGATAAACAAGAGTTTTAAAATTTTACAAACCATATACCCGGATCAACCTTTATGCACAATTATTAATTAAACGAAAAGATAAAGAATAAGAATCATACCCTTGAAGATTCGAGCTTCCTTAGGTACAAGTTCACCTCCAATCCTTTTCGCGTTAAACTTGAATCCACCGGGTTTGGTTCCTTCATTTGATCAACGTTAGCCACCCAAGTGTTTGGCCTCTAGAGGTGATCCACCAAGGAAGAAGAAAAATTCAAGAAGATGAGTATTTGGCAAAACCCTAGTTTTTCTATCTCATAGAAAAGGAGCGTACTCTCCAACTATTGGAATTGCGTATGTTGTGAAAAAGTCAACAACCACATCACCCATAATAAGACTCCTCTTATTTATAAATGTTAGCAACCCTCCTTAACAATTAAGGAATTGAGTTTTATTTTAATTAATTAAAATCCTTTAATTAATTAAGCTCCCTAATCTTATTAGGGATAATTAATTAAACTCTTTTAATTAATTTAACCTCCTAATCTTATTAGGAATAAATGAGAGTACTTTTATTAATTAATTCTCAAACTTCTTTAGGAATTAAATAATAATAATAAGACTCCTCTTATTAATTTATATTTAATATTTCCAAAATATTAATTAATAAATATTAAGTTATTTAATTTATTCTATCACCATAGATTAAATTAAATATATTTAACTTATTATTACGATTATGGCATTTGCTTCTTAAATAATTATTCTTTCTTTTATGGTGTGACCCTTTAGGTTCTCCATATTAAATCGGTTGTGAATAAATTAATTAGAACAATTCTAATCTTATTTAAATAAATAAATTAAATTATTAATTTATTTAAATAAATAATATTTATTCTACAATAGGGATAAGCCTCCCTAGCGATTAATGACTTTCCAGATAATATAGATTTTAACATTAATCATAAAAGAACCTTTGAGTTTATAGTTACCGTACAATTCAATCCTTCTACCATACAATATCCCAATTAAATATAAGACATGTAATTACTGTCAAGTCTTATTTTATTTAATTATATGTATTTTGACTCTTAAATGCACAACTCCAAATAATGTAAATTAGAAACTCCTTTCTAATTTTATTCTGCCTTGGCCAATGACTACTGGGTTGTCATTTATCGAATCACATAGGACATTTCTCTTCTTTTACTAGAAGCGGTAGATTCTTTATTGATCATACATTATCTCCATGTATAACTTATTATACCCAAGCATACCATTTGATATACCATAAGGGTCTTAAGGAATAAGTCAAAGTATAACTCATCATACACAAGATACTATGATGATCTCAAGTCCAAGGATCACTTGTACTACTATCACTACAGGAATTTCTATTGACAGACAAGTAAAACTCCATTAGGTATTCCTTAGCAAGCCACGTTCAGTGAACTTATTCTCTAATAAGCACCTACATACTTACTTTAGTGTCTCCACACAAATGATCATGAGATCAATCATCCTCATCCAATGAGCAAGCAACGTATGTACCAATCTATCAGGATTCATTAATCCCCAATTTAGTAATCCAACGATTGGAAACTATTTTCGTTTGAAGCTTTCTAAGAATTTAGATCTCATTAGAATGATCATCATCATTATACTAAAAGCATTGCTTAAAACTATGAGTTTATCACATATTATAAAGCAGCATCATATAGATAATTAAAAGTCTTTAATAAATTAATACTTTTTATTAATAAATGAATAAGATTGTTACAAAGTATATGCTTTATCATCAAACATGATTGGCTTGTGTGCATACTACTTTCATATACATGACAAGGAACATTACTATAACAACAAATCAGTAAATCAACATCACAGTTAAAAGATCTAATCCGGTCAACCTATGTCAGAAAGATTGTCTTCATGTTTCTGGAAATTCCCAGAAATGCAAGTCATGATCGGATGGTCAAGTTTGACCTTCCACTACGTTTGATTAGTTAATTTCTTAAAGGATCTAAAGTCACAAATATATAGTACATATGACAAGCTATAAACTGGATACAAACACATCATTATAACACTTAAAAATGGACAGATCTATGCCTTTCAAAACATTGTCAAACGCTGAAAACAAGTTTCTGGGTTACCCAGAAAAGGAAAGTCATGGTCAGTCAACGATCTTTGACCATGATTATCTAACATTCTAAGCATGATCTGGTCCTGCTACAAGTTATAGATTACAGACCTCATAGCATACTACAAATCCAAAACATAAAACACACCAAATCATAAGTAGAGAGAGATCTACAGCCTCTGACTTTTGTTTGTCAAACACAAAAATAATCTTTTACCAGATTTTGAAAAATGCTAAATCCGAGCCTCTAGATGTTATGGATCTAACATCTAGCAACCCAGATCACTTTTTTAGACTCCATACTACATATTTAACACAAAAAAAACTAACATCTAATATAAGAACAAAAGTTAGATTTCGAGATTAGGGTTTACCTCTTTATGAACAAATTCTGATTTCTTGGCTTATGATCTGTTATTGGAAGTAGTGGGGCTTGATTTGTGACTGATATTAGTAATGAAATTAGGAGGTTTTAGAGAGAGAAGTTCTAGGATGAGAGTTATGAACAAATTAGCATAAATGTCACTTTTTCTCTCTCTTAATCTATACAAATAACTTGTATGCAATATATTGGATGATCACATGGATGAGATTAGGAGTGTTATAGCTAATAGCTAGACTATAGGGTGGCTTGTCAAGATTTGATAAGATTTATTAGCAATAATTCACCAAATGGGACAGAAATGGTAAAATGGTAATTTGGTTATCAATTTAATGGTATTCTTGTCCATGGTACTTGAATCTAGGTTTTAATCACTAGATTTTAAATCTTAAAGTTTTCCAAATAATTTCTAGGGTTTGAACAATTAAAAATTAAAGTGTAGTAAAATTTTAATTAAAACATAATAATTAAAATTAGGGTTTTAAAAAAAAATTTAGGGTTTAAATAATTAGGGTTCCTAATTTAACAATTCAATTTACTAAAATAATAATTAGGGTTTCTATTTTTTGTAATTAGGGTTCTTAATTAGCAATTAGGGTTTCTAATTTTAAATTAGGGTTTTCAAATATTAATTAGGGTTTTCTTTAATTAACATTAAATCTAATAATACACAAAATAAATCTTATAACACCAATACTACACAGTTTTGAACTCATAATTGAGTTTCAAAATAGGTTTCACAACATAGCACATACTGCTTTAAACATCTCCTATCCCCTTTGTGACATGCATAAAAGTCGGGAATCGCTGCCACAACTTATACAAAAGTTGAGAATATTACTTTACACCCATATACTTATCATATACATATCATAGAATCATACACATTAAAGTAACACTAATACTACTTATTTCATACACCTTCACTAAGGATCCATTTCTTAGCATTCTATATATTCCTATTATCCTCAATAATCCATTCACACATAATTATACCTAGTTCATCAAACCTTCAACAAATTATGAGTTTAAGAACTCACCCCACAAATATATGAGTTTAAGAACTCGAGTTTAACTTTATATTATTTAACTATACTCTACCTATCACTTATACTATCGTTTTTGGGTCCGGTAATTCCTTTTCCAACACAAACACCTCATTAGGGTTGTTTTCCAAGGTGAGCCTCTAATTCAGTTATTACTTTGGTATTGGCTCAGTTATGGAGGTTGATTCCTTATTTATGATCTGAGGGTATCCTAATCCTTTTTCACCTGACATCTACACACAAATTATTCTTATTAACACGTAGTATATACACACAACAATTAATAATTTTATATAAGTTATCTTTTATTTTGTTTAATGATGAATTTATTCAATTCATCTCCTTTTAAACTCTAAATGAGTTGTTTATATTTTCAACGTTTCCTTTTGTCCTAAGGGTTATAGCATAAGGTCTATCCCACCTAAGGTTTCTAACCCTAAGCTTTGATACCAACTTGTAATGCCCCCAAACTCGGGTACTTAAAACCCAAACTCGGTGCTTTACGATACCATTTCTATGAGCAGAATAATACTAATAATAATAACAATAATATAAATATCAAACTTAATTTACATATATCAAAGTCTAATCCTAAGTACACAACCTTTACTACAATACATTACTTGATAGATAATAAATATCATTGCCTTAATACTGTCTAACTTTTACAAAAGATAACATAAGATTATTCTGTTTGCTTTCCTTTTCCCTTGTTCTGACCTGAACATTCCGGTTGATCATGCTTAGCTAAAAATATTTAAATTTAAAGCACAGATGAGCATTTAATTGCCCAGCAAGTAATAGCAACAATAAATATAAGCTGAAAGAATTAAATATTTTTCTTTGAATAACACTTCTACAACGAATCAACAGTTGTGAAGTAAGCTGAACCAATAATAACAACATAACAATTCTATATCAAATATTTGAAACTACGTTCTGACTATAATTGGATTAGTCGACAGACTATGAACATTATTTTTTATTTTCGCTAGGGTTTAGCAGAACTTCATCCATAAACCGTCATAACTTACGGTCAAGAGGGTGATCATCACAATGCGCCCTGTATTGATCAATACTACATGCAAGAACGATATTATCGTTCACTCTATCCACCTTAGGTGTATAAAAGTTTTCCCATATTCGGGATGTTCATACTTAGTCAGGAATCTGAACCAAAATAATCTGGTTTGATACAATAAAGTTCTATCTTGTTCAACAATATTTTTGAGTTTATGTCTAGCCAAATCAAATAGCTTAGACAGCTTTTAAGTCAACGTATACATACTCGAAATCAATAAGTATGTATCAACATATGATTAAATATAATGGTTATCCAAGTGGGGACACTTGTCTAACCCTATATAGGAATTAACGAACATAATAAATATCTGAATTGTACAATAATACAATGATCGGATAATGTAAGAACTTGTATGAATACAAAGATTGGATACATAATCAATAATAATAGAGTTAATAATCTGGCACAATAATATGATTCTGAAACTTTCTTACGCATGTCCATTGCATAAAGGAAATATAAAGTTAGGATACTTGCACAATGTAAAGGATAGTTCAGATACTTGCACAATATAAAGAATAGTTCAGATACTTGCTCAATAATAATTGGAGTAAATTTAGGAAACTTGCCTGAGCTGCTGCTTACAATAATGCAACTTAGTTTTATCTTTTATACAGAAACCTAGCATTAATAACATCATTCATTTGATTAGAATAATATATCATATCACATAGCACTACTATTTGCAGTCAATACATAACCTAATCACATTGTCACAGATGTTTAACAGTCATTGAATCATAAACAAACACGTATCTAGTCAAATTATCTAAGTCCCAATCAATTTCTGAAACATGTCGGTGTACCGACGGCTTTATTGGGTAATTATCGAGTCTAAGACTCTATCGTGTAGTTTAATATTCGTTTAGATATTTTAAATATCAGTCATATTATTTTTTATAGCCTTATAATAATTTCTAAATAATTATTATAATTTATCATGAATTTTCAAACACTGAAATCATTATTAAATGATTTAAATATTAACTAATTCTATTATCATTAATATTTAATTAATATTAAACTTAATGAAACTATTGCCAAAATATTAAAGTTATTTATAATAACTCAAAATATTTTTAAAGTATTAATAATACCCTTAAATGATTTTCAAAAGCAGTTAAAATCATTTTTAAATAATTACCATTAATATTAGAATATTAATTTATTATTTATCAAATTATTAAAAGTCATTTATTATAACTTAAAATATTTTTAATTCATTTATTTCCTTTTAAATAATTTTAATTAAATAAAACCATTTTAAAACTATTTATTTAATATAATCATTAAATAAACTATATATCATTAATATTAAATTATTAATGAAATTATCCTTTAAATATCAAAAGTTATATTTTATAACTTAAAATATTTTAAGTTATTTATTTTCAATTAAAAGGATTTTATAATATTAAAATCATTTTAATTAATTTATTTAATATAATTAATAAATAAATCTATTATCATTAATATTTAATAATTAATTAAACTTATCTTAAAATATTAATAGTTATGTTTTAGAACTTAAAATATTACTAAATACCTTATTATTATTTAAAATGATTTTAATACAATAAAATCATTTTTAATTAATTTATTTAATGTATTTATTAAATAAATGAAATACCAATAATATCCAAATAAATATTAATATTTATGAAAAATATGTCAAATTATTAAAAGTTAAGTTTTATAACTTAAAATAATTTTTAAAAATATTTTTGTAATTTTCAGAATTTATTTTCTATTTTTAAATGATTTTTAGAAAGTAAATTAATTAAAATTAATAGAACTGTCGCTTTAGGTCTTTAGCGACAGAAAGTGTAGTCTAATGTGTTCCTGAGCCTTCAAAGTCAGTTTTCGAGTTGGGTAGTTTGACCATTGATAAATTCCAATATATATGTGAGGTTTCGGGGCAAGCTAAAACATTGTTCTTATAGTACTAGTGTAACACTACACGTAACAACCAATAACTAGGTCATACATCATCACAACAAAAGTTATTAAGCTTTGAACTAGCTATCAGAACGTGTTCATCATATTCAATTTGCCCGAATTTTCGATTAAATGGTAGGTCAATAACGCTTCCGTGGCCTTATATGATGCAATCTGTTCATGGTATAGTTGTGTTAGACGTCGGGCTATGTAGTGTAATTAACAGATAACATGATTCAAGCCATGTTCAAGTCTAAAAATAATTAATCAAAAAGATCTGGGCTCAACAAATACTTGTCAGAACATTTCTGGGTTTTCCCAGAAACCCAGCAGTTCAACCTATCCCTTTCATGCTCGATTTCCTTTATGTTCTGTTCATGATTTATGTCGTTTAATGGTTCAAATCTACAGTATACATGACAAGGAACATTACTATAACAACAAATCAGTAAATCAACATCACAGTTAAAAGATCTAATCTGGTCAACCTATGTCAGAAAGTTGTTCTTCATGTTTCTGGAAATTCCCAGAAATGCAAGTCATGATCGGATGGTCACGTTTGACCGTCCACTACGTTTGATTAGTTGATTTCTTAAAGGATCTAAAGTCACAAATATATAGTACATATGACAAGCTATAAACTGGATACAAACACATCATTATAACACTTAAAAACGGACAGATCTATGCCTTTCAAAACATTGTCAGACGCTGAAAACAAGTTTCTGGGGTTACCTATAAAAGGAAAGTCATGGTTGGTCAACGACCTTTGACCATGATTATCTGACATTCTAAGCATGATCTGGTCTTGCTACAAGTTCTAGATTATAGACCTCATAGCATACTACAAATCCAAAACATAAAACACACCAAATCATAAGCAGAGAGAGATCTACAGCCTTTGACTTTTGCTTGTCAAACACAAAAATAATCTTTTACCAGATTTTGAAAAATGCTAAATCTGAGCCTCTAGATGTTATGGATCTAACATCTAGCAACCCAAATCACTTTGTTAGACTCCATACTACATATTTAACACAAAAAAACTAACATCTAACATAAGATCAAAAGTCAGATTTCTAGATTAGGGTTTAACTCTTTATGAACAAATTCTGATTTTTTGGCTTATGATCTGTTATTGGAAGTCGTGGGACTTGATTTGTGACTGATATTAGTAATGAAATTCGGAGGTTTTAGAGAGAGAAGTTCTAGGATGAGAGTTATGAATAAATTAACATAAATGTGACTTTTTCTCTCTCTTGATCTATACAAATAACATGTATGCAATATATTGGATGATCACATGGCTGAGATTAGGAGTGCTATAGCTCATAGCTAGAATATAGGGTGGCTTGTCAAGATTTGATAAGTGTAGGCCCAAGTGCAAAATTAGGGTTCACATGACCTAATTGAATTAAATGCACAATCAGGGTTCCACGGCCTCATTAAATGTGCAAATTAGGTTTCGCATAACCTAATGGAATAAAGACGTAAAATTCAGAAATAAATGTGCTAGACCCGGAAGAAGCCTCCACGCGTCCCGAGGCAGAAGACTCGTGGAGGCGGCTCGTTTTGGGAATTGATTGAGGGATTGGATTGGTGGCTAGAAGGACAGGGCAATATGGGCATTATTCTAATAACTAAAGGGTATTTCTGGAATTTTCCTGAAAGCATGTGCCTTGCACATGACTACTTTTCAGAAAACCCTATAAATACCCATTCCATTCCATTGGGAAGGGGACCTCTGGAGAGACACAAGACTTGAACTCTTTTGCTGACTTAAGGCTTGGATATTCCACCTAAAAGCACTAAAAGGGTTTGTATAGTCGCTCTCAACTCAAAGGACTCAACAAGAAGGCTCTTGGAATCCCAATAACCCTAACACGGTTTCCGGATTCTAGGGGTCTACCACGCGTCGTTGGAGTAATCGCCCACCTGTCGTTCTCCCCTCTTCAATCAATCAATCAATTCTGTGCTCTTCGTGGGTTTCTCTCCTCCTTAGCCAACACGAAACCCTAACTAGCAAGACACGATTTCCTTGCCCACAATAAGATTTACTAGCAATAATTCACCAAATGGGACAAAAAGGGTAAAATTGTAATTTGGTTATCAATTTAATGGTATTCTTATCCATGATACTTGAATCTAGGGTTTAATCACTAGATTTTAAATCTTAAAGTTTCCCAAATAATTTCTAGGGTTTGGACAATTAAAAATTAAAGTGTAGTAAAATTTTAATTAAAACATACTAATTAAAATTAGGGTTTTTATTAAAAATTTAGGGTTTAAATAATTAGGGTTCCTAATTTAACAATTCAATTTACTAAAATAATAATTAGGGTTTCTATTTTTAGGAATTAGGGTTCCTAATTAGCAATTAGGGTTTCTAATTTTAAATTAGCGTTTTCAAATATTAATTAGGGTTATCTCTAATTAACATTAAATCTAATAATACACAACATAAATCCTATAACACCAATACTACACAGTTTTGAACTCATTATTGAGTTTTAAAATAGGTTTTAACCAATTGATATAAGCTTTTGACATTAAACACCATAATTGACCAATACATACAATATATATGTATAACACTGAAAAATAATATTATATTTAATATAATATTATTATTCTCATTTATAGCTCTAAATCCAAAATTAGGGTTTAGATTTTATATCGATTTCTCTTTCATATATATAACATTATTATTTAAGTTAAAAATAATTAACTTAATAATCTGAACTAAAATTCATATAATAAAATAGTAATTATAATAATTCCAATAATCATTTCATATATTATTTAAATAATATAAAAATCATATTTTCATAGAAAATAAATAATAATGACATTTCTACTATAAAATTAATTATTATAAGTATATACCTTATAATGATCAATAATTCTAAAATAAATTATTTAAAATTATTAATGTAATAAATAAATTTTATTTATCACATATATACATACACATTACTTGGCACATATTCCCTTCTTTAAAATAAAAAAATTAATATGCAAAATTTCTTATTTATTTATATAAAAAATATCAGGTTATTACACATTTCTCAACTCAAAGCAACCTATGAGCCCATCTTCAAGCTGTTAAGGAAGAACTCCTCCATGAAATGGAATGATGATTGCCAAAAGGCCTTCCTTACAATCAAAGAACAGCTAGTCAAAGCTCCCGTTTTGGTACCACCCATGGGTGATGATCCCCTATTCATGTACCTGTCCATAAGTGATAATGCCATGGGCTGCATGCTGAGACAGAAAGACGATAGAGGCCAAGAACGAGCTATCTATTACCTCAGCAAAAGATTTAGCATCAGTGAACACAAGTACACTCTGATTGAGAAGACTTGTTATGCTTTAGTGAACATGAGGTTACAACATTACCTCCACGGTCACACAACCCATCTCATATCCCGCGTGGATCCTCTCAAGTACGTGTTCGATAAACCAATGTTAAATTGTCGGCTGTCCAGATGGCAGTTGATCCTACAACAATTTGATATCGTCTATGTAACTCAAAAGTTCATTAAAGGTCAAGGAATTGCGGATCAATGGCGTACCAGTACCTTTGGGATTTCAAACCCTTGAAACGATTTCCCGATGAAGGGTCATAATGATCAACAACACCATCGAGACGATACACGCCAAATATGGAAGATGTATTTCGATGGAGCTGTTAATATGGAAGGTTCTGGAGCTGGAGCAGTTCTAGTATCCGGTATGGGGGAGCTGTGACGCCCCCAAATTCAGGTACTTGAAACTCGAATTCGGTGCTTCACGATACCAATTCCATGAGCGGAATAATACTAATAATAATAACAATAATATAAATAACAAACTTAGTTTACATATATCAGAGTCTAATCCCAAGTATATAACCTTTACTATAATTCTTTACATGATAGATAATATATATCATTGCCTTAATACAGTCTAACTATTACAAAAGATACCATTAAACATAATCTGTTTGCTTTCCTTTTCACTGGTTCTTGTCTGAACCTGCAGGTTGATCACGCTTAGCTGAAAAAAAATTAAATTAAGCAAGGATGAACATTTGAGTGCCCAGCAAGTAATAACAATTAGAAATATAATTAGCTGAAAGAAATAAATGTTTTCTTTGTGCATCACTTCTACAACGAATTTTATAGTTGTGAAGTAAACTGAACCGATAATAATAACATAACAATTCTATCTCAAATTTTTGAAACTACGTATTGACTTTATATATAGGTATTAGTTGACAGGCTATATACATTGTTTTTAGATTTCGCTAAAGTTTAGTAGAAATTCATCTGCAAATCGTCATAACTTACAGGCATGAGGGTGATATGCCTAATGTGTCATGTATTGATCAATACTACATTGCAAGAACGATATGATCGTTCACTCTGTCCGCCTTGGGCGCATAAAAGTTTTCCCGTGATCGGGATGTTCATACCTAGTCTGGAATCCGAACCAAAATAATTTGATTGGATACAAAAAGGTTTTAACTTATTCAACGATATTTTGGAATATGTGTCTAGCTGGGTCAAATAGCTTAGACGGCTTATATATATATAGGGCAAAGGGTCAAAAAAGCCCCTGATATTTACCGCAATGTCCCACTTGCACCCTAAACTAATTTTTTTTTCTAAAAGTACCCTTAATGTTACATTTTTGGGTCATCCGTGCCCCTGCCGTTAACAAAAGACAAACGGGGTTTAAAATGTGATGACGTGACAAGCTTAAATATAAAATATATTCTAAATAAAACAATATATATCATTTAATCAAAACAAAAAATTCTAAAATTCAAAATAAAAAAAGCATAACATATTTACATCATTTATTTAAAATAATAAAATTCAAATTATTTTTTTAACTAATCAAAACAACTAATTAAATAAAATAAGTTGTATAACATATTTACATCATTTAATCAAAATACTAAAATTTAAAACATAACATATTTACATCAAATACTAATTTAAAAAAATACTAAAATACTAATTTAAAAAAATACTAAAATACTAAAAAAATCCAATTAAAAAAATACTAAAATTCAAATTATTTTGTTAATTAATCAAAACAACAAAAATTCAAATTACATCATTAGAATACTAAAATCATAATACTAAATACTAATTGATATAAAATTTTAAATTACTAAAATCATAATACTAAATAATATTCAAACTATATAAAATTTGATGATGTAATAATCTATACATAATCATATATGTTATAAATAATTTAAATAATTTGATGATGTAATAATATTTTTAAAAATGTATTAAAAATTCAAATTACATCATAATATTTTTAAATTGATATGATTTTAAAATTAATATTAAAATTAATAAAATAATCATAATACTCCAATTTTGAATTTTAAAAATATTATTTAGTATTATGATTTTAGTAATTTAAGTATTTTGATTAAATGATGTAAATATGTTATACAACTTATTTTATTTAATTAGTTGTTTTGATTAGTTAACAAAATAATTTGAATTTTATTATTTTGATTAAATGATGTAAATATGTTATGCTTTTTTTATTTTGAATTTTGTATTTTTTGTTTTGATTAAATGATATCTATTGTTTTATTTAGAATATGTTTTATATTTAAGCCTGCCACATCATCACATTTTAACGCTGTTTGTCTTTTGTTAACGGCAGGGGCACGGATGACCCAAAAATGTAACGTTAAAGATATTTTTGGGAAAAAATTAGTTTATGGTGCAAGTGGGACATTGGGGTAAACATCAGGGGCTTTTTTGACCCTTTTCCCTATATATATATATATATATATATATATCAACATGTGTTTAACTACAATGATTATCCAAGTGGGGACACTTGTGTAACCATATTTAGAAATTAACGAACAGAATATATATCTGAATTATCATATACTAACATGTTGATAAACAATGATCAGATATAGAATATATCACAATAGGGTTAATAATATAGTATAATAATAATATAATTCTGAAACTTCTTACTCATGTCCATTGCATAAAAATAAAAAGGTAAGATATTTGCCTGATGCGCTGCTTACAGTTCGTAACTTAGTTCTATCTTTATATAACACCTATCAGTAATAAGATCATTTGATCGATTAGAATAACATACTATAACACATAGCACTGCTTATTGCAGTCAACACATAACCTAATAACATTGTTACATATGTTCCATAACCATTGAATCACAAATAAACACATTTAATCAAATTATCTAAGTCCAGATCAATTTCTAAAATATGTTGGCGTACCGATGACTTTATCGGGTAATTATCGAGTCTAAGACTCTATCCTATAGTTTAATATCTGTAAGTATCAATCATATTTTTTTTAAATGACTTATAATAATTTTTTAAACATTTATTATAATTTATCATGAATTTTCAAACAGAAATCATTATTAAATAATTTAAATATTAAATAATTCTATTATCATTAATATTTAATTAATATTAAACTATTAAAGAAACCATTGCCAAAATATTAAAGTTATTTATAATAACTCAAAATACTTTTAAAGTATTAATATTACCCTTAAATGATTTTTAAAATAATTACAATCATTTTTAAATAATTACCATTTATATTAAAATATTAATGCATTATTTATTAAAATATTAAAATTCATTAATTATAACTTAAAATATTTTTATCCATTTATTTCCTTTTAAATGATCTTTAAATCAATAAAACCATTTTTAAATTATTTATTTAATATTATTATTAAATAACTTCTAATATCATTTATAATAAATTAATAATCATTAATATTAAATTATTAATGAAATTATCTTTTAAATATTAAAAGTTATATTTTATAAATTAAAATATCTTTAAACACTTTATTTTTATTTTAAATGATTTTATAATAATAAAATTATTTTTAAACTAATTTATTTAATATAATTATTAAATAACTTTAATATCATTAATAATAATTAATTAATGAAATTTACCTTTTAAATATTGAAAGTTATATTTTATAGCTTAAAATACTTTTAAATACCTTATTATTATTTAAAATGATTTTTAATATAATAAAATCATTTTTAGTTAATTTATTTAATTCATTTAGTAAATAACTTAATTATCATTAATATTATTTTATTAATGAAATTTATCACAAAATATTAAAAGTCATTACAAATAACTTAAAATATTTTTTATATCATAATATAATTTTAAATGATTTTTCAAGTATTATAATCATTTTTAAATAATTTATTTAATATTATAATAAAATAAATTAAATACCTTTAATATTCCAAAAATATTAAATATTTATGAAATATATTTAAAATAAATAAAAACTAATTTTTGGAATTTAAAATAATTTTTAATAATTTATTTGTTATTTTTAATAATTTAAAACTATTTTTTTCTATTATTTAATTAAAACAATAATTTCATAAATTAATTGTCGTTTAAAGGCGACCTATAAATGGCAGTAACTGGCTATATAGGTGTTCTTCATGTTCTTCACCCAAACCCGTAATATTATTGTTTGGGTTCGAGTGGTTGGGTTTGACCAAGTGTAGATCTCAGCTCGTTAAGTTTCTGGGAATTCTGCTGGTTATACCGTGTATTAATAGTAACATACTACAAGATCCAACAATCAACATGATCAAAAAGCAACTAACAAAGGAGATCTAAGCTTCCAAAGTACCTGTCAGAGCTGTTCTTCATTTCTGGGTTGCCCAGAAATGAAGAACATTTCGACTGCCTTACTTTGAACTTCTACAACATGCAATTCTGGTGATGTTTATGTGATTTAAGACTTACAGCTTGTAAACCGCATGTAGAACTACATATTTATTACAAACTATCATTATAAAAACAACACATAAAGCATATACATGTTGGTCAAACTATGTCAGAGGCAGTGTTCATAGGTTAATTTTATGGGTTACCCAGAAAACCGTTGTCAAGCTTGACCATGCTACTTTGACCGGCCAATACATTACATATATACGTTATTTAGATGATCTGAAAGCTTTAAATTGATGTCCATATACCCGTCTACCATTCGATTACAACAACAACAACAACAACAAATAAGCTAACACGTGCAAGATCCAAGGCCATGAACATGCTGTTAGACCGACCTGGAGAACTTCTGGGTTATCCAGAAAAGGGAAAGTCATGGTCGGTCAACTATGTTTGACCAGCCATAACTTTCGATCTGTTCATGTTCTGACTTTGATTCAAGTTTCAGATACAAGCTCGCATAGCATACTACAAGATCAAGGCTTTAAATAACAAAAACATATAACATAGAAAGATCTACAGGGCCTGACATTAGGTTGTTAGAAACAAAAATTATTTTTCCAGATTTTTGTAAAATGCCAAATCCGAGCCTCTAGATGTTATGGATCTAACATCTAGCAACCCAGATCATCATTATATACCTTAAACAACATATTATAACACTTAATCATAACATCTAACATGCAGATCAAAGTCAGATTTTCTAGGGTTAGTTTATACCTTCTTTGAAATTTTTTTTGATTCTAGTTCCTGATTTTGATGTGGTTGTTCGTGGGGCTGATCTTGGGGACTGATCTAGCAAAATATTTCGGAGGTGTGGGGCTTGAGAGAGTTAGCTTGAGTGTTGTGCACAAAATGGCTAACAAATGAATTTCTCTCTCTCCAAATCTATATATAGAAGTGATAGATACATGTATGGGCTGATTGAGTGGCTGATTGCTGTCATTTAAAGTCAAGAGAGTTGTTACATTAGGTCACCAACCCTTCCTATTGTCAAAACCTACTTGTTAGACTTCAATTATTCACAAAAGGGTATAATTGATAACCCGGGATTTCGAATAATTAAAATTTTACGAATATTTTTTTTAATTAATATTAATATTGATTATCAATTTTGCGACATGTATCTGTGATACGAGTCTCGAGAAGGTCAATTTGTGTAATGACTAATAAATTTAGGGTAGAGTTATGCTTAATAAGAGATTAGAAACCCTAACCCTAAGTCTGGATAGAGATTCGATAGAAAATATAATTAAAATAATTATATTGATATGTACGTGTTTGTAATGTATAGAGATATTGATCAATGATTGATCGGATAAGGTTTAAAATTAATAAACCCTAATGAGAGATTAGAAACCCTAATCTCCAGATTAGAAACCCTAACGTACCGTTAGAAACCTTAATTGATAGTCGAGATAATTTAAAAATTCGGGAATCCTAAAACCCTAATTAGGAAACCCTAATCCTAATTAGCAAGCCTAAAATGATTAGTATGTGTTAATATAATTAGGAAACCCTAATTATACTTTAGAAATATTAATTTCTATTTAAAACCATAATTACATTTTTGAAATTCTTAATTTTCTATTTTTAAACCCTAATTAGAAAATTCAAGAATTGGAGTATTTAAAACCTAAGGGTTAGGACCTTAGGGTTAAACCCTAAGGGTTTGGACAAAAATCTAGAATGCCATTAAATTATTTTTCTAAAGACCAAAATACCCTTTTTCATTTTTTTTAAAATGGTAACTTGTAAAAATGACAAGCGCTTTAGTGGGTTACCTAACCATTTGACTTGGTGACACAAAACATCCAGCAAATCAGTCATTTCTGGCCAGCAATCTCAGCAACATCCACTAGATCATAATATATAAGATTGAGATAGAGAAAGTGTGCCCATTTTGTTTATTTTCTCTCCAAGCTCCTACCAACTCCCTCTCACACAAAAACCTCTGAAAATCTAAGGTAGATCAGTCACAATATCAGTCCTTAGAACACCCAAAAACAGATTGGAGATCATAGATCAAGAATTGGAAAATAGAAGGTATAACCTTAAATTAAATTTTTTGATCTTGTATGCTAAGAGAACTTTTGTGTTTATGTGTTTAGATTCATGCTAGAAGATGTTTTTAGTTGATCTATGTTGATCCATGATGGATCCATAGCATCAAATGGCTTAAAAAAAATGAGTTTTTCAAAAAACTGTTCTTTAGTCTAAAAATGCTCTGACAAGCACATGTTAGTGGGCGTAGATCTTTATGTGTTTATGTTTTGAGTTGTTTTAAGTTTTGGATTTGTAGACTGGTATATTGTATGTAATCTGCAAGTGGTATCAGGGTTATTGGATGTCTAGATCAGAAGTTATTAACGGTCAAAGTCGGTTGACCGACGTTGACCAGCCGTATTCTGGGTAACCCAGAAAGTGATAAACAGCGCCTGACAAGATATTTGAAGCCCGATATCTGTCTAGCGTTAAGTGTTATCATGATGTTTTTATATCTAGATTATAGCCAGATATGTGTACTCTAGAATTGTGCTTTTATATCTCTTAAACAACACTTAATCTGGTTATAGTGCATGGTCAAACTTGACCATCCGATCACAAGTTACGTTTCTGGAATTTCCAGAAAATGTTTGAACAAAATTTCTGGCAGCCTTTGACCGTCTTATAACTTTTGATTTTTTTGTTGTTTAACCGATCTGTTGATTTATTAATGTTCCTCGACACCAGGACTATAATCTTGAACCATTAAACCACCAAAATTAAGACCAGAACACTTACCTAATTGAGCTCGAATTGAGACACTCGAACTGCCTTGGGTTTCTGGGTTACCTAGAAAACCCAGGCATGGTCTGACATGTACTTTGAAAGTCCAGATCTTCATGATATGTTGCTATATGACTTACATATTGGTTGTTTGTTGTAGTGTGGTGTACGGACTACAAGATCATGGTGAGAAATTGGCCAGAAACATTTTGTATAAGGATTTATTAACGGTCAAACGTTGACCCTTACACTGCCGATTGTCAGTGTTCTTGAGGCTCAAGAACACCAACAGCGACGCTTTGTGTTGCTAAAGGTCTTTAGCGACGGTTTTGAATTATTTTATTTTCTGAATATTCCGGAAATTATTTAAAAATAGAAATAAATTATAAAAATTACTAAAAATGGTTTTAAAAATCATTTTAAATTCTGAAAAATAACTTTTAATTATTTGAGACATTTTTCATTAATATTTATAATTATTTAAATATTAAAGGTATTTAATTTATTTACGTAGTGTATTAAATAAATTAGAGGAAAATGATTTAATATTATGAAAAATCATTTTAAATTAATAAGAATAATGTATTTAAAAATATTTTGAGTTATAAAGTGTGACTTTTAATATATTTAGAGAATTTTCATTAATAATTTAATATTAATGATATTAGATTAATTTAATTAATAAATTAAATAAATAAGATAAAAATGATTTTTAATGATTTAAAATCATTTTAAATGAGAATAAAATATTAGAAAATATTTTGAATTTTAAAATATAATTTTCAATATTTTGGAGAATTCTCATTAATAAATTAATATTAATGATATTAGATTTATTTAATTATTATATTAAATGAATGAATTAAAAATGATTTTATTTATTTAAAAATCATTTAAAATGAGTAAAATGTTTTAAAAATATTTTAAGTTATAATTAATGACTTTTAATATTTTGATGATAATTTCATTAATATTTAAATATTAATGGTGATGATTTAAAATGATTTTAATTAATTTTAAAATCATTTAAGTAGAATATTAATGATTTAAAATATTTTTAAGTTATTAACAATAACTTTAATTTTTTGACAAGTATGACATTAATATTTTTATATTGTTAAATATTAATAATAATAAGATTATTTGATGATTAAATCATTTTAAAATGATTCCAATGTTTGAAAATTTATTATAAATTATAATAATTGTTTATAAATTATTAAAAGCTTCCAAAAAATATTATAAACGATATTTGACTTATTTAAAATAATATTGAATCTTAGATACCAAGATTAAATTGACAATCGATGTGTTAATTGTCGGATAAGGTGACCAGAACACCGAGAATGGACCGAAGTCCAACTAGACCGAACTAGTTAGACTTGTTAAGTGTTTATATAGGTTATAAACACTAATGTGGCTATGTGGTAATGTGCCTAGGAGAAGCTTGACTGTAAATTACAGTATTGTGTGTTGTGAATTATTGTGCTAATTGTGAGACTGATATTATTGGTTATAGGTCTCTCAAACGCAGATAAGTTTATTGTGTAGCTGTAATCAACGTGGAAGGCAAGTTTCCTAACTCAGCCTTGAGTTATATTCATTCAATTATTATAATGGTTAATTATTGCTAATTATACCATGTCCGGAGAATTTATTGTTGATTATTTGCAGTTAGTGCATGATTAATAATTCAAATTGAATTACTAATTCGGAGAATATACATTTGTAGAATAACTGTTGTTGGATATTCATATTCATAGAAGATAGAATTGACAGTACAGATAATTCCTGTTTATTGTCAAATTATGTTGAGAAATGTCTTAGCTAATTATTCTGGCTAGACGACTATTTGTTAGAACTTGATAAATTCGAGAAAAGAATTCAATTGTTATTGGTAGATTGATGCCAATTATTTCGGCTAGATCGATAATTAAATAAAAATTGAAATCATTGCGTTTCGTTGTTAAATCAAATTTTGATTCAAAGACTGAGAAAAACAACCTTTTATATAAAGGGAACATTTTAGGTCGATATATTCTACTATTCTTGCATCATTAAGTATTATGCATAATATAGGGTATAATAAAGCTAATCACTTGTTATACTTGTAGAGGGGTATGATTTAATCTTTATGGTTATCTGATACTCCTGCGTATGTATCAAAGTTAATCTTTGATAGATACCCTAGAAAGTAGAAGTTCTAGATCCAATGGATCGCTCAACATAAATCTGGAAAACATTCCACTTTGTTATTGCGTAGAATTGATTCTTGTTTATTCATTTGAATATCGTAGAAACTTTGAAAGCGTTGTACTCTTTCATTATCAAATTATTGTGTTGCATAGAAAGGGATAAGCCTTGTTATTGATTAACGCATTGTTCAGCTAATTCAAAGTTCCCCGAACTTTGGTGTCATTCTATCAAAATAGATAGTCTATTATTTTGATACTTATACATTCATTGTACAGCTTAACTTGCGGGGAACATTTGTTGTTCACCCTTGCTAAATAAAACTTTTCAGCTAGGGAAGAAGTGGTAGGAGGTGCTGTGAAGAACAAAGGCAAAGACATAGTGATTAATTAGTTATGAATAACATTATTATTATGTTGTATTTGTGAACCCTTTTTGAATAACTAAAGGGTATGTTTGTAATGTTAAGGTTATAGAACCTGGGGTAATGTATTAACTATATTAGTTAATGAAGTGTATGTTCCTATTTATAAATAAATGGGTAGTTAAATGTTATTTATATTGTGGATCGTGAACACCAAACTAAAATTGTAACCTTGATTTGGGGTGTCACAATAATGGTCTTTTGTATTTCCAATTTAATGGCATTCTTGTCATCCTTGCAAACCCTTAGGGTTTAACCCTAAGGTTTAGCACAAAACAATTATAGGATTTTCAATTTAGGGTTTGAACAAAAATTAAATAAATTTTAGTTTCTAAATTTTTGAAATTAGGGCTTTCTTAATTAAATTAATTTTCTAATTACTTTATACAGGAACATTAGGGTTTAAAATCACTAATTATAATTAAATTTTGCTAATTTAACAATTAGGGTTTATGATTTTGATAATTAGGAAAAATTATAATTAGGGTTTCCAATTACTAAATTAGGGTTCTAGTTTAGTAATTAGGGTTTAACAATTTA
The DNA here is from genome assembly GCA_020205605.1 of Panax ginseng. Taxonomy (NCBI): domain Eukaryota; kingdom Viridiplantae; phylum Streptophyta; class Magnoliopsida; order Apiales; family Araliaceae; genus Panax; species Panax ginseng. The sequence continues at coordinate 82,206,014 of CM035142.1, read as the reverse complement.
GGGTTTCCATAATTAAAAATTGTAATTCTAATACTTGTTAATTAATCACATTAACAGAATCACCAATCAATCTTGAACTCTAATTTGAGTTTCAAATTAGGGTTTAGCATTTAAATTTAGGGTTTTTAATAACTTATTTAGGGTTTCTAAATTTTTAATTAGGGTTTACCTAATTAATCATTTAATACACAACATAAAACTATAATACAGTTATATAATAGTCTTAAACTCACAATTGATTTTCAAATTAGGGTTTCCCCCAATAAAACTAGGGTTTAACCAATTAATATTAGGATTTTGAAATTAATCACCATAATTGACCAACCATCCTCAATACGTACATACAGTACATATTTATAGTACTGAAAAATCAAAATATAATTAATATTATATTATTATTCTCATTCCTTGATAATAATCCAAAATTAGGGTTTGGATTCCATATTTGATTTATTTTTCCATAATTAACCTTAATAATTAAGGTAAAATAATTAACTTAATAATCTGGAAAAACTTATATAATAACATAATTGTTATAATTATTCAGTATTTAACATTATTAATTAAGTTAAAATAATTAACTTAATTAATGTAGCTTAAATTCATATAATAAAATAAATAATTATTATTATAATTTAAAAATCATTTCATATATTATTTAAATAATATATAATTATATTTTCATGGAAAATAAATAATAAAACATTTCTACTATAAAATTAATTATTAAAAGAATAAACTTTATAATAATCAATAATTCTAAAATAAAATTATTTGTAAACATTCATGTAATAATTATATTTTTATTTATTACATAATTACATATACACATTATCTTGTACAAATTCTCATCCTTAAAATAAAATAAAAAAATTATAAGCAAAATTTCCTGATTTATTTTTGGAGTTGAGCATGACAAGGATAATTTCTTTAGCTACACACTAAAAATAATTTTTGAAAAATTCTAAAGGAAGTTGAAACATTATGGAAAAATACTTTTTGTATATGAAATATATGTATATATGGTTGGCCAAAAGATAGAAAAATAATAAGTTAATTTGGTATTTTCGTGAAAAGGATATGAAATCCAGCTTGCTGGATTGTAGAATTGGTGAATCCAGTCTGCTAGATTGTAATCCAGTTTGCTGGATTACAATTTGGGTTGCTAGATTGGTATTTTTGGATAATCAGGTTGCAGAATTAGTATTTGACTTATTAGATGATAAAGAAGAACTGTTAATATATAAGATTAAAATATTTAAATATGATATTAATGATTGAAAAATCATGATAAATGGTAATAATTATCTGAAAATTATTATGAGCCTTTAAAAAAATACTTTAACTAATAAATAAATTATATAAGATAATTGTGATGCATTTAGACAGAGTCTTAAGGAAAATATGCTCGCTAATTATTCGACTAGGCCATCGGGATGTCAGAGTTGTGCTGAATTCAACTCAGACCGCAATAGTTTGACTTAATACTAGGTCTTATGTGTTGTATAGACTGACAGGGTTATGTTTTATGTGTTTAGGTTATTTTATAATTATATATAACGGTATTATATTGTTATGATATTATTCTAATATTTGGAGATCGGTATTATTCTATATTTGGTTTTCAGACAAAGCTAAAAAAATTGCGTAACGGTAATCAACGGGCAAGAAAGTGTTCTTTAACTCGACCTCGAGTTGATATTTTTGAAATATGCTTGTGGTTAATCACTACTGATTATATCATGTCTATGAATTATTGATTCGCACTCTGTGCACATTGCATGTATTCATCAGGTATGAAAGGCTGATCACATTCATTACCATTCAGTCCATATATTGTTATTCATGTTCAAAGAAGTTCGTTCAGCTATGAAAATTTGTTAATGCTAGTTCACAATTATATTGTTGAATGTTAGCTAGTTTATTGTTCAATTCTTTACATCATGATACATCCTTAATTTATTGAACTTAAACTTGATGGGCAAACTTTTTGCTCACCCTTGCTATATCATTATAAACATTGCAGATTAAGACGAATACGTCGGATACAGGAAAAGGCAAAGACAAATCCAGCTTGGGATAATATGTGTCGCTAGAAATGTAACAGTATTGTATGATAATAACATTTTATGTTAGATAGGATATTGATTCAGGTATTATGTGAAGGTTCTCGACCTTGGGGATAGTGTGTAATGTTTAATTTAAAAACAATTTATGTTTATATCTTCCGCAAAAGTTATAGAATTGTTGTACCAGATCCGTGGTGATTTGGGACCCGGATCTGGGGTCCTCACAGTTGGTATCAAAGCGGTAGATTATAAACCTAGGGTAGGGATACCTTAGACTAATAACCGCAGTGCTTAGGATAAGAACAAACTCAAATAGAGTAAGTGCGTCGGTAAGATTCAAAGATGAATCTCGACTAGTTATAAAGATATAGAGTTCCCTAACTCTGATAATAAAGTTGAACAATAGTGATAAATAGATCGAGTCTAAAAGACTAAAAGTTCAGGGGCAGGAGATCAAAAAATAAAATGATCAAGATACAAAAATGAATCGTAGTATATACAATGAGATCACCCCGTGATCTGATAAGGTGATAGTAGGGAGAAGAATCAATCTAATGATTAAAAAGTTTACAGCAAGATTGATGTGTGTCAGTTGTACTATGAATTGGTACGAGATAAATTCAGGAAAGGACTATGAATACGGATTAAACAAAATTCATATTGAGAATGGAGTTAAGATTAGGTGGGGATTTAAATTGAGGAATCATGTCAGCAGCTGAGTTGTATGATTCCTTGTTATGGGTGGGGAATTGTACTTAGTTTAACGACCACTTAGTTTCTGGCAATGATAATCATTGAAATGCATGTGTCGCGCTATTTGCTATATGCGTGATGAGAAGGTGATTCTTTTTTCATGTGTATAACAGATAGATAGAATATAGGTAGAGAATATAAGGTTAAGTTTGAGTTCTTAAAACTCATACTTATGGTAAGTTTGTGACTCATAATTATATGAAATGTTTTTAAACCCCTCATCGAATGGACGCCAAAGGTCTGACTAGGACAAGTTCTTAAACTCATATGATTGTGGAAAGTTCCTAAACTTATAACGTGTGGTAAGTTTGACGAACTAGGTAGAATTAAGTGTGAATGGAGAATTGAGGATGATAGGAATAGATAGACTGATTAATCGATTTGCCGTATACGTGAATAGTAACCCCGACACAAAAATTTCCAAATTTGATAAAAATTCAGATCAATACTTCGGCATAATGATATTGAAGAAATAATATCATATATGAAGAAAATAACATCCCTTACCTCAAAATATCAGTACTTCTGATCGGAATATCGGTATAAGGCTGAAGGAAACTTGCACTGATGAATAAAAACTCACAAAGTATCTAAATACTCACAAAATACACTCAATAATCTAGAGAGAGAATGAGAGAAAACTTGTTTCTGGTGTGATTTTCAATTCTAACTTAGCCCTCTATTTATAGGAAAATGTTAGCAGACTTGACCTGCAACCTGATGGCTTTACCTGCAACTATTCCCACCCACCACATTTGAAATAAATTCAGCACATTTCTTCACCAACCATAAGTGGGGCCCACTCAATTTTAGAATTTTCCACCAAAATCATTTATAAACCTAATTTCTGAATCAGTTACCTCTTAAAATTCATAACAAATCATACGTTCATTTTTAATGGTTCAAAATTTGTGGACAGATACTCAACTTATATATGTATAACATATCCAAAAATTATAACGATCCAACGGTAGGATTAAAAATTATAACTCACACAATATATCTCAAAAAACCTTTGGTTTAATTTTTAATACCTTCATTCAAACAAAAATACTAATAAAACATCTCAACATTAACTCCTTCATTTTTAACCACAATAAATATATCCAACATTTATATCCACATAAAATAAATATTTTCTTTTCATATGAATCAATAATTAATTATTCACAAATAATATTACGTAATCACATTTATGACAACCAGCCGCTTTCAGAAAGAGGGGCTTTCAATAAGAATTTCTCCTTATTGGCGCAATTAGGTGACCAAACCTCTCCTCGATGTAACTTTCTAGACATTGCCAATAATGCTATCTAATAATATTATTCAAATAATACGAATTATTGATCTTATAATGGGAAATACTATGCAGTGACAATTATTGAAACAACAATAATATAAAATATCAACGCGGCAATTATTGAATCAATAAAATAAAATATTGAGCAAGAATTCATTGTAATAATTATTGAGTAAAGTGCTTCTTACGTAAGGATCAATAATTCATCAATCATGTGCATCCACGCAGACATTTTTATTTTAACCAAGGGTATTCCAACGATGTTAATTGTGAATAACTCTTCAAGTTATTTATAAAAAACTCAAACTTGTCATTTTCTTCATCCAACCAGTTATTCTCATTATGGGGCCCATAAATGAGCGCGCTGGTTGTCGTCAGACAAATATTCCCGATAACAAGAATATTCCATGACCAAATGAATATTCCCCGACAACAATGATTATTTTATAACCACTTGCATATTTTGTAAAATTTGCACATTTCACCCATAACCAGAGAATTATATCAAATTAATACCTTATTATTCACAAATATAATTAGAGGAAATTCGATTTTATTTATAATAAGTTGGGGTCTTACAACCTCCCCTCCTTATGAGATTTCATCCTCGAAATTGTCATACATACCTGGTGTTTCGAAAAGGTGAGGATATCTCGCTTTCATTTCTGATTCCAACTCCCAGGTCATTTCTTCAATAGCATGGTTTCTCCATAAAACCTTAACTTGTGGAATAACCTTGGTGCATAGGACATACTCTTTCCTATCTAAGATCTTAACAGGTACTTCTTCGTACGTTAAATCTTTATCTATATTGTCTGGTTCTAACGCAATAATATGGTTCGGGCCTTTCACATATTTACGAAGTATGGATATGTGAAAAACATTATGAACACGAGACATACTTGGAGGTAATGCGAGTCTATAGCCACATTTCCTATTCGGTCAAGAATCTCAAATGGACCAACAAATCATGGATTGAGCTTTCCTCTCTTCCCAAATCCTGTAACTCCCTTCCATGGTGAAACACGTAACAACAATACATGATCCCCAATATTAAATTCCACGTCTTTTCGATGAAGATCCGCATAACTCTTTTGTCGATCTTGTGTCGTTTGTATACATTGTCGAATCATTTGGATCTTTTCTGTAGTCATGCGTACTAATTCTGGTCCCAACAACGTTGCTTCTCCCACCTCGTTCTAGCATACTAGAGAACAACACTTTCGTCCATACAACGCCTCAAATGGAGCCATGCCTATACTTGCTTGATAACTGTTGTTGTAGGAGAATTCCACCAGTGGCAAGTACTTATCCCAACTTCCTTTAAAATCTAGGACACAAAGTCTTAATAGATCTTCAAGAGTTTGAATAGTCCTCTCTGATTTTCCGTCCGTTTGAGGATGGTATGCCGAACTGAATCGTAAATCCGTGCCCATAGCTTTCTGCAAGCTAACCCAAAATCGTGAAATGAATCTTAGGTCACGATCTGAAACTATGGATACTGGCATGCCTTGCAATCTCATAATCTCATTCACGTACATGCGAGCAAGACGTTCAAGGGAATAAGTCTCGCGTATCGGTAAGAAATGGGCAGACTTGGTTAATCTATCAATAATAACCCAAATCGCATCTATGCCTTGAGAAACTTTGGGAAGACCTATAACGAAATCCATAGTAATGTGTTCCCACTTCCATTTTGGAATCTCAAGTGGTTGTAATGGACCCTTTGGCACTTGATGCTCCGCCTTTACACGTTGTCAAGTTAAACACCTCGAGATAAACTCCGCGATCTCTCTATTCATATTGTTCCACCAAAATGTATGTCGAATATCATGATATATTTTGGTACTCCCAGGATGGATTGCAAACGGGGTGTTGTGTGCCTCCATCATGATTCTATGCTTCAAGTCAGAATCGTTAGGAACACAAAGTCTAGAGTTGAATCTAAGTATTCCTTCTTCATCGATTCTCGCTTCTGGAATAGCTCCTTCTTGCACTTTCTTCTTCATACGTATCAGCTCCAGGTCCGTAGCTTGAGCAGCTTTAGCTTTTTCGATTAAAAGTCGGTTCTACTCAGATATTCGCCATCATCATGTGGGTCCCTCGGAGTCTTTAATTCTACCTCCATCATTTGCAAGTCATACGGAAGGGCCTCAGATTAACAATATCGCACTCGACTCAGAAAGATATGATCCTACTCAATGCGCGCTTACCATCGTTCGCTTTTTCGGGTGATGATATTGAATTGTGTGATCGTAATCTTTCAATAGTTCAAGCCAACGTCGTTGTCGCATGTTGAGTTCTTTTTGGGTGAAGAAAAATTTGAGGCTTTTATGGTCCGTATAAATCTCCACTTTCTCCCCATACAAGTAGTGTCTCCAAATTTTCAACGCGAATATGACTGCTGCTAACTCTAGATCATGAGTAGGATAATTCCTCTCATATTCTTTGAGTTTTCATGAGGCATAGGCTATGACTTTCCCATGTTTCATGAGAACGCATCCTAACCCTTTGCACTCGAAGCATCGTCAGATATAAAAAATCCATCCGCATTCGGATGGTATTGCTGAACAGTGCCAAAATGAGTCTCCTCTTGAGCTCTTGGAAACTCTTCTCGCATTCCTCGCTCCATAAAAATTTTGTATCTTTCTGAGTTAACGGAGTAGCGATTCGAGAAAATCCTTCCATGAATCTCCGATAATAACTAGCTAAGCCCAGAAAGTTACGCACTTCGGTCACCGACTTTGGTTGCTCCCAACTTTGTACTACTTCAATCTTCGCCGGGTCGACAGATACTCCATGTTTTGACACCACGTGCCCAAGGAATGCTACTTCCTCAAGCCAGAACTCGCATTTCTTCAGCTTGGCATAAAGTTTGTTTTCACGAAGCCTTTCAAGTATCAGCTTCAAATGGTGCTCATGATCTTCACGGCTTTTGGAATAGATGAGGATGTCATCAATAAAGACAACAACAAACTGATCCAAATATTCCTTGAATACACGGTTCATCATTTCCATGAAAAAAGAGAGAGCATTAGTCAATCCAAAAGACATGACTAAGAATTCATAATGCCCGCATCGAGTTTCGAAGGCGCCTCTTTGGATTATCCTCGCTTTTAATCTTGGTGATGATATCGTAAGCGAAGATCGATCTTTGAAAAGAATTGTGCTCCTTGCAATCGGTCGAACAGTCATCAATGCGAGGTGGCGGATACCTATTCTTGATGGTGACATGGTTTAATTCTCGGTAGTCAATATAAAGTCGCGATACCCCCGCCTTCTTCTTTTCTTTACGAATAAAACAGAGCACCCCAAGGAGATGTACTAGGACGAATGAAACCTATGTCTAACAATTTCTGTAGTTGGACTTTTAACTCCTGAAGTTCAATAGGAGCCATTCGACATGGGGTTTTAGAAATGGGTTTTGTACCCGGCTCAAGGTCAATAAAGAATTCAACACACGTTCTGGGGGTAGACCAGGAAGTTCTTCAGGAAATACATCAGAAAATTCTCTAACAACAGAAATATTATTCAAATCTGACTTGTCTTTGTTCAAATCCATAACATGGGCTAAGAAAGCTTGACATCCATTTTTCAATAAACGAATAGCTTTATGGCTTGATATGATAGTGACTGATTTTAGTGGTTTAGTTGTTTGAATTCGTATGACAGGTTGGTTAGGAATATGAAAACTAACAACCTTACGAAAATAATCAATTTTGGCATGATGAGTGGTTAACCAATAAATTCCTAAAATCATATCAAAAGAAAGTATCTTTAAAGATATAAGATAAACAGGTAATGTGATAGTGCCAACTTGGATCATGCAAGATTTATAAACTGTAGATGTAACGAAGGTTTCACCCAACGGAGTTTCAACAGATAAGTCAAAGTCCAATTTCTCTGGAGTCAAGTTTAAACGTTGAGCACAAGCAGGAGAGATAAAAGAATGGGTAGAACCGATATCTAGTAAGATATAAACTTCGCAAGAGTTCAAGATTAGCTTACCCGTAATCACCTCGTTCGGGTTCCTCGCGATTTTGGCCAGTCACGACAAACGCTTCTTCCAGAATCATTGATTTCGACTTATCCGGATATTTTGAGTCACCATCCCGTTGAACTTGGTTTTGCTTTCTGTAACAATCCCGAGCTATGTGGCCTTCCTTTCCATAGTTGTAACATACCTTGGATTGTTGTGGACGCTTTTAATGATATGTCCCTCTTTCTCGTATTTGTAACATCTAACCGCGGTCGTTTCTCCTCCCCTAGAATTTGGTGTTGGTCTTTGGTCTTCTTTGTTGATGTCTTCCCGTCATTGTTGAATCTCCTCTTTCTGAAATTTCCACTTGACTCACCTCTCCTATTATCATGGCCACGATGACCACCCGAGTGGTTACCGCCTTTGTTCGTATTTTTCCCTCCTCGTTGGTTATCATCATTCGACGATGATGGCCATCCACCGAGATAACCCTGGTTGTGGTCCCTCAGTTGAACATACTCATTATCTCGCTCTAATAATTGAGCCTTGTTTACAACATCTGAATATAAATAAAATTTATGAGATATAAGATATTGCCGAATCTCGGGCTTTAGACCTCTCAGAAACATCCTCGTCATTCGTTCCTCATTTTTGACCAAATGAGGTGCAAACCTGGATAACTCTGCAAACTTCGCCTCAGATCGGGACACCGCCATGTTGTTTTGTTCGGTCGATAAACTCTACCTCCTTCATATGATGAATACTTTCAGGAAAGTACTTGTCATTGAATAGTTTCTAAAACGTTTTCCAAGAGATGCTGAGTGCGGTGGGTCAGTACGCTTCACGCACTCCCACCAAGAGATTCGCCTCACCATGGAACATAAAGGTGGCGAATGGAACCTTTTGTTCCTCCGTGCATCCCAAGACAACGAATATCTTGGTAATTTACTTGACCCACGTTTCTGCCATGATCGGATCCAACTCCTTGAACTGCTTGGCTGTGAAAAGCCGCGCATTGCTATCATTTCCACCCGTATTTTATGCATGAGTCTCCCTCGTCTGCGGTTTTGCATGAGCGCAAAAAGCTCCTAAACATTCCATCATTGATCGTTTGCTCAGAGTGTTGTTTACTGGGAGGAATATTGCTTTCTGCTATGTGTTCTCTGGTTTGTAATTCAAAGGTTGTTCCACAGCCTCATACACTCCATTGTTAACGTTCTCGCCGCCATTCTTAAATCATCGCCATAAAATAAGGGTTAATTAAACAAATTAACATATCACATAATATCCCTATATTACGACCGACCAACAAATAAGCTTTAGATAAGACACACTAGTGAAGGATTTACTCATCTCTCCCCTCCTAGTTCTATTCCCCGATATCCGCCTTGGAGACCATATCCCTAAGCTCGATATTAACTGTGACGCCCCAAAATAGGTATACAACACCCATTCGAAGTCGCCAAATACATGGTACGTAAAGTAAACTACAACTTCAATAATACAATTGTCGTGCAAAATACGACAACACATATCTGTGAGTTTAAATACAAATATTGTCTTCTAGACAATATCCACACTCAAATAAGTCCTCGTTATAATTATTCAAACACTATTTTACGTAAATAGTGAGGATCATCAAAACATCTTTCTAGAACCATCACTCCGTACCCCGACTAGTTCCTGCTATGTTCTCACCTCCTGAGAAAAATAGAACAAAAAGGAAAAGGGTGAGCTCAACTAGCCCAGTAAAAAATATTATGCCTAAGATAATATACAATAAATTATCGTTAGTCTTCAACAGGGAAAAATCTGATAAAATATAATAACCAACAAGTTTTAGATCAACAACTGCAGCGGAAACAACAATCCATTAGAAGAGTCAAGTAGAGAATGAGTTCTACTATCTTATAAGATTTAAAAGTCCATCATAAATTTTTATCACTATAACAACAATCAATATACATCTTTAATCAAATATTCATCTTTGCAGTACAGGCCAAAGATATTCATTTGTATCACCAGTTGGTCATGTTCATCTCAACACATGTTCATCTTTGCACTACGGGCCAAAGATATTCATCGATTAATCATTTATCTTTGCACTACAGTAAGATATTTAGTAATATCATCATTTAGGATGAGAGGATGATGAAAATATTTTAAAGAAAACGAATCCAATTGAAACGGAAGGACAAATAGTAGGGATTCAGTATAACAGTTTATCCAAGATCAATAATACTTCATAAATACCAATTTTGAAGCGTAATTCAAAAATAAAGATCAAAACATGGATACAATCAAAGATAGTAACCATAATAGACATCTTGGACAAAAAGAAGAAAATTTCATTTTCTATGAATAGTGTCGATTCGTGAATAGTGTCAGATACGTGAATAAAGTCTTAGTATCGTGAATAAGAACTCCCACACAAAAAGTTCCAAATTTGATAAAATTCGAGATCAATACTTGCATAATGATATTGAAGAAATAATGTAAGACCCCGAATTTTATGAAATAAAATTATTCAATTTTTCTTATAATTATTATTCAAAGTAAATGTTAAAATTGATAAAAGTTTAAAGTTATGGGTGAAATATGCAAATTTTACAAAACACACAAGTGGCTATAAAATATTCATTGTTGTTCGGAGAATATTCGTTTTGGTCGTGGAATATTCTTTTTTGTCGGGGAATATCAAATATTTTTAGCAGATTATTTGTGGGCCCCATATAATGTAATAACCGCTCGGATGAAGAAAACGATAAGTTTAAGTTTTTACCAATTAACAATTGTTGGAATACCGGTGGTTAAAATACAATAATACGCGTTATTGCACAAAAGTAGCACTGCATTGTTACACAAGATTTTTGAATTATTGATTCTTACGTAAGAAGGCACTACTCAATAATTGTTACGAAGAATTATCGCTCAATATTTTATTTTATTGATTCAATAATTCTTGCGTTGATATTTTATATTATTATTGTTTCAATAATTGTCATCGATAGTATTTTCTATTATCGGATCAATAATTCAAATTATTTGAATAATATTATCGAGATAACATTATTGGCAATGTCTAGAAAGTTCGTCTAAGGAGAGGTTTGGTCACCTAATCAAGGCGCTTGATTAGGATAAATCCTTATGGAAAGCCCTCTATCCCGAACCACGTTGTCACAAGATCTGTGAGTCCGTGAATAATTAATTATTGATTATTATGATAAAGAAAATATTTATTGTGGATATAGATGGAGAAAATTTTTAATGTGACAACTATTGAAAATTAATATTTTATCTTTTTCTGATAAAATAATTCATTTAAATATATTATTGTAATAATATATTAACGGTAATATTTTTACAATGAATGTGGGATATATGAGTATATGAGGAGGAAGAGTATTTTTGTGGCATTAAATATTTAACATATGTTTTGGGTGTCGGTGGACACAATTCTTGACCGAAAATTGATTATGTATCGTAAAATCACTTGTTTGTTGATTTTGATCAATTTCATTTTGAATTTGGAAAAATTTTCTTCTGCAAAGTTGTAGAGAATGGAATTTCCCATGGAAAATCACAAGTTTTGAATTTTTCTGATAAACGGGCTATTTTCTATGAATTATTGAAGTTTCAGAAAATAAAATGATTTTTATTAAATTATATGGTGGGACCCACTTTGGTTGGTGTTAATAACATGTGGGTCGCTATATTTTTCAGAATTGGCATGCTTGGATGGGTGTCTTGGATGGTTGGTGTGTAGAAAAGAAAATAATATTTTATTATTTTAGTCTCCTTTCATGTTCTAAGATTTTCCTATAAATAGAAGCTTAAGTTAGAATTGAAAATCACACCGTAAACTGAAGTTTTCTCTATTTCTCTCTATATTATCAAGTGTATTCTTGTATCTTGAGTGTTGCTATACGGTGCAAGTTCGTTCAAATACGTTATTCCAAATGTAAATCGCTTCTTTTGAGGTAAGGATTTTAAGGGTTGTGATGTTTTTCATGTTTCAGAACTTTTCGGACCTTCAAAAATTTCGGAAAAATTTGAAATGATAATTTGATGAGTTTGTTGATTGTGTCCAAAAATGGCGATTTTTGGATGTATAGATTAAGAGTTATGAATTTTACGGAAAGACTATTTTAAAAGTAACCGCTTATAACTCCTTGTGGTTAACTCCAAAATTAGTAAAATTTTATTGGGAGTACATGTATATAACATGAGTATATTCGTAAATTTCAAAATTTTTGGATAAAAGTACAATTTATGATAAATGTTTAAATATTTGGTGGTTTTGGTCATATGAAAATAGTAAATGACTTTTTTAAAATTCTCGAGAAAAAATATATGTTCAACATGGGATTATATTGTGCTAAATCCTTAAAAGAAATATTTTTGAAACCGATTTGGTATTTTCATGAAAATGTTCTAGTTATGAGTAAATGAATTAAATATGTTATATGAATGAAGAAAATTGAAAAATATGATTTTATGGCTTGAGAATCATATATGAGGTATATGCAGATTTTTGATGAGGATTTTGGTTATTGGTGATGAAATCTTATGTGTTTGGCATTTTATGATGATTAAATGCATTAATTAGTAAAGTGTAAACAATTTAAATAAATTGTTTATAAGTTTAAGAAATTATTAAATATTGTTGTAATGTTAAGAATATTAAGATTTTGATATTATTAAGTGATTTATAACATTTTGATTAAGGTGTTATAAATATTGATATGGATTTTATTGTGAAATTTATCTCTTTGTGTCGGGGTTACTATTCACGAATACGACACTATTCACCGAAAAATGAAATTTTCCTTTTGTTAAAGATGACAATTATGGTTACTATCTTTGATTGAATCCATGTTTTGATAATATTATTTTTATTATCATATATAACATTTTATAATTCTAGTGTTGAAATTTCTCTTTGACTTGAGTATAAAGATGGGTAAATTATTGGTATGATCGTGACTAGGGTTCTCTTTGGCGATGAGTGCAAAGTTGAATTGTTGGATCGGTATGATCATGACCATTGAATATATAATGAATATCTTTAGCTTAAGTGCAAAGGTGAAATGATCAACATGGTTATAATTATTGTTTATATAAATTCTGAAATGATTATATATTTCTTTGAGATAATAATATATTCGGCCTGTAGTGCAAAGATGAATTATTGATGAATATCTTTGGCCTGTAGTGCAAAGATGAATTATTTATGAATATCTTTGGTCGTAGTGCAAAGATGACATGTTGTTGAATATCTTTGGCCAGTAGTGCAAAGATGAACATGTGTTGAGATGAACATGACCAACTGGTGATACAAATGAATATCTTTGGCCGTAGTGTAAAGATGAAATTATTAGTATGATTATGAACAAGAAATGTGATTTGGTGTAACCATGATCTTTGATGTTTCAGGTAAAGATATGTGATGAAAATAATCTTCGTCCTGGATGAAAAGAGGAATTTAGAACTACAATTATGATTATGAGTTATTCATATGATTGTGGACCAGAATTGTTGATTGATGTTACAGGGATAAAACATTGTTGGTGGATTTTTAACATGGAGAAGATAATAGCCTTTATAGTCTATTTGACACTTCTAATGGATTGCTCGTTCCGCTGCAACTATGGTTGAAATTTTTATCATCTACCATATGTTCTAAATCTCTGATTTATTATTGATGGAGGCTATTGATAATTTAATTATCTTTAGTCATGATATTCTTTATCGAGCTAGTTGTGCTCACCCTTTTGCTTTTACAATTCTTTTTCGTAATAAGAGTGTGTAATTGGAGTCGTAGCGGGGTAATAGGGGAATAGAACGGTGGTCATCGTTTAGTAGTTATATTTGGTGAATCTAATAGGGTGAGGCGAACCCAACGTTGGAAGGGTGTATTGTCACTATCATACAAGATGTCTAATGACATACAACCACGTATCATCATAAGACAGGGATGTGATCATCCACTTGCTGAGTATATATACGAGCACTACCTATATAATCTTGGTGTTTGTTTCAAGTATAATTCTCAATTTCAGATAGTGGAGATAATGATAAATCAAGAGAAGACTCACCATTGAGAAGAATATGATAGTAATCTTCTCGTTTTTTTTGGGGTCTATTAGGTCAACCAAGGATAATTCTCTGGACATATGATATCTATCATAACCTAGACGCATGGTCTCCCATGTACGAAGGTTTCCTTGAGCACTTCCCAAAGATTTTAGTTTCTAAAACAGTCTTTGACTATACCTTTGTGTAAGGTGTCACTGTGAGGTGTTGTCCACGGTTGGAACATGTGTCACATTTGGTATATATTTGTATCCAAACTCACAGTATATGTGTTGTTGTATTTTGCATGACAATTGTTGTAATAAAGTTGTAGTTGTATTCTGTACCATGTATTTGGCGACTCAGAATGAGTTGGATTGAATGGACCTATTTTGGGGTCGTTACAAATAATATCATATATGAAGAAAATAACATCCCTTACCTCAAAATATCAGTCCTTCTGATCGAAATATCGGTATAAGGCTGAAGGAAACTTTCACTGATGAATAGAAACTCACAAAGTATCTAAATACTCACAAAATACACTCAATAATCTAGAGAGAGAAAGAGAGAAAACTTGTTTCTGGTGTTATTTTCAATTCTAACTTAGCCCTCTATTTATAGGAAAATGTTAGCAGACTTGACCTGCAACCTGATGGCTTTACCTGCTACTATTTCCACCCACCACATTTGAAATAAATTCAACACATTTCTTCACAAACCACAAGTGGGGCCCACTCAATTCTAGAATTTTTCACCAAAATCATTTATAAACCTAATTTCTAAATCAGTCACCTCTTAAAATTCATAACAAATCATACGTTCATTATTAACGGTTCAAAATTTGTGGACATATACTCAACTTATATATGTATAACATATCCAAAAATTACAACGATCCAACGGTCGGATTAAAAATTATAACACACACAATATATCTCAAAAACACTGGTTTAATTTTTAATACTTTCATTCCGACAAAAATACTGATAAAACACCTCAACATTAACTCCTTCATTTTTAACCATAATAAATATATCCAACATTTATATCCACATAAAATAAATATTTCCTTTTCATATGAATCAATAATTAATTATTCACAAATAATATTATGAATCACATTTATGACAACCGTGCCGTTCCGTGAAAGAGGGCTTTTAATAAGAATTTCTCCTTATTGCATGCAATTAGGTGACCAAACCTCTCTTGATGTAACTTTCTAGACATTGCCAATAATGTTATCTAATAATATTATTCAAATAATATGAATTATTGATCCGATAATGGGAAATATCATGCAAAGTTGACAATTATTGAAACAACAATAATATAAAATATCAACGCAAAGAATTATTGAATCAATAAAATAAAATATTGAATAGTAACTCATCGTAACAATTATTGAGTAGTGTCTTCACGTAAGGATCAATAATTCATCAATTTCGTGCATCCACGCCAGACATCAGATATTTTAACCAACGGGTATTCCAACAAAGTGTTAATTCAGAATAACTACGCCGTTATTTATAAAAACTCAAACTTTTCGCTTTTCTTCATCCGAACGCTTATTACATTATGGGGCCCTAAATGATCGTGGTCGGTAAATGCGAATATTCCCAAACAACAAGAATATTCCACGCACCAAACGAATATTCCCTTAACAACAATGATTATTTTATAACCACTTGCATATTTTGCAAAATTTGCACATTTCACCCATAACCAGAGAATTATATCAAATTAATACCTTATTATTCACAAATATAATTAGAGGAAATTCGATTTTATTTATAATAAGTTGGTGTCTTACACGCTCACGGCCGCATTCCTATACAAAGACAGCAATGCGCCCGCGCTTATGTTGCCATAAACTCCAAGATTGCTCGAAATCTCCTTCCAATTGTAACATCTTGATAGGCTCATGGATTATCCTGCAACAAGCAAACAACCTATCAAAAGTAACATGAAATTACCAAAAACTAACAATATATCAAGCTAAACGAACATAAATCGTAGGTTAAAAACCTACTCATCAAGTGATTATGTAAAATATTTTTAAGAAATTAATTAATAAAAAAATTAGAAATAATTAATAATTAAATATAAAAAACAGCTTTTAAAATTATTTTATGTTATAATAATTAACTTTTAATATTTTTACATAAATTAAATAAATAATTTAATTTATTTGGATATTATTAATAATTAAGTTTATTATAAAGTAATTAGAATAATTATTTATAAATAATAAATAATTATTTAAAAATAATATTTATGATATAAAAATCATAATAAATGATTATAAATTATTTAAAAATTGTAAACAAATTTTTTATAATATTCTAGTAAATATTAAATTATTTATAAATAGAAATAAATAATTTAAAAATAATTAAAGGGATAAATAAATACTTAGAAAATATTTTAAGCTTCTAGAAATTATTATAAAGGATATTTAAATTATCTAAAAATATAATAAAGCTTATAAATAAAATTTAGTCGAGTTATCAACTTATTAAGTACTCGGTAAAGTCTTTGGACACTGAAACCATATCAAACTTAACCCGAACATATGTCGTTTGTGTATTTGAGTATTGTTATCAATACTAATGTGTTGGATTTATTTGAATGAACATCTTAGTTGTTTATTAACAAATCGAGTATCATTACTAGACTAATCTTCGCTCAGGCAAGTTTACAAAACCTAAATTTTTAATTAAGCAAATTTCTTAAACGCTACATATTCGTTGAACAAGATTTCTATCTTCAGTTGCTATTGATATGTTATACCAAACCTAAATTTGAATTGCCAATTGTTGTAAAGTTATTGCTATAGTTTCAGCATAACTCATAAATAAATTGTTTATTCATATGATATTATTGAGCATAAACTGTTGTGTCAAACCAAATTGGTTTGGTAAGACATCCTATACTGAAGTTGTGTATCCTGAAAAGGGATCGATGTTTGGTCAATTAAATATTCATGTTTAGTGCATGTGAGCACTAGTACGATGAGATGCATACTCCTAGGATATTGAATAGGCTGATTCCCTATCTCATATATGGTTGAAATAAAAGTCCATAAATGGTTGAAATAGAAATTTCAGAAATGGTAGCAACTATCAGTAGAGTTTTGAACTTTTATACTTCTTCAAATCATATATTGTTATAAAAATAGAACCTGATGAGCATGTCATAGCTCACCCTTGCAAATTATTCCCTTTGCAGTATTAGATGGTAACCCTAGCACTTCTGGAGTTAATAAAGAGAAGCGTTCATGTTTAGATTAGTTTATTTGACTGTCTAGTTGAATGTAATACTTTGTATTAAGAAATTCTTTATGAAGAATCATGTAATCGAACCTTTATATATATATATATATATATATATATATATATATATATATATATATAACATCTTTATTTTCGCAAAAGTGTGTTTTCTTACATATATAGATGTAATTAAAATTTCCAATATAGTTTGAGATCATTGGGAACTATTTATCTGAGTGAGGGTATTGACAACATGGACTATTCATGTTGTTGTTGATATTCTAGATTTCGGATAGATAGGTACTATCGATACGATAGTGTAATTCACATGACATAGACTATACATCTGAGTGAGGGTATTGGTAATATGGACTATTCATGTTATTACTTGTACTCTGAATTTTGGATAGATAGATACTATTCGCAGATACGGTTCATACATCCAAGTGAGGGTATCTAAACACATCACTAGTTCTCCTGGGAATTGTTATCTGTTATGGGATACAGTGAATCTTGGATCTATGGGAATTGCATCTGGTTATAAATTGTATAGTCACTCAATTAGATATAAGCATATAATCAGATACCATGGGCGTATAAGATTTGAATGCATTATATACATTGACTTGTAATAAACACCATATCGAATACCGTGGGAGTATAGATATGGGGGCGTTACATTCACCTTGTGTTCCACCAGGATTGGAGCTCATAGACATCACTTTCTTTGAACTCTCTGTCTCAAGTGGAAATCTTAAGCTCTTCATTTCCCTTTTGACTTTTTTAGTTATGGGGACTTCTATCTTCAGTTCTCCATTTTCAATGAGATCCTGGATTTATGCTTTAGAGACCAAGATTCCTCAGTTGCATGTCTAGGTGAGTTAGAATGGTAGAGACATATCTTGGTGGAATCATAACTTTTCATCTCGGGATTTACAGGTACTAGCAACTCAGTAATCTTTCCTTCGCTTATCAGAAAGTGTAGCATCTCTTCATTTGATTTGTTAAGAGGGGTGAATTTTCAGTCTCTTTTAGAGGTTGTTTTATCTTTCTTCTTTGAGAATTTGCATTCCCCGAGTGATTTTTCTAAAGGCGAGATCTTCTTAGAAATTTATCATTCCACTTTTCTTGTGATTTCAGCCCACTTCGACCTTCTTCATTTAGTTGGCCAATCTTAGAGGGGTATAGGCTTGAATTATGGTTAACCTCTTTTTTCTCTTGGCTTTTTGAGAGTTGAGTGAAAAGTTGCCTTGTAACCTGATGTTGGCGCACTATCAGATTAGCCAACAGAGTTACTTGATGTTGGATCGTGTCTAATTTATGACTTATTATCCTATATTCCTCTGAATATTCTGACTCTAGGATATTTGTTCTGTTCTTTTGGGGGTATTCCTCCATCCTTCATATATACCCTCATATATATAGTTCGGCAAAATCAAATTAAATTTTTTGCTAGTGAGAATAAGGATCTCATTTCAAATATATATAACCTTATGGTGACACAACAAACTATATTAAATAAATAGGTAGACAACTCCTTGTCAATTACATCATCATGTAACTCCTTGTAATTTGCCTCTTGGATTATTTTGATCAAGTGGTGGCACATCCGAATCAAAATTATCTAAGTTAAGTCCAACCTAGCACTTCCATATATTCAAAAAAGAAAAATATTGTCCTTGTGGTGACACAACGAAACAATATTGTTCAATTTTCTTTATAAGCGTCAAATGTGATAAATTAACATCTTAAATACTTAATACTTGCCTTGTGGTGACACAACAAACTCATATTAAATATTTAATACTCTATTAATTTTATCATGCTAGAAAGGGACGTTCGATATTCCCAATAGCGTTGTTTCCAATGGATCGTTAATGATATCCATCCTGAAACACTCTTCCTCATGCGTAGGAAATTTCATGGCTTTGAAAATGTTAAACTTAACTTCTTGATCTTGGACCCTCATCGTTAGTTCACCTTTTTGTACGTCGATGATTGTCCTACCCGTAGCCAAAAATGGTCTCCCTGGGATAATCGGGATGTTCTTATCTTCCTCAAAATTCAGAATGATAAAATCCGTGGGGAATATAAACTTGTCAACCTTGACCAATATGTCCTCTACAATGCCTCTCAAAGATGCACGTGGATCGACCTATCCGCCAACCCGTAATGAGATGTTCGAGGCTTTGGAGTCGGAAACCCAATTCGGTGTAAACTGATAACGGCATAAGGTTCACACTCACCCCCAAATCACATAAACACTTATTAAATGCCATGTTCCCGATTGTGCACGGAATGGTGAAACTCCCCGGATCTTTCAACTTTGGTGGCAACTTTCGCTATAAAACCACACTACACTCCTCTATTAATGCCACTGTCTCGAAATCTTCTAACTTCCTTTTCCTGGACAAAATCCCTTTCATGAATTTCGCATAACTTGGCATTTACTCTAGGGCTTCTGTGAATGGGATGTTAATCTGAAGTTTCTTAAAAACTTCCAAAAATTTTGCAAACTGCTTATCTAATTTCTGCTTTTGGACTCTCTGCTGAAACGGGTGGAGGATATACAACTAGCTTGTCATCTAAATTTGTTTTCTCAATATGCGTATCCTCACTCTAGTTTTCGTCAACCATTTTGTTGTCATCGACTTTGCCATCCGATATAGCTGAATTTTCTGCACTTTTCCCAACTAGAAGTTTTCCATTTCTCAACGTGATTACCTGACACTGTTCATGATTTCACTTTGGATTTCTTTCGGTGTCACTCGGTAGAGTCCCTTGTGGTCTTTTGTTCAATGCTAAAGCAATTTCTCCCATCCGATTTTCCAAATTCTTGATGGCCATTGCTTTGTTTTTCATCGCTGCCTCATTGCTCGTTATATACTTTGATAGCAACTCCTCTAAATCCGATTTCCTCTCTTGACGTTGAACTTGTAACAACCCGATATTTTCTATGTAAATAAATAAGAAATTTTGTGTATAATTTTTTTTTATTATTTTAAGGATGAGGATTTGTACAAGATACAGTGTATGTGTATTTATTTGATAAATAAAAATATATTTATTACATTAATTTTTACAAATAATTTTATTTTAGAATTATTGATTATTATAAAGTATATTCTTATAATAATTAATTTTATAGTAGAAATGCTTTTATTAATTATTTTCCATGAAAATATAGTTATATATTATTTAAATAATATATGAAATGATTTTCTTGGAATAATTATAATAATTATTTTATTTTATTATATGAATTTAATTTATATTAATTAAGTTAATTATTTTAACTTAATTGATAAAGGTATATATGCCAGATAAATCAGATATGGAATCCAAACCCTAATTTTGGATTTTTATCAAGGAATACGAATAATAATATTATATTATTATTTGTCAGTGTTATAAATATGTATGTTATGTGTGTAAGGTAAATTTGTGGAACAGTTTTAGCGTACCATGATAAACCCTAGTATTATTTTAATAAACCCTAATTGGTTAGTCAAATAAGACTGTAAGATTTTAAGTAATTACTTTAGGTTATGAATGTCATGTATTATTAATTTTAAATCTAAGTTTGGAAAACCTTAATTAATTAGGAACCCTAATTTTTAAATTTGTAAACCTAATTTCTAAATTTGGAAATCCTAATTTGAAACTCAATTATGAGTTCAAGACTGTTATATAACTGTGTTATGTGATTTACGTGGTGTATTATAGAATTTAATATTAATTATAAAAACAATAATTAATTAAAAACCCTAATTAATTAAGAACCCTAATTACTAAATTTGGAAACCCTAGTTTGAAACTAAATTATGAGTTAGAAACAGTTATGTAATTGTGTTAAATGAATTATGTTAAGTATTATAGAATTTAATGTTAATTAGAGAAACCCTAATTAATATTTAGAAATTCAAATTTCTAGAAACCCTAATTTCTAAATTAGTAACCCTAATTGTTAATTGTATGCTACATGCTAATTAGTGGGCACTAAAACACTAATGTTCGTGTATAGTGTAATTAGAAAATTAATCATAATTAGGAAACCCTAATTTCAAAATTTTAGAAACTAAAATTTATTTAATTTTATTTTTGTGCAAACCCTAAATTGGAAATCCCATAATTGATTTGTGCTAAACCTTAGGGTTAAACCCTAAGGGTTTGACAAATGACAAGTTTACCATTAAAATCCCAACCAAATGACCAAAATACCCCTCTTGTATTATTGAATTTTGCCAAGTGTTGGAGTGGTTGGCCAACCCTTGACTCTCTATGTGATTGAAATGCAACATATATCAGCCAACAGATCTCAGCCATGCATTGCAACATTATATAAATAGATCCAAGAGAGAGAGAAAATCATTTTGCTCACTCATTTTGTCCAAAAACTCAACCAAGCAATCCTCTCTCAAAACCTATGAATTTCTCTAGTATATCAGTCCCTAAGAACAGCCCCACGATCAACCATAACAAATCAGAAGCCAGAAATCAAAATTGATCAAAGAAGGTATAAAGCCTAGCCAAGAAATCTGTCCATCGATCTGTTGTTAAATGTTATGATTGAGTGTTAGAATACGTTATTTGTAGTGTATAAAGATGATCTGGGTTCCTAGATGTTAGATCCATAACATCTAGAGGCTCGGATTTGGCATTAAGAAAATCTGGGAAAATATTTTGTGTTGTCTGACAACTAATGTCAGACCTGGTAGATCTATTTCTGTGTTTGATTTTTGTGTTTTGAGCGTTGATAATTATAGTATGTCAGGTGGTCTGTATTCTGGAACTTTAATCTAGCCAGATCGTGCACATAATGAAAGTTACGGGTGGTCAAACCTCATTGACCGACCATGACTATCGGATTTCTGAAAAACCCAGATCGTGCCCAGAAACATCTGACAAGATGTTCTTGGGCTCTGATCTTCAAGTTGTTTGTCGATTTATTGTTTGTGTTGAATCTATGTTGTAGTAGGTAATATGATCTACAATATCATGCCTTAAGATCACCTAAACATCAAATCTTATGAGCACAGAGTCTGGTTAAAGTAGGTACCACGAGCACGTTTTATTTTTTCTGGGTAACCTAGAAAACAAATGAACGTGTCGTCTGACATCCTTTGATCGTTCGATATCTAGCGATTCTGTTATTTTTATAGTGAGGTTAAGTAATGAATCTCTTCATGTACATGTTGGTTACACACTGCAAGCTTTAGATCACTAATACCTCACATGTACAACAAGTAGTGGAAGCCCAAATATGACCATAAGAATTGTTCTTCATTTCTGGGTAACCCAGAAAATGAAGAACAACTCTGACAGTGTTTTAATTGCCTTAGATCTTTTGATTGATTCATGTTTTGCTCATGTTTGTTCTTGGATCATGTATTATGACACTATTACTACACGATCTGCTCAATATCCAGCCCAGAAACATATTACACCGTGCACGATTCTTGGTCAAAGTAGCACCCACGAAACTGCCTTATGAATGCATGAAGAACATGAAGAACACCTATAGCGACAGTTATGTCACCATAGGTGGTCTTTAGCGATAGTTTCATTATAAAAATTACATTTTTATTTAATAATTAGTATTAATTAGTTTTTACTTATGAAAAATACAAAATAAATTATTAAAAATTATTTTAAAATCGGAAAATTAGTTTTTAATTATTTTGAATATATTTCATAAATATTTAATATTTTTAGAATATTAAAAGTATTTAATTTATTTAATTATAATATTAAATAAAGTAGTTAAAAATGATTTTAATACTTGAAAAATCATTTAAAATTATATTATGATATAGGAAAATAATTTAAGTTATTTTTGATAACTTTTAAAATTTTATGATGAATTTCATTAATTAATTAATATTAATGGTATTTAAAGTTATTTAATAAAAGTATTACATAAATTATGGAAAATAGAATTAATGATTTAAAAATTATAGAAAAATGATTTAAAGGTTATTTAAGTTATAAAATATAACTTTTGATATTTTGTCATGAAAAAAAATATTAATATTTTAATATTAATGATATTAGATTTATTTAATAATTATATTAAATAAATTAGTTTAAAATGATTTTAATATTAGAAAAATCATTTTAAATGAAAATAAATAGTTTAAAAATATTTTAAGTTATAAAATATAACTTTCTATATTTAAAGATAAATTTCATTAATTATTTACTAATAATGATATTAATAATTATATTAAATAAATTAGTTTAAAAATGATTTTAATATTATAAAAATCATTTAAAATGGAAATAAAGTGTTTAAAGATATTTTAAGTTATAAAATATAACTTTTAATATTTAAAGGATAATTTCATTAATAATTTAATATTAATGATATTAATTTAATAATAAATGATATTAAGTGGATTTAATAATTATATTAAATAAAAAGTTTATAAATGGTTTTATCTATTTACAAATCATTTAAAAAGGAAATAAATGAATTAAAAAATATTTTAAGTTATAATTAATGACTTTTAATATTTTGATAGATAATGTATTAATATTTTAATATTAATGATAATTATTTAAAATGATTTTAAATGTTTTAAAAATCATTTAAGGGTAATATTAATACTTTAAAAGTATTTTAAGTTATTATAAATAACATTGATATTTTGGCAATGGTTTCATTAATGGTTTAATATTAATTAAATATTAATGATAAAAGAATTGTTTAATATTTAAATCATTTAATAATGATTCTGGTGTTTGAAAATTCATGATAAATTATAATAAATGTTTAAAAATTATTATAAGTCATTTAAAAATAATATGACTGATACTTACAGATATTGAACTACATGATAGAGTCTTAGACTTGATAAATACCCAATAAAGCCGTCGGTACACCGACATGTTTCAGAAATTGATCTGGATTTAGATAATTTGATTAAATATGTGTTTATTTGTGATTCAATGGTTGTGGAACATATATGACAATGTGATTAGGTTATGTATCAATTTAATAAGCAGTGCTATGTGTTATAGTATGCTATTCTAATCGATCAAATGATCTTATTAATGATAGGTTTCGATATAAAGATAGAACTAAGTTACGAACTGTAAGCAGCGCATCAGGCAAGTATCTTACCTTTGCATTTCCTTTATGCAATTGACATGAGTAAGAAGTTTTAGAATTATATTATTATTATGCTATATTATTAACCCTATTGTGATATATTTTATATCCAATCATTGTTTATCAACATGTTAGTATATGGTAATTCAGATATATATTCTATTCGTTAATTTCTAAACATGGCTACACAAGTGTCCCTACTTGGATAATCATTATATTTAAACATATGTTGATATATATATATATATATATATATATATATATATATATATATATATATATATATATATATCAAGTCGTCTAAGCTACTTGATCAGCTAAACACAAATTCAGAAATATCGTTGAATAAGTTAAAACCTTTTTGT
Organism: Panax ginseng; assembly: GCA_020205605.1. Lineage (NCBI taxonomy): Eukaryota > Viridiplantae > Streptophyta > Magnoliopsida > Apiales > Araliaceae > Panax > Panax ginseng. The sequence continues at coordinate 82,181,084 of CM035142.1, read as the reverse complement.
ATCCAATCAAATTGTTTTGATTCGGATTCCAGTCTAAGTATGAACATCCCGATCACGGGAAAACTTTTATGCGCCCAAGGCAGACAGAGTGAACGATCTTATCGTTCTTGTAATGTAGTATTGATCAATACAGGGCTCATTGGGATGATCACCCTCACGCCCGTAAGTTATGACGATTTGCAGATGAAGTTCTGCTAAACCTTATCAAAAATTTAAACCAATGTTCATAGTATCTTGACTACCCTATATATATAGTCAATACGTAGTTTCAAAAATTTGGGATAGAATTGTTATGTGATTATTATCGGTTCAGTTTACTTCACAACTATAAATTTGTTGTAGAAGTGCTGTACAAAGAAAATATTTATTTATTTTAGCTAATTATATTCATAATTGTTATTACTTGCTGGGCATCCAAATGCTCATCCTTGCTTAAATCTAAATGTTTTCAGCTAGGCATGATCAACTCGAAGGTTCAGACAAGAACAAGTGAAAAGGAAACCAAATAAAACATGTGTAATAGTGTCTTTTGTAATAGTTAGACTGTATTATGATAATGATATGTATTACATATCATGTAAAGAATATAGTAAATGTTACGTACTTGGGATTAGACTCTGATAGATGTAAGTTAACTTTGATATTTATATTATTGTTATTATTATTAGTATTCTTCCACTCATAGAAATGGTATCGTGAAGAACCGAGTTGGGGTTTCAAGTACCCGAGTTTGGGGTCTTTACAGGTTGGTATCAAAGCTTAGGGTTTGAAACCTTAGGTGGGTTAGACCTTAGGCTATAACCTTAGAACAGAGAGAAATGTTGAAAATACAAATAACTCATATAGAGTTTAAAAAGGGAGATGAATTGAATAAGTTCATCATCAAATCAAATAAAAAATAACTTATATAAAACTATTAATTGTTGTGTGTATATATTAACTGATAATCACGATAGTTGGCGTGTAGATGTCAGATTAAAAAGGATTAGGATACCCTCAAATCGTAAAGAAGAAGTCAACCTCCATAAGCGAGCCAATATCAAAGCCAATAGCTGAAATAGAGGCTCACATTGAAAGCTACCTCAATGAGGTGGTTGTTTTGAAAAGTATAGTACCGGGCCCAGAAACGATAGTATAACTGATAGATAAAGTATAGTTAAAGAATATGTGGTCAATGTCGAGTTCTTAAACTCATATGTTTGTGGTGAGTTCTTAAACTCATAATGTATGGTAAGTTGGATGAACTAGGTGTAGTTAGGAGTGAATGGATTATTGAGGATAATGGAAATAGACAGACTTCTAAGCAATTGATCCTTAGTGGAGGCGTAAGAAATAAGTAGTACTAGTATTACTTGAATAGGTATGATTCTATGTTATGTATATGATAGGTATGTTTGTATAAGGTAATATAATATTCTCAAATTTTGTATAAGTTGTGGCAGTGATTCCCGACTTTTGAGTCACAAAGGGATATCGAATGATTAAAGCAATATGTGATATGGTATGTCAAGTGATATGAGTATTAATTTATATGGGATTAATGAAATAAGTTGGTATAAAGATAATAGTTAATTATATGAGTATTGGTTAATGCAGAAAACCAAAATTTTAAAATATATAATATTTTGAGTACATGATAAATATAGAATTTCATGTTATATGTTAAGCGTATACGATAAGGCTTAGAATATAAAAATAATTTATAATAATGCCGCCAAGACGAAAATGAAACCAAAGGATAGAAGAACCTATCAACAAAGCTGGAAGACAACCAGATTCGATACAGAAATTTTGAGAATATGGGCGCTCAAGTTATGCAGAACGGAATATCAGTCGCAGGAAATCAGCCAAGTAATCAATAGGCAAACGTCAAAGACTTCAAGGCAATCAGATCGCCAGGATTTAGAAGATCAACTGACCATGTTGACGCGTTTGTGATAGTTAGGATCGCGAAGGTGAAAAATATAGTTTTGCCACCTATACGATAAAAAGAAAGGAGATAAAGGGCAAGTCTGTGTGTTTTAAGTATGAACCAATGGAGTATAAGGTGGAAGACTGTCCAAGAAAGGGAAGGGAGACAAGAAATGCACAAACAAGGAAAGGCAGCAGGACATTGGCGACAACGGGACCAACATCAACAAACAAACCAACGAAATCAACCGCAAGCGTCTTCAACATAACCGTTAAAGATATCGTGGCAGCCGGGGATGCAACTCCATGTATTATTCGAACAAATTTTATTTTCTTATATATTATTTTCTTATATAGTAAATTATTTTGAAGGAGGAAATTGAGTTCTATTAGAAATCAATTTTTCGTATAAGCAGATAGAAAAACTTTATGTGAATAGTTAAAGATCAGTTCGATCAAATTATGATCGAGATGTACTGGTAATGATTGTGTATGCTATGTAACCTTGTATGTATAGGTTTTAAAACGGTGATTCCGGGGACGGAATCTTTATAAGGGAGGGTGAATGTAACAACCCGATATTTTCTATGTAAATAAATAAGAAATTTTGTGTATAATTTTTTTTTATTATTTTAAGGATGAGGATTTGCACAAGATAAGGTGTATGTGTATTTATGTGATAAATAAAAATATATTTATTACATGAAAGTTTACAAATAATTTTATTTTAGAATCATTGATTATTATAAAGTATATTCTTATAATAATTAATTTTATAGTAGAAATATTTTTATTAATTATTTTCCATGAAAATATAGTTATATATTATTTAAATAATATATGAAATGATTTTCTTGGAATAATTATAATAATTATTTTATTTTATTATATTATATGAATTTAATTTATATTAATAAAATTAATTATTTTAACATAATTAATAAAGGTATATATGCCAGATAAATCAGATATGGATTCCAAACCCTAATTTTGGATTTTTATTAAGGAATAAGAATAATAATATTATATTATTATTTGTCAGTGTTATAAATATGTATGTTATCTGTGCAAGGTAAATTTGTGGAACAGTTTTAGCGTACCATGATAAACCCTAGTATTATTTTAATAAACCCTAATTGGTTAGTCAAATAAGACTGTAAGATTTTAAGTAATTACTTTAGGTTATGAATGTCATGTATTATTAATTTTAAATCTAAGTATGGAAAACCTTAATTAATTAGGAACCCTAATTAATTGAGAACCCTAATTTCTAAATTTGTAAACCTAATTTCTAAATTTGGAAATCTTAATTTGAAACTCAATTATGAGTTCAAGATTGTTATATAACTGTGTTACGTGATTTACGTGGTGTATTATAGAATTTAATATTAATTATAGAAACCCTAATTAATTAGAAACCCTAATTAATTAAGAACCCTAATTACTAAATTTGGAAACCCTAATTTGAAACTCAATTATGAGTTAGAAACAGTTATGTAATTGTGCTAAATGAATTATGTTAAGTATTATAGAATTTAATGTTAATTAGAGAAACCCTAATTAATATTTAGAAATTCAAATTTCTAGAAACCCTAATTTCTAAATTAGTAAACCTAATTTCAAAATTAGTAACCCTAATTTACTAAAATGAAACCCTAATTGTTAATTGTATGCTAAATGCTAATTAGTGGGCAATAAAACACTAATGTTCATGTATAGTGTAATTAGAAAATTAATCATAATTAGGAAACCCTAATTTCAAAATTTTAAAAACTAAAATTTATTTAATTTTATTTTTGTGCAAACCCTAAATTGGAAATTCTATAATTGATTTGTGCTAAACCTTAGGGTTAAACCCTAAGGGTCAAACCTTAAGGGTTTGCCAAATGACAAGTTTGCCATTAAAATTCCCAACCAAATGATCAAAATACCCCTCTTGTATTATTGAATTTTGCCAAGTGTTGGAGTGGTTGGAGTTGTTGGCCAACCCTTGACTCTCTATGTGACTGAAATGCAACACATATCAGCTAACAGATCTCAGCCATGCATTGCAACATTATATAAATAGATCCAAGAGAGAGAGAAAATCATTTTGCTCACTCATTTTGTCCAAAAACTCAACCAAGCAATCCTCTCTCAAAATCTACGAATTTCTCTAGTATATCAGTCCCGAAGAACAGCCCCACGATCAACCATAACAAATCAGAAGCCAGAAATCAAAATTGATCAAAGAAGGTATAAAGCCTAGCAAAGAAATCTGTCCATCAATCTGTTGTTAAATGTTATGATTGAGTGTTAGAATATGTTATTTGTAGTGTATAAAGATGATCTGGGTTGCTAGATGTTAGATCCATAACATCTAGAGGCTCGGATTTGGCATTTTAAGAAAATCTGGGAAAATTTTTTGTGTTGTCTGACAACTAATGTCAGACTCGGTAGATCTATTTCTGTTTTTTGATTTTTGAGTTTTGAGCGTTGATAATTATAGTATGTCAGGTGGTCTGTATTCTGAAACTTTAATCTAGCCCAGATCGTGCATAGAATGAAAGTTACGGGTGGTCAAACCTCATTGACCGACCATGACTATCGGATTTCTGGAAAACCCAGATTGTGCCCAGAAACGTCTGACAAGATGTTCTTGGGCTCTGATCTTCAAGTTGTTTGTCTATTTATTGTTTGTGTTGAATCTATGTTGTAGTAGGCAATATGATCTACAATATCATGCCTTAAGATCACCTAAACATCAAATCTTATGAGCACGGAGTATGGTCAAAGTAGGTACCACGGGCACGTTTTCTGTTTTCTGGGTAACCCAGAAAACAAATGAACGTGTCGTCTGACATCCTTTGACCGTTCGATATCTAGCGATTCTGTTATTTTTATAGTGAGGTTAAGTAATGAATCTCTTCATGTACATGTTGGTTACACACTGCAAGCTTTAGATCACTAATACCTCACATGTACAACAAGTAGTGGAAGCCCAAATATGACCATAAGAACTGTTCTTCATTTCTGGGTGACCTAGAAAATGAAGAACAGCTCTGACAGTGTTTTAATTGGCTTAGATCTTTCGATTGATGCATGTTTTGGTCATGGTTGTTCTTGGATCATGTATTATGACACTATTACTACACGATCTGCTCAATATCCAGCCCAGAAACACATTACACCGTGTACGATTCTTGGTCAAAGTAGCACCCACGAAATTGCCTTATGAATTTCATGAAGAATATGAAGAATACCTATAGCGACAGTTATGTCACCATAGGTGGTCTTTAGCGACAGTTTCAATATAAAAATTACATTTTTATTTAATAATTAGTATTAATTAGTTTTTAATTATGAAAAATACAAAATAAATTATTAAAAATTATTTTAAAATCCAAAAATTAGTTTTTAATTATTTTGAATATATTTCATAAATATTTAATATTTTGGAATATTAAAAGTATTTAATTTATTTAATTATAATATTAAATAAAGTAGTTAAAAATGATTTTAATACTTGAAAAATCATTTAAAATTATATTATGGTATAGGAAAATAATTTAAGTTATTTTTGATAACTTTTAAAATTTTGTTATGAATTTCATTAACTAATTAATATTAATGGTAATTAAAGTTATTTAATAAAAGTATTAAATAAATTATGGAAAATAGAATTAATGATTTAAAAATTATAGAAAAATGATTTAAAGGTTATTTAAGTTATAAAATATAACTTTTGATATTTTGTCATGAAAAATATTAATATTTTAATATTAATGATATTAGATTTATTTAATAATTATATTAAATAAATTAGTTTAAAAATGATTTTAATATTAGAAAAGTCATTTTAAATGAAAATAAATAGTTTAAAAATATTTTAAGTTATAAAATATAACTTTCAATATTTAAAGGTAAATTTCATTAATTATTTACTAATAATGATATTAATAATTATATTAAATAAATTAGTTTAAAATGATTTTAATATTATAAAAATCATTTAAAATGGAAATAAAGTGTTTAAAGATATTTTATCTTATAAAATATAACTTTTAATATTTAAAGGATAATTTCATTAATAATTTAATATTAATGATATTAATTTAATAATAAATGATATTAAGTGTATTTAATAATTATATTAAATAAATAGTTTATAAATGGTTTTATCTATTTAAAAATCATTTAAAAGGAAATAAAAGAATTAAAAATATTTTAAGTTATAATTAATGACTTTTAATATTTTGATAGATAATAATGAGAATATTTTAATATTAATGATAATTATTTAAAATGATTTTAAATGTTTTAAAAATCATTTAAGGGTAATATTAATACTTTAAAAGATTTTAAGTTATTATAAATAACATTGATATTTTGGCAATGGTTTCATTAATGGTTTAATATTAATTAAATATTAATAATAAAATAATTGTTTAATATTTAAATTATTTAATAATGATTCCGGTGTTTAAAAATTCATGATAAATTATAATAAATGTTTAAAAATTATTATAAGTCATTTAAAAATAATATGACTAATACTTACAGATATTGAACTACAGGATAGAGTCTTAGACTTGTAAATACTCGATAAAGCCGTCGGTACACCGACATGTTTCAGAAATTGATCTGGACTTAGATAATTTGATTAAATATGTATTTATTTGTGATTCAATGGTTGTGGAACATATGTGACAATGTGATTAGGTTATGTGATGACTGCAATAAGCAGTGCTATGTGTTATAGTATGCTATTCTAATCGATCAAATGATCTTATTAATGATAGGTTTTGTAAGACCTAGAATTTTATAAAATGAAAGTATTCAATTTTCTTATAATTATTATTTTATTTCATAAATTATTAAATTGATAAAAGTTTAAAGTTAAGGGTGTTATGTGAAAATTTTGCAAAGTATGCAAGTTGTTATAAAATATTGTGAGTTATAATATTAATGATTAATAAGTTGTGTTGATTAAAGATGAAATTGATAGTTTCATTGTGTTGGGATTATTAGTGTTATTGGAAATCGACATTTATTTCGATAATAATTGATGTCTGGAGGTTAAATTGACCAATCGGATAATTAATCGGGTAAATGAGTAATTAATTGCTATTAATTCATATGCTTATAACTATTTGTTCACATGTGTGTACTATTGATTCACATTCTTGTACTATTAGGGGAGTTGGTGCAAGATTGATAATACTTGCATGACTAAGTTAAAAATGGAGGTATAGATGGAGGTACTATACTGTAATTCGTATTTTCACATGATTATAACTATTGATTCACATGATTGAACTATTGATTCACATTATTTATTATTAGGGAGGTGGTGCAAGTTTGATAATACTTGCAGGACTAAATTAAAAAAATGAAAAAAAGACGAAGGTATTATACTGTAATATTTCGAGCCCCAAAACGTGCAATTATCGAAACTATATTTTCCTATAAATAGAAGCTCATTCTCCTTCATTTCTCACCAATTCACAAAAAGCTTTAGAAGCGATTATTATAGAGAGAAGTTATAGAGAGAAAGAAGAAGAGAAGTCTGCTACCTCACTATTCCAAAGATCAGCTTTTTCTAAGGTAGGGAGTATTATTTCTTTCTTATCCATGAAGAGAACTTCATTATTCCATTCTTTATTATTCTCATTGGAATAACTCAGATATGCTGCTACCCTATACTTGGTGAAATTCTTACGTTATTCCATTCTTTATTATTACTCTTTAAACGTCCTCTCGTGTGTGTTTATGCTGGGACTTGGTTCCATTATTTATCATTCATTGGAACATCTTGTATGCATATTTTACGCATGACCGTTCCATTATTTATTATTTTTTGGAATATCATATGCATGCGTTTTTACGGACTCGATTTAAAATCTTTATTATTCCATTGGAATATCCTATCACAGCGCTTTTTACGTCGGACTGGTTCATTATTTATTATTCTCGCTGGAATAACTCGTCTGCGTGTGGTCTATCGCATGCTTGGTGATTTCTTTTGTTATTCCATACTCTATTATACTCAGTTGGTTAAAGTTTTGACTTTATACTCCATGAAATTAGTGGAATATCCTTGATATTTGCGCTTCATCCAAAGATCTTTTATGGAAATATTCTTACGAGCATTCTTAAAATTTTACTCCACAAAGAAGTATCATGTTGACAATTTGGACGTTATTGATTCTGGATAAAATAATTCTTGAACTTGTTTTATTGAATTCTTATATCATTGTCATCATCCTCATGTTTATATTTTGTTGAAAGTCATTTGCATACCTGTAGTGCATAGATGGACTTGGTATGATTATGCCCGAGAGATTATTGATTGTAATCATGGATAGTAATGTTACAAATGATGTGGTAAAAGTCCTCATTGACTCGTAGTGCATTGATGGACAGGTGTTGGCATGATCATGACCATTAATGAATACACAAATATTCTTGGCACGTAGTACGTGGATAATTGTGGTCGTGATACTAAAGAATATCCTTGGCCGTAGTGCAGGGGTGATTCGGTGATGTGGATTATTTATTAAGTTGAGTCCCAACGATATAAGTGATGAAAAACCTTTTAAATCATAAAAGATAGTAGATTTTATTCTCTACTTGACTCTTTTAATGGATTGCTTGTTCCGCTGCAGTTAAAATTGATGGTTGTTATATTATATCAGTTTAACACTGTTGAAGGCTAACGATAATATATTATGCATTATCTTAGTCATAATATTTCCTACTGGGCTAGTTGAGCTCACCCTTTTACTTTCATTGTTCTCTTCAGGAAATAAGAACGTAGCAGGGACTAGTCGGGGAACGGAGTGACGGACCAGATGATAGCATTAGTAGTCCTCACTATTAAGTGAATTAGTGGGAAAATAAATGTAATAATATTGAATTTGAGTTTGTATATTGTCTAGACGAAAATATTTGTATTAAAACTCACAGCTTAAGTTTTGTCGTACTTTGCACGACAGTTGTATAATTAAGTTGTATTTGTATTCTGTACCATGTATTTGGCGACTCAGAATAGGTGATGTATACCTATTTTGGGGGCATCACAGGTTTCGATATAAAGATAGAACTAAGTTACGAACTGTAAGCAGGGCATCAGGCAAATATCTTACCTTTGCATTTCCTTTATGCAATGGACATGAGTAAAAAGTTTCAGAATTATATTATTATTATGCTATATTATTAACCCTATTGTGATATATTCTATATCCGATCATTTTTTATCAACATGTTAGTATATGGTAATTCAGATATATATTCTATTCGTTAATTTCTAAACATGGTTACACAAGTGTCCCCACTTGGATAATCATTGTATTTAAACACATGTTGGTATATATATACATATATATATATAAGCCGTCTAAGCTACTTGATCAGCTAGACACAAATTCAGAAATATCGTTGAATAAGTTAAAACCTTTTTATATCCAATCAAATTGTTTTGATTCGGATTCCAGTCTAAGTATGAACATCCCGATCACGGGAAAACTTTTATGCGTCCAAGGCGGACAGAGTGAACGATCTTATCGTTCTTGTAATGTAGTATTGATCAATACAGGGCTCATTGGGATGATCACTCTCGCACCCGTAAGTTATGACGATTTGCAGATGAAGTTCTGCTAAACCTTATCGAAAATTTAAACCAATGTTCATAGTATGTTGACTACCCTATATATATAGTCAATATGTAGTTTCAAAAATTTGGGATAAAATTGTTATGTGATTATTATCGATTCAGTTTACTTCACAACTATAAACTCGTTGTAGAAGTGATGTACAAAGATAACATTTATTTCTTTTAGCTAATTATATTCATAATTGTTATTACTTGCTGGGCATCCAAATGCTCATCCTTCCTTAAATCTAAATGTTTTCAGCTAGGCATGATCAACCCGAAGGTTCAGACAATAACAAGTGAAATGGAAAGCAAATAGAACATGTGTAATAATGCCTTTTGTAATAGTTAGACTGTATTAAGACAATGATATGTATTATATATCATGTAAAGAATATAGTAAAGGTTACGTACTTGGGATTAGACTCTGATAAATGTAAGTTAAGTTTGATATTTATATTATTGTTATTATTATTAGTATTATTCCGGTCATAGAAATGGTATCGTGAAGAACCGAGTTCGGGTTTCAAGTACCCGAGTCTGGGGTCTTTACAGAACTAGTTGTTGTTGATTCTGAAATCCAGGGGGATACGATGGTCGTGGAGCTTGTTGATTCTGATTATTATTCCATGACAAATTCAGATGAGTCCTATTCCCCTGATTATATGCATTCTGGTATGTATTCTGAGGAATTTTGTTGTAGCTACCCATAAATTATACTAACTCAAGGTTGATTGCACATTGATCCGTCGGATGTTCACCCACACACAACTCACAAATAACTGCAATTTGTTGTGTCTGTCCTCCTGACCAAACGTCAAACTTTTTGGAGAGTGCTAAAATTTGCGTTGTTATTGCTGTCACTCCATCTACCTCTAACACTCCAGCGACTGTAGGTTGTGTCATTCTTTCCGCGGGCCACTGATAGTTGTTAGCAGCCATCCTCTTTTATCAACTGATATGCCTCCTCATAGTTCTTTGCAATAAACGCTTCCCCTAACGCTGCATTAATACTGGTCCTGAGATTCCCATGTAGTCCGTTGTAATATGTATTCATCTGCAACCGCTTAGGCAAACCGTGACGTGGGCATTTTCTGAGCAATTCTTTGTATCTCTCCCATGCCTCGTATAATGACTCCCCATGTTGCTGATCAAACATGGTAATCTTGTTCCTCATCTTTGCGCTTTGGTCAAGTGGAAGAATTTTGCTAAAAATTTCTGAGCCAGGTCATCCCATGTCGTTATCGAACCCGCTAGTAGAGAGTGTAACCAACTCTTCCCCTTATTTCGTAAAGTGAATTGGAACAAGCGAAGTCTAACGGCTTCATCCGACACCCCATTGTATTTGAAAGTGTCACAAATTTCAATAAAACTGATCAAATGCTCGCTAGGATCATCATTTGCAAGTCCCCCAAGCTGAATCGAGTTCTGTATCATCTGAATAGTCCCACGCTTAATCTCGAACGTATTCGCAGCTATAACAAGCTTGGTAATACTTGACTACAGCTCAGTCACATTAGGTGTTGCAAAGTCCCTCAATGCTTTCTGGTCTTCGACAACCATTGCTTCTTCTTTGTCAGAGTTTTCAAATTCGTCCCTTGTTTCCTTGATCCACTAATTTAACCTCTGAAACCTTCTCTAAATGTCGTCCTCAAAAGGAAGCAAGTCTGGATTTTTGGATCGAGTTTGCATAAACCAACTTCAAAATCGTGAAATAAGATGAATAAAACAAAAACAAAAAGTTTTTAAGAAAAACTGGACTAATTAAACTGATATTGCAAAATAATAAAATCTATACTTAAGTCCCCGGCAACAGCGCCAAAAACTTGTTGGATAAAATCTAATTACGCATAGCACGCAAGTATACGTGGTCCACAAGTAATATAATAGTAAGTAGAGTATCGTTCCCTCAAAGACTGTAAATAGAATTTAAACCTTACAATTACCAATTTCCTATTAATCCTAATTTTATTAAACTAATCAATTTCTAGTCTGTAACTAACAGTATTAAAACTATTAAAATCACCACACAATCAATAAACGCTAAAAACTGAATTTTCAAACAAATAATGGAGAATTAGACTTTCGACTTCACTCTAAGCATCACTCAGATTATTACACCTTTATTCCAGTTTAATTCACTATCCTAATTTATTAATCACGAACACGTATATAGAACTAGCCACCTCTCGATGAACTAATACCGTATTAACCCAAATCCACAATTAAGATAGAATTATGTTAAACACCTTAATTAACTAACTCACAATATCTCTATTTTAATTACAATTAAAGAAGGTTGAAGTTCAAGTTCTTTATCTGATTACATGCGATGTCAAGCATATCTCTACCCTAACATTCATCAAGATTTTATTCAATCACATAAATCAGGAACACATGCTATATTAACTAAGTGTAGACTCGTATTTCATCTCTCGAGTTCATACAAGTCCACAAAGAATCGTTGATCAGACAATTCATAAATTCATGCTCAAATTAATATAGATAAACCGGATAATAGCTTATTAAACTGAATTCAAAGATTACATGATCATCGTTCGACTTAAAGATCCATCTTAGGCCTAAAAAGTAATTAGTTCATAATAAATGAAATAATAACTGAATAAATTTAAGATAACATATTCTCAATTACAGAAATAAAACTTAAAAAGAAGAATAACGCAGAACACCCTTCATTTTAGCCTTAATCCACAAACGATATGAACGTTCTTCAAAATCTTCACTCCATTGCACAATATAAAAATCTGTGATTAATTCATGTTAATTTCTTTGCATGATCATCAATTTGTTGTTTGTTTTGCAATATATATCCAACATAAAGTCTTGGCCGAAATCCCATGTATAATAGAGTCCATGTGCCATTCAAAGTCATCAAATCCTCTTTCCAGAAGAGTTCGAAGTCATTCAGGATTGTCCAGCTTCGACACCCCCCGCCCCGGTGGGGGTGTTTACAAAGGAATAGCCCGCCCCGACGGGCTCAAGCCCTACCATGCAGACATGAAGACCCCCCTCCCCGGCGGGGGTACAAGGCTAAAACAGGCCCGCCCCGGCGGGGTGTAAGACATTTTGACTGCACTTTATTTTCTCCTTTCTAGCTATCATCTTGCTACTTTATGACCACCAAATCACTGTTTTTATGCTCAAACACCACACCACCACACCTACACATCAACCAATAGTAAACAAGTAAAATTGAACATAAACATGAGAAATTCACACTGATTAAGCTTGGATTAGGAACCGATTCGTGGATATAAAATCCAGTTATCAAAATCCCCCAAACTTAAAATGTGCTAGTCCTTGAGCACATGCAATCAAACAAACTAAATGCTATGCAATGTAATGAGATGTCATGTATGTAACTATATGTCTACGAATCCAACAGTATCACAGAATCACATTTATTCCTCCGGCCTCAGAACAATCAAGCACACATTACAATGCTTCATAATAAAACCAATCAATAACTTCTTATCAATTCCTCGAATCTTATACTTGTCATCACTAATATCGTGTGCATGTTGTCAACATCTATGCTAACTGATTTAAATTCAAATTCAACACATAACCAATCTCTTATTAGGATTAAAAAGAATAAACTCGAGAATTTCAAAAACAAACAAGTTCCAACTCAAATCAAACGTTTACCAAGATTGGGTATTTATTCTTTCTTTTTCTTTTTTCATTGACAGGGGCTCTTTGCCTTTATTTCTCATTTTCTCTCTTTTTTTTCTTTTCTCTTTTTTTACATGACTGTTCAATGCCTCATTCCATTAGGCTAACAGTGCTACCCCTTAGCGAGCTTTAATCCAACGACTCCCAGACCATAAAAGACCTTAGGGCGCTAGGTGTTAAGACACCCCTACGGGCGTACTTGCTCAAGTAACAAAGGCCCCGAAACAAGACTAGTCACGACATATATAAATAAATTTTTTTTGAAGCTTATACACCCTATGTTTTCCCCCAAACTTAAGTTCTTGCCTAATTTGTTGTCTTCACTGCCTATTCTTGTCATTCTCTTATCTATAATAGCATTATCCTTTAGAAACTATTTATGTATCGATTTAAGCCAATCAGTCAACACATACGTTACTACGTGCTACCCTTTTTATACTAGTTTCAAACAAGCACAAGATCCGAGTCATGATTCAAAACTACCTCACAGTTCTAAAAATTAGTATTGTATTTGTCTACTTAATCTCAATCTCATCATCTGCCAAAAATAAAATGAATTACAACACTGCTGGACGTATGCAAAATGAACACAATAGTTAAATAAATATTTTTTTTGATAAATATAACATAACAAAATGCAGGAAATAACAAGACTATCCTAAACTACTATGCATCTATAAGATTACATAAATACTAAAACTAATATGCAAAACTAAAATGTAATACTAAATGTAAACCTATGAATGACATTATGCATGCAACATAAAATGCAAAAATAAATCTAACTCCTCCAAACTTATAAATTATAATACCCTCATTGGATAGATATAACAGTAAAAATATAAGGACTTCCCTGTAATCACTTTAAGCCTGGGGTGGTGGTGTGTTGTGTTGTTCTTCTTCTTTCGAGTCACTTGGAGGGAAGCGTGGCATTGGACCCGGTTGCTGATATGGAAACTAGGCATTAGGATTGAGGTTGTGAAGCGTCCTGTTCAAGGATGCGAATAACAGGTTCATTGCATCAAATATATGGTCTAGTCGCGCTGCGAGCCACCTCATCTCCCTTCGTGATGCTTTGTTGTGCTCCTCCATTTGTCGTTGAAATTCAAGAAACTGAGGGCTAGATATGGTGTCGGGAGATGGTGTCGCCTCAGTTTTGTGCTCTCCCATAGTCTTGTCCTCATCATCCGAGGTGCCTTCAGCGTCAGCTTCGTCCTCTGAAGCTGATGGAAATATGAAACCAAAACCTCGAGGATGTGATTCACCTTCGGCCCACACCGAATACTGCGCTATAATTCTAGAATCTAGTAGCTGCAACGGCATTTGGGTATCAGACCATCGAACTCCTGCTTGGCGACACAACCCACAAATGAGGGATGGGTGTGGCAATTCGCCCAAAAAATTACCCCGTAGACATTGGCGAATAGAAAAGCTGATTATGGCCCCGACGTCAATGATGAAGTCTTGCACAATAGCATACAGAAGTAGTGCCTTCTCCTTGGTCACATCAGAGGTGTGCGTAGAAAGAAACAATTTTGCACATAAAAAGGCGTACCAAATTTTTCTATATCGGCTAAGATCCTTGCTGTGAAAAACCGTGCCTCCTTTCCGACCCTTTATCCACGTTGTTCCCGGCTTAGTCATTTCTTTGAGAATCTCCTCAAAGTTAGGGTCGAAATCCCTCAAGTGAGCATATTGGCATTGTCTAGGCACCCACAACTGATAATACATATTGATGGCATCGGAACTGAACGGGACCAATCTACCCCGCACAAAAGCATTGAACGGTGCCTTATCTTCGGCATTCGCATAGAACTCTTTGACCACGTTGACAACAGTGAGCTCAGGTTCCTCAGTGAATTTGTTCCAACCTTTCTGATAAATTTGTAACATCATCTCCCCATCCACATGATCCGGTGCCAACCCCCGCTTTGGTGTGAGTGCTTTTGTAGCCATGTAATCGTATCGGTCGGCGGCGGCGACACTTTTGAACTTGCAACGGTCGAAGGTTCGGGATGGTGGAGTTGGCCTTGAACCATCTCCCTGTTGTCGTTTGGATGTTGCTTGAGACGCCATTGAATTGAGTAAGTCGTACCATAACTATTTCCCCCCAAACTTGACTCACACACTCTGCCGAACAGTTGGGATGCACAGTGGTTTAACTCCCCAAAACTTGATGATTTTGCTCTACTCTGGTGCTAGGAAGGTAGGAATTTGTAGACACGGTGCACAGATGTCAATTACTCAACACTTACCGCAATATAAATCTGAATTCGTGGGTTTTGGAGATGGAAATGCAAGTATGTGATGGTGTGAATATATAGGAATAGTGTGATGGTGTGAACTTGGGTTGTGAGGTTGTGTTTATATAGAGGTGGTGTGATGGAGATGTTTGTGGGTTGGAGTAATG
This sequence comes from Panax ginseng, assembly GCA_020205605.1. NCBI lineage: Eukaryota > Viridiplantae > Streptophyta > Magnoliopsida > Apiales > Araliaceae > Panax > Panax ginseng. The sequence continues at coordinate 82,165,434 of CM035142.1, read as the reverse complement.
GAAGTAATTGATTAGTGGGTGGATGTGTTAAAGAAGTGGAAAAATGGAATTGAAATGGCCAAATCGTGGGTAAGAAGTGGTAATGTATGGAGGTTGGAGTTGTAGTCACTACAAAAAAGAGCTCTATCAGCGACCAATAATATCAACGACCGGATATCTGGTCGCTGATATTCGTAATAGCGACCGACATCAGCGACCATTCTATAATCCAATCAAGAAAGTTATATCGTGACGATACGATCAGCAGAGATCGGTCGCTAGAACAAATTTCCCTCCCAAAATTTGGCAGGAAATGTTGGCGCGTAGGTTTTTTGTGACCAATTATAATCAATGACGCATGATCGCGTTGATAAGTCCATGTCATTAAAAGTCGTTGATCATCATGCGTCACGATCAAACTTAATGTTACCAAAGAACCGATGATTCGCTCGATGGCTGAAGAATAGAAGGAAAAGAAAAGGGGGAGGTCCAAAATAGAGAGAGGAGGGAGAAAGGGGGGAGAGGAGAAGGAGTTCGGTCGCCGCCACCACCTACCACCGGCCACTTAGGTTCTCTAAAGAAGAAGAAATTTCTGCCTCTATAAAGGAGATCAAAATTTTCAAACGAGTATGATTAAATCTTCTAAACATGTATTTATCTTCATTCATTGTAATTTCTTGAATCGTGTTTGAAATTTTATGTGAATTCGTTGGATTTGGCGATTGTGTGCATAAATATACTGTGTATTGGGTAATTCATTAGTCACCTATCGAATTTGGCGATTGTGTGCCATAAATTTGTTTTTGTTTTAAAATAGGGTTTTGTCATCAAATCTGGTAACCCTAATCCGGGTTAAAAATTTGAACAACTTAAATGGTATTTTCCATCTTTTGCACCTGATAACCCACAAGCCACTGTCATTAAACACCGTAAAATGGTTTTAACTAAAAATATTTTCTAATAATACTCATAGAACTCATATATATTATCTAAGGACCTTACATATACGCTGTCGCACAAAATAAGGAGGATACATATATGATTCTTAGTATCACCAGTTTTCTTGGCTGAGAATCGAAGTTAGAGAACTTTTATTATCCATTAATAGATTTTTCCTCTTTACCTTTTAGCTTTCACAAGTAGCTCACACACCAATTTGGTCTTAGCTTGATAGATAGTTAAGACTTTAAAATTGAGGTTGAGTTAAGAATAAGGTTTATCCTAGTTCAATTCTCATCAAATATGCTAATTGATGTTAATTATATAATTCATTTATAATGTATGTTTGTTAATTATAAAATTCATTTATAATTGTATATTGGTAATGATTTGATTGATATTATATTGGTAATGTATGCGGGTCTCAATATTAATGTCTCATGAGTGTTCAGTAATTAAGACATAAAATAGAGTCCTTTCTAACATCCTTATCTCAACAAAGAATTTGATTTAATTAGCTGAATTTTTACTGCTTTAATTTGCATTCAATCGTTATTGTTTTGGTCTTATTATATTGGAAATTTGTATATTTCTCTTGGTTTGTGTCTTGGGTGCCTAGAAATGACCGTATATGTTTGCCGTCGTTTTATGTGGCTAGTCCATATTGTAGGGGAGACTCTGGCAAAAAATTTTTGTTTGTCGGGTAGTTGCGAACATTTATAATATTAACGAGCTTTTTTTGTTGTGGGAGATTAACAAGCTCTTTAAAGTACTTGCAACCCGAATTTAGATGTCTTCAATAGTTAGTCCCGTGCGTATGCTCAAGTCATATGGTTACAAGTATGATCTTAAGTCATATTCTTACAAGTATGCTTAAATGTTAATTATATTCTTACAAGTATGCTCAAGTCATATGGTTGCAAGTATGCTCAACTCATATGCTTACAAGTATGCTTAAATGTTAATCATATGCATGCTTACAAGTATGCTCAAGTCATATAGTTACAAGTATGCTCAAGTCATATGTTAACATTTATAATGTTGTCTATAGTAGGTACCGTGGAATCATGGACCTTTATTCAGACCGTAGTTGGATGGCACGACGAAAGTCAAGTGCCCAGATAGGTGCTACAAATTGAATTTAGAGTCATTTGGTTGCCAAGTGTGTTTGGAGTATCGCGATAGTCACCCGGAATGTATGATCGGTCATCGCAGAATCTGATGTCCATGTTTGAAGTGTAAGAATGTAAATTATATGGATGGGGATGTGGTAAACTATCATTTACCTGTTTTCGGGTTCATGAAAATTACGAAGAATCTTTGGTGGGCACATGGGCAGAGAAGAGATGGTGGCATCAGGAAGTACACAATTGGGGCGAGTAGTACTTCTTCGTATGAATGAAATGGTTCATGATATTGCAGGGCCAGATTTTGATTGGGAACAAGGCAGAGAGCAACCTATGAATTCTGATGCCAAAGACTTCTTCAAGTTGTTAGACGAGGGTAGCGAGCCATTGTGGCATGGTTGCACCAAACACACTACATTGTCTGCAGTGGTGATATTACTTAATATCAAGGCTGATCACAACATGAGCCATGAGTGTTTTGAGTCTCTCTTGAAGGCCATTAAGAGTATGTTGCCTGACGGTGAGAAATTACCGGGTAACTACTACTTTTGTAAGAAAATGGTGAAGAAGTTGGGTCTTGGATACCAAAAGATCGATGCATGTCCCAACAATTGAATGTTTTTTATAAGGAAAATAAAAAGATGACAAGGTGCACGTTTTGCAGTCATGATCGGTTTAGGCCTAATAAAGAGGGTGCGACTACAAAAAAATCAAGTATATCGTTTAAGATTCTAAGGTATTTTCCAATAACACATCGGCTAAAAAGATTTTACATGAATTAGATCCTGAGTCAATACTTGTGTCAGATGACATTGATACTGAAGAAGAAGAGTTATTCGATCGACCTTGAATCGAATCAAGGCACGATGGTTATGAATCTGTAACACGTATACAAGAATCAGACATTGACACTTGAACAAATGAATTGTATGTTTAGCATTACATGTTTTTTATATCATTGTCATGTTTATGTACTTAACTATTTAAATGCAATTTTTATTTATTGTCATTTTATATTCATATATACACATGTTTATATCACTGTCATGTTTATTGTCATTTTATATATTCATATATACATGTTATCAAATATAACTCATAATAACATCTTGAAATTTGTAATATACAGATGGCTTCTGAAGCAGCGCAGAAAGAGCGCGGCTTGGGTAGGGGGCCTAATCATGTGCCCAAGGCCCTTACTAATTCGGATAATCGGATTCTTATTCAGATTCGCCCTCCTCTTGATAACACGTACGTCCCGCATCATTTATATAAGCATTTTAGATTCTATTTATACAATATATATAGAACTTAGATGTAAATTGCTTTAAAATATCTACTTATCGTTGATGTAAATTATTGTATATTATAGTGATTTTTTAGATAATAAGATCGTCAAGTGCATGTCACAGCTGTGTTTATAGAATTGGCTTACACCTGTGATTACATGGGCGAGCACACCTATCGCCCACAAGGATGTTATTTGGGCTGAATAAGGTGAGTAGTGGGTATGTGCTATGTAACTGCCGAACCGGACCCTTCAAATCAGGGACACCCTTCGTGTATATACTCTATTAGTTTGTCTTGAGACCCCGCCCAATGGGTTTTATGCTTGAGGGGGCCCGCCCCGGTGGGGGTGTACTATCTCACCTGAGTCTTTTTTCTTCTTATTTCTTCCTTTCAACTCCAACTTATGACTAATTTAAAATCCTGCAAAACCCTGAACATGAATGTAAGTAGATTGTTGATCATTTCGAGCATTGGTGAGAGATTATCAAGACTCATATAATATATTAACTACATAATAATTCTACTGTTTATTGATAATTATGCTACTATAATTTGACATTTATGATTACAAATATGAAAAAAATAAAAGTATGATTGGGTTGCCTCCCAATTAGCGCTTGATTTTAAGTCGTTCAGCCTGACTACTCCATGTTTATGGTGCGTCAAATAGAGTGATTGCGATGATGTCCCAAATAGACTTGCCACCCCAATAGTGCTTCAACCATTGACCGTTGACCTTGAACGTTTCCAATGTATTTCGACTGTAGAGTTCAATGGCGCCATGTGGGAAAACGGTTTTGATGGTGAATGGTCTCGACCACCTTGACTTAACCTTGCCTGGAAACAACCTCAATCGTGAGTTGAACAACAGTACTGATTACCCCGGCTCGAACGTTCGGTGCATGATTTTCTTATCGTGCCATTTCTTGACCTTTTTCTTGTATAGCTTAGAGTTCTCGTAGGCTTGGAGTCGAAATTCGTCGAGCTCATTTAATTGCAGTAGTCGCTTTTCCCCCACAGCTGCTTGATAGAAGTTCAGTTTCTGAATGGCCCAGTAGGCCTTGTGCTGTAGCTCCACAGGCAAGTGGCATATTTTCCCATATAGTAGTTAGTATGGTGACATACCAATTGGTGTTTGATATGCAGTCTGGTAAGCCCATAATGCATCATCCAACCTGAGAGACCAATCCTTTCGATTCAGTTTCACTACTTTTTCCATAATTCTTTTTACCTCCCTGTTCGAAACCTCAACTTGCCCACTGGTTTGGGGGTGATATGATGTAGCTACCTTGTGGTTGACCTAATACTTTGCCAATAGAGTTGTGAACGATTTGTTGCAGAAGTGACTACCTTCATCACTTATAATGTCTCATGGCGTGCTAAACCTCGTAAAAATATTTTTCTGCAAGAATTTGAGAACCACTTTGGCATCGTTAGTCGGGAGTGCTACTGCTTCAACCCACTTTGATACATAGTCTACCGCAAGCAAAATGTACTGATTGGTAAAAGAGGAAGGGAATGGCCCCATGAAATCAATGCCCCATACATCAAAAATCTCAACTTCTAAAATTGTTTGAAGTGGCATCTCATTCCTTTTCGATATGTTACCCACCCGTTGACATCTATCACATGTTCTAATAAATTGGTGAGTATCTTTAAATAATGTAGGCCAATAAAACCCGGATTGAAGCACTTTCACCGCTGTTCTCTCACTACCATAGTGTCCCCCATATGCAGATTAGTGGCATTCATGCAGTATACTATTCACCTCATTGTAAGGCATACACCTTCTAATCATTTTGTCGGCGCACTATTTGAATAGGTATGGCTCATCCCACATATACCACTTGACGTCAGGGAGAAACTTCTTTTTCTAATGTCGTGTAAGATCAGGAGGAAATATGTTGCTCACTAGATAATTCGCGAAGTCCGCGTACCATGGAAATTCTGAATTTATCCCAAACAGTTTCTCATCTGGGAATGACTCATTGATTATACACTTATCCTCTTCCTTTTTAACCTGATTTTCCAGCCTAGACAAATGATCGGCGACTTGGTTCTCCGTTCCCTTTCTATCCTTTATTTCTAAATCAAACTCTTGTAGAAGGAGAATCCATCGGATAAGGCATGGCTTAGCATCTTTTTTCAAAATCAAGTACCGAATGGCCGAGTGATCTGTATAAACTACTACCTTTGTCCCAATTAGGTATGCTCGAAATTTGTCGAACGCATACACCACTGCAAAAAATTCCTTTTCCATAGTTGTGTAATTCATTTGAGTCTTCGTGAGTGTCTTACTTGCATAATATATAGCGTGAAATACCTTCTCTCGGCGTTGACCAAAAATAGCCCGAACTGCATAGTCGCTTACATCACACATTAACTCAAAGGGCATGGTCCAATCCGGCGCGATGATTACAGGAGCTGTGGTTAATTTCTTCTTCAACAACTCGAATGCCAGTTTACGCTCCTCATCAAACTTGAAAAATGAATCCTTCTCTAAAAGACTTCATAAAGGTTTTGAAATTTTAGAGAAGTCCATTATAAATCTTCTGTAAAACCCGGCATGTCCCAAGAAACTTTGAATTCCCTTAACTGAACTTGGTGGAGGAAGTTTTTCAATTATTTCCAGCTTCGCCTTATCAACCTCTAATCCTTGAACCGAGACCTTGTGACCCAAAATTATGCCTTCCTCAACCATGAAGTGGCATTTTTCCCAGTTAAGTACAAGATTCGTGTCTTTACATCTTTGTAACACCATCGCCAGATTCTCTAGGCAAGCATCAAAATTGTCCCCATAGACCAAAAAGTCATCCATGAATACTTCCACATTTTTCTCCACCATGTCTGAGAAAATTGCCACCATACACTGTTGGAAGGTAGCGGGTGCATTACACAAATCGAACGACATTCTCCTGAATGCGAATGTGCCGTATGGACACGTGAAAGTAGTCTTCTCTTGATCTTCAGGAGCAACAACGATTTGATTATAACCCGAATATCCATCCAATAAGCTGTAGTACGCATGTCCCGCTAATCTGTCCAACATGTGATCGATAAAGGGCAAAGGAAAGTGATCTTTGCGGGTCACCTTATTCAACTTCCTGTAGCCCATGTAAACCCTCCAACCAGTCACTATCCTTGTCGAAATTAGCTAGTTGTCATCATTCTGTACCACGGTCATTCCTCCCTTTTTCGCCACACACTGAACTGGATTAACCCACTTACTGTCGGAAATTGGGTAGATGATACCGGCATCTAACAATTTCAGAATTTCTTTACAACTTCCTTCATGATTGGGTTGAGTCGTCGTTGTTTCTCCACAATCGGCTTTGTATTGTCTTCCATCAGAATTTTATGCATGCAAAAGGATGGGCTGATTCCCTTGATATCTGCAATTGTCCATCATATAGCCAATTTGTGTTCCCTAAGCACCCTCAGGAACTTTTATTCCTGCAAATCGTTAAGTGCAATAGAAATAATAACATGTAAAGAATTTGAATTGCCTAAATACGCATACCTGAGGTGTTTAGGTAGTGGTTTAAGTTCGAGAGTTGGTGGCTCCTCCAATAACGGTTTCATTCTGATTATTGATCTTTCCTCCGTGTGTAATGGTTCAAATGGTGCTCTAAATCTGCTGACTCGTGGCAGGGAGTCTAGCATATGCAAGTAGTCCACAAATTCTGGATCATCTGATTCTTCATCTCCCAATAGCGTCGTTTACAATGGATCTTTAATCAAACTTTTACCCATGTCATCACTGATTATCTGATCAATGATATCCATCCTGAAACACTCTGCTTCATCCGTAGGAAATTTCATGGATTTGAAAACGTTAAACTTAACTTCTTAATCTTGGACCCTCATCGTTAGTTCACCTTTTTGTACGTCGATGAGTGTCCTACCCGTAGCCAAAAATGGTCTCCCTAGGATAATCGGGATCTTCTTATCTTCCTCAAAATCCATAATGATAAAATTCGCGGGGAATATAAACTTGTCAACCTTGACCAATATGTCCTCTACAATGCCTCTCGGGTACGTGACTGACCTATCTGCCAACTTTAATGAGATGTTTGTAGGCTTCGGAGCTGGAAAACCCAATTCGGAGTAAATTGATAACGGCATAAGGTTTACACTCACCCCCAAATCACATAAACACTTATTAAATGACATGTTCCCGATCGTGCACGGAATGGTGAAACTCCCTGGATCTTTTAACTTTGGTGGAAACTTTCACTGTAAAACCGCACTACACTCCTCTGTTAATGCCACTGTCTCGAAATCTTCTAACTTCTTTTTCTTGGACAAAATCCCTTTCATGAATTTTGCATTACTTGGCATTTTCTCTAGGGCTTCTGCGAACGGGATGTTAATATGAAGTTTCTTAAAAACTTCCAAAAATTTGGCAAACTACTTATCTAATTTCTTCTTTTGGACTCTCTGCTGAAACGGCATTGGAGGATACACAATTGGCTTGTCATCTAAATTTATTTTCTCAATTTGCATATCCTCACTCTGTTTTTCGTCAACCATTTTGTTGTCATCGACTTTGTTATCCGATATAGATGAATTTTCTTTACTTTTCCCAACTAGATGTTTTCCACTTCTCTACGTGATTGCCTGACACTGTTCATGATTTCCCTTTGGATTTCTTTCGGTGTCACTCGGTAGAGTCCCTTTTGGCCTGTTGTTCAATGCTAAAGCAATTTGTCCCATCTTATTTTCCAAATTCTTCATGGCTATTGCTTGGTTTTTCATCGTTGCCTCATTGCTCGTTATATACTTTGATATCAACTCCTCTAAATCTGATTTCCTCTCTTGACGTTGAACTGGTTGTTGTTGATTCTGAAATCCAGGGGGATACGATGGTCGTGGAGCTTGTTGATTCTAATTATTATTCCACGACAAATTCGAATGATTCCTATTCCCCTGTTTATATGCATTCTGGTATGTATTCTGAAGAATTCTATTATAGCTACCCAAAAATTGTACTGACTCCGGGTTGATTGCACATTGATCCATCGGATGTTCACCCGCGCACAACTCACAAATAACTGCAACTTGCTGTGTCTTTCCTCCTAACAAAACATCGAACTTTTTGGAGAGTGCTAATATTTGCGTTGTTATTTTTGTCACTCCATCTACCTCTAACACTCCAGCGACTGTAGGTTGTGTCATTCTTGTCATGGGCCACTGATAGTTGTTAGCAGCCATCGTCTCTATCAACTGATATGCCTCCTCATAGTTCTTTGCCATAAATGCTCCACCCGACGCTGCATTAATATTGGTCCTGAGATTCCCATGTAGTCCGTTAGAAAATGTATTCATCTGCAACCACTTAGGCAAATCGTGATGTGGGCATTTTCTGAGCAATTCTTTGTCTCTCCCATGCCTCGTATAATGACTCCCCATGTTGCTGATCAAACATGGTAATCTCGTTCCTCATCTTTGCAGTTTTTGCTGGCGGGAAGAATTTTGCTCAAACATTCTGAGCTAGGTCATCCCATGTTGTTATCGAACCGGCTGGTAGAGAGTGTAACCAACTCTTCGCCTTGTTCCGCGGAGTGAATGGGAACAAGCGAAGTCTAACTGCTTCATCTGACACCCCATTGTATTTGAAAGTTTCATAGATTTCTAAAAAAACTGATCAAATTCTCGTTAGGATCGTCATTTGCAAGTCCCCCAAACTGAATCGAGTTCTGTATCATCTGAATAGTCCCAAGCTTAATCTTGAATGTATTCGCAGCTATAGCCGGCCTGGTGATACTCGACTGTAGCTCAGTCACCTTAGGTGTTGCAAAGTCCCTCAACGCTTTCTTGTCTTCGACAACCATTGCTTCTTCTTTTTTAGAGTTTTCGAATTCGTCCCTTGTTTCCTTAATCCACTTACTTAACCTCTGAAACCTTCTCTCAATGTCGTCCTCAAAAGGAAGCAAGCCTAGATTTTTGGATCGAGTTTGCGTAAACCAACTTCAAAATCCTGAAATAAGATGAATAAAACAAAAACAAAAAGTGTTTAAGTAACACTGGACTAATTAAACTGATATTGCAAAATAATAAAATCTATACTTAAGTCCCCGGCAACGGCGCCAAAAACTTGTTAGGTAAAATCTAATTACGCACAGCACGCAAGTATACGTGGTCAACAAGTACTATAATAGTAAGTAGAGTATCGTTCCCTCAGAGACTGTAAATAGAATTTAAACCTCACAATTACCACTTTCCTATTAATCCTAATTTTATTAAACTAATCAATTTCATTTGTAATTAAAAAGATTAAAACTATTAAAATCACCACACAATCAATAAACGCTTAAAAACCGAATTTTCAAACAAATAATGGAGAATTAGGCTTTGACTTCACTCTAAGCATCACTCAGATTATTACACCTTTATTCCAGTTTAATTCACTATCCCAGTTTATTAATCAAGAACACGTATGTAGAACTAGCCACCTCTCGATGTACTAATACCGTATTAACCCAAATCCATAATTAAGATAGAATTACGTTAAACACCTTAATTAACTAACTCACTATATCTCTATTTCAATTACAATTAAAGAAGGTTGAAGTTTAAGTTCTTTAACTGATTACATGCGATGTCAAGCATATCTCTACCCTAACATTAATCAAGATTCTGTTCAATCAAATAAATCAAGAACACATGTTATATTAACTAAGTCAAGACTCGTATTTCATCTCTCAAGTTCATACAAGTCCACAAAGAATCGTTGATCAGGCAATTCATAAATTCACGCTCAAATTAATATAGATAAACCGGATAATAGCTTATTAAATTGAATTCAAAGAGTACATAATCATCGTTCCACTTAAAGATCTGTCTTAAGCCTAAAAAGTAATTAGTTCATAATAAATGAAATAATAACTGAATAAATTAAAGATAACATATTCTCAATTACAGAAATATAACTAAAGGAGAAGAATAACGCAGAACACCCTTCACTTTAGCCTTAATCTGTAAACGATATGAACGTTCTTCAAAATCTTCACTCTGTTGCTCAATATGAAAATCTGTTATTAATTCCTATTAATTTCTTTGCATGATTATCAATTTGTTGTTTGTTCCACAATATATATCCAACATGAAGTCTTGGGCGAAATCCCATGTATAATAGAGTCCATGTGCCATGCAAAGTCATCAAATCCTATTTCCAGCAGAGTTCGAAGTCATTCAGGATTGTCCAGCTTTCAGACTCCCCGGCCCTAATGGGTGTTTACAAAGGAATAGTGGCCTTTGCTGGCTCGAGCCCCTCGCCATCGCAGACATGAAGACCCCCCGCCCCGGCGGGGGTACAAAGCTAAACAAGAGGCCCTTGAGGGAAGGACATTTTGATCAAGACTTTATTTTCTCCTTTCCAGCTATCATCTTGCTACTTTATGGCCACCAAATCACTCCTTTTATGCTAAACACCACACCACCACACCTAAACATTAACCAACAGTAAACAAGTAAAATTGAACATAAACACGAGAAATTCACACAGATTAAGCTTGGATTAGGAACCTGTAGACACTCGAAATTTTTTCAGACCATCATTATTAACATTGCGAGGAGGATGATTCATCTTTTAAGAGAGAACCCCGAAAGACAATCCAAATCCATACGGATACTACCGATAAGGCAAAGATCAACCCCTAATAATTACAATACAATCTGAACACACACCGGAGAAGACCGATTAATCTCGGAGACAACCCCGAGGTATCCAGTCTCAGTCCCAACCATGGGAATAGCCACCAACCTTGGTGATAACCCTAAGGAATGCAGTTTCGGAGATAACCCCGAAAATGCTTGTTTCAAATGCCATCAGCTTCAATCTCGGCGCTCACAATGAGATGCACTGTAACAACCCGACAATAACATTGGGAAGACATGCACAACTCAAAGATGACAATGAGGACCTTCAACAAATGCAGCAATTCAATCTCGGTGAAGTTCGAGCAATGCCCATGACTAATTTTAATCTGGCGATAACACTAAAGGAGAGGCAACATCGTCATCTCGTCCATAACGATGCCATGTCTAGTCTCTACGCAACAATGTCCGACAAGGATAACCAATCCCGAGTGACTATTGTGCGGGGTAACGGATGAAAGTTGAAGTTTGAAGACCGGAGGGCATCGTCCCATCTTCAATGACTTCGTACAAACTCTAATCCCATGCCATCGTACAACTCTCGACAACGGCGGTCCGAAATAGGTCCTGAATACCTCAAAATGGATGCTCGAATTGCACTTCTCAAAATCCAAGTGGACATTACAATATCTGAGTGCACGTACTTTGAGACGACCCGACCCGCCTCTGATACACCTACGGCTCAGCCGCAGGTATACCTGCGGAACATATTGCCTATAATTAGAGGGCTTGGGGTGCTGATTTTTAAGAGAAAAAAGATGGGGAAACCCTGCACAATTTGCTCTGCACTCGCCATACTGTGTATTTTCCCACTTTCAAACACCTGTGAGCTCATATATAGCCTCTTTTGTACACACAAAAGCCCAGTGTTTACCCACTCTAAAGATATAGAAGCCTTTTTTATCAGTCAGCTGTAAGCCTTCTCACACACTTTAGAGTCTTTCTCTTCATCTTTGCACACACCCTTCTACACGTTCAGAGTCGTGTTGCTTGCTTTTGCCCGGACTTGATCCAGTGGTTTCATTTCCATCTGCATATATATATATATATATATATATATATATATATATATATATATATATATATATATATATATTGACTAACATTATCGAGTTATGCCTCGATTGAGCCTAGACTTGATGCAGGAGCGTTTACTCGCTTTTTATATATATATATATATTTATATATATGAATCGTATCGTCGAACTTTGTTCGATGAGCCTAGACTTTTAGTGCAGTGCGTTATCGCTTTAATATATATATATTTACATTTATATATATTAACTGTGTGTCGGACTCTGTTCGATGAGCCTGTATTTTATATCCAATGCGTTTACTCGCTTTTATATATATATACTTATATATATGAACTGTGGTCGAACTCTGTTCGATGAGCCTAGATTTTACATCCGGTGCATTTATTGCTTTATATATATATATATATATATATATATATATATATACATTTTTGTCCTGCCTGGAGTTTTGTTCGTGGCAGTTGATCGCTTTACAGCTTTATTTATGGTTTGTCCCGCCTGGAGTTTCCTCCGTGACGGTTGATAGCTTTTAACAGCTTTATTTACATTTCTGATTCCCCATGGAGGTGCTTCGTGGTTGGTGATCATGTCTGTATATATATATATTTACCGCTTTTATATATATACTTGTTTATTGCTTTTATACAAATTGCAATATTTTGTGCGCCTAGGAATCATGTGATCATGATTCATCCCATTGGATCTAGATTCGGTTCCCATGATGGACATTTTCAAATTGTAGCAGACTTTGTAAATTATTCTGCGATGTCTGAATTTCCTCAGATGGTTTCCATACCCACGAGGAAGTCGGCATTATTTTTGTATATATTATTTTTATACGGATGCCTCGCACCCGTCAAATAAAATCAATTCAGCCGCTCACTTAATAAAAATGGGAGTGCAAAAGGTCTCAATTCCTATTGAGCATCAGGGTTTGAAAAACCTCTTTTATAAAACATCATTACCATATCTTGCTAAAAACTGAATTTTTACATAAATTCAAACCATGTGTATATAGGTTCGAATGAGGCCTCACACAACTTCCATATAATAGCACATTGACCCACACACACACTCAGATAATAGTTTCTTGAAAAGAGGCGGTCACCGTGGTAACACGGATGTCGGGGGGTGCCTAACACCTTTCCCCCGTATAACCAAGTCACCGGACCCTAAACAAATCTCGATTTCGCCGACCCGTATATCAGTGTCACATCACTGGGTCAATGTGCAAACCTTTTCTCGGTTGTGTTGGTACAACCATATAAAAAACTAACTGGCGACTCTTAATAGTCCCATCGTCGACATTATACATGTCGGACCTTTTTCAATTGTTTTTTCAAACAAATCTCACCTAAAATGAGAACACCAAAGAATAAGTAACAGAAAGGGACACCCAAAAATCCCGACGTCGACAGTGGCGAATTTCTCACGGGGACTCAAAGTAAGAGGACTTAAGCCGCTATTTCAATCTTTTCAAAACTGTTATCTGTTTGTGTATGGATGTTGCATTTACATTGGATGAATGTATACGAATGCATGTCTTGTTTGAACTTAGTGCTTCGCATCATATCTGCGTGTGATGTTAGTGCTTATACTATAAACTCCTTATGATATTAGTTAGCCGCACATGTCATCATTTCATACGGTGAGACGCGATGTATGAGAATGTATGTTGTGTGGTCCCTCCACCGGGAGGCTATCCCATCGGTGTTTGATTCTTTGGACTCGTGAGAAGACTAATTCTTGAGGCTCGTGAAAGGCACCACCCAAATCGCTCAGTTGAAAGACTAGGATTAACTTCCGCCTAGTAGATTGCGATGATTTTGGAATCTTCATGCCAAAAAGCCGCTAGAGTAACCTAAGATAGGTCAGCCTCTGATAAACCCAAAAATGGAGGAAAGTCTCTTCATGCTCTCATTTCAATTACTTGTAAACACAATTACTTGTAATTTCATTCCATATATATCTCCATGTAATGAGAAATATGAAGCAATGTGTCCACATACATGCTACAAACAGCTGACACCCATTTTTGCAGGATAAAATTCCTAAAATGGACACATCACATAGCATGTTATTATACACCTTCCATAAGGACTAAACTATGCTAGTCTTTCGTAGGGAATCAATCGGACCTACTACCCGGTCAAAGTCCAAAAGGCAAGCGAGCCTCTGAAATCAATCATGTCGTTATCCGGCAGATGAACTTAATCCGCCGCAAAGAATTCGATGGATTAAGTAAACAAATTCTGATTTGGTCGTTTCTATTAAAAGAATTACACCGGTCCACACAGGTCGAAAATGTCCAGACATCTTGAACCCTCCACACAAGGAGGAATCCGGTCATTACCATACTGTAATCTGCAGATTGGATACAACCAACAAAACTCATGATACCCATCCCACTTTGTGAGACCTAGAACGGTGACATCAAAAAGAAAGTCCTCCAAATGGAAGAGACCCTTCGCGCTATCAAAGGAATTGGAACACACGGGAGTGTTTCATATGCAGATCTGTGTATTTTTCCTGGTGTTCATTACCCAAAAAAATTTAAAACTCCTAACTTTGAAAAATATGACGGGTTAGGAGATCCTTATATACATTTAAAAGTATTTATTGGAGAACTTGGATCCTATGTAGAGGATGAAAAGCTCAGAATGTAATTGTTCCAAAAGAGTCTAACTGGAGAAGCCCGTTCATGGTACACAAGATTAGATAACTCCACAATCCACAACTGGGAAGAGCTAGCACATTCCTTCCTCACTCAATACAGTTTTCAAACTCAGATGGCTCTTGATCGGTATCAAATTACCAAGATCAAGAAACAGTCCAACGAGTCTTTCATAGAGTATGCCCAGAGGTGGAGACGCCTGGCTGCCCAAGTTAGTCCTGCCATGACAGAATCAGAAATGGTCATGACATTTATAGACATACAAGAAGCTCCCTTCTATGAGAGAGTCTTAGCCGGCATAGGCAAACCATTTTCTGAAATGGTCAAACACGGGGAGATGGCTGAAATGGGGTTGAAATCAGGAAAGATTCAAGACCTAGCCGCACTCAAAGCTGTTGCTGACCACATCCAATCTGGAAATTATGGGAACAACCCCCGGAGGGTCCATAAAAAGAAAGAGGAAGATGTTTCCCTGATACTACAGGGGAAAAATGCAATCAAAATATGCCCATTCAAAAGAGAAACTACACTCCCTTTCCAGCACAGTCTGCAAACCCTCCAGTACCAAAAGGTGGAGAAGTCAAATGCCATCGAGTGTTTACACCCTTAGGGGATACCCTCGAGAACATTCTTAATCTTCTGACAACACGAAGAAAATTACGCATCTTTCTTCCACCACCAAACCCTAATGGGCGGTGGTTTCAATGCTGCTAGGAAATGTGCTTATCATGGCGGGGCACCTGGACATGATACTCAGGACTGTTGGGCCTTGAAACACAAGATCCAGGACCTGATAGACAATGGAGAGATCATGGTCACCAACCCGATCAGCCTCATGTTCAAGACAACCCTCTTCCTCAACACAAAGAAGAAGAGGTCAACATGATCAATTGGAGCAATGGACAGAATTCTAACTTCAGCTGTGAATCTTCCCAGACCCTCAAAGACGGTGATGACAGATGGGATTATGCTAAGTTCCAGTTCACAATGGAACGAAAGATCAAAGCTCTCTGCAAACAAATTGCGCAATTGGCGGAACTGGTGACTTATCAGCATCAAGTGACTCGGCAGTTAATTAACCAGGAACATGCTAGTCTCCTACTTATTGTCATGAATATTCCCTTGTCACTTTCAGAAAATGAAATGCTGGAAGACAAAGTGACGAAGAGGGCAAATGCCAAGGCCCGTCGGGATTTCGCCAACAAATGGGAATTCACCTATTTGGGCCAATCCATGGAGGAAATCCTTCACATGTTAATCATTGAAGGAAGGATCAGTTCCCTTCTACCACCAATCAACCCTCGTTCGGGACGGTACAACTCTGATGGAGTATGTCAATACCACTCCTAGTCTCGCGGTCATAGCACAGAAGAATGCTTGGCACTTCGCCACCTTATTCAAAATCTAATCGTGGTGGTGTATCGCGGACATGTGATAAACGACAACGTGTTACGTGCAAGTGAGAATACAGGCCTACCAAGTGGAAAAGTGTAGTAGTAGTTATATCCACTGAAGTTGAAGGGATTAATACTTTACTCACAACACCGATAATTCAGCTCAAAGGAGGAAACAATCCTTTGAAAGTGACCGCTCCCGAGCCAATCAACTTGTCGTGCAGAGCACAATATCCTATTGTTAGCTTGCGCAAGGTTCTGTGGAATTATGGAGAAGGTGAAGGATCCACCTCACATACCACTTCCGCAGTGTCGAAGGAAAATCCATTGTATCTTCCCCATCGGGTGATGCAGCCCACCACCAAATCAAGGGGGAAAATACCCATGGAGAAGATTGAAAAATTCCTCCGCGATGTGGGTCATAACGAAGCCTCGGTGGTTTTAAGCTTGAAGGAAGCTCCACCACAAATATAATTTTTGAATTGGTCCTAACTTCTGAGAATCACCGAAAGGTCTTGTTAAAGGTTCTAGAAGAAGCCTATCTCCCGACACCAGTGGATACGAAAAAGTTTCAACATATGGTTGATCACATTTTCAACAACAATGTGATATCCTTCACTGATGATGACATACCATCCAAAGGGACCGGTCATTGCAAACCATTACACATTGCGGTCTTATCCTCCGGATACATGGTAGTAGGAGTCCTAATAGATGGAGGTTCCTCTCTGAACATCTGCCCATACGCTACCTTGGTGAAGATGAATATCAATCTCAACAGAATTCGGAGTAGCCATACTATCATCAAAGCTTTTGATGGAGCCCGCCGTAACTCGGTCGGAGTAATTGAGCTGCTAATCGAAATTGGTCCTCATACATTCTGCGTATCCTTCCATGTGTTCAAGATAGATTCGGGATACAACCTGCTATTGGGACGACCATGGATTCATATGGCTGGGGCAGTCCCCTCCACTCTTCACCAACAGTTGAAATACATCATCAACAATAGCCTAGTCACTGTCAACACTGAACCAGAGGTTCCTCAGCATGGGGACATACCGTTCATCAATGCCAATGAGGAAGTGGAACCAGTCAGTTTTCATGCTTTGGAAATAAGCAACACACAATACCACGCTATTGGAGCACCATTGCCCGAACCTAAGATTTCTGCCGAGGTGATGTCAACCACTCAAGAAATGATGTCATTAGGGCATAAATCGGGACAAGGGTTGGGTAAAGATGGCCAGGGTATCAAGTACCCCATTCGATTAACCAAGCAAGTTGGAACAGCTGGACTAGGCTATTCTGCCAGCTCTAGTCACAAGAATCCTCATAAGCATCATCAGATTCCTTCAACTTCAACCATGGGGTGTTTGGCTTCGCCTTCAAACTCTGAGTCCGCACAACCTCCAGTAAAGGTGCCAGCCAATGTCATGGCCATGTTATTTCCTAAGCTGAAACCGGTGGAGGAAAAGAAAATCGTTATTCCAGATCCCGCAATCGAAGAAGAGGAGCTGAGAATCAAGGAAAATGTTATCCGAATAATGTCGGGCATGCGCATCATCGTCCATGATGAGCATACCAACAGATACACCCCAGACGATGATTGCCCTGATGTAATGGCCATAATTCAGGACAAGGAGAATTATGACAATCCCGCCATCACTGCGGTCCACCCGGACTTTACTCTTACCTATTGGGACAACATTCCTTTCTTTGGTCGACGAGGGTAAAGCGGGCAGAAACTCTTTTCTTCCCTGTAGATATAATAACTGCTTACTTTTCTGTACAGTATTAGTAGTTTATTTTGCCAGTATATGCTAACACTGTGTATGATCAACACATTTCATATATACTAAGTGAAAGCATATTTTGTTTCAGGACTCTGAATTTAGATGTGCCTGTACTTGTTGATGCAATGCCTCTCCTACACAGGGATTGTACCTTTGATGTAGAGATGAATTCAGCCTTGATGGATATGCCGGATGACATTGAGGTGCCTCCAGAAATTCAGGAATGGGTCAAAGACAAACCCAAACTCAACCTTGATCAAACAACTTCTTTCAATCTCAGAACCTTAGAAAGCCCTAAGTTAATCCAGATTGGTTCAAACCTTACCCCAAACCAACGAAATGATATGGTTACGCTATTAACCCAATTCCAGGATGTGTTTGCATGGTCTCATGAAGACATGGTGGGTTTGTCCACTGACATTGTGTCTTCATCGTCTTCCCATTAAAGAGGATTTAAGCCGATCAGCGTAAAACTCAAAGCGATTGAAACACGAGTGGAGTTTAAAGGTGAAAGAAGAAATTGTGAAACAATTTCAAGTCGGCATCATCATGGTATCTACATATCCCGAGTGGATATCTAACATCGTGCTTTGTACACCTAAACTTTGGAGGGAAGGTCGTAGTTTGCATGGATTACTGAGGACTTGAATAAAGCTTGCTTTAAAAGATGACTTTCCGTGCCATTTATCCACATTCTCATTGACAATCTCACAGCGATCGACATGTACTCCTTCTTCGATTGCTTTGCGGGGTACCATCAGATCATGGTTTCGAGGAAGATCGTGAGAAGACTGCTTTCATCACTCCTTGGGAAACTTTTTGCTATAGACGGTTGTCATTCGGCCTCATCAATGCCGGAGCTACCTATCAACGAGCTATGATGGCTCTTTTCCACGACTTAATGCATAAAGAGATTGAGATCTATGTGGATGACATCATTGTCAAGTCCCGGAAGGAAAATGACCATATAGACCATCTTAGAAAGTTGTTCAATAGGTTGCGTAAGTACAACTTGAAGTTGAATCCAGCTAAGTGCGCTTTTGGCGTTAAATCAGGCAAATTGCTAGGATTTCTAATCAGCCACAAAGGGATAGAGCTGGATCCCGTCAAAATCCAAGCCATCACTGAAATGCCCATTCCTCAGATAGAGAAGGAAATACGGGGATTTTTGGGAAGAATCAACTTCATCAGCAGATTTATCTCCCAACTCACAGCAACCTATGAGCCAATCTTCAAGTTATTAAGGAAGAACTCCTCCATGAAATGGAATGATGAGTGCCAGAATGCCTTCCTTACAATCAAGAAATAGCTAGTCAAAGCTCTTGTCTTGGTACCGCCCAAGGATGATATTCCCATGTTCATGTATCTGTCTGTAAGTGACACTGTTATGGGCTACATGCTGGGACAGAAAGACGATAGAGGCCAAGAATGAGCTATCTATTACCTCAACAAAAGGTTCAGCAGCATTGAACACAGGTACACTCTGATCGACAAGACGTGTTGTGCTTTTGCATGGGCCTCCATGAGGTTATAACATTACCTCCATGGTCATACAACCCATCTCATATCCCGTGTGGATCCTCTCAAGTACATGTTCAACAAACCCATATTAAATTATCGGCTGTCCAGATGGCAGTTGATCCTCAAACAATTTGACATCGTATATGTGACTCAAAAGTCCATCAAAGGTCAAGGAATCGCGGATCAACTGGCCGCCGCACCTTCAGGGGATTTCAAACCCTTGGAAACATATTTCCCCGATGAATGAGTAATGACAGTGCAGCAACACCATCAGTATGATACGCGCCAATCATGGAAGATGTATTTTGATGGAGCTGTTAATATAGAAGGTTCTGGAGCTGGAGCAGTTCTAATATCTAATACGGGGGAGCAGTATCCCGTCGCCGTCAAATTAGAGTTTGTCAGCACAAACAATACGGCTAAGTATGAAGGCTGTCTCATGGGGCTAAAACTTGCCCGTTCAATGGGCATCATGCGGTTAACTGTCTTTGGGGATTCAGAGTTGGTAATCAGACAATCCACCTGAATCTATCAAACTAAGGAACTACATTTGCTGCCTTACCATCGGCAGGTTTTGAAGATGGCTTTGTAGTTCGAAGAAATCTCCTTTCTACATATTCCTCATAATAGGAATGACTTCGCGGATGCGTTAGCAACTTTGGCCTCCTTAATTCGCATATCAGACAAGGAACACTTGCCAAGCGTCACAATTTCCCTGAACAAGGCCCCAGCCTATTTGAATTACATTAGAGAACTATCGGATGAGCTACCTCCCATCCAACCTCCTTGGTATCAGCATATCAAGGAATATCTGCGAGATGAATCTTCACCCGATGAGGCGAGCCCAAATGAGAAAAGGCGGATCAATCGACTTGCTATGAAGTTCTACCTGATTGGAGATGCGCTCTATAAAAGAGATGCAGGACTAGGTCTCCTCAGATGTCTAGACAGAGATCAAGCCCAAAGGCTTATGGATGAAATCCATTATGGAGTCTGTGGCCCCCACATGATTGGCCCCCTCCTTATCAAGAAAATCCTCAGGACGGGACATTATTGGCAATCTCTCAAAGCTGACTGCTACGACTATGACGAACGAGATTTTTGTATTTAATTTTAATATTTATTGAATTAAATAAATAATTTTTTGATGATTTAATTATTGGATTAAATAATTATTTGATGCAATTATGGTAGATTAATTTAATTATATGTGTTACATTTATTAAATTAATGTGGAGAATAATTATTATTCAAGTATGTAATTATGTGAGTTTGTTGAATTAAATGAATTATTTAATTAAGAATGATGTTATTTAATTAATTTAATTATTAATTAGAGAGTTAATAATTGGACATTATTTATTAATGAGAAAATTAAATATATGACTATGTGAATTTATGAGAAGTTATTATATTTTATTTATATTAAATAAGATATATGAATTATTGTGCAAGTGGGTGTGACATGATTTAAACTATATGATAAAGTTTTATTAAATTAAATGATTTAAAAACCTTTTCTTTCTAGCCAAACAAGGCCTTATTGGGAGTTGGGATCAGTTACCCATGATTGGATAACTGGCCACAATGCGCCAATTTCTTTTATTACGACGTCTTCTTCTCATTCCTTATTTTTTTCTAAGTCTGCAAAACAGAGAGGGAGAGAATTAGAGAGTTTGAGAAGTAAGAGATAAAATTGTGAGATTGAGAAAAGATTGTGTGTGTACAATCAATCAAATACTTTTGAAAAGATTATCATTGATCATCTTCTAATCTATACTCTGGGTAATTTCTCCAAACCCAATTTTTATTTCACGTCACTTGGTTTTTATGAAAATGACTTTCAAAGCCTCTGTTATGTCTCTATAATTGAGAAATTTTGTTATTATATGGATATATGTAATAATACGAGTAGCATAGCATGTTTTATATATATATTGCATGATTCCATATCATAAGTTTCATAATACGATGACTTGTTATTTCAAAATATACAGAGTTTGGGTTTTGGCCATATGGCCTTATACGTAACTTTAAGGTGTTAAACATAAATATTTTCATAAAATTTACACTCTTATTTGATTATGCATGTTGATACGAAGAGACCAAGCCTTAAACGAACAGATTTGGTGTTATAACGAATCCGTAGTGTTAAATTATGTGTTTTTGTTCAAAAATCTTATAGAACATCAAGAACAGTACAATTTGCATAATTTAATTCTGTGATTATGTGTTTTAAATGGTTAAAATCACTTTATAAATGTTGGGTTATGTTTATGCATGAATTATAACATGTGTATATGATTAATTTCGTGTATTAGTAATTTAATTGGAATTTTTTTTGGTACGTGTTCTCGCAATTTTTAATTGCGAGCAGTTCGCTATTGTCAGCCCGTCAAGCGCTAGTCCAAAGCCTTATGTCTGTGCCATGATGCCATCCATGAAAGCCATCATCGCATTGTCATGCCATACCTTGCGCAAAATACAAGCCTTAAATACAAATAAAAGTGGCGCATAACGCCACTCTAGAAATTTCAGAAACGAAATTTTAAAGTGTTAAAGTCCATGAATGTGATGTTAACTTAATGCAATGAACATAAAATTATGTTATGAGTATAATGAGATGTTAAAATAGATACTTAGCATGTAAATAACATAATTACATGTGGATTGAATTATTGACTACATAATTAAATTATTATTCATAAAGTGATATTATGTGACAGTAAATGTGATAATTGACTAAGTATAGTTAATAATCAAAGTAGACAAGAGAATGAGTTTATGATGATTAGTTAAGTTATAATTAACTGGTATTGCGAATGTGAATGGTATGTAGGATTTTATTCAAAGAACGTGTTTAGTTAAAGTGTAATCTACGCACGAGGCAAGTTTCCTAACCCTACTTGTCATTATTATTCAAGTTTATTATTTACCTCGAGTAAATTATCATTACTATTATTCAAGGTCAAATGTTATATTAAAGATTGATTATCTTTTCAAAGCATGATTCAGTTATACAATAATTGTCCTATTGTATACTTCCTGAGATTATTATTCAATTTGAATATCATTATTATTGAACCTTATTAGACTAGCGAACCCTTATCGATTCGACTAGTCCATAGTTGATGAGCATTCTAAATTTTAGAACCCTTGATAAATTATCCAAACTAAACTTCTTTTGGTGTGGACTCGAATGTCAAACTGAGATGAACAACCCTGCAAAGAGATTTACTTATGCGTTAGCATTAAGATATTGTGCATAGTATGGTACTAAGGGCTGATCCCCCTAAGTATGAGAAGAAAGGTCCATAGTCATATGACTGTTAAAGGTTTCAAGTATAACCCTTGGTAACCTAGGACATAGTTCAAGGTCTTATGACCCTCAGAAATCTTTTGATTCTTGTTATTCATTCTTGATTCAAAAGTTGAGCTTTTATTCAGATGTCTTTGATTTACTCGCATGTTATTATACTGTTATTTCATTATTATACTTGTGGGAAATAGTGCTCACTCTTGCTTAATAATAACATTGCGATTAAGAACGAAAAGAATCGATGAACCTTCCACTAGTAAGTGGCGAGGCAAAAGTTAGCAAATGATGAAGACTTGTTATTTTATTTGATGATGTATTTATGTTAGACTTGAGTTAAAGATGTTGTTTAAGACTTATTATTTATATTCCGCACTGATGTTTAAGGTTAATTCAACCTGGGATGATGTTTATTATTCGGATGTTGTAACCCTATAAGGGGAAGATTTTATTTTTATCTATTGCATGGTTTGCATTTATTATGGGTAGATAATTAGATGATATTTGTACAGTGAACACCAAATCCCGTGGAATTGAAGTACCCGGATTTGGGGGTGTCACAACGACCACATCAAAGATGTTATCAGTGCCAAATTCATGGGAATGCTATACACGCCCCTCCACGGGAACTCCACAATATTAGTTCGCCTTGGCCTTTCTCAATGTGGGGAATGGACGTTATCGGGTCCATTGAGCCTAAAGCCAGTAATGGTCACCGATTTATCTTCACCATGATCGACTACTTTACCAAATGGGTAGAAGAAGCCTCCTTCCCCAAGGTTACTAAAGAAGTAATCATTGCTTTCATCAGAAACAATGTCGTTTGTCGATAGGGACAACCAGAGGTGATTGTGTCAGACAATGCCAAAAACCTCAACAACAAAATGATGGAGGAATTATGCAGTAAATTCCACATCAAACATCTTAACTCATCATCTATCGTCCAAGATGAGAAGTCTTTATTGCAAATGACTAACAAAAACAACAAGAAGATTATGCAAAAGATGTCTGCCAACCACAAAAATTAGCCGGACCTATTGCCTCTGACTATGTTAGCCTACAGAACCTCCATGCGTACTTCAACTGGGGCAACCCCCTACGCTTTAACCTATGGGATGGAGGCAGTGCTCCGCATTGAAGTTGAGATGGAATCTCTCAAAGTGTTGATCGACGCTCAGCTGGATGAAGATCAATGGGTACAAGACAGGTATTACTAATTGTCTCTAATAGACGAAAGGCGAACCACGACTATCTTCCATGGTTAGTTATATCAGCAAAGGATCGCCCGATCTACAACAAAAAAGTTCGGCTACGACAGTTTAAACAACATGACTTAGTTCTGAAGAAGATCCTTGACAACCAAGATCAAGCTAAAGGAAAATTCGCTCCTAACTAGGAAGGCCCGTTTATTATCAAAGAAGTATTGACAGGAGGCGCTCTCAAATTGCAAGAAATGGACGACGATGAATTTCCACAACTCATCAACTCAGACGCCGTGAAATGGTATTATGTCTGAAGTAATCAATAAACACCCTGGTGCATCATCATCAAGTCACCAGTCATTCCGGTTCTTTAACCCTTTACCACATACAACTTTCCTACACTTTGCCCCTCAGGGAAACATACTCTTCGAGCCAGCAGCCTAGCTTTCTCCTTCGCGCTCATGCAACTTAGGTCATCCCACCGCGGATTGAACCTCTTGCGTTTACAGTTTGGCTACCCATACCTGGGATCAAACTTTTCACCTGCAGTTTATCCTCAACCTAGGATTAAACTTTCTCCTCCCCGCACTCTGACTTACGCATGGGATTACGCCGTTCTTCTCACCCTGAGGGGCAAACTACGTCGACCTGATCTCCTCTTCAATAGGAGTACGTAGGCAACCATTTCATATGGCCCAATCGCAATAAAACAAAAACCACAAAAACATTTCTGCCCTTACATAAAACAAAAACAACCAAAAACATTCCTACACCATATCAACCATATACATCGTTGAACCTCTTACACCAGGTTCGAACTACGCAGACCTGATATCCTCTTCAATAGGAGTATGTAGGCAGCCATTCATGGTGCGGTCTCACCCCCTACCAAAACACAAACCATTGTCAACGGGTATTGGGATTCTCTTTCAATCCATTACATTTCATTCGTCTTCAGACCAAAGGGATGGAATTACCTGGACTCCTCCCAAATAGGAGATTCAGCGACCATCTAAGCTGCGGTCATACCTTGAAGAGCAATACCAATCCATAAGAGATGGAATTAACTAGGCTTCTCCTGAATAGAAGTATTGGCGACCATCTGTGGTGTGGTCAATCTTAGAGAGGAAAGCCACACTCCTCTCCACATTTCCATAACAGAAACAAGTCCCAAGACACCAAAGATGGTAGGGATACATAGATCGATGATCCATTTTGAACTATCTAGAGACAGCTCAATGTCCATCCACCAAGGAAGAATTCAGAATTCATCAAGATCACAAGCCCTGAAGCAGCATGCAAAATATCAAGCAAATAGCAAGGCATATCTAAAAGGGAAGTGATCCAAAAATATATTTCCCTGTCATATATAATGATGTTTGATATATATATACAATGTGAACTGTACATGACAAAATGGCTAAGCTAGTCTGTGCAGGTAAATACAAGCTCATCTACGAATCAGGGTACATGCGAGCTAGCAAGACCAACATGGCATCCCTCTCAGATGAAGGAGGTAAAGCTGTAGTCTCCTGGATAAGAATATCCACACGACCCAATAGATCTGTAGCCATCTACATGATGACCATATGCTCAATGATATAAGTGCTCATCTCTACGATCATACCAGTGGTAAGGGACCTCGCTGCAGTATTATCTGTGATAGCCACATCCCGGGTAGATATAGCACTATCCCGCTCAACTATCACTGCGTCTCTGTCTGATCTAGCCTCATCACGCTCAGCAACAGCGGCATCTCTGCGATCGAATGCCTCGTCTCTCTCTAATAGAGCGGCGTCCCTCACATCAAGAGCAGTCGACATCATAGATCGAATCTGGTCTCTCTCAAAGGTCATCAGATGAAGACTCTGCTCTAAATCATTGTGTGCGAGTCTTTGAATCACAAAAGTACTAGTACTAGGAGAATCCGGAAGAAATGCTGGCAACCCAGCAGCGGGCTCCTCCTCGATGTAGATATCAATGTCCTCCGTAGGCTCTACATCGTTTAACTCAATCTCTGTATCGCAAATCTTGTGCGGTAGATAAAACCTCCGTCTCCATCCATGCGTGAGTACTCTACGAAAATAACAAGGCGATGGCGGGAAAAAGCGACTAGCTCACGCCGATCCCAAAGAAGCATATACGAGATCGGTCATCGGCTAAGAGGTATCGAGAAGCTGAACACTGACCTGCCGCCCCCTCGAAAGGATGAAAATCCTGGAACTAGTCGAACTGCGACATCACGGCCAATGGGTGATAAGTAGTCACGCCCCTCAAGCCAGCCAAATGGAGGAAATCCATGCCCGGAGCATGAGTAATAAAGCTGTATTGTGAGCAAAGCCCCGAGCACGGCAATATGCCAAATGGATATCTGATATCTGCCAAAAATATGGACCAAAACCGAGCATCTATACACTCTGATGGCTGAAAGGAGTATGACATAGCCACCTTGTGGGAGAAACAATACTCGTGCCGTCTAAGGGTACCAACCGGTCGCAAGTGTGACATAAACCAAACATACGGCTGACAATGACCGAACTCGATAAACACACACGGCGACGGTAAATCTTTGCGATGGGGATTGACGATCGTAGGGTCTCTACCACGATCATAGGTACAATGGTACGACCCTCCCTGAGAGCTCTCACGGCCATGATAACGCCTATATCTATTTCATCCATGTCCCGCGGCATATACACGTATGGCAGTACACATAGCATCAGTACATCAACTCTGGCCAAATGCCAATGATCCTCCGACATGGTGAAATCCCCTGAATGTCATGAGTAGTTGTCCTCCATACCAAATCTGTCATACAAAAAATGCTGAGAGATCACGTGGACATATGTCAGCTCATCCTGCACCACTCTGCGCCTCAATCCTATGAGAGTCATGAATCGTCTACTCATGTCTCCCAAAGCCATGTGCACGCAGGGTCTATCTAAAGGTAGCATCGTCAAACGTACATACTCCTCCAAAGTAGGAGTCAACTCATGGGTGCAAAAACAGAATACCTGCCTATCAGGTAGCCAATGCTCTATCATCCCATCCACGAATCTGCGCAGAACACAGAAATGCCAAAAAGGGTTATGGTATCTTTGCTGTAAAGAACATATCTATGGTCACCACAATAAAAGCGGTGACATGTTATCGCATACCATGATCGCATACCCAATGCCACCACGATGGTGGGGTATGATCTATCTGACTAAGCTGTCGAAGAAGACATCTCTTGCGGTACGTGTCATAAGACCATCCGAAGGTCAATAGAATATCTCTAGACATACATACATATGCGTAACATGATACATGCATAACAGATAATGGATGGCAATATGATATAGGGAATGAAAAACTATGCATACATTCCTAAGTATATCATCATCTAATACATCATCTCTGTACAGCTATAAATGCAGGGAAATGGGTCACATACACCCAACAAACACCTGTGGCACCCCTATGTGGGTCCCACCACTCCGGCTCGGTCCAGTTCGAGTTGCAAAGGAGTTCTTGCGGACTAGAAAGGTCAAATCGAGAATAAAAAAGCCACGCGATTGAGCAAAACAGCATACAATCCTGGTCCTCTCAGATAAAACTTTGAGTCTATACATCACTCATTGGTAGTCACCTGAACACAAGGTATACCCTGCCAATGATCTCATTTTGCTATAAATCACATTCGGCAATACCTTATACAGGTCAGATGCCACCAACTCTGGGTCGTTACCCTAAATGAGTCCCCGACAGGGGTTACAACGTGAGTCCCCGACAGGGGTTACAACGTGAGTCCCCGATGGGGGTTACAACGTAAATCCCTGATGGGGGTTACAACACGTTCATCCATTGACAATTCTGTCAACGAAGGTCAAGCAGCCTTGACGATATTCCAGCCGATGGCAATTAAACCCATCGAAGCATTCAGAACTATTCGGGAGTTGCGTACGTACTCATGCGTCCCTAGTATATATCGGCGTGAAGTTACAGCGTATATCTCTCCGTGGAATATAAACGCATGCTCGGTAGTTGACTCATATATCAACGAAGGTCAAGCAACCTTGATGTCATTTCAACCAATAACGTTTAAACCTATCAGAGCTACAGAGTTGTTTGAGGTTTTCATACCCAGCTGCTCATATTCCCCAGCGGATCCCCGGCGGGGGTCACAATGCAATGCTCCGTTGGTCTACACGTTAGCGAAGGTCAAGCAACCTTGAAGATCTCCTCACAGAGTTTCAACCATTGATTCGCACGTCAGCGAAGGTCAAGCAACCTTGACAGTATATCCCACAGGATGTTTCAGCCGTTGATTCACACATCAACGAGGGTCAGGCATCCCTGACAGCATTTACTATTGGCAGTGAATCCAACAGAATCATGACATATTTTGGCGATACTAACCAGGAGAGGTCAACATTATCAAACAGGATAAATGATGGAATATGTTATATACATCCTCAAATAGATCAAGCTTTATCCCCATAGACCTCTTACACATAAGAGGTACCCCTTCAGGATCGAGTCGTTATCAATAACACAGGAATTTGGTGATAACTCCAACACCAACATCCTAACAGATTCGGCTTGCACATCAGGTCTGGTCAGTATTTCCAATCCCCAGTTGAAGCAACAGGGAACCAGCAATCATCCCCAACATGTTGGGCTACAACCCCGT
Organism: Panax ginseng; assembly: GCA_020205605.1. NCBI lineage: Eukaryota > Viridiplantae > Streptophyta > Magnoliopsida > Apiales > Araliaceae > Panax > Panax ginseng. The sequence goes on along the minus strand of CM035142.1, from coordinate 82,136,828 downwards.
ACACATGCATCATACATTTGCATCATGTTGCTATCCATAGTACCATGTTTATCTTGTTGCGTTTCCAATGTGTCTAGGATTCTTTATCCTACCCATGCATCGCCATGCATGAGTATGATAAAGAGGGGCATCTGTAGACACTCGATATTTTCTGTACTACTATTACTAACATTTCAGGAGGACAGATTCGTCTTTTAAGAGAGAACCCTGAAAGACAATCCAAATCCATACCGAATAATACGGAAGTGCAAAGCATCAACCCCGGATCGTAACAGGAGTAACAATTTCAACCTCGGATCTAACCGAGACACTGCAGATACAATATCGAACACACACCAGGAGAAGACCGATTAATCTCGGAGACAACCACGAGGTATCCGATCTCGGTCCCAACCATGGGAATAGCCACCAACCTTGGTGATAACCTAAGGAATGAAGTTTGGAGATAACCCGAAATGCTTGTTTCAAATGCCATCGACTTCAATCTCGGGCGCTCATAACGAGATGCTGTTGAATAAAGCCGTGATAACATCGGAAGAGCAGACACACCTCAAAGATGACAATGAGGACCATCAACAAATGCAGAAGTCTAATCTCAGCGAAGTCTGAGCAACGCCTGCTTTATCAGCCCAATCCGGCGATAACACCGGTGAGAGGCAACATCATCATCTAGTCCATAACGATGTCACGTCTCGTCTCTATGCAACAATGTCCCACAAGGCTAACCAATCCCGAGTGACTATTGTGCGGGGTAACGGATGAAAGTTGAAGCTTGAAGACTGGAGGACATCGTCCCATCTTCAATGACTTAGTACAAACTCTAATCCCATGCCATCGTACAACTCTCGACAACGGTGGTCCAAAATAGGTCCTGAATACCTCAAAACGGATGCCCGGATTGCACTTCTCAAAAGTTGAGTGGACATTACAGTGCCTAAGTGCACGTACTTCGAGACAACCCGACCCGCCTCTGATACACCTGTGGCACATATTGCCTATAAATAGAAGGCTTGGGGTGCTGATTTTTTAGAGAAAAAAGATGGGGAAACCACCGCACAATTTGCTTCTTTTCGCCATACTGATGTAATTTCCCACTTTCAAACACTGTGAGAGCAGTATATAGCCTCTTTTGTACCCACAAAAGCCCAGTGTTTACCCACTCTAAAGATATAGAAGCCTTTTTTATCAATTAGTTGTAAGCCTTCTCACACACTTTAGAGTCTTTCTCTTTATCTTTGCACACACCCTTCTACACGTTGAGAGTCGTGTTGCTTGCTTTTGCCCGGACTTGATCAAGTGGTTTCATTCGATCTGTATATATATATATATATATATATATATATATATATATATATATATATATATATATATATATATATATACTAACATTATCAAGTTATGCCTCGATTGAGCCCGGACTTGATTTGGGCGTTTACTAAACTTTTCTCTCTCTATATATATATATATATATATATATATATATATATGAACTGTGCATTGAATTTTTGTTCGATGAGCCTAGACTTGATGCAGTGCATTTATTGCTTTAATATATATATATATATATTTACATTTATATATATTAACTATGTGTCGGACTCTTTTTCGATGAGCTTTGGATTTTATATCCTGCAAATGCGTTCTTGGCTTTTTATATATATATACTTATATATATGAGCGTGGTCGAACTACATTCGATGAGCACAGATTTTACATCAGGTGCATTTATTGCTTTTATATATATATATATATATATATATATATATATATATATATATATATATATATATATATATATATATATATATATATACATTTTAAATCTCGCCTGGAGTTTTCTCCGTGGCAGTTGATACTTTTATAGCTTTATTTATGGTTTGTCACTTTGGAGTTTCCTCCGTGACGGTTGATAGCTTTATGACTTTATTTACATTTCGATCCCCATGGAGGTGCTTAGTGGTTGGTGATCATGTCTATATATATATATATATATATATATATATATATATTTACCGCTTTTATATATATATACCTATTTATTGCTTTTATACAAATTGCAATATCTTGTGCGCCTAGGAATCATGTGATCACAGATTCATTCTATTAGATCTAGATTCGGTTCCCGTGATGGACATTTTCAGCTGTAAGCAGCTTGTAAATTATTCTGCGATGTCTGAATTTCCTCAGATGGTTTCCATACCCACGAGGAAGTCGGCATTATTTTTGTATATATTATTTTCATACGGATGCCTCACACCCGTCAAATAAAATCAATTCAGCCGCTCACTTAATAAAAATGGGAGTGTAAAAGGTCTCAATTCCTATTTAGCATCAGGGTTTGAAAAACGTCTTTTATAAAACATTATTGCCATATCTTACTAAAAACTGAATTTTTACATAAATTCAAACCCTGTGTATATAGGTTCAAACGAGGCCTCGTACAACTTCCATATAACAGCACATTGACCCACACACACACACACACTAAGATAATAGTTTCTTGAAAGAGGCGGTCACAAGTAGTAACACGGATGTCCGAAGTGCCTAACACCTTCCCCCCGCATAACCAAGTCCTCGGACCCTAAATGAATCTCGGTTTCACCGACCCGTATATCAGTGTCACATCACTAGGTCAATGTGTAAACATTTTCTCGGTTATGTTGGTATAACCATTTAAAAAACCAACTGGCGACTCTTAACAGTCCATCGTCGACATTATACATGTCGGACCTTTTTCACTTGTTTTTTCAAACAAATCTCACCTAAAATGAGAACACCAAAGAACAAGTAACGGAAAGGGACACCCAAAAATCCCAACGTCGACAGAACAGATTCGTGGATATAAAATCCACTTATCACGCTCATTTCTCCTTGATCTTCGATTCTTTTAGAAATTTTAACTAATCCTTTTACATAAACTATTTCATTTAAATAGAAACCTTGATCAACAGTCAAGGGGAAGTACATAGGAGCGAGATAAAATTTACATCAAGAAGAAAATCCAAAGAAGACGAGGTACGGAGACCCCATTTAAAAAAACCCATACATTCAAGCATTCATCCAAAATAAAACCCAATCACATTAGTCATAGTCCATAATCAATCCCATTTATTATCATACATATCAACATATGCATCAATAAATAACATTCATCTCATGAATAATAAATCCACTTCATATATGCAATAATATCAATTAATGGGCAAAAGTTTGCTAAACTTTAGTTTTTAAGCAAATTAAACTCTTTTATTTTAATCCAAAACCAAATCCAAATTAAACTCTTTAATTTTAGCAATCTAGAATCATATTTCAGATAAAATAAAACTGGGTTACGGTGCAGTTGTGTGTCAAAGCCAGAAATTGATTTACAGTGTAACAGTAAGGCTGCGCCCAGAATGAGCGGGGTCCACAGAAATTGCATTTGTTCATCGAAAACTAGATCTAGTTCACGCATGACTCGATCTAGAATGAACTGACTGAGTAATCGCATGGTTGCCTGAGTAGCACATAGTATTGTGCGATGTCTCGTGATTATTAATTCTTACATAAGAAGTTACTCAGTTCATTTAATAATTGCCACAGTAGTTGCTGCATAGTATCTTATATTATTGATTCAATTATTGTCACAATATCATCTATATAATATTTTATATTATTAAATCAATAATTGAGACGATATAATTATTCATATTATTATTTGCATTATTGACAATGTCTAGAAAGTTCTGTCCAGGAAAGGGGTTAGGTTATTTAATTGCGCGTCAATAAGGAGAAGTCCTTATCGGAAAGGCCCTTTTTTCCTGGGAATGATCAGGTTGTCAATATTGTGAGTTATAATATTAATGATGAATAATTGATAAAAGATTAAAAATATATTTATTGAAGATAAGTGATTTGTGGTAAATATTTATTCAATTTTTGATATAAATAGAGGGGTTTTCATAAAGTATTTGTTGTAAGTTTGGCTTATTACATGGACCCCCACTTACTCATTTTTCAAAATCATCGGTAGAAAGTTATCTCAGTTTTGTTTTATTATTATTATAATAGTAGTAAAACAAAAAACTTTTTATATAAAACAGAATACTTTTTATATTATATATAAAGTTATTCGTTTTATTATATTTATAAATAGAATATATTATATTTTATACAAAGTTTTTGTTTTATTAGAATATTTTATTGCACAGTGATGAATAGTAAAAATTAGAAAATCAGTCGAATTGCATTCTCCTATAAATAGGATGCTTAGTTAAAAAATGAAAATCACACCATAATCAGAGAATTCTTCTTCTATAATATTATGCATATTTCTTTCTACCATAAGGATACTTTTAGTGCAGCAAATAGTGCAAGTTTTCTTCAAAAATATCTCCGCTATACCAATCGGAATTACTCTCCTACTAAGGTAAGGGATATTATTTTCGTTCAATATTCGTAAGAAATATTATTTTCTTCTATACTCTATAGTATATAAGTAATATTATTTCGTTTAATATTCTTAAATCTACACTTATTTTGATAAGTATTGCTTCTATACTCCCTGAAATTAGTAGAATATCCTTGAATTTTGTGCTTCATCTAGTATCGTTTCACTGAAATATTTTTCTGAACTTTCTTATTAAATTTTAATCTTTTCATGCCGGGATACTATTCACACGGTACTATTCACTCGGGTACTATGGGGTACTATTCACGACAAAATTGGATCCTTTTCTATCCAAATTATTTTTGATACATGAATATCATTCTTGAATTTTACTCCATAATTAATTATCATGTTGACAATTTGGACATTCTTAAACTCTGGATAAATTGAATGATAAATCTTTAATATTTATCCTTGATCTCACTTAATTGATTTCTTATATCATTGTCATCATCCTCATGCTTATATTGTGATGAAAGTCATCTTTGGCTCGTAGTGCATAGATGGACTGTTAATTGGTATGATTATGACCAGGAATTGTGTATTGGTATAATTATGACCTGTAATGTTACAGACAAGTGATGTGGTGAAAGTCCTCTTTAGCCCGTAGTGCATAGATAGACAGTTGTTGGCATGATCATGACCACTGGTGATACTAACCAATATCCTTGGCCCGTAGTGCATGGATAATTCATGGATGTAGAATATTTATGAAGTAGTGTTATAGAGATAAAATATTGATGATGAACTTTTAAATCATAGAAGATAGTAGAGATCATGCTCTACTTGACTCTTCTAATGGATTGCTTATCCCGGTGCAGTTGTTTGTCCAAACTTGTTATCTATTGTAGTCTATAAGATTTTACACTGTTGAAGACTAAGGATAATGTATTCTACATTATGTTAGTCATAATATTCTTTACTGGGCTAGTTGAGCTCACCCTTTTCTTTCATTGTTCTCTTCAGGAAATGAGAATATAGCTGGGACTAGTCGGGGAATGGAGTGACGGTCCAAGATGGTTGCTATAGTAGTCATCATTATTCTATAAAATAATGTGATAATAATTGTAATGAAGACTATATTTGAGTTTGGATATTGTCTACAAGACAATATTCGTATTAAAACTCACAATTTATGTTTTGTCGTATTTTGCATGACAGTTCAATAGTTGTATAAAGGAAGTTTGTATTTGATTTCTGTACCATGTATTTGGCGACTCAGAATGATTTGTATGGACCTATTTTGGGGGCGTCACAGTTAAAACAAGGAGAAATGATTGTATCGCAGTATACATCCAAATTTAATGAGTTGGCTAGATTTGCACCACGTCAAGTGGATTCTGAAGCACAGAAGACTCGAAGGTTTGAAGAGGGATTGAAACCCTAAATCAGAAGTAAGATATTAGTATTTCAAGTAAAAACAATTTCAAAAATTCTTGAAAAAGCTATTATAGTTGAAAATGAGGGATATGCATTACTGAAATTTCATAAGGAGAAGAAGAATAACAATGTATAAAGAGGAAACACAAGTGGAAACTACTACAACAACAACAAAAAAGAAAGTGGCATGTCACTTTTCCAAATAACTCTAGGAAAGGAGGGAATAACTTTGGCAATAATGTCAACAAGGGAGAAAATAACAGCACCAATCAAAAGAATGAACATTGTCAAATTTATGGGAAGAATAATGGCTGAGTATGCTATTTACTTGTGGAGAAGATGGGCATTACTCAAATTGGTGCCCAAAAAAGAAGGATAATAATAATAATAATAAGAGAAAACATAATAAAATTTTCAACTGCGGGGTGGAGGGGCACATTGCTAAATTTTATCCAAAACCCAGAAATCCGAATATAGGGGGAAATCAAAATTTCAATAATAACCCCAAGCCAGCAGTTGCAGGAGCTGTGGGCCAGAGTCGTCCAAATGCTAGAATATTTAACATGATGGTAAGGGATGTTGTTGCTGCACAGGACGTAGTGACAAGTATTATCCCAAATCAATGTTGTAAATGCTTATGTGTTATTCGAATCTGGTGCTACTTGTTCGTTTACATCTATTGATTTTGCTAAAAGTTTAAAAATTCCATGTGAAAACATAGATGTACCTTTTAAGGTAAAAATGATAAACAAAGAAATAATTCCCATTAAAATCATACATAAAAATAATTGTATAGCGATTAAAAGACACAAATTTTTGGTAAACTTTATTCCTTTGTAGTTAAGAGAGTTGAGGTAATTCTAAGAATAAATTTGTTAGTGAACTATGGAGCGAAGTTAGATTGAGAAGATAGTAAACCTTAAGGTTATATTGTAGTACAAAATGATATTTTATGATATCAAAGAATCAAGATATTCCTAATATTGAGAAAGACGGTGTAAGCTAGAAGAATCAAGAAAAATCAAATGTAATAACAAAACAACGAGATACTGATAAAAGAGTTTAATAAACTTGAAAGTGAGATAAGAGTTCCAGCTAATTCTACTCAGAAATTAAATGTTATAAAGAATAGTTCGACCTTAATAAACATAGTCAAAGAAAATCTAGGATAAAGATGAAGAATGTCAAAAGTATAAAACTGAGATAACTCATGAAAAAAATGTTAAATTCAGAGTAGATATAAATGGATTATTAAGCTACAAGGAAAGAATCTGATGAGAAGTTATATAGAGGGGGAAATTGTTTAGCAAAATGAAGAAGAATGAAGAATGGATAATCTAAAAGATGTACAGTGTAAGAAGATAAGGCAAACAATTACCAAAGGTAAAGAGAAAAAAGATTATTAGGATTTGAAGGAGGAATTTGAGTTCTAGCTTTATTGAAGATAAGATAAGAAGTCATATTATAAGAGAGTCAAGACTAATCGATAAAGATTTGATGATTTGTAAAATTTTAGAAAATTCAAAACAAAAATGGGAGTATACTATTACAAATTTTGTGATAAGAATTACAGATTCAATGTTAAATGAGAGTATAATAATTGCTTAAGTTTCTACCAGTGAAGATATAATTTTATATAAATGAAATACAAAGATAAAATATTTAACACTTTTGTTTTCGTAGAATGTATCTTAATTTCGGGACAAAATTCTTATAAGGGGGAGTGAATGTAATAATCCGAACCCTAATCAGGATTATTAATATAGATTGCGAGTATTAATACATTTATAGTTGTATTTAAAAACTATGTGTATTATGTAAGCATTGTTATATAATAACAAAAATAAGATATTACATTTGAAAGCCCTAATTGGGAAACCCTAAATTAAGGTTGGAAAACCCTAACCCTAATTATAAAACCCTAAAATTAATTTAAAAACCCTAATTCTAATTAATGAACCAATTAGCAAACCCTATGGGTCAAAAATTTAAGGGAAGCATGTGAAATTGTAACGCCCCAAAATCCGATCTATTTTCACACCCGAATTCCGTACGTCACGGTCCAACTTCTTACCAAACATACATCATTATATAGTTAAATATAACAACATATATTCTCAAATTCCAGGTTCTATTACCTTATAACCTCGTTCATTACAAATAATGATAATTACATTATTCTTTATATCATACAAGAGTGACTTTTATCCGCCACCAAGGATACATAATAGTTCATTAAACTAATCTATAGTTCAATTAAACTATTCTACATTTCAAGTCTTGGCTTGATCTTCACGCACATTCATGTACTGAATGACACTTCATCTGGATTCCGTTCAGCTTGATCTTTACAAGATCCTTAAGTTCTTTCTAACATCGTTCGCTGAAAATATTTTTATTTAAAGCAAGTGTGAGCATTCGATTGCCCAACAAGTCATAGCAGTTGAACAAATAACTTCAAGAATTTAAACATTCTTTTAAGACTTCAATAACCGAACAAAGGTTATGAAGCAGCTTGAACAATAGGAATAATCCCGATTCCTATCATTTTAAAATATTCGTCACATACTCTTTACACTACTTTCATTCTTCTACCTTTTTCCATACATATCCCGTCTAGCTAGAATCATTAGCACAAACTTAACAATAACGGTTCATATATAAACAGAACATACTCATATTGAATAGTTCAATCATAGAAGAGTTCATCTCATAGAAACACCGAAGTGTTAAAATTATGGCACAAGGCCTCATACATACTAACACCTTGTACATACATCGCACATAATCACATAGACAAGACTTCTCAAGTTCAACTTCTGAGAAATTTAAGAAACTAGCATTCATACAAAATGAATGAAGTTAGGAAACTTGCCTTAAGCACAGCTACAGTTTTCGCTGAACTGCTCATTCAAATCCTTATATATTATATAAGGAAAATAGCACATACACCAATTAGTCATATACTTGACTTACGCATTGGTTTACTTAACTTTACTTCTTAAGGTTTGTGTTCTTGTAATTTAAGTTTACGCGACCAACTTTTGTAACATTCCAGAATTTTAAATTGTAATATTAAATATTTATTGAATTATATAAATATTTAATGGATGTGTTTATCGTTGAATAAATATTTGTTTAATTGATTGGATTTGATTTGGTTAATTATTTGTTAAATAAATAATTAATGTGTTAAGGAAATTAAATATTATGAGATAATATTCTAATTTAAATTAATAATTAAGTTAGAGAGTTAATAATGATTTATGCAATAAATTGTTATTAGAAGTAATTAAATTAAGTATGAAAACTTAATTAAATAAAGTGTGACAAATAACTATATTATAAGGAGTTATTAAAATAAATTAAAGTAGTTTAATTTAGTTTTTGCCAAACAAGGCTTAAGGATATTAATTCTTTAATTTTAATAAGCTTTGCCAAACGGAGCCTTATGGCTTTTGGATTTCTTTTGAATTTTAAATTATAATAAAATAAATAAACAAAATATAAATAATATATAATAATTTTGATAACTGATAATTGAATAAGGGCAATTATTATAACGTCAGTTTTTTTAAACATTTTTGAAAAATAATGCGTTAGTTTATGTTATGTTACATATAATCTATTTGGAAACAAAGAAAAGTTTTAGAGAGAGTTTGACAGAGAAAGAGCTAGGATTTCAAAAGCAAGTTTTCCAAATGATTCTCAGTGGTTAGCAAGTAGTTTCTAAAGCAACATGTATGTTTAAAACCTTAACATATATGTTTTACGTTATAATTTATATGTCTCTGTGTTCATTGAATTTCAGTTTATATAAGGTTTTTATAAAATTCTCAGTAAACCATGTTTCTATGATTGATTATGAAATCATGTGTAATTATAATTGTAATTATTATAACTAGCATGTATATATGTATATATGTGGTGTATGCTAAATTACGTGCAAAGAGAAAGAGAAATTAGTTTTTATAGTAAACTTATGTATGTAGTGACTTGTAGGAGTACCATAAGTGGTATTTTATTTTGAACTAATGGTGAAATTGAACATTTTTTTTGTTCATTGAGTACGAATTAAAGAGAACGTAGTTCAAAGGAATTAATTTAGTTTATAACCGTGGAATTTCAGTTCACTTTGTTAAAAGATATAAAAATGGAGTGTTGGTTTTAAAATAGTGTTTTCAAAGATTTAAGTTTTCAAAAATAGTTGTTTATTTGTTGTTAATTGGTATATGTATGATTGATAATGTATATGTGTAAATTACCTGAATTATCTGTGGTAAATTAGTTGTTAGAATCTGTTAAATAGACCGAAATTGGTCTTCGTGCTCAGTTCTGTGAGTTTCGGTGCCTTAGCGCTTAAAGTCGAAACCCATGACCCAATCGCCATGGCAGTAAAACCGAAGAATGTTGTATTGCTATTTCCATATTGCATGACCATAGTCGTCATTGCTGGCATAGTTCTCATTAGAAAGCGCCATTGAGGTGCACTACAATGACCCCTTGATTCAGTTAAATCAGTAATGCTTACGCCACTTAGCAAAAAGTTTTGAAAAGACTTTTGTCTTGCACAAAAGTCTGTATTTTTATGTAATACAATATGATGATTGTTAAACATGTAATATTATTATTATGGTATTATAATGCTAGGAATGAGCATAGAATTAACAATTAACAAGTGTTGTTATTATTCTAATTGATATAATTTGGTTAAGTTATTTATAAATCAAACCATACGTGATGTGAATATGTAGAATGTGGGAAGTGACTGATGATGTCATGATAACATATTATATAGGATAATTATGATTCAGATTAATTCGGTTTAGCCTACAAGCGAGGCAAGTTTCCTAACTCTACACTTTTGTTGAGTAAATTACTTTTATTGAGTAAGTTTTCTATCTCCACACTTTCGTTGAGCTAGTCTATTTACAATTTTGCAAGTCGTCTAAGCCTAAACCTTCGTTGTGCAAGTTTACTTACATTATTTTGATTATATTGTTCAAATTATTCTTGTTGTTAACTTGTTTTGTTGAACAAGTTATTATTTCTAGTTCGATTATAATTATGCAAGTTTTCCTAACTCAACACTTTCGTTGAGCTAGTTCTATTATTATGTTATGCAAGTTTTTCTAAACCTAAACTTGTTATTTTAGCATGCAAGTATCTTTATTCTGATGAACAAGTTTAGCGTTCAAGTTATTATTTATCATGAATTCTTAATATTCAATTCTAAGATTTAACCTTAGCTTAATGTTGTTCAAATCAAGGTAAGATATATTATTCAATCTTTATGCTATTTAGATTATTCCTAAAGTATGAACTTAGTATACAATGTTGATTCAATTATGGTTTATTCCGTAACATAGAGTTATTACCTTTTTATTCAACTAATCCTTAGTTGATGACCGTTGAATTTTAAATTCCCCTTGAAACGTATCCAAACCAATCTTACGTTGGTGCGGACTTTTACTCTAAATACTGAGATGAACAACCCTATTATTAAGTGAGCTTTGTTTGCTCACACTCTTGCTTATATAACTATTACAACTAAGGATGAGAAGGTTGATGTACCTAGCACCAGTAAGGGGAAGGGAAAGATGAGCAAGTACTGAAGACTTGTAATCATTTGATATTTTAGTATCAGACTTTAGTTTGAATGAATTGTAATGAAGTTTATTTATTTTCCACATTTGAATGATTGTATGTAAAGGTTAGATAACCTGAGAGATTTTTATTAATGTAATCTTGTATAGGCAGGTTTATTATTCAATTTTATTATGATTGGGTAGTTAGATATGAATATTTTGATTAAGTGAACACCGAATCTTGAGGTAATGAAGTACCGGGATTTGGGGGTGTCACAAATTTCATTACCAGTTTACGACTTCATGACATACGGAGATGTCTTATTCATAAATCCATCATCTTTGATGATTTACATTCTTATCTTCTTCTTATAACCTTTCTAGGACTCAGTACTGTTGGTCATTTTACCGAATATATGTGTGCAAGTATACACGGTCAACAAGTAATAAAGAGTAAGTAAAGTATCGTTCCCACGGAAAATTAACTAATAAAGTTCATCAAGCACTAACCCATAACCATTTCAGTCTTATTTAAACGAATGATTTGATTTTTATATTTAAACTATGAAATTAAATAAACCTAACTATTCCTAGAGTGAGACTAGATAATGAAGACCTAAGATCACAATTTCATCTATTGACTCATTCAAATCCACACATTTCATGTAAATCCAAACTAATTGTACCGAATTGTTAGTCAAGAACACGAAAGTAAAGTATAGCTATCTCTCAATGTACCATACACATCACATATAATCCACAGTTGATAGAATACACATGAACACCCACATTACCTAAACTACTATATGTCTATGTGATTTATAAATAATTAGGGTTTAAGCCCAAGTTCTCAATTGACTATGAATGGTGCTTCGGTATATGTCTATCCTAAGCACAAATCATACATCCCATCACAATATAGAATATATCATCACAAACTATTAAGATCATCATATCCAAACCCATACATCGTCTCTCAAGTCCATATGGATTATCATAGTAATTGATGGCCAATCAACTAAGCAAATAACATGAATCTAAATAGACAATCCCATAACAGTCAATAAGGTTAACAACGAATTAAATATATCAGAATAAACTAATCCATAGAATCCATTGCAATCTCAAAATAGAGTTTAAATCATAGTTGACTCAAATCTATCATCCACATATTGAATAAACATCATAAGATTACAAATAAGAATCAAAGAGTGGATAAAAATAGAGAATTGAAGTGCAAATTTGTTCTCCTGCTCAAAGATGGAATCTCTGATGCTTCCATATTGCTTCAAGTCTTCAATCTCATCAACTCTAGAAATCACTACTCTAATCTACTCTAATCTAATATCGAAATTAAAGAGAAGAAAACAAAAAATGATAGCTTATTGATCCCCCAAGGGTGGAATACGAATTTCAGACTGATATAAGTCTAATATATAAGCCCTGGTTGAACCCTCCCCCTCAGTTCCGCTTCTAATTTCCAATTTAAAATAAAGTCAAAAACAACAAGAATAACGACGGCCTTGCGATCATGTGAGGTTCCTATACAAAGCAGCAAGCGCGCGTTTAGGCGTTTTCTAGCTACTGCAGGATGATGGCGCCATGGCGCGTAATTGATTTGTTGTTGCTGGCGACTTACGTGTTCTACATTCTTGTTTCTCATCACTGCTTCTTCGATGCTCCATTGTTTGTTGTTTGTTCCTTCATCACTGTTCAATTCCTTATCTCCATTCGTCTTACGTGCCATGCCTTCGTTATTATCATCACACATGCCACTGCTAAGCTATGCCATTTCTTGCATTTTCACACTAGAGGAGTTCTAATTACAAGTAATGCAACTAAAAACATACTAAAATGTACTTGAGATGAGCATAGTTCTCGTGAATTGATATCCAATAAGTAGGTATAAAATCTACTTATCAAATACCCCCAAACTTGAACTATTGCTTGCCCTCAAGCAATGCAAATGAAAACAAAAATGAGTATAAGCAACACAACATAATGCAATCTACATGTTATGCAAGCTACGCTACTATGCAAATGAATCCCCAGATCTCCAGCCATGTTAAGAATTCTAATAAGATATGTCTTAGAGAAATATCAAGATCCAAGAACAAAGCATCAATCTAAGCTAAAGGCATAATGACATACAATCAGACAATCTCAACCTGCTATAGAGATGTTGTGTGTGTGTGTTATGTTCATAGATAAGCTTGACAAAGATGAAGATACCACATGCTAAATTGCTTAAGATAGAAAATTAAAGTTTAAATCAAGAACTGCATATACTAATGAGACATCAACTACTCCAACACATCAATACAAATTAAGGTTTAACAATGAGTTTATTCTGCTTTATTTTTACTCACGAGGGCGATTTTCGCACTTTCCCGCGGTGTTTATTGAATTTATATATATATATATATATATATATATATATATATATATATATATATATATATATATATATATATATTTCATGATTGTCTAATGTCTCATTCCATTAGGCTAATAGTGCTACCCCTTAGCGAGCTTTCAACCAACGACTCCCAGACCATTAAGACCTTAGGGCGCTAGGTGTAGAGACAATCCCCTCGGGCGTACTTACTCAAGTAACGAAGGCCCCAAAACAAGACTAGCCACTGTAATTATTCCTTTTTTTTTCTTTTTTTTATAAAGCAAGCATACCCATGTTTTCCCAAAACTTGAGTTTCAGTGTCTTCATAGTCATTACTCACTTCCTACACAATTTTATCATTAAAAACAACATTTTCCTCTCAGCAGACAAGCATGCTAATCTTAATCAACAAGCAAATAGAAACATTGTCGTGCTACCCGGTAACATCTAAACAACATGCATAGATTACATCATGTATGAAATTATAACTAAGTTTAAGTTATCAACAGAGTTCAAAAATCTATCACATTTCTATTTCATCATTGGCCAAATTAGAATTCAACTAACTAAAAGCCTAGGATTATGCAATGTTATGCAACTAAACACATATTAAGTAAACAAGACAAAAGAAAACTAAAAACAAAAAATTTCATTTAAAATTTAACTACAAAGATACTAAAATACCCCTACTATGCAACTTAAACATGCAATCAAACTATATGAAACTAACTATATGCAACAACTACTCACTACAACCCAATACCCCCAAACTTAAAATAAACAATGCCATCATTGTAATTAAAAGTGAAAGAATACTCCCCTAAGTGGAAATGTCATCTTCGTTCACCTCCTCATGATCCAATGGTATATCAGGGGATGGCTAAGTTTGAGATATTCTATAGTTGGAAACTGAGTGTGGGCTTCTAACTGTCCGAATGCTTGAGTCAGAAATTCTAAAAATTTAGCAATTTTTTTACGTGGGAGCTAGCTTATATGTGCATGTTGTTGGTTTGGCTTTAGTAGGCTATTAGCACCACCTGTACTCTGGCGAATCCAGATTTTGTTTGACTTCTGTTTGATCATGAATGCTTATAGCAATTGGATTGAACCTGAGAGGAGAAACAATAAAACTATTATTAATACTTACCACTATCTAACATCTACTAAATATGGAAATGTATATAAGAATTAAACAAGGAGAGAGAAATATTGGATGGGGTGCCTCCCATCTAGCACTCGGTTTATAGTCCGTTAGCTAGACTCTTTTCATGACATCGCTATCCAATTCCTCTACGATAAGCTAAGAACCCTCCATCCATTAGAACCGCTATGTGCTTTGGTAGGTTCCCCATCATGACAGTCTTTGGATTGAAGCCACCTAGCATATTTCCTGTACACGATGTCCCCAGTTCCATTCCATTGCCAGGTGATTCTCCCATTGTATCTGTGAATAGATTTTTGCATTGAGGCATGAAAGATACAACAATATTTTCTTCTTCTATTATCTCTTCCTCAGCCCACCATGATTTGTAAGAGGCCTCATAATCGCAGAAATTCTTGATTTGCATGTGACTACCAAGGGGACATGGGTGTGTAAAGTTCACTGAATTTTTCAACTCTAACTGAGAAGGCACTTGGGGTATTATACAATTCAGCTCATGTTCTTCATTTTCTGTACCCCCAGTTGTCTCCTCAATGTCCACTCCTTTCAGTTCATTCAGTGGCATGTACACTTTTATCTCTCCATCAGTTTCATCGTCTATGTCATAACACCAATTGTTTGGAGGGCAATTGTTCAAGGCTTCGAACATTTGATCCATCTGATTCTGAAGATTTTGAATTGACCTCTCTTGCTCAATCATCTTCTCATCAGTTGATTCTTAAAACTTGAACCACAAATCCTCCAGTCTTGAATTATCCTGTTCAGTTTCGAAATTCTTGTATTGAGGGCCATTCATTGAAGAGTTAATGAGTTGTTCCATCTGTCGATTAAGATAATGGGTTGATAACTCTTGACTCATTATCATCTCTTCCTGGTCTGCTATGCTCTTAAACATGAATTCCTTTAACTCTGAATTTTCTTCCTGTCGCAATAGAGGTGGATATGAGAAATCTGATGGATGTGTTGGACTTGGGACACAATATTGTTCTTGATAGTTATAACTCCATTCAGAATCTGGGTGATACCCCCAACCTTGATGATAATTGGGATTATCATGGTTGTTGGAGTAATCACCCCTAAACTGTACTTATCCAACCCCGATGTTGCACTGATAACTCGTATGTTCGCCAGCACAATATTCACATATAACTGCTATCTCTCGAGTATGTTGGGCTGCAAGAACATCCAACCTCTTCGAAAGTGTTGCAATTTGTGCTGACAATGTAGAAAATACATTGAGTCCTTCGGTTCTTATATTCCTTGGTTGAGTCATATTTGCATAAGGCCATTGATAAGCAAAGTCATCCATGGTACCAAAAAAGAGAAAAATATAAGAAGATAAGTAAAACAAAAAAAATGTTTAAATTAAGACTAATTTGATTGAAATTAATGTTAGCAAAAATTTATTAAGATAATTCCCCCGGCAACGGCGCCAAAAACTTGTTGGTCGTTTTACCGATCAATATATGCGTGCAAGTATACACGGTCAACAAGTAATAAAGAGTAAGTAAAGTATCGTTCTCACGGAGAATTAACTAATAAAGTTCACCAAGCACTAGCTCATAACCATTTTAGTCTTATTTAAATGAATGATTTGATTTTTATATTTAAACTATGAAATTAAATAAACCTAACTATTCTTAGAGTGAGACTAGATAATGAAGACTTGAGATCATAATTTAATCTATTGACTCATTCAAATCCACACATTTCATGTTAAGCCAAACTAATTGTACAGAATTGTTAGTCAAGAACACGAAAGTATAGTTATCTCTCAATGTACCATACATATATCACATATAATCCACGGTTAATAGAATTCACATGAACATCCACATTACCTAAACCACTATATGTCTATGTGATTTACAAATAATTAGTGTTTAAGCCCAAGTTCTCAATTGACTATGAATGGTGCTTCGGTATATGTCTATCCTAAGCACAAATCATACATCCCATCAAAATATAGAATGTATCATCACAAACTATTAAGATCAACAGATCCAAACCCATACATCGTCTCTCAAGTCCATATGGATTATCATAGTAATTGATAGCCAATCAACTAAACAAATAACATGAATCTAAATAGACACTCCTATAGCAATCAATAAGGTTAACAATGAAATATATCAGAATAAACTAATCCATAGAATCCATTGCAATCTCAGAATAGAGTTTAAATCATAGTTGAATCAAATCTATCATCCACATATTGAATAAACATCATAAGATTACAAATAAGAATCAAAGAGAGGATAAAAGTAGAGAATTGAAGTGCAAATCTGTTCTCCTGCTCCAAGATGGAATCTCTGATGCTTCCCAATTGCTTCAAGTCTTCAATCTCATCAACTCTAGAAATCACTACTATAATCTACTCTAATCTAATATCGAAATTAGAGAGAAGAAAGCAAAAGATGATAGCTTATTGATCCCCCAGGGGTGGAATATGAATTTCATACTGATATAAGTCTAATATATAAGCCCTAGTTGAACCCTCCCACTCAGTTACACTTCCAATTTCTAATTTAAAATAAAGTCAAACAACAGTAGTCAATGACGCGCATGGCCGCGCAAGGTTCCTATATAAAACAGGCGTGGGCGCGCGTTTGTGAGTTTCTAGCTACTGCAGGATGATGGCGCGGGCACGCATAATTTAGCTTATTCAACCTTGCACGCTATGCCGCTTCGTGGTTCTACATTCTTGTTTTCTCGTCATTGCTTCGATGCTCCACTGCTTGTTCCTTCATCACTGTTCAATTCCTTATCTTTATTCGTCTCACGTGCCATGCCTTCACTATTATCATCACACATGCCACTGCTAAGCTATGCCATTTCTTGCATTTTCACACCAGATGAGTTATAATTACAAGTAATGCAAAATAAAACAAAATGTTACTAAAAACATACTAAAATGTACTTGAGATGAGCATTGTTCTCGTGAATTGATATCAGATAAGTAGGTATAAAATCTACTTATCAAGTACACATCGCGTCTCTGCTAGTAGTCCATATGGTACTCTGAGTGGTTTCCCACAAACAACCAACAAACAAGTTCCAGTCTCGTCTACACTGTCTTTCACAGTGAGTTAGATAGGTAGCCAGTTTCGTATATACCTCTGCTCTCTGAAGAAATTGTTTAGCCCAGCTCCTATATGGCAACCATCAAAGGCTACGATTGTACTACAACCTAACTTTATCTTAAATTATCCGAACCATTAAACTATAATGTTCGTTAAGTCAAATTCTTATTCCTTGTGGCTTTCTGGAAAGAATTCCCATAGCTCAAGATTCATTCTTTATCGTCTAAGTCATACAGTCTTTTCTAAACTCAGAGTGATCATTCAAGTTAATCATTAACTCGGTTTCGTTACGTTAACGTCATTATCTTTAATTCAGTTCTTTACCATTAATGGTTTAATTATTGATCTTTATTATCTTACGGTCAAACCATACACTTGGTGTAGGTTCTATCCATTTAGTATTTGCGTCCACTCAACCTTCACATCGGTTAAAGTATTCAACGCTTACATTTCATTCTATCATTTCCAATCCGAATCACGATCGGCTTCCATTAATCTTATTACCGTTCACTACGGCTTTCTTGATAATTCATATCTTACTTACTACTTTCATCAACGTCTAAGTCATACAACCATTGTACACTTAGAACGTTCGTCCAACGCGAATACGATTCACGAGAATTGTTTACGTATTCAACGTTCACGTTGCTCTTCTCTTAATCTCTCATTCAACTTTTTCTCAAGGTTTTAATTGCTTTCAATCGTTATCCATCACATGAACCCCATGTTCATTATTCTTTCTTAATGTCGGGTTTACACGTTTTCGTTGTATGCGCTAAGACCGATCGTTCATCGAATAGCGTGTTGCGTTCACGTACGATAATGATTTTGAAATCTCATCATAACATCGAAATGTTATACATCATCCTCGTCACTCAACGTCTAAGGAATCACAATCATAGCAATCCCCCACGTTCGCTTTATCCCGACTTCGGTCCCCGAATATCGGTTACGTAATCTAGCGTTTACATTCTTCATCTTTTAATCCCGTTAAATCTTTATGTTCAAACTTTACTAAAGGTTTAAATCACTCGTTTAAGTGTTATTTTAGGTGAACTACATGTTCATATTTCTTTCTTGCACATCACCCTAGTAATTGAGCACTTAAAAGCTCATCACTGGGTCTTACCCTTCATCAGCGCTACGGCGCCACTCTCCTTACTATCTGTCGTGCCGCGGCACGAGTCTCTAGTAGCTGGCTCTCAGGTCTGGCACTTCGGCGCAACCTTATAAAGCATGGCTGGCGTTGCGGTGCCAAACCCTAATCTTTGAAAAAAATTCAAAGTGTTAACTTCATTTTGAGACGCTTACTTAATGATCTCATAACTTCTTTGTTATAACTCAAAATGAGGTCATTCCAAAGTCATTCTCTTCCGTATCTTACGTATTTCAACTTCCCCGAGACATAAATTTATTCTAAATCCATTAATATACCATTCGATTGGCTTAAATTCTACCATTCGTTCGTTTTACGCTATTAAAGCCATTCGTTCGTTCGTTCGTTCGTAATTCGGTAATCTGAACTAGGAACTCGATGGTTCTTGAGTCCACAACTCACATTTTCTACACTCTCTTACATTCTTATAAAACCCTACTCATTCGGGTTCATCTACATACTTTCTTTTTCTCGTTCGTCTTTTACAAAAATTTCACAATAACTTCGTTATAGATAAGTTTAATCCGTTCTTCATGAATGTTTCTACCATTCCTAACCAAGCAATAAGTAATTAACTTATATGCGATGGTTTTAAACTTGTCCATCAACAACAATTATCCTACGATGGTTTTAAATTTGTCCATCAATAACGTTCTTCGTGTTCTTCGTGTGTTCTTCGCGTTCTTCATTTTTAATCGATATTTTGATTACAATTTTACTTTTTCTTGGAATTTGATGTTATAGAAAACCATTCCTTACTTATTTCACCTAATCATTCATATGATCCACTCGGATCGTTCTAATTCATTACAAATCTTACACTTCCTTAAGAAATTTATAAAATAAACTGCTAATTTTTATTTCTTCTTTTTTCAATGATTTCAACCATATGAAATCATTCCTAACATCTTTTATGACTTATTCTCATTAATTTATGCTTTTAACATAGAAAACTTAAAGAAAATTTATAAAAAAACAAGGGTTTGGATTACCTTTCTCCTTTAATCTCCTTCCGTCGGACAAAGTTTGCACACGAGCAAGCTTTTCCTCCTCCTTCTCCTTTTCATCTGATAGCTCTCACTCTCTCAAGTGTTGTAGGATTTTCAAAATCCTAAACAAATGAAATTAAGCTTCCTATTTATAGAAAACCAAGGTCAGGAGCGTTTGTCATTTCGCCCCAAACCTCCTTATTATTCACACCTCCTTACTCCACCTCCTTACTATTCACGAAGCTTCCCTTGGAAGCTTCGTGCTTCCGTCTTGTGGAATTCGTCCGACAGTTTGAAAAATTGC
This sequence comes from Panax ginseng, assembly GCA_020205605.1. NCBI lineage: Eukaryota > Viridiplantae > Streptophyta > Magnoliopsida > Apiales > Araliaceae > Panax > Panax ginseng. Next base: position 82,116,339 of record CM035142.1, on the reverse strand, counting down.
GGTTCTCGGAATCCAAATATTTTTGTATATTTCGTCTTTCCTTTAGTGATTAACTTTTACGTATTCTTCGGATTTCCAAAAAATAGAAAAAAACTTTTTAGCATTAAGCGTTTTCCTTCACGTTTTCCCCTAACGTAGCTAAACGAGTGAAAAGTACATAACAGTACTTTTCGTCATTTTTATTTCGTCCAGTTTTTACACGTTTTTCGAGAAAAACTTTTATCGACTTACTTTACTTTTCATGATATATTATAGACAAATCTTTCGACGTAATGTCATTTTGACATACCAAACTCTCGAAAAGAGTTAGGTTATTCAAACCCTAATCCTTAGGGTTTCGTCGGGTGAATAGTGCCTATTTCGTCTTTTTCCCCGAAAATATGTTTATTCCCGGAAAAATTTTATTTTCGTCTTGAAAATTCTTACTCATTTAGTCTAGCTCGTAGCCAGAATCCTCTCGACTTAAAATCATCCTAGGTTCTAGAATGATTAATAAACACATAACACATAATAGTATTAATAAAAATTTATTTTATTAATAACTAATTCTTTAAACTTAATTTCTAGACAATCCGATTTTTCGGGTTGTCACATTCTTCCCTCCTTATAAAAATTATGTCCTCGGAATTTCTAAAACCACACCCATTCCCGGGTCATCACATTCACCCCTTCTTCACAGAATTTCGTCCTCGAAATTTTAGCTTACACTTTTCAAATTCTCTTCAAAGAAGTTCTTATCAGTCAATCATTCCCTAACCTTCATAACTTATGAAGAATCATGAAGTAGAAGGAATAAAATAGGAATATAAAGATTCCTTTAAAACATTTCATACTTTTGCTGAGGGGTCAAATCGACCATAAACTCTTACTTGGTTTAACAACATTTCACCATAAACCCTTCTCTCATGGTCAGTTTACAATCACAAAGAAAGTAACTATCTCTTCATACGTAGGTGATCAACCCATCGTATAATCCCATTTCGGGGTATGTTCACCTCAGACTTAATCATTAGATTCCGCACCAAAACAATTTGGCTCGGCATAACTCTTCAAAGAAAGCTCGATTTTCTTATAACATGGCATACCATTTGTCTTAGCCAAATCAATTAGCTTAGACCATACCAATAAATTAGACATCAACTTGAAACATTCGTCTAGTCAAATCAATTGACATCGACTACTTCTTTTAAAGTCTTTTACAATACATCAAAACGTTTCATGATGTCATGATACCGTACTTTTCACAGTACGTTGAGGACTTCGTCTGTTAATGACTTCATAATTATACATCATACCATAGCGAGTTGTTGATCCTAAGATCACATCCAACACTAGGTTCAATTGCATTAATAACTCCATCTTTTTACCATCCTTGCATCAAATGCACTGATGATATAAAGTTCATTTTGATATTTCAAATCAATTTATGTCTAGCAAAAACAATTAGCATAGACATACCAAGAATAGTTCTTTTAAAATCCATTGGTTCCAAATGTTGAACCAATCCTTTCATTTTCAAAATGCGCACACACAAGCACGATTTCAATAAATTTTGAAATCTAGCATAGCTAGATGACTTGGAATATCCTATTCTCCATCTTCCTTTGTAACATTCCAGAATTTTAAATGTAATATTAAATATTTATTGATTTATATAAATATTTAATGGATGTGATTATCGTTGAATAAATATTTGTTCAATTGATTTAATTTTGTTTAGTTAATTATTTATTAAATAAATAATTGATGAATTAAGGAAATGATTATTATATTGATATTTCAATTTAAATTATTAATTATTTGTATTGTGTTATGTGATTAAAGGATTTATTTAATTAATTGTGATTTGCATTAATTAAAATAAATATGAAAGCTTGATTAAATATAGTGTGACAAATAACTATATTATAAGAGTTATTAAAATAAATTAAAGTAGTTTAATTTATTTTTAACAAATAAGGCTTAATATATTAATTCTTTAATATTTAAAGGGTTTTGCCAAACAAGCCTTATGGCTTTTTAGATTTCTAGTTTATTTAAATTAAATAAAATAAATAAATAAAATAATAAATATAAAGTGTATGTTATTGTGATAACTGATGATGGATATTAAGGCCATATCAGTTTGTGTTTTTTTATATTACGAATACTGGCTATCAAAGTTTCATTCTAGTTGTGCTAGGCAGTAGAGAGAATTGAGAGAAATTGAGAGAAAGCTTAGGATTTTCAAGTAATTCCAGTGGGTTAGCAAGAATTACACGCTAATTGAAGGTATGTTCACAACCTTAGAATTATATATGTGTGTATATACGTGTATATGTATTTCACGGCAAGAGTTTTATCATGTTTTGTTATAAGAAATTGTTGAATTGTGGATTTATATAGTTAGTAATTGCAATTATATATGTTTATAATGCTAGAATTTATGTCAAATAAGATAATTGCATTCTAATTTTGTTTTACAGTAGAAGAAAATTTTGACAGTGTATGTTTATATGTATTTTTTCATATGTTCATGAAAAGTACCAATTTTGAGGGTCAAATTGCATGCTAAAATGTTAATTGAGTTTTGTTTATTCTAGTTTGTTGAAATACGAGCATAACATAATTGGAATGGAGTGATTTGGCCAAATAATGAATTCACAGTGATGATTTTTGGGATGAATATCAAAAATTAGAGTTTTATGTGAAAAACATGAAAATTGAGAAATTAAAATAGTGTTAGTAGGTGTTAAATTGTGTTAAATGATTGTATATGTTAGCAATCTTGTTTGTGATAGTTGTATATTTATTTTATGTGTTATTATCACTGTTTGATTGGTTAAATTCGTGTTAGTTGGCTTAATAAAATGTGTCAAGCTCTTCATTTTTGAAACACCGAGTTCGCAATCGTGCATGTGCAAAGCCTTAGGCGTGGACGCTACAGCCTATCGCGTGGAATCCCTGATATAAAACTCATGGCATGTAGAAAGTGGCTATTTTCATTAATCAAGTCCGCTTTATTCAGGACTTTGGTCGTTCTTTGTGGCTTAGCTAAAGGTTATGGTAATGTGTCCAACATGTAACAACAAGGCTAATACAGAGTTGTGTTACGTGGATTATGAATTCAAAATGTTAAAAGTGATTAGTAAATCAAGAATGCATTATGTGATAATTTGGTATACATAATGAACGTTAGACAAGGGTTGCGAAGTAAAACACTTAGAGTTTCTAAAATGTGGATGGTAATGATCATGTTATGATATGTTAGCATGTCTAATAGGTATTGTGGTTATAAAATTATGTGTAGGTGATCGTGAGTTTAATTTTATAGCTTACGCTCGAGGCAAGTTTTTTAACTCTACACTTTCGTTGAGCTAATTCATTTATTACATTGTGCAAGTTTTCTAACTATACACTTTCGTTGAGTTAGATCTATTATTATATTGATTCATTCTAACTTGTTTATAATTAAGCAAGTTTCTTAAGTTCTATTATTGTATAATGAGCGTAGTTTTTGAACTCTCGTCTCTATTATTACTGTTTTAATTCCTTGCATGAGATAATACATTGTTGGGCAAGTTTTTAGTTTCCAGCTTGCTATCAGTTAAATGTAAGTTCAGGAATATCATTCTAATGTTATAAGACTCGAACCTTAGCTTATTTTACTGTTCAAGCAAAGGTTAACCATTTTATTCATTCTATTTAATACTTATGCTCTATAGTTATTTCAAGCATGAGTTAGATATGTAGAATCAGTTCATTTATGATTCTCAAATGTTCTAAGTTATGTTGTTATTAAATAACTGGTGTATTATCAAGCATTGTTGATTCAACTAGTTCCCTAGTTGATGATCATTAAACTTCAATTACCCTTGAAAGCTTATCCAAACCAAACTTTCTTTGGTGCGGACTTGTACTCTAAATACTGAGATGAACAACCCTATGTTTAGGGTTTTACGCTTAGCGTTGAAATGGTTGTGCACAATACATTGTACGAAGGATTGATCCCCCTAAGTACGTGGAGTCCTTATAGTCATACGACTGCTAAAGTTACTTATAACTGTGGACATGGTTCATGGTCATTTGACCCTCAGTAGTATATTTAAGAATATTAATAGAACAAATCATTCAGTTCTATTGAGCCTATGAATTGGCAAATGTTGAAATGATATTAGAACATATCATTCAGTTCTATTGAGCCTATTATTTGGCAAATGATGTAAAGATATTTTTTCTTATTTCAAGTGAGCTTTGTTTGCTCACACTTGCATATTTATACATTTATTGCAGCTATGGTTCAGAAGGTAGATAAACCTACAACTAGCAAATGAAAGGGCAAAATGTACAAGTGTTGAAGACTTGTAATTTTGCTTAAATCGTTATGATGATAGACTTTTAATAATGATGTGATGTAATAATTTTATTTCTGCACTTGAATGATTGTATTAAAGGTTAGAGAACCTAGGTGATAATGTTTTTATTAAAGTAATTTTGTATGGGCAAGTTTTTATTATTCAATTTATTATGATTGGGTAGTTAGCTATGAATGTTTTGATTACGTGAACACCAAATCTTGAGGTAAATGAAGTACCGGGATTTGGGGGTGTCACAAGTTGGTATCAAAGCTTTAGGTTATAAACCTTAGGTGGGGAAAAGCCTTAGGAAGTAACCTTTGAAAAGATAGTGGTGATTAACTCTTATTGAGTTTTAAGGAAGAAATAATAAAACACTTATATGATTATGTGTTTATACTTATGTGCTCGTGAGTGTCAAGTAGTAATGATTAATAATTAAAACTTAAAATTTTATTGTCAGGATGACTAATGTCGGAGAATCTAGTCAGGCTAGGGAGGATAGACCTCATATGCCTATAGAGGAGGAGCCTCTCGACATTCATGTTAGTTGGGAACAACTACTGCCACGGGAGTCAGCCCCGTTTGTCACAGTGGTTGAAGATGAGGATGATTATGTGGAGACGGATGAGGAGGATCTCGTTGAGATGCCACAGGAGCATGAGGATGACGAGGACGAGAAGGAGGAGACTCCATTAACCTCGGTAGCTGCTCGAATGTACGATGAAGTCTACGACCATAACGTGGAACTTCAGGATACAGTCGAGGAATTGCAAGAGATAGTAAGTGAAAAAATGCATCGCAATGACACGTAAAAAGATGATGATATCCAGGATCGTGAGGAACGACTGACTAATGTCGAGGAGAAGCTAGAACAGACTAAAGGAGAGAAAGAACAACTGATCGAGGAGGTCGCTGAATTGAAGAAAAAGCTAGGGGAAGAAGCTACGAAGAGGGCAAGAGCCGAGAATGCATATGAGAAGATGTTTCAACGAGTTGGGATAGCAGTGAAAGACACACATGCAAAGAGAATAAAGATGGAAGAGATGAATAGAGAACATCGGGTAATGGGTTATCCGATTCAGTTCAAGACACTGCCATCGTATGTATTAGATCGCAGAATAATGTTTCGGATTATGGAGGAAGAACGTAGTAAGGCTAAGCAATATCTTAGTAGAACATCGTAGTTGTTATGCGATTAATAAATGTTAAATAAATTGTAAATCCCAAGTGTTATGTAACCTATGGGATATGACGATGATGTTGTCCTGAAACTTTTGTAGTTCAGGAAAGTAATGTAAATAGCAGTGATGCTATTGTTTTATGTTGTTATTAATTATTTGTATTGTGTTATGTGATTAAAAGATTTATTTAATTAATTGTGATTTGCATTAATTAAAATAAATATGAAAGCTTGATTAAATATAGTGTGATAAATAACTATATTATAAGGAGTTATTAAAATAAATTAAAGTAGTTTAATTTAGGTTTAACAAACAAGGCTTAATATATTAATTCTTTAATATTTAAAGGGTTTTGCCAAACAAGCCTTATGGCTTTTGAGATTTCTAGTTTATTTAAATTAAATTAAATTAAATAAATAAAATAATAAAATAATAAATATAAAGTATACGTTATTGTAGTAGGTGTTAAATTGTGTTAAGTGATTGTATATGTTAGCAATTTTTAATGTAATTTAAGAATGGGTTAAATTAATATAAGATTTTTTTTTTATGTAATTTAATTATTAATGAATTTATATGAAACTTTTGGGTGATTTCATTTATTAGATGTATATGTGTTGTACATATATGTGTTATTTCAAGATATGTGATGAGATGTATTTAAATGGTTGGTTTAGTTTTATTTAACTATTTAAATTGATTAAGTGGGGAATTATTCTATTTATTACGTGGGATGTCATTAAATTATGAGTTGGAGTTCAGAGCGGAATTTAGAGATGCGGACTGTGTATTCGAGTCCGGAACGTCGAAATTAGTCAGGATAGACTGTAATCACGAAAAAGTGCCACAGTTGACTTTTTGGTCAAAGTCAACTGTTGAATTTCGAGAAAAAAAGTTAACTACTAAATTTGAGGAGATGAATTTGACTAAACGGATAGTCCCTTAATGTCGGAACGTCGACTTTAGTAGGAATCGATATATGGTTCGAACAAGTTTGGTTCAAGGGTAAAATAGTCAAATAGCTTATTAATTGATTAATTGATTAAAATAATATATATTTTTTTAATAGAAATTAAATGAACTAATGGACCCATGAGACTATTAAATTGGGACAAGGAGGAGTATATGTATATTACATAATAACTAAGGTGGAAGTAATTTATTTTATTCCTTAAAATCAAAATTCTTTTTATTTTTCTAACCCACATTCATTTTCTCTAACTCCCACATTCTTCCTATTAATTAACTATATTATTGTATTATTGGCATCGTGAGTAACTAATCATCATTAGTGTTTGGGGGTTATGGGAATCAAAAGACTCTAACAAAGCTATACATATATAGATAGTGTGGTAGTATTCTAGAGATCTCTTAGCAACTAACAAGCAAGGAAGAGGGATAATCAAATTAACGCAAGGGAAATTCATCCAAAAAGGTAAGCTATGAAACTGTCTTTTTCATGTTCTTGAAGAAAAATAGTGAAAAAACATGTATAGCCATGGTAAATGGTTTATATTGATTTCGTAAGGCTATGATAATATTGTTGGTTTCTGTTATGAGGAGGATAAGGAATGAAAAGTATGGTTTAAACATGTTGCAATTACATAGAGAATCAAATATTTCATGAATGTATGCGATATGTTGATAAAATGCCTCTTTGTAGTCAATTTGTTCATAGCATGGTAATTTAGTGAGATGGTTTGTTGTAGCATGTTCATATATGTTGGTAGAAGTGATCCGGACGGAAGAGGAGTCAAGCCCATGCATGCTATAATCAAAATCACAAAATTTTTCAAAGTTGGTTGAATGTGAAATCTGTGATTTTTGGGGTTTTTCGGAGCCTCAGAATCATGGTGTAGATGACTTGATTAGCGTATGTTATAATTTTATAAAATATTATGTAGCATGAGGTACAATCTGTCCAAATTTCATAAGAAAGGGAGTTAAATTGAGTAAGTTCTGAAAATCGTAAGCATGCATGTTGGTAATAAAATCTGCAGAATCAGGAAATTTCAGAATTTTTTCTAAGTATAAAACTAATGTTGGCACATTTTTCTATGGAGTTGGTTTGTGGTCTTAGCATGCTAGTTTTATGAATGTTATATTTTTGTAAAATACCTTGATATATGAAGTTTATTGTGTCCAAGTATCATGGCCATATCATCTTTAGGTTAGTGGGAATAAAAAAATCGGTAAAAATCGTAGAGTCATGAAAATCGTGAGTCGGTAAAAATAAAAATCAATTGAAAATCGTAGAGTCGATGAAAATCTCTAAAAATCGAGAGTTAGTGAAAATCGTGAAGTAAAAATCGTGAGAAGAGTAAATCGAGAGAGTAAAAAAATCATGAAAATCAATGAAAATCATATAGTAAAAAACTCGATGAAAATCGTGAGTCAATGAAAATCGTAGAATAAACTCTGAAAATCGTGAAGAGTGAAAAATAGAGTAAACTCGAAAATTATAGAGTAAAGTTTATATTATAACTACTATCGTTGCTAATAGTTGATGTGCATGATTATACAATTGTGTAGGCCACGTGAAGTCTAGATAGTTGTAAGTCGTTAATCCATTATTGGTAAACAACGAACAAGGCAAGTTTCTTACCCTATTTTTCATTATGAATTTATTCAACTCTTATTGATTGATTGCAATGAGGGTAAGTTTGGGTTTGTGATTAATTAATCATTCGTGCAAGCTCCTTTATTGTAAAGTTCTATAACTTCAATTGTGATGCATAAGCGTTATTGATGATTATTAGGTTCCTATTGCAACCGCTTATACTTTAAAGTTCATATTCCATTAATGAACTATATTCAAGCATGCTTTCTAGCTTTTCGTCCAACTAGATGTTATTAATGCAAACATAGTATATTGTTTAAACAATTCAAATTCTTTGAAGCTATTTGATGTTTACCAATTCAAATTGCTTTGGTGAGGTCCCGTATGAATACTAAGATGAATAACCTGGGATAAGGGGTAATTGATGTCGGGTATATAGTCCCATTTACGCTTATGCGTTTAAACTTTATACTTGTGCACAATGTAAGGTACGATACAATCGATCACCTAGAGTACTTACGAGAGACCATTTATAATCTATTTGATTGTTAAATCGTCTCGATGGTTTTTGATGAAACAAAGTAATGTTCAGGTATCTAACACCCTTAGTATGTTATTGAGAATTCCGAACTCTTATCTTGATATTCCGGTTTATCTCTTGATATTTATTTCAACTATTGAGAAATATTCATACTAATGCTTTTATTTCGATGTATGTTCTCAAACTACTTTATATACTTTGCCGGGCAATTTGTGCTCATTCTTGCTTAAACTTTTCGATTAATATTTGATACCGAGGGCTCGGGAAAGGACAAAGGAAAGTCTAAGATGAAATAATGAGAATTATTTATGTAATAATTATATTTCGCATATGATGTGATGTAGCGATAAACACTAAGTTTAAGTTTTAGTTTATTAAAGGTTGTAAAGACTTGGGACTTTATTTTGAATAAGTATGTAATAGTTATTATTATTATTATATAATTAGAGTTACTTAGATAGATGATAATATATGTTATATCGTGAGCACCATGTCTTATAATCGATGTTACACGGATTTGGGGGCGTCACAGGTTAGTATCAGAGCAATAGGTTATAAACCGTAAGTGGGGAACCTTAGACTATAACCTTAGGGAAGTTAGTGGAGAAAATAAAGAGATGAACTCATGTAGAGTTCTAGGGGTTGTGTCAAATCTATTTTTCCTAAAAACAAAAACAACTATTTTAAAATACTAACCGAGTGATTTTTTTTCTTGTTTGAAGGATGTCAGGAGAATAAGAGGTTAGAGATATCCACGTTGTGATGTGATGATTAAGTCTCTTCTTATGATTGATATATTATGTAGAGTAAGTGATAAGATAATAACATTAAGTTCATTTTAAACAGATAGATGGCTAGAGGTAGACGTCGTCAAACACCCGAGGGGTCAGGCGGTAATGCTGGAGATCCACCAAATCCTATGCAACAGTTTATAGACATGTTAGTGGGGGCACTTCAGAATCGAACCCCGAATGCCAATAACCCTCCAGTGGCCCAAGTGGCACACTTCAAGGACTTCAAGAGCGCGGGACCCCCTGAGTTCAAAGGAACCACTGAACCCATCGAAGCTCAAACTTGGGTCAACGAAATTGAAAAGGCGTTTGCTATCGCCCGAGTAGGTGATGATCAGAAAATAACCTTCGCCACTTACATGCTGAAAGGTGAAGCTAACTTCTGGTGGGAGACAAACCAGACCAGGGCTGGAAAAGGCGTGATACTTTGGGAAGGGTTTAAGAAAATCTTTTTCGAGAACTATTTTCCGGTTAGTATGCAGAGTCGCATGGAGATGCGATTCCTGGAGCTGAAGCAAGAAGACATGACGGTACCTCAATATGTCATAAAATTTAACGAAAGTGGCAAGGTTTGCACCTCACCAGTCGATTAATCGAAGAGAGAAAAATGAGGAGGTTTGAGTAGGGTCTCAAACCATGGATATATATGAGACTCTGGTGTATTACTGAGATGAAAAGCTTCGTGACTCTCTCGGAGAAAGCTATAATCGGTTGAGGCGGAAGTGAGAGGCCTTAATGAAATTTAATAAGGAAAAAAAGAAGAAGAATGAAGGAGGGAATCGCGGGGAAGGTAGCAGCAGCAGTGGTGCAAACAAGAGGAAGTGGAACAATAACAACAGTAGTAGCAATAATTTCAAATCGAGAAACTCTGGGGGAAAACCAAGGGAAGCAAAGAAGAGAACAGAGGCATGCAAGGAGTGTGGGAGGAATCACTCGGGGCATGTCTAAAAGGAAAGAATGTATGTTTCAACTGCATGGGAGGGAGGGCACATCTCTCCCAATTGCTCTCAATACCAAAGAGAAATGGATGCTTCAAAGCGTGGAGCATTGGATCATCGGCAAGGAATTGCCCAAAGAAGAACACATGGGAGGAAATGGAGGAAGGGACCAAGAGGTGAGAATCTCACGATTAATGGACCACCAACTCGAGAATCAACCAACAACAAGGACTTTCAACATGCCGGTTCAGAGGATGCGGTCGCATCCGGGACGTGGTTTTAGGTATCATTCAGATCAATGATATATCTGCTTACATATTATTTGATTCGGGTGCTACTTGTTCCTTCGTATTAGCATGAATTCTCCCAACGATTAAATTTACCCCAGGAAGAATTAAAATATCCTATGAACATAGAAGTTGCTAATAAGGAAATGATTCTCGTTAGCCATATCTATAGAAATTGTGTTGTAAACATTAGGGGATATAAGTTACCCGTGGATTTAATTCCAATTCAATTAGGAGAATTTGATGTAATTCTAGGAATGGATTGGTTATTTAACCATGGAGCGATGATAGATTGCCAAAAGAAGTGTATAAACCTTAGGACTCCGGATCGGTTTAAGGTAGCATTCTATGGAAGTAGGTCACCGAGACACTCAAGTTGTCAGACGATGATGCAAGCAAAGAAGTTACTAAGAAAGGGATGTGTAGGATATTTGGCCCATATCGTCGATACGCATAAAGTAGGGATAGAGATGGGATAGATACCAGTAGTGAATGAATTTTCGGATGTATTTTCGGAGGAAATTTCCGGGACTTAGCCGGATTGGGAGGTCGAATTCGTTATAGATTTAGTACCGAGAACGACACCAATTTCAAAAGCCCCTTACAGAATGGCACCGTGCAGAAATGAAGGAGCTGATGGTACAGTTGCAAGAGTTATTGGATAGGAAGTATATTCAACCGAGTGTGTCTCCTTGGGGAGCACCAGTTTTATTTGTGAAAAAGAAGGATGGATCGATGAGACTATGTATCGACTATCGAGAGTTGAACAAGGTGACGATTAAGAACAAGTATCTGTTACCTAGGATAGATGATCTATTCGATCAACTAAAGGGAGCAAAATATTTTTCCAAGATCAACTTGAGGACGGGATATCACCAGTTAAAGGTAAGGAAGGAGGATGTACCTAAGACAGCGTTCAGGACACGTTACGGTCACTACGAGTTCCTGGTGATGTCGTTCGGGTTAACAAATGCGCCAGCAGCATTTATGGACATGATGAATCGGGTATTCAAGCAATACTTAGATAAATTCATAGTTGTGTTCATAGATGATATCTTGATCTATTCTAAGACTCAGGAAGATCATGTTGAACATTTAAGGTTAGTGTTGGAGGCGTTGAGGAAGGATAAGTTATACGCAAAATTCTCGAAGTGTGAATTCTGGTTGGAGAAAGTTCAATTTCTGGGTCACGTGATCGACAAGGACGAATTTATGTGGATCCCAAGAAAGGTGGAAGCGGTTGTAATTGGGAACAACCAAAGTCACCAATGAAGTAAGAAGTTTCTTAGGATTTGGCAAAGGCTATTACAGACGGTTTATCCAAGATTTTTCAAAGATAGAAGGAGCGTTGATGAATTTATCGAAGAAGTCGATAAAATTTATGCGGGACGGAGAAATGTGAAGAGAGTTTTAAGGAACTCAAGAAAAGACCTGAGTGAAGCACCGGTGTTGTCTTTACTGACGATCTGGTGACTTCGTGATTTTTAGTGATCGTCATATAAAGGACTTGGGCGTGTGTGCTTATGCAACATGGTAAAGTTATTATTGCGTATGCATCGCGTTAATTGAAGGATTACGAGAAGGATATCCTACCCATGATCCGGAATTGGCGGTAGTAGTATTTACCTTAAAGATATGGAGGCACTATTTATATGGTGTAGGTGTGAAATATACACGGACCATAAAAGTCTCGAAGTATATTTTCACCAGAAGGAGTTGAATATGAGACAAAGAAGATGGTTGGAACTTATAAAGGATTACGATCACGACATCTTGTATCATCCGGGGAAAAAAAAACGTGGTAGCAAATGCGCTAAGCAGAAAGGGCAGTGGTAGGTTGGCAATGCTAACAGCTCAAGAGGAGTTAATTAAGGAGATGGCTAGATTGGAACTCGAGATAAAATGTCCAAGAGAGCTAGAGGGGAAATTGTTCGCAATGGAGGCTCATCCGACTTTATTGGACAAAATCAAGGAAGTACAAAGCGCGATGAGGAATGTGTGAAGGTGAGGACAAGAATTTTAGATGGAGAAGAGCTTAAATTGGTATGGGGGTGATGGGATATTAAGATTTGAGAAGAGAATTTGGGTGCCAGTGATGGTATGCAGAATTAAGGAAGAAATCTTGTAGGAAGCTCATAGCTCAAGTTACTCAATTCACCAGGGAAGCACAAAGATGTATCAGGATCTCCGCCAACATTATTGGTGGCCCAATATGAAAAGAGAAGTCGCAGAGTGCGTCAGCAAGTGCTTAACATCCCCAATGAGTTAAGGGGAACATCGTAAATCGAGCGGGCTATTTCAACCTTTAGAAATTCCAGAATGGAAGTGGGAGCATATCACGATGGACTTTGTGGTAGGACTTCAACTATGCTGAGAAGGTTATGATGCGGTTTGGGTGATCGTTGATCGATTGACCAAGTCGGTAGCATTTTTGCCAATCAAGATCAGATATACCTTGGATCTGTTGGTAAAGCGTTACATCAAAGAGATTGTTTCCAGGAACGGGGTACCTGTATCAATTGTGTCAGATCGCGATCCGCGGTTCACAGCAAATTTCTGGAGAAGTTTTCAAGAATGCATGGGAATGCAACTGAGGTTGAGTACGGCGTATCATCCTTAAACAGATGGGAAGAGCGAGAGAACTATTCAAACGTTAGAGGACATGCTGAGAGCATGCGTTATGGATTTCAAAAGGAGCTGGGATGATCACCTACCGTTGGTAGAATTTGCGTACAATAACAGTTATCATGCGAGCATCGGTATACCACCATATGAAGCTTTATATGGAAGGAAATGTAAAAACACCATTGTCTTTGGGATGAAGTGGGAGAATGACAATTGCTAGGGCGAATTGGTGCAACAAAGCTGCAGATGTGATCAAAATAATACTGGCGAGGCTAGTGACGACTCGGGATCGATGACAGAAGAAATATGCGAGATCAACATCGGCAACAACGAGATTTCGGCGTCGGCACTTACGTGTTTTTGAAAGTGTCTCCTTGGAAGGGAAAATGAGATTTGGAAAGAAGGAAAACTTAGTCCCAGATTCATAGGACCCTTCAAGTGTTGAGGCGAGTGGGTGAGGTAGCTTATGAAATAGCCTTACCTCGGGAGTTAGAACATATACACAATGTGTTCCATGTTTTGATCCCACGACCCTATAAGTAGGATTCTGGGCATGTCATAGAGTATGAACCTATTCGGTTTGAAAAGGACTTAACCTATGAAGAGGTCCCATTACGAGATAATCGATAGAAAAGAACAAGTGTTAAGAAATAAGATAATACCTTACGTTAAAATATTATGGAGGAACCACAATGCCGATGAGGCTACGTGGGAACTCGAGGAGAAAATGATAAAAATTACCCTAATCTTTTGATTGATGTGTAATGATTAGGGACGGAATTCTTTTAAGGGAGGGTGAATGTAATATCCGAGATTTTTTTTTATGTAATTTAAGAATTATTAATAACCGAATTTATATGAAACTTTTGGGTGATTTCATTTATTAGATGTATATGTGTTGTACATATATGTGTTATTTCAAGATATGTGATGAGATGTATTTAAATGGTTGGTTTAGTTTTATTTAACTATTTAAATTGATTAAGTGGGGAATTATTCTATTTATTACGTGGGATGGCATTAAATTTGAAATTTGGAGTTCAGAGGCGGAATTTAGAGATGCGCGAATTGTGTATTTGAGTTCGGAACGTCGAAATTAGTCAAGATAGAGTGTAATCACGTAAAAGTGTCACGATTGACTTTTTGGTCAAAGTCAACCAAAAAAGTCAACTACAAATTTCGGAGATGATTTTGACTAAACGGATAGTCCCTTAACGTGCGGGCGTCGACTTTAGTAGGAATCGATATATGGTTATCGAAAGTTTGGTTAGAAGGGTAAAATAGTCAAATAGCTTATTAATTGATTAATTGATTAAAATAATATATATATTTTTGTAATAGAAATTATTTGAACTGATGGACCCATGAGACTATTAAATTGGGACAAGGGAGGAGTATACGTATATTACATAATAGCTAGGGTGGAAGTAATTTATTTTATTCCTTAAAATCAAAATTCTTTTAATTTTTTCTAACTCACATTCATTTTCTCTAACTCCCACATTCTAACTATTAATTAACTATATTATTGTAGTATTAAGTATTGTGAGTAACTAATCATTAGTGTTGGGGTTATGGGAGTTGAGGGTTATGGGAATCAAAAGACTCTAACAAAGCTATACATATATAGATAGTTTGGTAGTATTCTAGAGATCTCTTAGCAACTAACAAGCAAGGGAGAGGGATAATCAAATTAACGCAAGGGAAATTCATCCAAAAAGGTAAGCTATGAAACTGTCTTTTTCATGTTCTTGAAGAAAAATAGTGAAAAAGCATGTATAGCCATGATAAATGGTTTATGTTGATTTCGTAAGGCTATGATAATATTGTTGGTTTCTGTTATGAGGAGGATAAGGAATGAAAAGTATGGTTTAAACATGTTGCAATTACATAGAGAATCAAATATTTCATGAATGTATGCGATATGTTGATAAAATGCCTCTTTGTAGTCAATTTTTTCATAGCATGGTAATTTAGTGAGTTGGTTTGTTGTAGCATGTTCATATATGTTGGTAGAAGTGATCTGGACAATAGGAGTCAAGCCCATGCATGCTAGAATCAAAATCACAAAATATTTCAAAGTTGGTTGAATGTGAAATCTGTGATTTTTGGGGTTTTTCAGAGCCTCGGAATCATGGTGTAGATGACTTGATTAGCGTATGTTATAATTTTATAAAATAGTATGTAGCATGAGGTACAACCTGTCCAAATTTCATAAGAAAGGGAGTTAAATTGAGCAAGTTATGAAAATAAATAGCATGCATGTTGGTAATAAAATCTGCAAAATTTTGGAAATTTGAATTTTTTTTATAAAACTAGTGCACACTTTTCTATCTTGATTGGTTTGTGGTCTTAGCATGCTAGTTTTATGAATGTTATATTTTTGTAAAATACCTTGATGTATGAAGTTTATTGTGTCCAAGTATCATGGCCATATCATCTTTAGGTTAGCGGGAATAAAATCGTAGAGTCGATAAAAAATTGTAGAGAAATTGAAAATCGTAGAGTCATTGAAAATCGAGAGTAAACTTAAAAATCGTGAAGTCGATTGAAAATTGTAGAGTAAAAAAATCGAGAGTCGATTGAAAATTGTAGAGTCCGAAAATCGTGAAAGTAGAGTAAATCTGAAAGTAAAAATCGTAGAGTCGATGAAAATCGTGAAGTCGATTGAAAATCGTAGAGTAAACTCAAAAATCGTAGAGTCAATGAAAATCGTAGAGTAAACTAAAAATCGTAGAGTCATTGAAAATCGTAGAGTAAACTCTAAAAATTATAGAGTAAAGTTTATATTATAACTACTATGCATTGCTAATAGTTGATGTGCATGATTATATAATTGTGTAGGGCATGTGAAGTGTAGATAGGTATGGTAGATTAATACATTATTAGTAAACAACGAGCAAGGCATGTTTTCTACCCTATTTTTCATTATGAATTTATTTAACTCTTATTGATTGATTGCAATGAGGGTAAGTTTGGGCTTGTGATTAATTAATCATTCGTGCAAGCTCCTTTATTGTAAAGTTCTATAACTTCAATTGTGATGCAAAACATTATTGATGATTATTAGGTTCCTATTCCAAATTGCTATACTTTAAAGTTCGTATTCCATTAATGAACTATATTCAAGAATGCTTTTTAGCTTTCGTCCCAATTTAGATGTTATTGATGCAAACATAGTATATTGTTTAAACAATTCAAATCTTTGAAGCTATTTGATGTTTACCAATCCAAATTTCTTTGGTGAGGTCCGTATGAATACTAAGATGAACAACCCGGATAGCAGGGGTAGCGATGTCGGGCGATATATAGTCCCATTTACGCTTAGGCGTTTAAACTTTATACTTGTGCACAATGTAGGGTACGATAGGCTGATCACCTGGAGTACTTGCAGAGACCGTTTACAATCTATTTGATTGTTAAACCGTCTAATGGTTTTTGATGAAACAAAGTAATGTTCAGGGTATCTAACACCCCTTAGTATGTTATTGAGAATTCCAGAACTCTTATCTTGATATTCCAGTTTATCTCTTAATATTTATTTCAACTATTGAGAAATATTCATACTAATGCTTCTACTTTTGATGTATGTTCTAAAACTACTTTATATACTTGCTAGGCAATTTGTGCTCATTCTTGCTTAAACTTTTCAGTTAATATGATGATATGTTGAGGTCTCGAGGCAAGGACAAAGGAAAGTCTAAGATGAAATGATGAGAGTTATTTATGTAATAATTATATTTCCGAATATGATGTGATCGTGATAAACACTAAGTTTAAGTTTATTAAAGGTTGTAAAGACTTGGGACTTTATTTTGAATAAGTATGTAATAGTTAATATTATTATTATTATTATTATTATTATTATTATTATTATTATTATTAGAGTTACTTAGATAGATGATGATGTATGTTATATCGTGAGCACCATGTCCTGTAATCGATGTTACACGGATTTGGGGGCGTCACAAAATTCGTGTTAGTTGGCTTAATAAAATGTGCCGAAGCTCTATTTTGAAACAATGGGTTTCTCCAAGTCAATACAATTGCCGCATTTGTGCGCTGTGACATCCCATATATAAACTTCATGCCAGGTGCATGAGTGGCCATTCCGCACATCAAGTCTGCTTATTTATTCGCAGACTTTGGTCGTTCTTGTGGCTTGGCTAAAGGTTATGGTAATGTGTCCAACATGTAACAACAAGGCTAATACAGAGTTGTGTTATGTGGATTATGAATTCAAAATGTTAAAAGTGATTAGTAAATCAAGAATGCATTATGTGATAATTTGGTATACATAATGAACGTTAGACAAGGGTTGCGAAGTAAAACACTTAGAGTTTCTGAAATGTGGATGGTAATGATCATGTTATGATATGTTAGCATGTGTAATAGGTATTGTGGTTCTAAAATTATGTGTAGGTGATCGTGAGTTTAATCTTATAGCTTACGCTCGAGGCAAGTTTTCTAACTCTACACTTTCGTTGAGCTAGTTCATTTATTACATTGTGCAAGTTTTCTAACTCTACACTTTCGTTGAGTTAGTTCTATTATTATATTGATTCATTCTAACTTGTTTACAATTAAGCAAGTTTCTTAATTTCTATTATTGTATAATGAGCGTAGTTTTTGAACTCTCGTCTCTATTATTAAACTATTTTAATTCCTTGCATGGGATAATACATTGTTGGACAAGTTTTTAGTTTCCAGCTTGCTATCAGTTAAATGTACGTTCAAGAATATCATTCTAATGTTATAAGACTCGAACCTTAGCTTATTTTACTGTTCAAGCAAAGGTTAACCATTTTATTCATTCTATTTAATACTTATTCTCTATAGTTATTTCAAGCATGAGTTAGATATGTAGAATCAGTTCATTTATGATTCTCAAATGTTCTAAGTTATGTTGTTATTAAACAATTGTTATATTATCAAGCATTGTTGATTCAACTAGTTCCCTAGTTGATGATCATTAAACTTCAATTACCCTTGAAAGCTTATCCAAACAAAACTTTCTTTGGTGCGAACTTGTACTCTAAATACTGAGATGAACAACCCTATGTTTAGGGGTTTACGCTTAGCGTTGAAATGGTTGTGCACAATACATTGTATGAAGGATTGATCCCCCTAAGTACGTGGGGTCCTTATAGTCATATGACTGTTAAAGTTAAAGTTAAAAGATTACTTATAACTGTGGACATGGTTTATGGTCATTTGACTCTTAGTAGTATATTTAAGAATGTTAATAGAACAAATCATTCAGTTCTATTGAGCCTATGAATTGGTAAATGTTGAAATGATAATAGAACATATCATTCAGTTCTATTGAGCATATTATTTGGCAAATGATGTAAAGATATTTATTCTTATTTCAAGTGATCTTTGTTTGCTCACTCTTGCATATTTATACATTTATTGCAGCTATGGTTGAGAAGGTAGATAAACCTACAACTAGCAAAGGAAAGGGAAAAAATGTACAAGTGATGAAGACTTGTAATTTTGCTTAAATCATTATGATGATAGACTTTTAATAATGATGTGATGTAATAATTTTATTTCCATACTTGAATGATTGTATTAAAGGTTAGAGAACCTGGGAGATAATGTTTTTATTAAAGTAATCCTGTATGGGTAGGTTTTTATTATTCAATTTATTATGATTGGGTAGTTAGCTATGAATGTTTTGATTATGTGAACACCAAATCTTGAGGTAAATGAAGTATCAGAATTTGGGGGTGCCACATCCTTCATTGTCTTACTTGCGACAATAGTTAATCTTCTCTAGCACCTTCAATGCTAAGTCTACTGAAAATAACTCGTTTTCAGTCTAAACATTCCAATACCTTAGTATAGTCCATCAACTTACCACACTTTATGTGTTTAGGAACTTTCCACAACTATATGTGTTTAAGAACTTATCTTCGCAATATGTAATCCAAGAACAAATCAAGGACTGTCCATACGCTTAGGGCTCAGAAACATAGCATATAACTATGAGTCACAAACTTATCATAAGTATGAGTTTTAAGAACTCGCACCTATCTTAACATTCTCTACCTATCACACATATACATGAGAAAAAATTCACCTTCTCACCATATACATATTGATAGCGCGACCTACAATTCCATTGATTATCACTACCAGAAGCTAAGTGATTGTCAAACCAGACACAATTCCCTGCCCATATAGAGAACTGGTCAACTCAGCTATTAATCGATATAAGAAGCTAATCGGTTGTTACACCAAGGACAATTCTTCGCCTATACAAAGAATTGTTCAACTTAACAACTATATCGAATAAGAAGCTAAGTGGTTCTAAAACCACGTACAAATTCCCCACCCATACAAGGAATCATACAACTCAACTGCTGATATGAGTCCTTAATTGAAATCCTAAAACTTTTTACTTTCTCTTTACCTAATACGAATTTTCTTTAATTCGTATGCCAACCTTTACAACTCAATCTGAGTTCTCCTTCCTGTACTAATTCATAGTACCATTCGCTTATAGCATTAGCTATAAAGCATCCATCGTTTAACAGAACAACTGTTATTACGATTCAATATGATCACGTGGTGATCTTCCTCCTAAATCATTTAACTCAACGATTTTCTTATCCTCCTCTATACGAATATAGTCTTAGGTACGCATACCTAAGATTTTTAACCTATCAGCTCTGATACCACTCTGTAATGCCCCGAAATCTTGTCTATTTTCACACCCGAATTCTGTACGTCACGGTCCCACTTCTTACCAAACATACATCATTATATAGTTAAATAAAACAACATATATTCTCAAATCCTAGGTTCTATTACCTTATAACCTCGTTCATTACAAATAATGATAATTACATTATTCTTTACATCGTACAAGAGTGACTTTTATCCGTCACCAATGATACATAATATTTCATTAAACTAATCTATAGTTTAATTAAACTATTCTACATTACAAGTCTTGGTTTGATCTTCATGCACATTCATATACTGAATGGCACTTCATCTGGATACCGTTCAGCTTGATCTTTACAGGATACTTAACTTCTTTCTAACATCATTCGTTGAAAATATTTTTATTTAAAACAAGTGTGAGCATTCGATTGTCCAGCAAGTCATAGCAGTTGAACAAATAACTTCAAGAATTTAAACATTCTTTTAAGACTTCAATAACCAAGCAAAGGTTATGAAGCAGCTTGAACAATAGGAATAATCCTGATTCCTATCATTTTAAAACATTCGTTGCATACTCTTTACACTACTTTCATTTTCTACCTTTTTCCATACATATCATGTCTGGCTAGAATCATTAGCATAAACTTAACAATAACGGTTCATGTATAAACATAACATACTCATATTGAATAGTTCAATCATAGAATAGTTCATCTCATAGGAACACCAAAGTGTTAAAATTGTGGCACAAGACCTCATACATACTAACACATTGTACATACATCACACATATGCACATAGACAAGACTTCTCAAGTTCAACGTCTGAGAAGTTTAAGAAACTAGCATTCATATAAAATGAATGAAGTTAGGAAACTTGCCTTATGCACAGCTACAGTTTACGTTGAACTACTCATTCCAATCCTTATATATTATATAAGGAAAATATCACATACACCAATTAGTCATATACTTAACTTACACATTGGTTTACTTAACTTTACTTCTTAAGGTTTTGCGTTCTTGTAATTTAAGCTTACGCGACCAACTTTCATTATCGGTTTACAGCTTCATGACATACGGAGATGTCTTATTCATACATTCATCATCTTTGATGATTTACATTCTTATCTTCTTCTTATAACCTTTCTAGGACTCAATACATATCGCGTCTCTACCAGTAGTCTATATGGTACTCTGAGTAGTTTCCCACAAACAACCAACAAACAAATTCCAGTCTCGTCTACACTGTCTTTCACAGTGAGTTAGATAGGTAGCCAGTTTCATATATACCTCCGCTCTCTGAAGGAATTGTTTAGCCCAGCTCCCATATGTTAACCATTAAAGGTTACGATTGTACTAAAACCTAACTTTATCTTAACCTATCCGAACCATTAAACTATAATGTTCGTTAAGTCAAATTCTTATTCCTTGTGGCTTTCTGGCAATAATTCCCATACCTCAAGATTCATTCTTTATCGTCTAAGTCATATAATCTTTTGTATACTTAGAGTGATCATTCAAGTTAATCATTAACTAGGCTTCGTTATATTAACGTCATTGTCTTTAATTCAGTTCTTGACCATTCATGGTTTAATTATTGATCTTCATTATCTTACGGTCAAACCATACACGGGGTGTAGGTTTTATCCATTTAGTATTTGCGTACACTCAACCTTCATTTCGGTAGTATTCAACACATACATTTCATTCTATCATTTCCTATCTGAATCACGATCGGCTTCCATTAATCTTATTACCGTTTGCTACGGCTCTCTTGATAATTCATATCTTACATACTACTTTCGTCAACGTCTAAGTCATACAACCATTGTACACTTAGAATGTTCGTCCAACGCGAATACGATTCACGAGAATCGTTTAGATATTTAACGTTCACGTTGCTCGTCTCTTAATCTCTCATTCAACGTTTTCTCAAGGTTTTAATCGCTTTCAATCGTTATCCATCCCATGAACCCCATGTTCATTATTCTTTCTTAATGTCGAAGCCATACGGTTCGTTGTATGCTAAGACCGATCGTTCATCGCAACTGCGTTACGTTCATAGCATCTATACGCTTTACACATAACTCTCATCATAACATCTAAATGTTATACATCATTCTTATCACTCAACGTCTAAGGAATCACAATCATAGTAATCCCCCACATTCGCTTCATCGCGACTACAATCCCCAAATATCGGTTACGTAATCTAGCATTTACATTCTTCGTCTTTTGATCCCGTTAAATATTTACGTTCAACCTTTACTAAAGGTTTAAATCACTTGTTTAAGTGTTATTTTAGGTGAACTACATGTTCATATTTCTTTCTTGCACATCCCCCAGTAATTGAGCACTTAAAAGCTCATCTTTGGGTTTTACCTTACACCTGGCGCTTACTGCCGCCACTCTCCTACTATCTCTCGTACTTAGCATGCGAGTCTCTAGTAGCTGGCTCTCTGGTCTGGCACTGTGGTGCCACCTTATAAAGCATGGTTGGCGCTGCGGCGCCAAGCCCTAATCTTTGAAAAATTTTCTAAGTGTTAACTTCATTTTGAGACGGTTACTTCCTGATCTTATAACTTCTTTGTTATAACTCGGAACGAGGTCGTTCCAAAGTCATTCTCTTCCTTATCTTACGTACTTCAACTTCCCCCAGACATAAATTTATTCTGAATCCGTTAACATGCCATTCAATTGGCTTAAATTATACCCTTCGTTCGTTTTACGCTATTAACGTTCTTTGTTCGTAATTCGGTCATCCGAACTCGGAACTCGATCGTTCTTGAGCCCACGACTCACATTTTCTACACTCTCTTACATTCTTATAAAACCCTAGTCATTCGGGTTTATCTACATACTTTCTATTTCTCGTTCGTCTTTTATGAAAATTTCGTCATAACTTCGTTATAGCTAAGTTTAATCCATTCTTCATGAACGTTTCTACCGTTCCTAACCAAGCAATAAGCAACTAACTTATACACGATGGTTTTAAACTTATCCATCAACAACGTTCTTCGTGTTCTTCGCGTGTTCTTTGCATTCTTCATTTTTAATCGATATTTTGATTACTATTTTACTTTTTCTTGGAATTTGATGTGATAGAACACTATTCCTTACTTATTTCACCTAATCATTCATATGATCCACTCGGATCATTCTAATTCAATACAAATCTTACACTTCCTTAAGAAATTTAGAAAATAAACTTTTAATTCTTATTTCTTCTTTTCTCAATGATCTCAACCATATGAAATCATTCCTAACATCTTTTACTTCTAATTCTCATTAAGTTATGCTTTTAACGTTGAAAATTTATAAGAGACAAGGTTTCAGATTACCTTTCTCCTTTAATCTCCTTCCGTCGGACAAAGTTTGAACACGAGCAAGCTTTTCCTCCTCCTTCTCCTTGTCATCCGACCTCTCTCTCTTTCTCTCAAGTGTTGTAGGATTTTCAAAATCCTAAACAAATGAAATTAAGCTTCCTATTTATAGAAAACAAAGGCTAGGGGCGTTTTTGTCATTTCACCCCAAACCTCATTACTATTCACACCTCCTTACTCCACCTCCTTACTATTCACGAAGCTTCCCTTGGAAGCTTCGTGCTTCCATCTTGCGGAATTCGTCCGACAGTTTTCAAAATTGCGATTCTAGAAATCCAAATATTTTTGGATATTTCGTCTTTTCTTTACCGATTAACTTTTATGTATTTTTCGGATTTCTGAAAAACTAAAAAAAACTTTTCAGCGTTAAGTGTTTCCCTTCACGTTTTCCCCTAACGTAGCTAAATGAGTGAAAATGACATAACAGTACTTTTTGTCATTTTTATTTCGTCCAATTTCTACACGTTTTTCGAGAAAACACTTTTATCATCTTACTTAACTTTTCACGATATATTATCGACAAATCTTTCGACGAAATGTCATTTCAACATACCGAACTCTCAAAAAGGCTTAGGTTATTTAAACCCTAACCCTAGGGTTTTGTCGAGTGAATAGTGCCTATTTTTGTCTTTTTCCCCAAAATTATTTTTGTTCCCGAATTTTTTTTATTTTTGTCTTGAAAATTCTTACTCGTTCAGTCTAGCTCGTAGTCAGAATTCTCCCGACTTATAATCATCCTAGGTTCTAGAACGATTAATAAACACATAACACATAATAGTATTACTAAAAATTCATTTTATTAATAAAAAATACGATTTTCTGGGTTGTCACAGAAATGGCTAAATTACCCTTATATGTGAAATTACTAAAATACCCTTTAAATGACCAAAATGCCCTTTTTTTATATTTTAATAAAGGGATAAGAGCAAATCTTTAGATTTCTTATGTGCTCAAAATCACTCATACCAGCCATATATTGACACCTCATATCATATCAATAAGTGAATCAAGCTTAGTTGTCAATGAAGATGAATTAAAGACCACTAAACCCTTATTTTAATTGTTTATACATAGCTATGCTTCAAATCACTAAGCTCACAAGTTATACACTTCAAATATCTTATAGTGTGATCCATAATCATTCCATAGCTAGCCAAGATCAGAATCAGAAAGTGGAAATCAAAATATTGCTAAAAAATGTATAAACCCTAATTTCATGTTAGATCTTTATAGCCTCGGTAGATTTTATGTTTTAATGTTTTAATATGTTAAATAATATGTTATTAAGTTATATGGGTTGGTTAGACATGAATCCATATCATCTAAATGCATAAAAATGAAGATTTAAGAAAACTATCCAAAACCCTAAATATATTGTTTGACAGCCAAATGTCAGAGCCCATATATCTCATTATGTTAATGTTTTGACCTGTTTTAAGCTTTGTAGTTGTATTATGTCGTGAGGTTAGTAACCTGGAAGTGAAATCATGCCTATAGGATCAACCATTTGAAAGTTATAGCCGGTCAAAACCCGTTGACCGATTATGGATTCCATTTCTGGAAAACCCAAAAAATTTCCCAATGGCCTGACAAGATATTTGATGGCTTTGATCTTCAAACCGTTATGTTGTTATGTCATCTAAGTGTACCACTTTTGTACCCTGTCATATAGACTACAAGTCCATAACAATCGATAACCTATTATATCACTAGGATACGAGTTATTAATGGTCATATAGCCTTGACCGAACACAAAACTAGTTTCTGGAAAATGAAGAAAACATGAAGAACATTGTCTGACAGTGGTTTGACCGACCTAAATCTCTCACTTGTGATGTTGTTAGAGCAATCCATTGTCAGACTTTTTTACTTTGATATCTATATTACAAACAAAAATCATTAAATCACCAAATAAGCACATAGACTGGAAGTTATTAGTGATTAAAAAGTTTTGACCAGCGTTGACAGACCATTTCTGGAAAACCCAGAAACTGAAGAACAGTTTGGGTAAGAGGTTTGACCACTTATATATACCTGTTATGATGTAATTAAGCAACAAAATTAGTATGTATTTGTAGTATTACATAAGTATTATAACATAGATACAGTTACATGCCCTGAAAGCTAACAGATTGAAAATTAAAGATGGTCAAAGTAGGCATCTAAGGATTGATTGGGTTGTTCTTCAAGGGTTGAAGATTAACACTTACCGTGGTGCTTTCTGTCGCTAAAGTCTTTAGCGACAATTTTAAATAATAATAATAATAATAAAAATAAATTAGAAATAAATAGTAAATAAAGTATAATAATTAATAAATAAGTTTTAAAAATTATTTTAAGTTATAATAAATACATTTTAAAATTTGACATAAAATTCATTAATATTTTAATTTATTTAAATATTAATGATAATAAAATTATTTAAGATTTATATTAAATAAATTATTTAAAATGATATTAATGATTTAAAAATCATTATAAATAATAATAAATTATATAAAAATGATATTAGTGATTTAAAAATAATTACAAATGTTAATTAATTATTTAAAATTGATATTAATGATTTAAAAATCATAATTAAATATTTAAAAATGATATTAATCATTTAAGAATTGTTATGAGCTTCTACAAAATATTATAAATGATAATTAAATTTTCTAAAATTATAATGAAGCTTCTAAATAAAGTTTTATTGAAAAATTAACTCGATAATTATCCGATAAAGTAATAGAATGCCGAATTAACATCAAAACCAACCCTGACTTAGTTTGTGTGATTAGATACTTGCTCTTATATAGTCTAATGACTGTTATAAACATGTGATAACATATTTAGGTTGTGTAAACAATGTCAAATACAATAAATAGATTGTTCTTCGATCATGCAAGTTTTTTAACTTCATTTAATTTTTGTATTAAATGCAAGTCTTCTATTTTTATTGTCCAAACTTGTTTATATACGTTGTTTGTGATATCTATTGTTGGGAGGTTATAGCCTATTATTCAAGCATGACTTAATGATATGAGCTTTTATTTACGTAAATTGGATTTGATTTGATATCAAAGCATAGACTATGATAAAGTCGATAATTTGTGGTACAAATATATACTGATACTATTTATAACCGGCAGTTATAGGCAGCACTTCACTAACTTTTTTTTGTGGTACGATGATATGCATACTCTTGGGTATAAATAGGCCGATCACTTGTTAAATATATGAACTAATGACTCTTAAGACTAAATGACTCTGGAGTGATTACTAGGTGTGGTTGAGCAGATCAACCTCAGGTTTCTAAGTCTTTATGATTGACAGAAACTATAATGATATTAATGACTCCTAAGTATACATGACTTCATAGAGTAATTACTAGGTGTGGTTAAGTAGATTAACCTCGGGTTTCTAAGTCTATATGACTGACAGAAACTAGAATGGTGTATATATATGTGGAAAATCTTTGAACTATATGTTCATTCAATTCAGATACAGTGTGAGTATAAAGTATACTTGTTTAAAACTTGTTGAGCTTTTTGTAGCGCATCCTTGAAAAATGTCATTTTTCCTTTGCAGTATCGAATGATGTTCCTGGTTGTTCCTGTACTCATTCCTGAGGATAGAAAGACTCTACTAGTTTGAAGTTTTACTATGTTGGACTTAGTTACATCTTTACAGACTATGATGTAATAATAATTTAATTTGGAATCATGTAATCGGATTTAATAATATATAATATATTATTAGTTTTTTCAATTGCTTAGTTTTACATTCTTAGAAAAGTTAGAAAGAAGTACAGTATCTATATGAACTATACATCTAAATGAAGGTATCGAATTATCTTAGGAGTTCTGTAAGCACTGAGGTTGCGCCCCTCAGTTTCAGGAACAATCTTATCATTAATATTTTGAATGTCGGATAGATAGGAATTATTGATATGAAAGAAATATCCATGAGATTATAAATCTATACATCCAAGTGAGGGTATCCATATACAGTAACTGTTCTGACAAGAACTACTACCTGTTATGGGATACTTTGAATCTTAGATGGATAGAAGTTATTATCTTATGGAATTTTTATGTGAGCACCAAATCAGCTATAGGAAGTGTAGAGAATTTGGGGGCGTCACATTAGCTAAAAACACATAATTTAAGAAAAAATGAGCATTTAATTGTTGAACAAGTATAACCATTTTAAAACAACATGATCAAGAATCATGTGTTAATTATTCAACAACTATACAAATAGTTGAGAATCAATATGATAAAGTAAAACTTGTAACTTCTTTTTTAAAAACATTTTCGAACCACAATATGAGTATTTAAAACTAAGATGGTCAAACGACCAAAGGTTATACATTTCTATTCATTTAAAAGGGATTCTGAAGTATAAAACCACGAATCCATTATATCTTACGAGCACTTCAAGGTGATCAGCCTATAGTACTCTATGTTGATCAACACTCGTCCATTAAACGTGTATACGTTTAGTTTTGACACCTTTCGTGTCAGCCAAATAAATGACTAAATACATTTGATTGTTCATTCTTAGGCTCACCTTTTTAACAATATCAAAGCAATTGGCGTTAGATAGCTTAAAATTTCATAAATAACATTTAAAAGAGTTCTTATTAATTAAATAAATCATTTAACATTTGTTGAACAATGACATCAACACGTTCTTAAGAAATTCATGGTAAAACATGACTTGTGTACTTGAACAAATATTTGAAAGATTTTTTTAAGTATGAAATCTCACATAATTTTATAAGAGAAAGGTTTAAAGTAATTTTCCTCAAACGTCTTCTAATATTAGTTTATATTAACTTGATTCCTTATGGCCTACACACATAAATTTACATATATGTACCAATTAGACACATGAACAAAACCAAGTATTGGTGCATTCTTACTTCACTATTATCGAAAACGTTCCATTTGTTAAACTTAAGTTACACCTTAAGTTAATTATCTTTCATTAACATTAATTACCATTCCTTGACATTTCTTAACATATTTCACATTTATTAAGCTAACTGTTCAAGTTATTTATGACAATATGTTAGACATATTCATTCTACACAAATACAAAATGCCTACTTTATTTCAGTAGTTGACATTTAACTAGTTTCATCCTTTTAATTCAACTCTAAAACATTACATTAAGGTTCTAATATTTTTATTAAGATGCTATAACTTAATTAATATTTATCTTCATTTCCATTCCATAACATCTCCTTTACCTTCTATATTAAAAATTTCTTTATTGTAAAAAATATAGGGTCGGAGCTGCATCGCCGGTTTCCTTTTGTTTTCATGGCACTACGGCGCAAGTTAGCAGAACCTGATGCCCGAGCTGGCGCCGCGGCATCTAATTTCTAAGCACAACTGGCATTGTAGAGCCAGGCTGAAATCCTTGAAAAAATTTCTAAGTTAAGACTTCAATCCTGACATCCACTTTGCAAAGTTCATATTTTAGTCGTTTTAACTCGGAATTAGTCTGTTGTTGAGTCATTATTCAGCTTTCATATCTTACTTTAAATCCCCCTAGACAAAATAATTTTTCGAGCTTTCTAATTAGACATTCAATTGGTTATAAAATCCCGACGCCTCATTTTTTATACTTACGTTTTTAACATTAAATTTTCTTTCCTTCATAATTTTCTCATTTGGAGTCGGAACGGGGTCATTATTGAGTCCACGGCTTCCTATTCTCGTGAATTAATTAGTTCCTTGGAAAATACATTTCTCGAAATTGACTAACATCAAACGAAAATCATTTTAGCTAAAGTTTTCATCGATTGACATACTTTACAAAAAAATTCTCTATAACTTCGTTATAACATATTTTTACTCCGTTCCAAAGGGAACATTTACACAGTTATTACACTAACACATGATGGCTTTCAATTTGTCCATCAACATCACATATATGATGGTTTTAAACTTGTCCACTAATAACTTTTAATATAATTTATTATGTTCTTTATTTTACGAGTATAGTTTTTGTTGTCAAATTTCACAATTAACAATTACGAGCAAGTATACGCGATCAACAAGTAATAAAGTGGTAAAGTAGAGTGTCATACCCATGAAGAATTATTTAATAAAAAATACCAAGTACTAACCCTTAACCAAATTAATTTTATTTAAACAATGAATTAAAGATTTTGAATTTATGAAATTAAAATAATTAATTAAACTAATTCTAAATACCACTAGATTGAAACCAGATAATGAAGACTTAAGATTACCGTTAGTTCCCGGAGGCACAATAGTTATCTAGAAGGAGGGGTTGAATAAATATTTAAAAATCTTTTCGTTTTAACTTGTTAGTAGATAATGATTAAAACTTTAGCGGAATTAATATTAGTTTTAATCTCCCTTAAAATAGTGAGTTTATGAGAGTGAGGTAGATATAGCAGTTATAGCAGATATAGCAGTTATAATAAGAATGTAAGAGACACAGCCGTTTTAAGTGGTTCAGAGCACTTAAAGCTCCTAGTCCACTCTTCTACTTCTCGAGTAGGAAAACCACTAAGGATGTCTTTTAGACTTTCTGAATCACTTAGATTCCTTCTAGACCAGCAGTCTAGGAACTTCTTAGTTCACTCTTGAACTCTTCAAGTCCAGCAGACTTGGCTCTCTTACAGTTCACTTAGAACTCTTCAAGTCCTTCTGACTTGGAACTTTTTCTTCAATTCATTGGTAGATGTTGAGTTCTTGATGGTTGCTACTCAGTTGCTGTTTAACCACTTGTTCGAAAGAACTGAGTAGCTGGTAGAGTAGAGTAGAGCTTTGAGAGTTCTTGTACGTTTTTGTTCAATGCTTTCTTACATCTCTCATCTGTTTGATTTGCATATACGTGATCTTGAAAACTTTCTGTTGGAACCATCCGTTGAAGCATTAAATGCGTTTGACCTTTCTGTTCTTTGATGGAGACTTTTTTGCACATCTTCTGAATTGCATTCTGGCCCACTGACACAGCAGACTGCTTTCTCACCTAACACCTAAAAAAGTGTTTTCTCCCTTACCAATGGTACTTTCCTTAGCTTCTTTAATAAGCTTCTTTCTTGCATACTAAGGATATTTCTTATGTCTTCGGGACTGGTGAGTACTACAACGTTTAGAATCCATTCCTCATATGTTGGAGTTTGTCTCCACATAAATTGTGAGGCTTGATGCTTCTGACACAAAACAGATGATACTCTATGATTCAGATCGTGGTACTCTACGATTCAGAACATGATACTCTACGATTCAGATCGTGGTGACTTGTCGCCTTGGTGCTTGGTCTGATTTTATCAGCCGAGAGCACTACGATTTCTCTTAAATATTTGCACAATACAATCTTCGCTTGCTTGAGTTGTAAGCTCTACGTTTCTGAGAGCACACTATAATCTCTGAGTTGGCTCAGCAAACGTTGGGACCACTCTACGATTTTTGAAGAGGCTCTTCAAGGCAGGCACACTATGATTCTTGAAGCTCCACATTTTTACCTTGACTTCTGCAATCTTGATCAGATTGATGCACTACGAATTCTTTGAAGCCTTTCTATTACATCTCAAGATCAACCTAACAACTTTGATGTGACGCCCCCAAAATTAGGTATACATCACCCAGTTTGAGTCGCTAGATTCATGGTACAAAATTCAAATACAACTTCATTTATACAACTGTTGAACTGTCGTATAGAATACGACCACAGTTAACTGTGAGTTTTAATACAAATGTATGTAACTCTCATGGTGCCTCGACCACAACCTTATAATGGTACTTTACATAAAAGTATAGTCAAAAACTGTTTTAGAAATTAAAATCTTTGGGAAGTGCTCAAGGAAACCTTCATACATGGGAGGCCATGTGTCTAGGTTATAATAGATATCATACGACCACAAAATTATCCTTGGTTAACCCAATAGACCCCAAAGAAAAACGAGAAGATTACTATCATCTTTTTCCCAATGGTGAGTCTTCTCTTGACATATAAATATCTCTGTTGTCTCTAAGTGAAAATTATGTTTCAAATAAACTCCAAGATCATACAAGTAGTGCTCGTAGATATATTCAGCTAGTGGATGTGCACAACCATGTCTTATGAGAACACGAGGTTGTATGTCATTAGACATCTTGTATGATAGTGGCAAAACACCCTTCCAAAGTTGGGTTCACCTCACCCTATTTGATTCACAAAATATAACTACTAAATGTTGTATAGAATACAACACACTTTTCTATACTGTTTAGGGAGGACCTCCACAGCTAGAGACCACTGTTTTATTCCCCTCGTTATCCCCACTCGACTCTTAAGAACACTCTTACGGTAACACTCTTATTACACGAAAGGAATTGTGAAAAGAGAAAGGGTGAACACAACTAGCCCAAGAAAGAATATCATGAATAAAGATAATTAAATTATCAATAGCTTTCATCAATAATAAATCGTAGATTTAGAAAATATGGTAGATGATAAAACTTTTCAACCATAGTTGCAAATTGAACGAAGCAATCCATTAGAAGAGTCAAATAGACCATAAGGTCTATTATCTTCTATGTTCAAAGTCCACCAATCTTGTTTTATCCATGTAAAATAAATCATCAGCCTCGGCCATCACAATCATATGAATAACTCATAATCATAATTGTGGTTCTAAATTCTCTCTTCATAACAAACTGTGACGAAGATAATTTTCATCACCTATCTTCACCAAACATCAAAAATCATGGTTATACCAAATCGTAATTCCGCTCATAATCATACTAATAAATTCATCTTTGCACTACTACCAAAGATATTCATTAACAATTCATCTTTGCATTACATGCTAAAGACATACAACTGTATTTTAGAAGAGTCAAGTAGAGCATGATATCTACTATCTTCTACGAACTAAAAGTGTATAATAAATATTTTATCGCTGAGACTTAGCTTAATAAATAATGCACATCATCGAATCACCCCTGCACTACGGCCAATGATATTCGTTAATATCACATCCATGAATTTATATTTCATCGCTGAGACTCAGCTCGATAATCAATCCATATCACTGAATTATCCATGCATTACAGCTAAGGATATTCATTAATATCACGACCACAAAACCCTATTAAGCCTAATCATTAGAAACAAAACCCTAATCAAGATTAGTGAAGATTTAAGCCTAATTAAGCTACTAACTTAATCAACTAGCTCACAAGTAGGTTGGGAGTCACCATTACAAGTTTCAAAACATCACATGACATGCTTCCAAACTCCCAAGCATCAGAAGAGTCATAGATCAGATCTTTATGGAGGCAAGTAGGTGAAAAAATGACCAAAAAGCCAAGTTGGAAAATTCTATAAATAAGAACCTTTGGGCTGAGCAAACCCACGAATTCTCAAAGCCTAGATACACTTATAAACCTACCATATCAAGCCTAGGTGCTATCAGCAACAAGATCAGAAGCTAGAATCATAAATTTTTCAAGAAAAGGTGCAAACCCTAATTCATAAATTTCTCTTTGATCTTATGTTAGATTTGTTGTTTAGATGTTTAGAATATTGTATTAGGATGTTAGAAAGTATGCTAGAGTGGTAGAACACGTTTTCATAACATCTAGATGTCTTAATTAAGCGTTTTATGAAATCTGGGAATTTTGAAAAAAATGGTCTGACAGCCGAATGTCAGGGCTTTTTGATGCATGTGTGTTTATGTTTTGGTATGTAAATCGATTGATATTCGTAGCCTGTAAGTAGGTCTTTAATCTGGAAAAGAAAACAGGTTCAGATGAACCATAGATTCCAAGATATATTCAGTCAAAGTGGGTTGACCGTTCACAGAAGTTGGTTTTCTGGGTTGCCCAAAAAGCTCAAGAACAGCTGAACCGACTACTTTGACCGACCTGTTTAATCATCTTCTGATTGTTAATTGTTTATGTTTTTGTTATAAATTAGTACTCTGGTATACATACTACATATCTATGATCTTCAAATCAAACAAACAACTCATAGGATTACCGGAATTATTGGTCAAAAGTAGTTGACCGAGCATGACCAAGTTTTCTGGGTTTTCCAGATAACTGAAGAACACGAAGAACAGTTGTTAGCTGTACTTTGACCATCATAAATAGAGATCTTAGAATTACGATTTGTTCATGTTAATGTTATATATATGTACCTACGGTATATAAACTACATGTTACAACAAACAAAACATACATCTACCACGTAATCAAAGTTATTCAAGCCACAAAACCGTTGGCCGGCTTGACCCTTCGCTGCGGGTTACCTGAAACCCAAGAACGACTCGACATTAACTTTGAATCTTTATAATTTCTTGTTAGATATAGATTAAAGCACGCTTATTGCTTGATCTCGCATTATTACATGAGTACTACAACACCAATACTTGCTTCTCCTAACCGAAAATCATTACCAAAACCAATTTATTTAATGGTCAAACTAGCCACTCGACCATTTGAGTAAGTGCGCCTAAAAACTCAAGAACAACACCTAAATGACACTTTTCTGCCTTTGTAGAGCTTTAATGACAGACGTAAATTAAATTTTTAGATATAAATTATAAAAATTAGAAATAATTAATAAAAACAGCTTTTAAAAATTATATTAAATTATTATAAATTATTTTCGATATTTCTACAAAATGTAATAATTTTTTTATTTTATTTAGATATTATTTATAATTAACTTATTAATAAAGTAATTAGAATAATTACTTTTAAATAATAAATAACTATGTAAAAATATAATTCTTTGAAATAAAAATCATAATAAATGATTATAAATTATTTAGTAATATTAAATAATGTTTTTATAAAATTTTAGTAAATATAAATTACTTATAAATAGAAATAAATGGTTTAAAAATTATTTAAAGAATAAATAAATATTTTAAAAATACTTTAAACCTTCTAAAATATATTATAAGGATAATTAAATTATTTAAAAATATAACCAAATTTTATAAAAAAAATTTAGTTCATTTATCAAAGGTATTAAAAGTCAAACCCTATTAAATCTAACCCGGTATTAAATAAATGTTTTATTTGAGTATTGTTATCAATACTAACGTGTTAGATTTATATTCTTGAACGTCAAAGGTACTTAATAGCGTTCGAATAGTATAACTTAACTGATCTATGCTCAGGAAAGTCTTCTATACCCAATTTATTACTTATGCAAAATTTATCAATCCTGTTTATTCACTGAACAAGATTCTATCTTGCTATACTATTGATATAATACACCTATGTTGAATTACCTATTATTGAAAAGTTATTGCTATAGTTCCAGCATGACTAAGAAATGAATTATTTATTCATATGATATTATTTATTGAGCATAAACTGTTGTGTCAAGCCAAATTATTTTGGTAAGGCAATCGTATACTGAAGTTGAGTATCCCGTAAGGGAGCAAAGTGTAGTCAATGAATATATTGACAGTAAATTGTAAGTATAGGTGATATGCATACTCCTAGGATATTGAATAGGTTGATCCCCTATCTCCTATCTGAACAGAATTTCTAAGTCTTTGTGACTGACAGAAAGGATAAAAAAAATTCCAGAACTAGTTGGAATTAGAAATCCAGAAATGGTAACAACTATCAGTCGAAATTTGAATTGTTATAATTCTTCAAATCCTATATTGTTATAAATATACAACTTGCTGAGCATGTCATATCTCACCCTTGCAAATTATTCCCTTTGCAGTTTTAGATGATGATCCTAGAATATCTGGTGTAGATAAAGGGAAGCGTCCCTACATAGATTAGATTATATTCTTGTCTGTATGAATACCTTGTAATAAGAACTTGTTATGAGAATTTTGTAATCGAATCATAATATTATGATATATATATATATATATATAACATCTTCTATTTCCGCAACCGTGTTTTCTTACATATATAGATGTAACGTAAGATGTCTTCTATTCTATTTGAGATCCTTGGTAACTATTTATCTGAGTGAGGGTATTAATAGCATGGACTGTTCATGTTGTTATTAATTCTCTGAATTTCAGATAGATGGTTACTATCGATACGATAGTATATAATCGCATGACATAGACTATACATCCTGGATGAGGTGGTAGTAATATGGAATTTGTTCATGTTATTATCGATACTACGAATTTTGGATAGATAGACACTAGTCACAGATACAGTTCATATATTCAAGTGAGGGTATCCAAATACAGTAATATTTCTCTTGGGAATTACCATCTGTTATGGGATACTGTGAATCTTGAATCTATGGGAATTATATCTGATAATCCCTCTATCTAATGTAATATTTTGAATCAGATACCATGGGTGTATAGATTTAAATGCATTATGTTAATTCTCTGTAAACACCATACCGGATACCACGGGAGTATAGGTATGGGGGTGTTACAAATAGCATCTTGTAACCTTGTGACCAACTCTATTGCATACAAAACATTTAGTGTGATACATGCATATGTGTGTGTGAGAGAATTTATCCTCTATTTGGACTTGTGTGGTTCTTTAGTTATCCTTTTGTGAAACTGATTTTCTTTCTTCCACGTGTCCTTGGGTTTCATAAATAGTGATGAGTGTGCCTTACCTCTACTGTACCTTCCCGGTTTATTCGTAGAGTTGGTCTTACTTCACTCTATGATTCTTCGAGGTTGGTAAGTAGAGATTGGGTTACTCTTCTCTTTTATGAAGCTCATGCCAGCATGAGATCCTTTACTCCTTTAAGTATGAGTGGAAATAGTAGAATAAGGTTAGGCTGGTTCTTCCTTCTGTGAGGATTTCATAAAGGTAATGCTTCTACTAAAACTTGAGGCATTACTAGTGCTAGTTTCCTTTATCTTTTCCACACATGGCTTTGAAGTGGATTCCCCAAAGCCTAGGCCTGTTCTGTCAAATTCATTTCTCTGACTAGAGAGCAAGGAGTCCATGGATGATGAGGATTTGTTCCATGTAGAGATAGTCTTTTCTAGTTCCTCAATTTTAGAGGTTAGATTAGACTCTCTTTATGTATTGAGTTTATTTGTCTGTTTTAAGATCTCATTCTCAGCCTCAAGCTTGGAGAGAAGGTTAGTACTTAGAAGAGTTGTTTCAAGCTCTTCTTGAACTTTCTTTTTCTCCTCTTGAAGAAGAGAATGATCCTTAGACAGAACTCTGAACCAATTCATGTATTGATGTAGATCATTTGTTATGCCATGCAATGCAATTCTCAAATCATTAATGTCTACATCAGGAGAGTTGAAGTCAAATACCTCATCGAGACTTACTTCATCTATGTTAGAATTTTATTTGTCGTTCGCATGTTTGGCCATTAGGCACGGATTAGCCATTTGTGGTTCTTCATCATCTCCAGAATCAAGATTGGAGTCATTGTCTGAATCACTCCATGATCCTCCAGCTACCAGGCCTTTGTCTCTCTTCTGAGGCCTTTTGTTACCTTTGTATTCCTTCTTTGCATGTGATTTCTTCTTTAGTTCTTCTCTGAGAGGTTTGTTGCAGTTGGCAATGAAGTGGATAGGCTTCTTGTAGTTGTAGCATAGATCATTCATTTGCTACTGGCTGCTGTAGTTGTTGACCTTCTTTGGCTTGCTGGTTTTGCCTTGACGCATGAACCTTCTTAGTCTTTTTACCAGCATAGCAAAGTCTTCACCATCGTCTTCGTCATAGTCAGAGTCAATCTCAGTGTTGACCTTGGATGCACTTTCAGTTACTTTGAGAGCAACACCCTTATCCTTCTTTCTTCCTTTTGATAGGGTTTCAGCTCGTTGAGTCAACTCCAGTTCGTATGTCAGGAGATTGCCATATAGCTGTTGAACTGTCATCTCATGAAGATTCTTTGACTCTCTTATAGCAGTGGTTTTGGCATCCCACCTGGTCGGTAGGGCTCTCATGAACTTTATGATCAGATCTTTGTTTGGATAGATCTTCCCATATGCTCGTAGAGAGTTGAGCAGAACGTTGAATCTCTCATAGGTGGAAGTTATGTTTTCTCCTTGAACATGAGCAAACATTTCATACTGTTGTGTCAGGAGTGATTGTTTATTTTCTCTTACTTCTTCCATTCCTTCGTGCATGATGAGCAGTGCTTCCAAAACCTCCTTCGTTGTTTTGCTGTTGACAACGTTTTCGAACAGATCGTCTTCTAAGGATTGAAATAAAATGTTCTTGGCCTTTTTGTCAAGTTGGACAGCTCTATTCTCGTTGTCAGTCCATTCTTCTTTGACTTTGATTTGTATTCTATTTGGATCGTCTGTTGTTGGTGCAAGCTTTGTTGGAATATAGGGCCCATTTTGAACGATCTCAAATAGATCTTCATCTATTGAGTCCATGTATGCTTGCATCAGAACTTTCCAGTTAGCAAATTTATCTTTATTGCACATTGGTGGCTTGTTGCCTCCTCCAGTTCTTGATTCACTTAATTGGTAAGTGTGCCATTGGATCTACTAAAGCTTTGTAGGCTGTATAATAGACCTTGGTCTGATACCAATTGTTAGTTCCTGGAGGCACAATAGTTATCTAAAAAGGGGGTTGAATATATATTTAAAAATATTTTCATTTTAACTTGTTAGTAGATAATGATTAAAACTTTAGTGGAATTAATATTAGTTTTAATCTCCCTTAAGATAGTGAGTTTATGAGAGTGAGGCAGATATAGCAGTTATAGTAAGAATGTAAGAGACACAGCCGTTTTAAGTGGTTTAGAGCACTTAAAACTCCTAGTCCATTCTTTTACTTCTCGAGTAGGAAATCCACTAAGGATGCCTTTTACACTTTCTAAATCACTTAGATTCCTTCTAGACTAGCAGTCTAGTTACTTCTTAGTTCACTCTTAAACTCGTCAAGTTCAGCAGACTTGGCTCTCTTACAGTTCACTTTGAACTCTTCAAGTCCTTCTGACTTGGAACTTTTTCTTCAGTTCATTGGTAGATGTTGAGTTCTTGATGGTTGCTACTCAATTGCTGTTTAAGCACTTGTTCGAAAGAACTGAGTAGCTGAGCAAGCTTTTCTTTTTTCTCAGATCGTAGAGTTGAGCTTTGAGAGTTCTTGTACATTTTTGTTCAATGCTTTCTTACATCTCTCATCTACTTGATTTGCATATATGTGATCTTGAAAACTATCCGTTGGATCCATCCGTTGAAGCATTAAATGTGTTTGACCTTACTGTTCTTTGATGGAGACTTTTCTGTACATCTTCTGAATTGCATCCTGGCCCACTGACACAGCAGACTGCTTTCTCACCTAACACCTGAAAAGGTATTTCCCCCTTACCAATGGTACTTTCCTTAGATTCTTCAATAAGCTTCTTTGTTGCATACTAAGGATATTTCTTATGTCTTCGGGACTAGTGAGTACTACAACGTTTAGAATCCATTCCTCATATGTTGGAGTTTGTCTCCACATAAATCGTGAGGCTTGATGCTTCTAACACAAGACATATGAGACTCTATGATTTAGATCGTGGTACTCTATGATTCAGAACGGGATACTCTACGATTCAGATCGTGGTGACCTTTCGCCTTGGTGCTTGGTCTGATACAATCAGCCGAGAGCACTACGATTTCCCTTAAATATTTGCACAATACGATCTTCGCTTGCTTGAGTTGTAAAATCTACGTTTCCGAGAGCACACTACGATCTCTGAGTTGGCTCGGCAAACGTTGGGACCACTCTACGATTTCCGAAGAGGCTCTTCAAGGCAGGCACACTACGATTCTTGAAGCTCCACGTTTTTGCCTTGACTTCTGCAATCTTGATCAGATTGATGCACTACGAATTCTTCGAAGCCTATCTATTATATCTCAAGATCAACCTAACAGCTTTGATCTTTATATCTATACATTTATTTTCAGAATGATACACATTAAGAGCTTAGATCAACCTAACAAATTTGATCTATCACTAAGTCCTTGTACATATATTCCTTGAAGGACTTTACAAATAATCATGAGCATTTATATTTAAACCAATGCACTTCCTGTTAAATTACACTAACTATTCTGAATTGTTAATCAAGAACACTTCAATATTTATGACCATCTCCTGATATATCTTAAATAAATCAACTTAAATCCACAGATGATAAAATTAAGGTGAACATCCCAGTTAACTAATTCACTATATTCATATGTGAATTACTATTAAAAACGATTTAAAGGACAGGTTCCCTATCAGATTACATGCGGCGTAAAGTTGTATCAATATCCTAAACACAAATCATGAATTCCATCGTCATGCAGAAAACACAATCATATGATATTATGATCAGATCTAAATCTATACTTCATCTCCCGAATTCATATAAATTATCAAGGTAATTGTAAAGCCCCCAAACTCGGGTACTTGAAACCCAAACTCGGTGCTTCACGATTGTAAGACCCCGAATTTTATGAAATAAAAGTATTCAATTTTTCAATTCAGTAAATGATTAAATTGATAAAAGTTTAAAGTTAAGGGTGATATATATAAATTTTTCAAAATACGCAAGTGGTTATAGAATATTCTTGTTGTCGGGGAATATTCGTTTGGTCGTAGAATATTCTTGTTGTCGGGGAATATTTGTACGACGCCGCAGTCATTTGTGGGCCCCATAACGAATAAATGTCGAATGAAGAAAACGACAAAAATTGAGTTTTTATAAATAACTACAGTAGTTGTTACCAATTAACAATTTGTTGGAATACCTGTGGTTAAAATACGAATCTGGCGTGTTTGCATAAAGAGCATATGGTATTATTGCAAAGATTATTGAATTATTGATCCTTACGTAAGAAGGCACTACTAAATAATTGTTACAGTAGTTACTATTCAATATTTTATTTTATTGATTCAATAATTGTTGCATTGATATTTTATATTATTGTGGTTTCAATAATTGTCATTGCACAGTATTTCTCCATTATCAGATCAATAATTCATATTATTTGAATAATATTATTAGATAGCATTATTGGCAATGTCTAAAAATTTATGTCAAGGAGGGGTTTGGTCACCTAATTGCGCACTAGTAAGGAGAAATCCTTATCGGAAAGTCCCCTCTTTCCTGGGAATGGCCTGGTTGTCATAATTGTGATTCTGTAATATTATTTGTGAATAATTAATTATTGATTTATATGATAAGAAAATATTTATTTGATGTGGATATAAATGATGGATTTATTTATGTGGTTATAAATGAAGGAATTAATGTTGAGGTATTTTATCAATATTTTGTCAGATTGGAGGTATTAAAAGATCAAGTTTGTTCTTACAAAACTCTATTGTGTGAGTTATAATTTTTAATTCAATCGTTGGATCGCTTTTGATTTTTGGATATGTTATACATATATAAGTTGAGTATATGTTCACAAATTTTGAACCGTTAAAAATGAGCGTATAATTTGTTATGAATTTTAAAATTGATTGATTCGGAAATTAGGTTATAAATAATTTTGGTGGAAAATTCTAGAATTGGTGGGCCCCACTTTTGGTTGGTGAGAAATGTGCTCAATTGAATTTTTAAATGTCGTGGGTGGGAATAGTAGCAGGTAAAGCCATCAGGTTGCAGGTTAAGTCTGCTTCGGCGTGCTAACATTTTCCTATAAATAGAGGGCTAAATTAAAATTGAAAATCACACCCGAAACAAGTTTTCTCTCTTTCTCTCTCTAGATTATC
Source organism: Panax ginseng (assembly GCA_020205605.1). Taxonomy (NCBI): domain Eukaryota; kingdom Viridiplantae; phylum Streptophyta; class Magnoliopsida; order Apiales; family Araliaceae; genus Panax; species Panax ginseng. Next base: position 82,075,365 of record CM035142.1, on the reverse strand, counting down.
GAGTGTATTTTGTGAGTATTTAGATACTTGGTGAGTTGTTATTCTTCAGTGCAAGTTTTCTTCAGCGTCATATCTGATATCCAGTCAGAAGTGCTGCTCTTTTGAGGTAAGGGATAGTAAGGGATAGTAAGGGATAATAAGGGATGTTATTTTCTTTCTAATGATGTTATTCTTTCAATATCATTATACTGAAATATTGGCATGGATTTTATTATTGAATTTTTACCCTTTTTGAGTCGGGGTTACTATTCACGTATACGACACTATTCACGTATACAGCACTATTCATGTATATGGCACTATTTACGTATATGACATTATTTATGTATACGGTACTATGTACAAATATGGAGTACTATTCATGAGTTACTATTCATCAATTACTATTCATGAGTTACTATTCACGGGTACTATTCATGACAAAATTGGTTTCTTTTTCTAACCAAATTATAGTTGATTTATGAATATTACTCTTGAGATTAAAACTATATGTTGATCATATTATTTTTATTATCATATATAACATTTTTATAACCCTAATGATGATATTTCTCTTTGACTTGAGTGTAAAGATGGGTAGATTTTTGGTATGATCATGACGATGGGTTCTCTTTGGCCAGTAGTGCAAAGTTGAATTGTTGACTGGTATAATCATGACCATTGAATTTATAATTGAATATCTTTAGCTTAAGTGCAAAGGTGAAATGATCAACATGGTTATAATTGTTTATATAAATTCTGAAATGATTATATATTTATTTGAGATATTAATATATTTGACCTGCAGTGCAAATATGAACTATTGAGGAATATCTTTGGCCTGTAGTGCAAAGATGAATTGTTGATGAATATCTTTGGCCCGTAGTGCAAAGATGACTTGTTGTTGAACATCTTTGGCCCGTAGTGCAAAGATGGTCTATTGATGAATATCTTTGGCCCGTAGTGCAAAGATGAAATTGTTAGTATGATTATAAACAGGAACTGTGATTTGGTATAACCATGATATTTGATGTTTCAGGTAAAGACATGTGATGAAAATTATCTTAAATCCGGATGCGAAGAGAAATTTAGAATCACAATTATGATTATGAGTTATTCATATGATTCGGACCGTAATCATTGATTGATGTTACAGAGGATAAAACATTGTTGGTGGATTTTTAACAGAGAAGATAATAGACTTTTATGGTCTATTTGACTCTTCTAATGGATTGCTCGTTACCGCAACTAGGGTTGAAAAATTTTATCATCTACCATATGTTCTAAATCTCTAATTTATTACTGATGGAGGCTATTGATAATTTAATTATCTTTAGTCATGATATATTTTTATTGAGCTAGTTGTGCTCACCCTTTTGCTTCACAATTCCTTTCGGGTAATAAAAGTGTAGGAATTTGGGTCGAGTGGGGATAAACAGGGAATAGAAGCGGTGGTCTCATATTTGTTGAGGGTGAGGTGAACCCAACGTTGGAAGGGTGTTTTATCACTATCATACAAGATGTCTAATGACATACAACCTCGTATCATCATAAGACAGGGATGTGCTCATCCACTTGCTAAGTATATTTACGAGCACTACCTATATAATCTTGGTGTTTGTTTGAAGTATAATTCTCATTTAGAGACAGTGGAGATAATGATATGTCAAGAGAAGACTCACCATTGGGAAGAATATGATAGTAATCTTCTCGTTTTTCTTTGGGGTCTATTGGGTCAACCAAGGATAATTCTGTGGCCATATGATATCTATCATAACCTAGACGCATGGCCTCCCATGTACGAAGGTTTCCTTGAGCACTTCCAAATGATTCTAATTTCTAAAAAAGTTTTTGACTATACCTTTATGTAAGGTGTCAGTGTGACGTGTTATCCAAGGTTGGGATGAGTGTCACAGTTGGTATATATTTGTATCCAAACTCACAGCATATGTGTTATTGTATTTTGCACAACAATTGTTGTAATAAAGTTGTAGTTGTTTTCTGTACTATGTATTTGGCGACTCAGAATGGGTTGGATGGAATGGACCTATTTTGGGGTCGTCACAACGATACCATTTCTATGAGCAGAATAATACTAATAATAATAATAATAATATAAAAATCCAACTTAATTTATATTTATCAGAGTCTAATCCCAATTACGCAACCTTAACTATAATTCTTTACATGATATATAATACATATCATTGTCTATATATTGTCTAACTATTATAAAAGACACCATTAAACATGTTTTGTTTGCTTTCCTTTTCACTTATTCTTGTCTGAACCTTCGGGTTGATCATGCCTAGCTGAAAACATTTACATTTAAGCAAGGATGAGCATTTGGGTGCCCAGCAAGTAATAATAATTATGAATATAATTAGCTGAAAGAAATAAAATGCTTTCTTTGTACATCACTTCTACAACGAATTTATAGTTGTGAAGTAAACTGAACCGATAATAACAACATAACAATTCTATCTTAAATTTTTGAAACTACGTATTGACTATATATACAGGTATTAATCGACAGATTATGAACATTTTTTTTAGATTTCGCTAAGGTTTAGCAGAACTTCATCTGCAAACCGTCATAACTTACGGGCGTTAGGTTGTACTTCCCATAGGCCCTTTATTGATCAATACTACATTACAAGAACGATAGGATCGTTTTCACTGTCACTTAGGCATATAAAAGTTTTCCCGTGATTGGGATGTTCATACTTAGTCTGGAATCCGAACCAAAACAATTTGATTTAATACAAAAAGGTTTTATCATATTCAACGATATTTTGAAATTTGTGTCTAGCTGGTCAATTAGCTTGGACATATATATATATATATATATATATATATATATATATATATCAACATGTGATTAAACTACAATGATTATTCAAGTGGGGACACTTGTTTAACCATATTTTGAAATTAAGGAACAAAATATATATATGAGTTATATAATATAATATCATGTTGATAAACAATGATCGAATATAATATATATTATAATAGGGTTAATAATCTAGTACAATAATAATATAATTCTGAAACTTCTTACTCATGTCCATTGCATAAAGAAAATGTAAAGGTAGGATACTTGCCTGATGCACTGCTTACAGTTCGTAACTTAGTTCTATCTTTATATAACACCTATCAGTAATAAGATCATTTGATCGATTAGAATAACATACCATAACACATAGCACTGCTTATTGCAGTCAGCACATAACCTAATCACATTGTCACATATGTTCCACAACCATTGAATCACCAATAAACACATATCAAATCAAATTATCTAAATCCGAGATCAATTTCGAAACATAAAAATTCATCGAAAGCGGCTTTATCGAGTAATTATCGAGTCTAAGACTCTATCCTGTAGTTCAATATCTGTAAGTATCAGTCATATTATTTTTAAATGACTTATAATAATTTTTTTAAATATTTATTATAATTAATCATGAATTTTCAAACATCAAATCATTATTAAATGAAATATTAAACAATTCTATTATCATTAATATTTAATTAATATTAAACTATTAATGAAACCATTGCTAAAATGTTAAAGTTATTTATAATAACTCAAAATACTTTTAAAGTATTAATATTACACTTAAATAATTTTAAAATATTTAAAATCATTTTTAAATGATTACTATTAATGTTAAAATATTCTTGGATTCTCTATCAAAATATTAAAAGTCATTAATTATAACTTAAAATATTTTTAATTCATTAATATCCTTATTAAATGAATTTTAAATAAATAAATCCATTTTTAAATTATTTATTTAATATAATTATTAAATAAACTTAATATCATTTATTATTAAATTAATATCATTAATATTAAATTATTAATGAAATTATCCTTTAAATATTAAAAGTTATAATTTATAACTTAAAATATCTTTAAAACACTTTATTATCATTTAAAAATGATTTTTATAATATTAAAATCATTTTTAAACTAATTTATTTAATATAATTATTAAATAACTTTAAAATCATTAATAGTAAATAATTAATGAGTTTTATCTTTAATATTGAAAGTTATATTTTATAACTTAAAATACTTTTAAAATCTTTATTTTCATTTAAAATGATTTTTCTAATATTAAAATCATTTTAAACTAAATCTAATATCAATAATATTAAATAATTAATATTTTTCATGACAAAATATCAAAAGTTATATTTTATAACTTAAAATATTTTTATAATCTTTAAATCATTAATTCTATTTTTCATAATTTATTTAATATATTCAATAAATAACTTAATTATCATTAATATTAATTAATTAATGAAATTCATCACAAAATATTAAAAGTTACATTTATAACTCAAAAATATTTTAAAACACTTTATTCATATTTAAAATGATTTTTATAACATTAAAATCACTTTTCTCTAATTTATTTAATACACTAATTAAATATCATTAATATTCAAATAATTATAAATATTAATGAAAATGACCCAAATAATTAAAAGTTATTTTCATCATTTAAAATAATTTTAAAACCATTTTTATAATTTTTAGAATTTATTTTCTATTTTAATCATTTTTAAATTCGGAAAATAAAATTAAAGCTGTCATAAAAAGCATATATATGCGAGTAACTCGTATATAGGTGTTCTTCATGTTCTTGGCCAAACCCAAAACCTTCAAGTCAGAGTTCGAGTTGCTAAGTTTGACCGGTTCTAGATCTGTGGTTATCAAGCTTCTAGGTTTACTAATATATTGATATTGTAGTATAAATGTTGCACTACCATTATAAATCGATTTCATGGTCACAACACAACAGATAAAAAGAGATCTAGACTTCAGAACATCTAGTCAGAATCTGTTTATCATTTCTGGGTTTTTCAGAAATGAAGAACAGTCCGAGTTGGCTACTTATAATCTTAATAATTTGCAACACATGAACCATTTTTCTGTTCTTAGACTTTTAGGTTGTAGACAACATAACAAGTTATGGATCCATTACAAAATTTCACCATAACAACAATAAAGTAAGCAGATCTTGATCGGTCAAACCTTGTCAGAAGTCACGCTCTTGAGTTTTCTGGGTTACCCAGAAAACGCAAGTCGTGAACATTATGCTTGGTTTGACCATCCAATAAATCTAATTTGTTTGACATATAAGCTATATAAAAGCATTAATATATAGTAAAGATACCATACTATAACATGAATACAGAAACAAACACAAATCATCAACAACGTGCAAGATCCGTTCCCCTAAACCTCCTGTCAGAGCCTCCTGGGCACGATCTGGGTTTTCCAGAAATTGAAAGTCATGCTCGGTCAACTATGTTTGACCAGCCATAACTTATAATTTGTACATGCTATGGGTTTGATTCGAGTTCCAGAGGAAAGACCTCATAACATACTTCAAGATCAAACACTTAAACAACAAATACCATAACCAGGTAGAGATCTAAGGCCACTGACATTCGTTGTCAGAATACAAAATAACTTTTTCCCATATTTTTGAAATCTTCAAATCTGAGCTTATAGATGTTATGGATCGATCATCTATCAACCCAGATCATCTATACACACTACATATAACATGTTTTAACACAAAAACACTACATCTAACAGAGGATCAAGGTCGAATTTTTCAACTAGGGTTTATACCTTTATGCTTTGATTTCTGGAATTTGGGCTTCTGATTTGTTTTGGGTGATGGTGGGGCTCGGTTTTGGGACTGGTACACTTCAATATTTCGTAGGTTTTGATAGAGAGAGAATTGGTTGAGAGCTTGGAAATGAAATGAGCTTAATGGCACACTTTCTCTCTCCAAATAACTTATACAATAATTTGGTGCAATGAATGATCTGATATTGCTGGCAATAATGGACTGAGTTGGTGAGATATACATCAATTGTCAAAATTATTTGGTCACCAACCCACATTTTGGCAAGATTGACAAGTTATCTAAATAAATAAATGAAAAGGGCATTTTGGCCTTTTGTAATATAATTTTAATGGCATTTTGGGCAATTGGCAAACCCTTAGGGTTTAACCCTAAGGTTTTCCAACAATTAGCTTTCTAGAATTTCATTTTAGATTTTAAGTAAAAATAAAATAAATTAGTTTCTAAAAATAGAAAATTAGGGTTTTATAATTAGATTAGATTTCTAATTACATTATACAGAAACATTAGGGTTTAAAATCAATAATTATAATTAATCTTGCTAATTTAGCAATTAGGGTTTATAATTAGTAAATAGGTTTTAAAATTACTAATTAGGGTTTCTAATTATTAATTTAGGGTTCTAATCATTTGAATTTTAAATTACTAATTAGGTTTTCCCTAATTAGCAATACTATCAATCGTACATGATATTAATCATATTAACACAATTCCTGACTGAGCAAAACTCCAGTTTAGGTTTCAAATTAGGGTTCTAGATATTAGAGTTTTATAATTAGGGTTTTCTAAATATTAATTAGGGCTTCTAGATTTTAATTAGGGTTACCTAATTAATCATATAATACGTAATATAAATCACATCACACAATCATTACACAGTCATGGATCTCCCATTTGAATTTCCCAATAGGGTGAAACAAATTAATGCTAGGATTTGGTCATGACACAACATAATTGAGCCACCATTATCCCCTAACGCACGCATACTCTGAGTACATATTTATAAAGATTTGAAAAATTAAAATATAATTAATATTATATTATTATTCTCATCCCTTGATAAAAATCCAAAATTAGGGTTTGGATTCCATATCTAGTTTATTATTCATATTTAACATTAGTAATTAAGTTAAAATAATTAACTTAATTAAACTAGCATAAATTCATATATTAAAATAGATTAATTATTATACTAATTTTAATAATCATTTCATATATTATTTAAATAATATATAATTATATTTTCATGGAAAATAAATAATAAAAACATTTCTACTATAAAATTAATTATTAAAAGAATAAACTTTATAATAGTCAATAATTCTAAAATAAAATTATTTGTAAACATTCATGTAATAAATATATTTTATTTATTACATAATTACATACACACATTATCTTGTACAAATCCTCATCCTTAAAATAAAATAAAAAAATTATACGCAAAATTTCTGATTTATTTATATAGAAAATATTGTGTTGTTACAGTAATTATTGATCAAATAATTAAACAATTATTCACAAATTAAAATAGACAATCCCATAATAATTAACAAAACTAACAAGGAAGTATATCAATAAAAGTTATGCAGTAAGATCCATTGTATTCTCAAATAGAAATTAGTTCATGATTGAATTAAAATCCATAATCCAAAATTGATAAAGCATTCAAAATACAAAGAAAAATATAAGGAAGAGAATAGAATCTATAGACGAAATCCTTGAGTCTCTCCTTCAGCTCCTGCCCTGAATCCTTCGTGCTAGCCAATTCCTTCAAATCTCCAATTTTGAATATCAAACTAGGATTTTAAATCCTAAATCTAATGGAGAATCTCTCTATATCCTTGTATCTTAGTCTCCCAATTTATTTATAGCTTTAAGTCCCTTTAAAGTTAGCCCCTTAGCAGAATCCTATTCAGAATAGAAATTAGTCTCCTTTCCTTTTATAGATATAAGTCTTCTCCAAGTCAACTTCTCATACAATCCAATTCTGATAGAATTTTTCCTTAGAACCCCCATCACAATTAGGCTTAACGTCTCCAAAATATAGTACAAATCACAAATACTTGATTCAATTGGGAAGAAATTTTCGTCCACTTCCTGACTCCCAATGCCCCAGCATTCAAATCCTTCACAAAACGAATGCCCCAACTTCAACTTAAACTTATTTATGAAACTGCCACTACTTGCCCAAAAGTGTCAGATTTTCCCTTTCAGCTGCATTAACCTACAAAATACATACTAAACAAATAAAATGTACTAAAATACTTAAAAATAAATAAAATATTAAGTCTAAAAATACCTAATTCATTGGTATATTACCCACTCATCAAATACCCCCAAACTTAAACAATTGCTTGTCCTCAAGCAATGCAAATAACTAAAACAAAATGAATGCAACTAACTCATTACATGAAAAATCAGCTCAAACACGATTCAATACTGATAACCTTAAACAATCTCAAAGATCCTTAAACACAACTCAAATGAATGTTCAAAATCAAACACTAGTTAAAATTTAAGTATCATCAATTCAATTTATCTCTAACCCACAATGTGTGTGTGTGCATCAACATGTCAATCTCACCATAAGTAAATAAAACTTATAAATCTTAAAGCTCAAAGACAGATAACGCAAATATAAGACATTCATTAACCCTCTATAGATTAGATACCCCATATTTCAAAAATATTTTATTATATACCCTTTTTTGTTTTTTTTTTATACTCGACTAGTGCAATGTCTAGTTTTCTTAGGCTTTTCAATGTTACCCATGTAACGAGCTTTCAACCAATACTCCCAAACCAGATGGATTTATGGTACTAGGTGTTAAGACACCCATACCGATCTAATAACCCAAATTTCAAAGGCCACAAAACTAAACTAGCCAAGTATTTATTTATTTTGACTTGTGCAATGTTAATCTTTATTAGGCTTTTTAAAGTTACCCGTGTAGCAAACTGAGAGACACAAAATTAATACATTTTAATATTACCATATTTATTATTTTATATGCTCATTTTATTTAACTAATACATTTTATTTTATTTTGTAGGAGATAACATTTGGAGCAAATAAAGGATTTATATCTAACCTTTAAAAATTAAAAAGGACTCATAGAGGATTACCATATAGAGATGGAAGTCAAGAAAGAAAGAAGAGAATGAAGGGAATAAAATTGTCTGAGTTCAATGAACCTAAATAAATGCACAAATGTATTCTCTCTATAAATAGTCCTCTTGTTTTAGAGAGAATGACACCACTTATTATTTTCTTTTCCTTAGTTTTTTCGCTGGTGTAGAAGGGAGTAAGATATTTAGAGCTTTTGTCTTTTCTCTTATTCCAATCATGTGTGGTATTACTGTCAAGGAGTATTTGTAAATTTCTTTTATTGATATAATAGAAATTCTCTTTTTAATTATTTTTCTTATTTCTTGCAAATAGTAGTACTAATATTCTTTGTTTTTGTTTTTAATTCCATGGCTAGCTAAATTTCTAATACCTAGGATGATGATGAAATTAGGTATTTCATAATACTATTCTCTTTCGTTCCGAAATTAATGCCTAATTATTTTTACCTTCATATTTTCCTTCGCATAAATTGCATATGATTCTTATATTGATTGCGTGATTTTTATAAGTTATAGTTAATCTGTGAATTTTTCATAACTTATGTTTGCCCATATTAATTATATGAATAATTATTTTTAAAGGGAAGGGAAAATAATTTGGGAATTGATTTAGGAAATAAGAAATTTTTTATTATGTTAATATTTAGTGGATTCCAATTCCTAGGTATCTTTTCTCGTTATTTATTATATTAATATTTTTGTTTCTAATTTGCCTAAAATATTAATTAGGGATATATTAAAGAATTGATCTAGTCTTTGTGGTTCGACCTGCACTTGCCAAATCTACAATAGACGTTGTGCACTTGCAGTACATATTTTTATCACATCAAGTTTTTGGCGTCGTTGTTGGGGACTAGACTTATTTTTATATTCCTTAATTTTTATTTAGTCGAATTATTTTTTTTTTCTTCTTCCATTTTTTTTTCAAGATTATCGAAGCGGATCAACGGTGGGGAAAGACAAGATTATTGATGCGCTTTTCCTGGTATTTTATCTTAACTAAAAAACAAAAAATATTAAAAAAATAAGTAGCTTAGTTTTTTTTATTAGTTAGAAAACTAATTGTCGCATTCATCCATTCACTCACGTAGAGCACATCCTGTTAGGTTTTTTATTTTTATTTTTTGTCAAATATAAGCTGTGGTGATTGCTAGAGGATTGAGGTACGTCAAAATTTCTCCTTCTTTCGTAATTCACATAGTTTTAGGACACTTAATTTGTTTATAGTTTTTCTTATTTGTGCATTTTTATCTTTAATCTAACATTAAGGGCACAACCTCTAACAAGATAAGGTGTGGATTTCATCACCCTTCCTTGGCCCACAAACAACTTAATTTGCATTTTACATAACCATTACCTAATAAAATCAAGTAAACGTTTACCCCTAGGACTCTCGAGCTTAATTAGGACAAGAAACTCCAATAGGAGTCTGAATTTTAAATTAATCAAACTACTGGTGTCTATGCAGGTGGTTCAAAAGGTAAACACCTAAAGATTGTGTGGTTATTCAATTAGTCACTGTATCTACGGAGAGACTCCCACCTTTCTTACACTTACCTGACTAGTGGTATGATTAATTTTGAATTTGGTGGACCTTGCGTTGTAACTTGGAACAGTTAGGAGCTGTCTAGATTTTATTTAGGTAAACTTTAGAAGTAATTTTTTGTATTTTTTATTTTTTGTGCTTATCTGCTTATTTACTAAATAGTGTATGCAAAAAGTGTGGATTAGGGACAAAACATCCCGATTAGTGAGAAAAGTTGATTTTTTGAATTTCACTTTAAAAGATCTCACTTTAAGAAAAATGGAGGGCGCCATAAACTATTTCTTTAAGGGATCGATGTTATCCTTCCCACTCTGCCCAACCTTCATGCATAAGTCTACCACCGGTAAATGGTAATAATTTTGAACTTAAATCGCATTTCATAAATATGTTTCCAAGGTTCACTGGTATAGAAGATCCATACTTATTTATTAAGGAAGTTGAGGAAGTTTGTGCCTTATTGAAAATTCAAAATTTATCTAATGACTCAATTAGGCTAAGATTTATAATATTTGCTTTAAAAGATAATGCCAAAAAGTGGTTATATAGCCTACCAAATAATTCCATATCAACTTGGGAGGGATTTGTTGTTACATTTCTAAAAAATAATTTCTAAATTATAAAACTGCTAAAATTAGGACTGCAATTCATCAATTTTGCTAACTTGAAAAAGAGTCCTTTTGGAAATATTTTGATAGATTTAAAAATTTGTTATCCTAGTGCCCACACCATGGAATTGAGAAATGGAGATTGTGTCAAATTATTTACGAAGGTTTAGACTATCCCACTAAAATAATGTTAGAGTCAACGTGTCAAGAGGATTTTTTGTATAATGATGAAGAAAAGGCTTGGGAGTTTTTAGAAGACTTAGCAGAAAAAACCATGCAATGGAAACCACCCGAGAGACCGATAAACCTAGTTCATCTAGGGGTGTACATATATTTGACAATTCAATTGTTACCGAAGCTAAGTTGGCTGGTGTACTTAAAAGACTTGAAGCTTTAGAAACTAGGGGACAATCACACGTGAACCAAGTCTCAACACCAACACCTTTGTGTCTAAGGTGTAATTAACCAAGCCATGTGATTGAAGAATGTTCTAGAGTCATGCCCCAACCTGAAGAATATGAACAAGTCAATGCAATGTTTCAAAGACCTGGGAATGACCCATGTATTTATAATCTAGGTTGGAGAAATTATCCTACTTTTGCATGGAACCAAGGACCCTACCCAAAAAATTCTTCAAATCGGGTCAATCTGTCTCTAAATCAATCTTTTCAACCTTACCAAAAGATAAATCCTGGTTCGTACCAAAATTCAAGTTCAAAAACCCAATATCCACCAGGTTTTTCTAATGAAAGTGAGAAGAGACTTAATGCTTTAGAGAGGACCATAGAAACTTTAATGAAATCTCATAATAATTTCATGTAAAACACTAATCAAGCATTATCTAATCTAGAGATCCAAATGAGTCAATTGGCCACTATAGTTAGTGAAAGAAAGAAGGGTAAGCTTCCTAGTCAACCCGAGACCAATCCAAAATTTCCAATCCCTAATCAAAAACCTTATCATGCTAATTCACTTGAAAACAACCAAGTCAATCATGTGAATTCTATAATTTCTTTAAGGTCTGGAAATTATTTTAATAATCATGATGGCATTGATAATGAAGAAGAGAAAATTTTTAATGTTGAATCTAACAATCCATCTTCAAAGTCAGCCCAGCCTGAAAAGCCCACAAACTCTGAGTCAGTAGGTCCATCTACTAAGCTTGTGTCAAAAAATGATCAAACCACATCTTCTGAATAAATGAAAAAGTTTTTAAACCAAAAGCCCCATTCCCTCAAAGACTTATTTCAAATAAGCAGTCATCCCAGTTGGACAAAATTCTAGAAGTGTTCAAATAAGTGAAAATTATTATTCCCCTTCTAGATGACATTCAACAAGTTCCCTTATATGCTAAATGTCTAAAGATTTGTGCACAAACAAAAGAACCACTCATGTTCCTAAGAAAGCTTTTCTAACAGCCCATGTTAGTTCTATCTTGTCATGCTAAGTCCCTGTAAAATATAAGGACCCCTGTTGTCCTACTATTTCATGCATCATAGGTGACACCTTAATTGAAAAAGTTTTACTTGATTTAGGAGCTAGTGTGAACCTTTTACAATTTTCTATGTACCAAAAATTGGGCTTAAGGGAGCTGAAAAAGATAAGTGTCACACTCCAACTAGCTGATAGTTCTATTAAAGTGCCAAAGGGAATTGTTGAGGATGTACTCAATAAGATTGGAAATTTTGTATTCCCTGTTGACTTTGTTGTTCTTGAAACCTAGCCTGTTGTCAATCCCATGGGTCAAATTCCTGTCATTTTAGGTAGACCATTTCTAGCAACCTCTAATGCGTTAATTAATTGTAGAAATGGACTAATAAAATTGACATTTGGAAACATGACAATTGACTTAAATGTGTTTAATGTGGGAGAGCAACCTAGTGATTTGTTTGACCAGTCCGTTGAAGTGAACATGATTCAAAAAATGTTGGGAAATGAACTTATAGGGGAAGATGAAATTATTAACTTTTGTCAAAATTATTTTGGTCAAAATTGGGATGAAACTGAATACTTGAATGAGGTCAATCAGATGTTGGACTCCACAGCCCAAAATTCTTTTATAGTAGAATCAAGTTTAACACATTTTGAGCATTTTCAAGAGAACCAAATTGACCTTAAATCCTTTTATGATCATTTTAAGTCTATATTGGGTCCATCTGAAGCGCCTTCTAAAAACACTAAATGTGATTTAACAAATGAACCAAAGGTAGTGGACAATGGTAATCTTTCATATTTAGATAATAAGATCATATCTCCCATTTCTGATAATGCATGTGTTAATCCATTGGTGCCTAAACATCTTGCTATAACAGTTATTCAAAATGATGAAAATGTTTTAGTGTCCCTTGGTAATGAATATGGATGGAAAGTTTGGATAGATTTTATGAAGTTAGAATTTTTCAAAAGGAACAATCATTTGTCGTTATAATTCCCTGACTCAATTTTAAAAGAATCAGTCGGGTATGCTCACAATTGTTCTTTTGTTGCAAATTCTAATTATTTCAAATTACCCAAACCTCCTGAAAATCATACGAAATCCACTCTAGGTTGTCTGTTTGTATCACTGATCATTTACAGTCGCATAGTTTTTAGGATGCATAAAATTTGTAGATATATGTACATTTGTTTTCTTTCTCACCACATTTTCTTGCAGAACAAATGCCCCACATACAAGATACAATTTTTTAATATCTTTGTTCTATTTATTTCATTTGCATACATTGAGGACAATGCATGATTTAGGTATGGGGGGGAGTTTGTTTGTATTATTGTATTAGATTTTTTTTCTTTTTAGGAAAAATAGTAAAAAACACAAAAACATAAATAAAAAAAATTGTTTGACTTTTTACGGATTGAATTAATTCTAATAAGTGTTTGTGGAGCAGAACTCATGAGTAAGATTGAAAAATTTAGAACTCTTAAATTTTTGATAAGATATGAAATCTTAGTTCAAAACACTATTTGGATTAAAATGAATTTTATAAGCATTTTTACACAACACATTGACACTAACTCTTAGTTGTGGATATAAACTATGATTCGAGCAATTTCAAAAAAAAATAAAAAATTGAAAAAAAAAGTTGAAAATAAAGAAAGAAAAATAAATAAATAACTGCTTCAATTTCCATTGAACAAAATAACTGGGTATCCAAGCATCGATATTCACGCTGAAAGTGTGATGGATAAAAGCAGCTTGACTAGTCAAGTTTTGTGGCCTTTGTTACTCGAGTTAGTAAGCCCTTAGGTGTGTCTCTACACCTAGTTTCCTAAAGCCAACTGGTTTGGGAGTCATTTGTCCAACACTCTACATAACTCTGAAAAACCTAAGAAAATGAGACATTGCACAAGTCAAGAAAGAAAAAAAAAGAAAAATGATTTTGCTTGATTTTCACGGTAAAAATCCTTACTAAGAGTTACATCATATGCACATACATGCATTGCATGGAATTGATTTTTTGAAGGATGATATCTAAAATAAAGATTGAGTATTTTTGATAAAGTGAAAGTGTGATTTTGAATTTAATCTTGATTATGTATAATGTTTATAGATAATTAGAAGTTTTATTTCAATTTCATAACTTGTTGAACTCAAAAATATTTTTGAATTTTGTGGGTAGATTCAATACAAACCCTCATAAGACACAACTCGTCCACTCGGGGTAGCCTTATGGTTTAAAGGCTTGTTGCACATGCTAAGTGCAATCTTGTTTCCTATGAAAATGGGGTAGTGTAATTTTTATTTTAATTTTAATTTTATTTTTAGTTATTTTACTCGAGGATGAGCAAAAGCTACGTATGGGGGTATTTGATAGACACGTAATTAATACATTTTAATATTCCCATATTTATTATTTTATATGCTTATTTTATTTAACTAATAAATTTTATTTTGTTTTGTAGGAGATAACATTTGGAGCAAATAAAGGATTTATATCTAACCTTTAAAGATGAAAAATGATTCTTAGAGGATTACCATATAGAGATGGAAGTCAAGAAGTAAAGAAAAGAATGAAGGGAATACAACTGTCCGAGTTCAATGAACCTAAATAAATGCACAAATGTATTCTCCCTATAAATAGGCCTCTTGTTTTAGAGAGAATGACACCACTTGTTATTTTCTTTTCCTTAGTTTTTT
The DNA here is from genome assembly GCA_020205605.1 of Panax ginseng. Lineage (NCBI taxonomy): Eukaryota > Viridiplantae > Streptophyta > Magnoliopsida > Apiales > Araliaceae > Panax > Panax ginseng. Next base: position 82,060,287 of record CM035142.1, on the reverse strand, counting down.
CACTAGTGTAGAAGGGAGTAAGATATTTAGAGCTTTTGTCTTTTCTCTTACTCCAATCATGTGTGGTATTACTGTCATGGAGTATTTGTAAATATCTTTTATTGATATAATAGAAATTCTCTTTTTAATTATTTTTCTTATTTCATGCAAATAGTAGTACTAATATTATTTGTTTTTGTTTTTAATTATATGGCTAACTAAATTTCTAATACCTAGGATGATGATAAAATTAGGTATTTCATAATAATATTCTCTTTTCATTCTGAAATTAATGTCTAATTATTTTTGCCTTCATGTTTTCCTTCGCATAAATTGCATATGATTCTTATATTGATTGCGAGGTTTTGATAAGTTATAGTTAATTTGTGAATTTTTCATAACTTATGCTTGCCCATATTAATTATATGAATCATTATTTCCAAAGGGAATGGAAAATAATTTGGGAATTGATTTAGGAAATAAGAAATTTTTTTTATTATGTTAATATTTGGTGGATTCTAATTCCTAGGTATCTTTTCTCATTAATAGTTTCCGTTATTAATTAATAGTTTGCATAATTTAGTTAATAAATCTCCTCCACCATTTTTGTTTCTAATTTGCCGAAAATATTAATTAGGGATATATTAAAGAATTGATCCAGTCTCTGTCGTTCGACTTGCACTTGCCAAATCTAAAATAGACGTTGTGCACTTGCAGTACATATTTTTATCACATCACGAACTTACAACTAACGACTCTCAAACCAATTGGCTTCAGGGCGCTAAGTGTAGAGACACTCCTAAGGGTGTACTTATTCGAGTAACAGAGGCCACAAAGACAACTTAGTCAAACTTTATTCCCTCTTTTTTTCAACTTTTCAATTTTTTTTTTGTTTTTGATAGAATAATTTCAAAATACAAAATAAACTAAACCATAGAGGGTGATCTTTATATGTCCTAAGCCACAAATTCTTTCAGTTTAACTAATTCACGACTAATTTGACATATTGGCATTGTGCAATAAAACTCAAGGGTTTTCTTCAATAAATCAAGTCAACAATATCCACAAGCTAACTTTTTTTCATTATCCCATTCATTAAAGTTTTTACTTAATTCACACGTTTTTCTCATTGGCCAACACAAGGTTCATATCTCATCATGCTCAAGTTATAAACATGCTAACACAATGCAAACTAACACAATACTAAATACTAAACACAATCTAGATGCAAAACAACCTATCATGCCATGCAAACCTACAATAAAAACTATCAAAAACTTGTTGTCAAATTTCATAATCTACAATTACGCGCAAGTATACGCGATCAACAAGTAATAAAGTCGTACCCACGAGGAATCCTATTCAACAAATCCCAACTACCACTATTGTATCAATCCAATTTTATTTAAACAGCCGAATTTTGTGATTTTTAACTAAATTAAACTAATTCACACAAAGAATTGATTCAGATGATAAAGATTTAAGACTACAATAACCCCAATTATGTAATATAAGCCAATTATCCAATTTCTCCAATTATTAAAACCACCTGAGTTCTTAATAGGAATTTAAATTATTTATAAGCCCTTTTCCAAATGATCAAATAAAAATATTTAATTCAATTAATTTTGCGATATTCCTATGCAAAATAATAGAATTAAATTCATTAAGCATCAATTCCAAATTGTTACATACAGTGAAAAGAGATGTCCTTATTCAATTCACAACCCTAATTATTTATCTCATGCAAATAACTAAGAATACATGCTATCACATTCAGTTCTAACATTAGATTCCATCTTCCAAATTCATCTAGTGTAACAAGGTAATTGTTGATCAGACAATTAATCAATAAGCACAAAATATGATAGACAACTCAATTTCAATCAATAATTGGATTAATATAGATAATCAATTCATAAGCATAAAAGGTTCAATTGTAGTCTTAATTAAAAGATTAGTTCATACTGAAAATCAAAACCAAGAATCCCATGGAAAATATCACAATTAAATTACAAATATAGAAGAAGAATAAAAACTCAGTAATTGACTCCAGTCTTCAATCTCCTATCTGAATTCCTTGTGTGCTCCCTTGAATCTCCCAGTCTAATTATCCTGTCTCTGTCTCAAATTATGTGTCTCTTTGTTAGAAGCTTTTTTTTCTTTTGTACTTGAAGTTCCCCCATCACAATTAGGCTTAGAGTCTCCAAATCCTAATAGATATTGACCCAGTCAACATAATTTTTGTCTACTTCCTGACTCTCAATGCCTCAGCATTCAAATCCTTCACAAAATGAATGCCCCAATATTCAACTTCCACTTATTTACGAAACTGCCACTACTTGCCCAAAATTGCCAGATTTGCCCTTTCAGCTGCATTTACCTACAAAATATATACTAAACAAATAAAATGTCCTAAAATACTTAAAAACAAACAAAATATTAATTCTATAAATACCTAATTCATGGGTATATTACCCACTCATCAATTTTACTTAGCAAGCAAAGTTTAGCAATTTTAGTCCATTAAACCTTCCTTATTTCACCCGTTTGCTAAAGATTCATCATGAAACCCCTAACCAACCACCAACATTCACTTCATATCAATTCTAGAAAGCTATTAAAGACTTGAGATTAAGAAGATAGATAGGTTATTGGTTATTACCTCTTAAGTTCTTGATTAAGATGATAACTTTGATGTAGATGATGATCAATTAGCTTCTTTCTTTATTCATCCAAGCTTGCTCTTATTTCTCTCTCAATATAAGTGTTAGTTGATTTATGTAAAGAAAATGAACTAGCATGTCTCTTTCTTTTTATAGGCAAAACAAGGTTTAGGGAATTTAGGTCATTAGGACACTTAATTAGGTCACTAGTTAGTCACTTAGGTTTGAGCTTCTTCTAGTCAAACCCCTTAAGTTCCAATTCTTTCAAACCACCCCCTCATCCACCTCCTTATTACTTGAGCCATAGTTCAGTTTAGAGTGAGTTATCAAGACTTTGTGGTCCAAAAATTCATTACATTTGCAAGTTAAGAAGATATTTAATTAAGAAAACCTTGTTAATAAGGAGGTTTGGTCGGCTATAGGTGGTGGGGACCCCTCATGGGTTACCCCACCCATTTTACTACTCATTGACCCATTATTCAACCCATGAGTTTAGATCTTGGGTTGGGCTTAACTTAATTTCACTTTGGGCTTGATTTAATCATTTTTTGGGCCTTGATTTAATTTTTCTTTGGGCTTTGATTTAATTTCAATTGAACCTTCCACACTTTCCATATTGGGCCTACCAAAGTCAAAGTCCATTAGTTAAATAACCCAACTTGACTTTGGTTGACTATTTTACTTTTACTTTTCGTATTCTATTTGTGAGACCCCGAATTTTATGAAATAAAAGTATTCAATTTTTTTTTATTTTGGTAAATAGTTAAATTGATAAAAGTTTAAAGTTAAGGGTAATATGTGAATTTTTTTTTTTGCAAAGTAAGCAAGTTGATATAAAATATTCGTTTTGTCGGGGAATATTCGATTGGTCGAGGAATACTCTTTTTATCAGGGAATATCCGTACGACGGTACAATCATTGGTGGACCCCGCAACTGAATTATTGTAGGATTGAGAAAACGACAAAAATATTTTTATGAAAATAACGGTGGAAGTTTTACCGTTAAAACTGTTGAACTACTCGGTAGTAAAGGTACAGTATTACGTGTGGTTGCATAGTAGCACACGGTATTGATTATTGATGCTTACGTGAGAAGTCACTCAGTTATACTCAATTATTGCTACAGTAATTGCTGCATCATATCTCTTATATTATTGATTCAATTATTGTCACAATATCATCTGTATAATATGTTATAATATTAATGATTAATAATTGTTAAAAGATTAAATATGTGTTGATTAAAAATAAAATGATTTGTGGCAATATTTATTCAATCTTTGATGTATATAAAGAGTCTATTATGAGACGTTTGTGGTAAATTTGGTTATTCTATGGGGGCCCATATGTCATCATCTAAGAGTCTCTTTCGCCAATAGTAATTACCTTTACCAGACGTCAAACCACTTGCCGTTTCATATTACAGGCGTCGAACCAATTGTCGTTTCATATTACAGGCGTCGAACCAATTGTCGTTTCACATTATAGGCGTCGAACCAATTGTCGTTTCACATTACAGGCATCAAACCACTTGGTGTTTCACATTACAAGCCGCAAAACCCCATGGTTTTTAAAATTACAGGCGTCAAACCACTTGGTGTTTCACATTACAAGCGTCAAACCACTTTTCTTTTCACATCACTCACCGATAAGTTAAGCAGCTTGCCTTTTCATATATGCAAGTGCTAAGCTAGAAATCTTCTATAAATAGAGGCCTAGTTCTTCATTATTTTTCATGAATTCATTCAAGCTATAGAGAGAGAAAGTATAGAGAGAATAAGAGAGAAAGAAGAAGAGTATTCTATTAATACACTACTGCAGTATTCAATCTCCTACTAAAGTAAGGGTTGTTATTTCTTTTGTATTCATGAATAGAACTTCTGTTATTCCATTATTTATTATTCTGTTGGAATAACCTGTATATGCGAGCTACCCTATACTTGGTGAAATTCTTCTGTTATTCCAGTCTTTATTATTCTGGTTGAATATCCTGTTTGTGCGTTTTACGTCGGACCTGGTTTCAGTCTTTATTATTCTGTTGGAATATCCTGTCTGTGCGTTTTACGGCGGACTTGGTTCCATTCTTTATTATTCTGTTGGAATATCCTGTCTGTACGTTTTACGCCGGACCTGGTTCCGTTATTTATTATTCTGTTGGAATAACCTGCATGTGCGGTCTATCGCATGCATGGTGATTTCTTTTGTTATTGCATTTTTTATTATACTCAATTGGTTAAAACTTTAACTTCTATACTCCATGAAAATAGTGGAATATCCTTGATATTTGCGCTTCATCTAGTATCTTTTCATGGAAATATTATTCTGAGCATTCTTGAATTTTACTCTATAAAGCAGTATCATGTTGACAATTTGGACGTTATCAATTCCTAGATAAATTAATTCTTAAACTTATTTTATTGATTTCTTATATCATTGTCATCATCCTCATGTTTATATTTTGTTGAAAGTCATCTGTGGCCTGTAGTGCATAGATGGACTTGGTATGATTATGACCAGGGATTATTCGGTATAATCATAACCATAATGTTACAAATGATGTGGAAAAAGTCCTCATTGGCCTCAGAGTGCATTGATGGACAATTTTGGTATGATTATGGCTATGGATTCTCTTTGGTCAGTAGTGCAAAGATGAATTGTTTTATGGCATGATCAGATCGTTGATGAAAACACGATTATCTTTCGTCAGAAGTGCATGGATAATTCGTGGTCGTGATACTAAAGAATATCCTTGGCTCAGAGCGCAGGGGGTGATTCGATGATGTGGATTATTTATTGTCGAGTCCCAAATGATAAAAGTTATGAAAAACCTTTTAAATCATAGAAGATAGTATATTTTATTCTCTACTTAACTCTTCTAATGAATTACTTGTTCTGCTGCAGTTAAACTTGATGTCCGTTATATTTTATCAGTTTAACACTGTTGAAGGCTAATGATAAATTATTCTGCATTATCTTAGTCATAATATTTCTTACTGGGCTAGTTGAGCTCACCCTTTCTTTTACTGTTCTCTTCGGGAAATGAGAATGTAGCTGGGACTAGTCGGGAAACAGAGTGATGGTCCTAGATATTTACATTAGTAGTCCTCACTATTCTGTGAAATAGTGTGATAATAATTTTAATGAGGACTCCTTTTGAGTTTGTATACTCTCTAGTAGACAATATTTGTATTCAAACTCATAGTTTATGTTTTGTCGTATTGTACACGACGGTTGTATTATTAAGTTGTATTTGAATTCTGTACCATATATTTGGCGACTCAAGATGGGTGACGTATACCGATTTTGGGGGCGTCACACTATTTGTATAATACTTCATATTATACTCCTATTATTCTTTGTATTATACTCGTACGTATTATTCTTCGTATTATACGTATGTATTATTCTTCATAATATACTTGAATTCTTTCTTTATTAAGTTTATATTACACTTAATTATATTCTCAAAATCCAACACACAAGCTAAAACTGCGTTTTTAGTTTCTGAATTTTATTGGATTTTCCATCTTTCCACAGAATTCTAAAATTACGCGTTTTCGAAATCTCAAAAAAATTTCTATAGCAGTTATTGATGAATAGTGATTTTACGTAAATTTCTCTAAACAATTTTATTTTCTTGGAAATTCATACTCTTTAATTCATGCATACATCCAAAATACTAACATTGAATAATCATTTTAGGTCCTAAAACGACCTTTAAACACATTTCTCAAAATAATATTCATTAAACTTTATTTAATTCAATAATATTCAAAAACCTTAGTTACAAGCTAAGTTAAATTTCTAGGGCGTTGCATTCTTCCCCCCTTATAAGAATTATGTCCTAGAATCACAATACAAATTACATAAAAAGTTGGGGATAATTTTCTTTCATCTTACTTTTGAGTTCCCACATTGCTTCTTCGACATCATGGTTCCTTCATATTACTTTCACAAAAGGTATTACTTTATTTCTTAAGACTTGTTCTTTCTTATCAATAATTTGAATTGGAGTTTCTTCATAAGTTAAGTCTTTTTTGACCTGAATAGGTTCATATTCTATTACGTGCTTATAATCTGGTTTATAAGGTCGTAATACCAATACATGGAACACGTTATGAATATGTTCTAATTCTGGAGGTAATGCTATTATATAAGAAACTCTCATATCCTCCTTAATACCTCGAACGGTCTAATAAACCTAGGACTTAGCTTTCCTTTCTTTCCAAACGTATCTTTCCTTTTCAAGGAGATACTTTTCGTACGATGTTGGTCAGCATACTTCTTTTGTCGGTCTTGAGCCGTTACGATTTGTGCACGTATTAACTTAATTATATCTGTTGTTTGTTGAACCATTTTTTGCCCCAACATTTGTCTCTCTCCTATTTCATCCTATCACAGTGGCGTTCTGCACTTTCTTCCGTATAACGCTTCGTATGGTAGCATGCCTATACTAACGTGATAATTATTATTGTAAGCAAACTCCATTAACGTTATATGATTGTCCTAGATTTCTTTAAAATCCATAGCACATGTCCTTAACATGTCTTCTTGCATTTGAATCGTCCTCTCACTTTGTCCATCAGTTTAAGGATGATACGATGTACTCAACCTCAGTTAAGTCCCCATCTGTTCTTATAGACTTCTCCAAAAATTCAAAGTAAAATGAAAATTTATGTCCGACACAATCAAAATTGGCACTCCATGTCTTGAGACAATTTCCTTAATGTACAACCTAGCTAGCCGTTCCAAGTTGAATCTAATCTTTATCGGCAAGAAATGAACTGATTTATCAAACTATCCATTATAATCCATATAGAGTGTCGACATCGGGATATTTATTTTTCCCTTTCTGTTCTTATCTTTTGGTGTTCTCATTTTAGGTGAGATTTGTTTAAAAAAATAATTTTGAAAAGGTCCGACATGTATATGTCGATGATTTGACTGTTAGAGTCACCAGTTGGTATTTTTAAATGGTTGCACCAACTTAACCGAGAAAAGGTTTGCACAAAGACCCGATGGTTTGACACTGTTTTACTGGTCTGAGAAACCGAAATTCGTTAGGGTCTGGGGGCTTGATTAAGTGGAGGGAAAGGGTTAGGCACCCCCCGACTTTTGTGATAACACAGTTACTGTAACTTTTCATTAAACTTTTATTTGTGTATATATATGTGTGTGTGTGTGTGTGAATAGGTCTATGTACAGTTGTTTAGAAGTAGTGTTATGCCTCGTTTGCACCTATATACAAAGGGTTTGACTTTTGTATAAAAGTTCAATTTTAACAAGATATAGCAGTGATGTTTTATAAAAACATGTTTTTCAAACCCATGTGCTCAATAGTAATTGAGGCCTTTGATAATTCCATTTTATTAAATGTTTGGCTTGATTACTTTTATTTTTGAGATGCGAAGCATCTTTGAGAAAATAAGATACATAGCAATGTCGAACTCCTTGTGGGCATGAGAGCCATCTAAGGATATTCAGACACCGTAGATAATTTACAAGCTGGTTGCAGCTATAAAATGTCCATCACGGGAACTGAATCTAGATTCAGAGGTTGAATATGCGATCACATGATTCCTAGGCTCACATGAAAATGCAATATGTGCAAAAGCTAGAAAAAAAGAACTAGATTTTGTTTAAATCTAAACCGAATAGCTTCAACAGTTCTAGTTTAGACACTATGAACCGGTTTAAGTTAGAAATAGCCAAATTGAAGCAATTCTAGCCCACAGGCTGAACGAATAAATATCTACATTATGAAAATAGTTAAAGCAGATATTTATATAAAAGCGGTAAATATATATATAAGCATATATATATTGACAATCAACTGCCACGAAGTAAACTCCAAGCCTGACTGAAATTATATATATATATATATATATATATTATCGAACTCTATTTCGATTGAGCCTGGATATAATATCTGGTGCGTTTACAGTTTATATATATATATATATATATATATATATATATATAAGCCACAGATCGACGATCCGGGCATACCCACACAACATGAAAAACCTGAAAAATCTTAAAAGGGGCTGTCAAGAAGACTTCAGATAGCTTTCGACACCTAAAAACTCAGTTTCCACCGGTTAAAATTCAGTATGTTGTAAAATACAAGCTTACAAGTGCTAAAAAAGAAGAATCACTCAGTTTAGAGCACTCTTAACAGTGTTTACAGGCTGAAATGGACAAAGTTTTCTCTTCTTTTTTCTTTTTTTCAAATGAGCTACAAAAGCACATATTTAAAGACCAAGAAGTAGTGGTCAACCACATGACAATGTGTGGTGTACTGCGGTCGCTTAGGGGTACCTATGGCTTCCCGAGTTGCCTTGGATTTCTGAGTCCCGTCGTCTCTGTAATGCTCGCGAATTTTAAATAAAGTATATTAATATTGAGGATAGAGATTGTTTGAATATTTATATTGTTGGCATGAGTTGTGGTAATTAATTTAATTGAATAAACATATGATAAATGAGCAATGTAGTAGAAGTGATGAGAAGCATAGTTTGAGCTTATGAAATTATGTATAGTATGGCAAAGTGGTGAAGTGAGAAAGTTACTAATTAAATTAATGATGAAATAGATGAAATTAGTTAGTACTAAGAGTAGGTAAATAATTACATAATGTGATTGACTAATTCCTATTATTATTCATTAATTATCGTGAACAATAGCATGTAAGGTGTAATCATATATTAGAAGGTTTCTTTATTCGATATAAAATGAGGTGTGACATTGGAACGTGAATAATTATTATATAAAACTATATGATAAAAGTAAGCTTTAAATTATGTAACTTACTAATTGGTATGGAAGAGTCTTATGTGACATCATGATGTGTGGTGGAAAAATGAATGTGTATTTTAAACATATTAGAGAAATTAAATTTGAATAAATAAATATTTACTACTAAATGTTTAATTTAATATTTATGTGGAATTTGAATAATAAGTTTTATGGAAAATAATATTGGTACTCAACTAAATTGTATTCTAGTCTAATGTAAATGTTAGTTGAAATAAACCAATGTACATGGATTATATAATTCTATGTGTGTAATATATGAATGGGTGTATATGTATGCACATTTGTGGAAAACTATCAAATAAACATAAGTATGTTAAGTAGTGGTTTGCAAATGCTGCGTATAAATATTGTCCCAAAATCATAGTCCCATTCTAAAAGTCTCAGTCATGTTTTGATAAAAGCATATCGCTCTACAATTGTTGAAAACCAAGATGGAGATGATGACTATGGGAAGGGAAGAAGATGGAGTTGGTGAAGCTTTTCACCAACTTCTTGTTGCACAATGGTCCCTTCTATCTTCCATGGAAACAATCCTTAGGGAAAAACCTCCAAATGGACAATAATTCGTCTATAAATAGAAGTCCCTCCTCTCAAATGTGAATTGTTGATTTCTCTATGAAGTTCAGAAAAAGTGTGTGTGACTAATGAATACTTATACATATATAAATAGGATAATATAGTTCATTGAGGTGATTTTACGCTATTAGTGGTAAGCAACGCTAAAGGTGAGTCTCTAACCTTAAACTTCCTATATTATTGCAAGTTCCCTAGGCTCATTCTTATAATTGAATGCAAGTGTCTAGATCTTGTTTCTTGTTATGAAACTTTGAATTATCGTTATATCAAACACACTAACATTGAACAAATATCTATATTCGTATGATTATTATCAAACAAATCTTGATTTATGATTACGAGAATTGAACTTCTTGTTCATAAAGGTTGTCTAAGCTATTTGGTTCGGCTAGACTAACATCATGAGTTAGAAAGCTATCCAAACAAATTGACTTGGTGCGGACTCTTATTGACTGAGATTCTTGAAGAGGGAACTATATAATTGTCGGAAGACCGACATGCGCACATGAGTATGACTAAATGTTATGCATAATGTAGGGTACTCTAGGTTGATCACCTGTTGTACTCATTTCTATTGGATTTGCAGTAGAATACTTTTAATTCTAGTAAGAGTTCTTAGTCCTTAGTGACTGCTCAGTGTATATTCTTATTGAACCTTGAAATGAATAAACTTTGAGATCTTGTTGATATCCTTTAGTCTATAGCGACACTGTGATGCCCCCAAAATAGGTATACATCTCCTATTTTGAGTCGCCAAATACATGGTACAAAACTTAAATACAAACTTCATTTATACAATACGACAAAACGTAGCTGAGAGTTTCAACACGGATATTTTCTAGTAGACAATATCCATACTCAAATACAGTCCTCATTACAAATATTATCACACTATTTTATAAAATAGTGAGGACTCCTACAGCCACCATCTCAGACCGTCACTCCATTCCCCGGCTAGTCCCGACTATGTTCTCATTTCCTGAAGAGAACAATGAAAGCAAAAGGGTGAGCTCAACTAGCTCAGAAGGAAAAATTATGACTAAGATAATGCAAAATAAATTATCGTTAGCCTTGAACAGTGTTAAACTCATAGAATATAATAAACAACAAGTTTAACTGCAGCTGAACAAACAATTCATTAGAAGAGTCAAGTAGAGCATGATATCTACTATCTTCTATGATTTAAAAATTTTATCATCAATTTTATCGTTGAGACTCAGCTCAATAAATAATCCACATCACTGAATTATCCATGCACTACGAGCAAAGGATATTCATTAGTATCACATCCACGAATTATGCGTGCACTACAAGCTAAGGATAATTGTGTTATCACCAATGGTCATGATCATGCCAATGACTGTCCATCAATGCACTACGGGCCAATGAAGACTTTTACCACATCATTTATAACATTACATGTCATGATTATACCGAATAATCCATTGTCATAATTATACCAATCAACAGTCCATCTATTCATTACGGGCCAAAGATGACTTTTATCACAACATAAGCATGAGGATGATGACAATGATATAAGAATTCAATCAAAAAAATCAAGGATAAATATTAAAGATTTTTAATTTATCCAGAGTTTAAAAAAATGTCCAATTTACAACATGATAACTTCTTTGTTGAGTAAAATTCAAGAATAATATCCATGTATCAAAAATAATTTGGACATAAAAGAAATAATTTTTTCGGGAGAATAGTACCCCGTGAATAGTACTTTGTCAATAGTATTGTATTTATGAATAATGTCGTATAAATGAATAGTAATCATAAATAGTACTCCGGTATGAAAAGCTTAAAATTTAACAAGAATGTTCAGAAAAATATTATTGTGCAACGATACTAGATGAAGTGCAAATTTCAAGGATATTCTACTAATTTCACGGAGTATAGAAGCAACACTTTAACAAAATGAGTGTAGAATTAGGAATACGAAACGAAATAATATTAATTACATACTACAGAGTATGGAAGAAAGTATTATTTCATACGAATATTGAACAACAATAATATCCCTTACCTTAGTAGAAGACTGGATATTGGAATAGTGAAGTAGCGGAATACTCTTCTTCTTCCTCTCTATAGTTTCTCTCTATAGTTGCTCTTGTGAGTCTTAGTGAATTGGTGAGAATGAAAGAAGAAATGAGCTTCTATTTATAGCAAAAAATAGTTTCGATAATTGCACGTTTAGGAGCTCAAATTATTATAGTTTAGTACCTTCATCTTTGCCTCTATTTTTAATTTAGTCCTTAAAGTATTATCAATCTTGCACAACCTCCCCTAATAGTACATGCATGTGAACAAATAGTTATTTGTATGTGAACTAATAGCAATTAATTGCTCATTTATCTGATTAATTACCCGTTTGGTCAATAATAACAAAACCAGCCAATCACATAATTACCTCCTTTGAGGGTAATTGGGTCACTGAAGAATTAAAGAAAACTAAATGAACAAACATCTTTCACTCATCAATTATTATTCTTATCTTTAATGAACATGAACTTATCCATCATTAATATTATAACTCATAATATTAACATCCAGATCATTCCCAGGAAAGAAGGGGCTTTCCGATAAGGATTTCTCCCTATTGGCGTGCAATTACTTTTGTCACCTAATTGCGCGCCAATTGGTAAAACTTTTGTGGTTATTTTTATAAAAAGTTATTTCTGTTGTTTCTAACTCTGACAGTAATTCTGTTGTGGGGTCCACCAATGATTGTGTCATCGTACGAATATTCCTTGTTAAAACAAATATTCTCCGACCAATCGAATATTTTATAACAACTTGATTACTTTGCAATATTTATAAATATTACCCACAACTATAACATTATATCAAATCCACACCATAATATTCAAAAATATATTTCGAGAAATTAAATCTTTATTCATAAAAGTTGGGGTCTTATAGACACTTATTGAGAACTCTTGATACTTCTTGTTATCCTTGAACTATCATTTATTGTTATACCTTTGAGATTGAAATATTATAACTGCTTATTCTTATTGCTATATTACTTGTTGGGCAAACTTGTTGCTCATCCTTGCTTCCCTAAAAACATTACAGTTAAGGCAGAGCAAGGCGGTACTTCAAGAAAAGACAAAGGAAAGGGCAAGGCTACATAATAGCTTAGTCCTTTAAGTTTATTATTATTATTATTATTATTATTATTATTATTATGTATTAAGGATGATTAAATTATGTTTAAGTTAAATCACTGGAATGTTGTAGTAACAGTCATGATACATTGGGACGCGAATATTTATATTATATCAATGTAAATTATTCTATTATTCCATTTTTGATGATTTTAGTATGGTATTAGAAGTTGCACGTGATGCACCAGATTCGAGATATGAGTGTCTGAATTTGGGGGCGTCATAGTCTCAAAGTACGTGCACTTTGGCTACGCGTTGTCCACTCAAACCTTCATAACTTTTAATCCGGGCTTCCGATAAAGGAGCTACTGTCGAGAGCTACACAACGACATCAGATTAGAGGTTGTACGAAGCCAGGAAGATGGGTCCATGACTAGATCTCCAAGTCTTTTAATTTTATCCGGTGTGTTATCTTGTGTAGTAGTCACTCGGGATTTGAGCTATGGTTCTTGTGGGATACTTCTATTTGTAGTGTAGACTGAAATGTGTTGAGATGACGTGAATGTGGCATTAAGGTGGCAAAATGACTATTTTGCCCCCATCGAGGTTATCTCCGGCTTTGGCGCAGATGTAGCAGTTGTTGTTCAGGGTTATCTTTGAGATTGGGCTGCTGTGAATGTTGTATGTCCTCAAGGTTATCTTTAAGGTGTGCTTGACCTCCCGTGGTTGTCTCCGGGGTTGGAACAGAGTGTCCCAGGGTTGTCTCTGGGGTTGGAACTGACTTTTTCTAGGTTATCTCTGAAACTTGGGATGCATCCCTCGGTGTTGTCTCCGAGGTTGTCTCCTTGATTGAAATTGAGTCTCTCGGGGTTATCTCCGAGATTGAAAACTGAGTATCCCGGGGTTGTCTCTGGGATTGAAACTGATTTGACTTCCAGGGTTATCTCTAGAAGACGATTTTGCCCTCCTACAGGGTTAGCAACAAGAATGCAAAATTTTGAGTGTCTATATAAATTCATACCCCTTATGCGTAACTAGAAATCCAACCACGAAATCCATTGTGATATGCTCCCATTTCCACTCCAGAATTTCTAATGACTGCAACAATCCATTTGGTTTTTGGTGTTTCGCCTTGACTTTTTCCCTTTTTTTTAAAACTTGACTAGTGCAATGTCTAGTTTTTTAGGCTTTTTAATGTTACCCATGTAATGAGCTTTCAACGAATACTCACAAACCAGATGGCTTTACGGTACTAGGTGTTAAGACACCCCTGCGGATCTAATAACCCGAATAGCAAATGCTACAAAACTAAACTAGCCAAGTATTTATTTATTTTAACTTGTGCAATGTTAATCTTTATTAGACTTTTTAAAGTTATCCGTGTAGCAAAATTTCAACCAACGACTCCCAAATCAATTGGCTTTAGGGCGCTAAGTGTAGAGACACTCCTAAGGGCGTACTTATTCGAGTAACAAAGGCCACAAAGACAACTTATTCAAACTTTTTTCCCTCTTTTTTTAGCTTTTCAATTTTTTTTTGATAGATTAATTTCAAAATACGAAATAAACTAAACCATAAAAGGTGATCTTTATCTGTCCTAAGCCACAAATTCTTTCAGTTTAACTAATTCACGACTAATTTGACATATTGACATTTTGCAATAAAACTCAAGGGTTTTATTCAATAAATCAAGTCAACAATATCCACAAGCTTAATTTGTTTTCATTATCCCATTCATTTAAGTTGTTACTTAACTCACAGGTTTTTATCGTTGGCCAACACAAGGTTCATATCTCATCATGCTCAAGTTATAAACAAGCTAACATAATGCAAACTAGCATAATACTAAATACTAAACACAATCTAGATGCAAAACAACATATCATGCCTTGCAAACCTACAATAAAAACTATCAAAAACTTGTTGTCAGATTTCACAATCAACAATTACGCACAAGTATACGCGATCAACAAGTAATAAAGTGGTAAAGTAGAGTGTCGCACCCACGAGAAATCCTATTCAACAAATCCCAACTACTACTATTATATCAATCCAATTTTATTTAAACAACAGAATTTTGTGATTTTTAACTAAATTAAACTAATTAAAACTAATTCACACAAAGAATTGATTCAGATGATAAAGATTTAAGACTACAATATCCCTAATTATGCAATATAAGACAATTATCCAATTTCTCCAATTATTAAATCCACTTGAGTTATTAACAGAAATTTAAATTATTTATAAGCACTTTTCCAAGTGATCAAATAAAAATATTTAATTCAATTAATTTTGCGATATTCCTATGCAAAATAAAAGAATTAAATTCATTAAGCATCAATTCCAAATTGTTACATGCAGTGAAAAGAGATGCCCCTATTCAATTCACAACCCTAATTATTTATCGCATGCAAATAACTAATAATACATGCTATCACATTCAGTTCTAACTCTAGATTCCATCTTCCGAATTCATCTAGTGTAACAAGGTAATTGTTGATCAGACAATTAATCAATAAGCACAAAATATGATATACAACTCAATTTTAATCAATAATTGGATTAATATAGATAATCAATTCATAAGCATAAAATGTTCAATTGTAGCCTTAATTAAAAGATTAGTTCATACTGAAAATCAAAACCAAGAATCCCATGGAAAACATCACAATTAAATTACCAATAGAGAAGAAGACTAAAAACTCAGTAATTGGCTCCAGTCTTCAATCTCCAATCTGAATTCCTTGTGTGCTCCCTTGAATCTCCCAGTCCAATTATCTAGTCTATGTCTCAAATTATGTGTGTCTCTTTATTAGAATCTCTTTTTCCTTTTATACTTGAAGTTCCCCCATCACAATTGGCTTAGAGTCTCCAAATCCTAATAGAAATTAGCCCAATCAACATAATTTTTGTCCACTTCCTGACTCCAATGCCCCTGTATTCAAATCCTTCACAACACGAATGCCCCAACATTCAACTTCCACTTATTTACGAAATTGTCACTGCTCGCCCAAAATTGCCAGATTTGCCCTTTCAGCTGCATTAACCTACAAAATACATACTAAACAAATAAAATGTCCTAAAATACTTAAAAACAAACAAAATATTATGTCTAAAAATACCTGATTCATGGATATATTACGCACTCATCAAATACCCCCAAACTTAAACAATTGCTTGTCCTAAAGCAATGCAAACAACTAAAACAAAATGAATGCAACTAACTCATTACATGAAAAATCAACTCAAGCATGATTCAACACTGATAACCTTAAACAACCTCAAAGATCCTCAAACACGACTCAAATAAATGTTCAAAATCAAACATTAGTTAAACTTTAAGTATCATCAATTCAATTTATCTCCAACCCACAATGTGTGTGTGCATCAACATGGCAATCTCACCGTAAAATCAACAAAACTTATAAATCTTAAAGCTCGAAGACAGATAACGTAGATATAAGACATTCATTACCCCTCCATAGATTAGATACCCCATATTTCAAAAATCTTTTATTATATACCCTCTTTTTTTCTTCTTTTTTTAAACTAGACTAGTGCAATGTCTAATTTTCTTAGGCTTTTCAATGCTACCCATGTAACGAGCTTTCAACCAATACTCCTAAACCAGATGGATTTACGGTACTAGGTGTTAAGACACCCCTGCGGATCTAATAACCCGAATAGAAAATGCTATAAAACTAAACTAGCCAAGTATTTATATATTTTGACTTGTGCAATGTTAATCTTTATTAGGCTTTTCAAAGTTACCCGTGTAGCGAAATTTCAACCAACGACTCCCAAATCAATTGCTTTAGGGCGCTAAGTGTAAAGACACTCCTAAGGGCGTACTTATTCGAGTAACAAAGGCCACAAAGACAACTTAGTCAAACTTTATTCCCTCTTTTTTTTAGCTTTTCAATTTTTTTCATTTTTTTGATAGAATAATTTCAAAATAAGAAATAAACTAAACCATAAAGGGTGATCTTTATATGTCCTAAGCCACAAATTCTTTCAGTTTAACTAATTCACGACTAATTTGACATATTGACATTATGCAATAAAACTCAAGGGTTTTATTCAACAAATCAAGTCAACAATATCCCCAAACTAAAATTTTTTTCATTATCTCATTCATTCAAGTTGTTACTTAATTCACACGTTTTTATCATTGGCCAACACAAGGTTCATATCTTCTCAGGCTAAAGTTATAAACATGCTAACATAATGGAAACTAACACAATACTAAATACTAAACATAGTCTAGATGCAAAACAACCTATCATGTTATGCAAACCTACAATAAAAACTACCCCCAAACTTGTGTAGAGCAATGTCCTTATGCGAAAAATAAAGAAATTTAAAATGGAGGACTCCCCTGATTAGGTTAATCATCACGATAGACCTCCTCATTGTTCTTAGTTTTATGATCGGATAAAGAAAACCGCAATGTAGGAGCCATAGAAAGTTGACTAGGGTCCATGATGGGATTCATTCGAATGGATTGGATGGTTTAGAAGTTGAACTCTCCCATCGTTGACGCTTTCACGACATCCTTTCAACCTCGAGACCTTTTTTTAAAATTCTTTTTGACTGAATGCTAGGACATTCAATTTCCAAAGGAAATGAATGTTGGGCATTCAAGATCCGAACTTCCCTACCGCTTATGTTGGGGCATTCAAATGCATAGCATTTTGAATGTTGGGGCACTCAAGGCCAAAGTCAAGCTTCTACCTCCCTATGTTGGGGCATTCAAATGCATATCATTTTGAATTCTGGGGCATAAGCAAGCATCCCATAATTTTTTTTTGTACTCTCTTGGCATGCTAACCTTTTTCCTTCCTTTATTATTAGCCTTGAAATAACAATTAAGATAAAGAGTAGTCTACCAAGAAAATATAAGTAAGCATACTAATTGAACTATGTAAAAGTTTAAAAGCAAACTAAAACTATTGAATTGATATGAAATCCTATGAAATAAAATGCAAAAAATTTTAAAAATGATTGAGTTGCCTCCCGATAAGCTCTTAGTTTAGAGTCGTCAACCAAACTTTCTTTCTTTTCTTAGCCCAACTCAAATTTTTGCTTGAAAAATTGCTTCAACATCCAACATTTGGTCTTAAACTTATACAGCTTGACTTTCTTGACAGATTCAAATCTCTCATACTTGAATTGATCTATCTCGTTCCTTTGAACTAAACTTTTGACATCCGCGTCATTCTTAAGTACACCTACAACTGCATTGATCTGAAAACATTCGTCATGACCATTTGGAAAATCTATTCCTTTTAACACCTTAAATGTCACCTCTACATTTTGAACTCTCATAGTTAGCTCGCCTTTTTGTACATCGATGAGAGTTCTACCTGTAGCTAAAAATGGTCGCCCAAGAATGATGGGTATATCTTGATCCTCTTCGTAATCTAACGCAATGAAATCTTTCGGGAAGATAAACTTATCCACTTTAACTAAAACATCATCCACAATCCCCTTTAGATAAGTATATGATCTATATGCTAGTTGCAATGTGACATTGGTGGGTTTCGCTTCCTTCAAACCCAACTTTTTATAAATCGAAAGCGGCATCAAGTTGATACTAGCTCCCAAATCACAAAGGGCTCTACGAAAGAACTGATTGTTGATTGTGCATGGTATCATAAAACTACCCAGATCTTTAAACTTTGGTGGTAGCTTTTTTTGGAATATGGCACTACACTCCTCTATCAATGCAACCGTTTCAAAATCTCCCACTTTACGATTCTTAGACATGATCTCCTTCATAAAATTGACATAACTTGGAATCTGTTCCAATGACTCTACAAACGGTATGTTAATGTGCAGTTTCTTGAATACTTCTAAAAACTTTGCAAACTATTTTTCCACCTTTTTCTTCTGAAATCTCTGTAGAAAGGGAATGGGGCACACAAGGATCTTGCTTGACTATATCTTTTCGTTCCATCGTATTTCCAATAGTTGTTGATGGTTCGCAATCGATTACCTTGCCTTTATCCTTTTTGATCTGGCTCTCCTCCGATGATGTTTGTTTAGAGTTTCTATCCACAAAATTTCATGTAACTCCTTTCCACTTCTAAGTGTGATCGTCTTGCAATGCTCTATTCCTTTCCTCTTTGGATTCACCTCCGTGTCACTAGGCAAAACACCTAAAGGTCGATTGTTAAGGGCTTGAGCCAATTAACCCATCTGATTTTCCAAATTCCTTTTTGATACTACTTGGCTGTTCACATTTAGATCCACTTGATTTAATAGCACATCTTAATCATTCATTCTCCTTTCCGGGGTTGTAATGAATTTTGCTAAGATCTCATCTAAAGATGGTTGCTTTTCTGCCTACTGTGGAACTTGATTCTGAAAACTGGGTAGATTTTGCGGTCTTGGAGCTCAAGTTTGAGCCTAATTGTTACTCCAAGAGAAACTCGGATGATTCCTCCACCCAAGATTATAAGCATTATGATAAAGCTATGGCGGTATATTATAACTCCCCATGAAGTGTACTAATTCTGCACTGATGGCACGCTGATCTGTTGAATGTTGTCTGGCACATAGCTCACAAATCATCGCCATCTGTGATACTGATTATGGGCCCCATGAGTCAATCTTCTTAGTTAACATTGAATCCTTTGATGCTAAAGTTGTAACTACATCTAACTCTTGTTTCCCTACAATTTTGGTGCATTAGACCTTACCATTGGCCACTAATAGTTGTTGTTGGCCATCGTCTCTAACAATTGGTAAGCATCATTAAAATTCCTCCACATAATAGCACCTCCCAGTTGCTGCATCAATACTAGCTCGTGTAGAACCATGCAAACCATCACAGAAAGTTTAAACCTGCAATCATCTCGGAATCCCATGATGTGGGCACTTACGAATCAAATCCTTAAACTGTTCCCATGCTTCATACAATGTTTTTGAGTCAAACTGGGTGAAGGTGTGGATATCATTCCTTAATTTTGTCGTCTTTGCTGGTGGAAAGAATCTAGCTAGAAATTTTTTAGCTAAGTTATCCCAAGCCGTGATTGAACCTGGTGGCAAGGAGTGCACCAACTTTTCTCTTTATCCCTCAGTGTGAATGGGAAGAGTCTTAACAGTATTTTTTCCTCAATAACATTATTAAACTTGAACGTGTCACAGATTTCTAAGAAACTCATGATGTGTTCATTGAAATAATCATTCGGACCACCCCCCCAAACTAAACTGAATTTTGTAGCATCAGAATAGTACCCGGTTTAATCTCAAAAATGTTCGCATAACGAGATTTTGTAATTTAATTTTAATTTTTATTGAATTACATAAATATTTTTCAATGATTTAATTATTAGATTAAATAATTAATTGATGCAATTGTGGTAGATTAATTTAATTATATGTGTTATATTTATTAAATTAATGTGGAGAATTTGTATTATTCAAAGTATGTATTTATGTGAGCTTATTAAATTAAAAGAAATATTTAATAAGCATAATGTTATTTTAATTAATTTAATAATTAATTAGAGAATTAATAATTTGACATAATTAATAAATGAGAAAATTAATTATGTGACTATGTGAATTAATGAGAAATTATGATATTTTATTTAAATTAAATTAAATAAGATATTTTATTTATTGTGTAATTGGGTGTGACATGATTAAAACTATATTATAAGGATTAATTAAATTAAATGGGAATGAGTTTGTAAAGAATAGCCAAACAAGGCCCTATGGAAAGTTGGGAGCAGTTAACCCATGATTAGATTAACTGACACACAACGTCAGTTCTTATAATTATATACGCCTTCTTTTATTTTTCTAAGTCTGGAATAAACAAGTTCATAGAGAGAATTTGAGGATCAGTGAGATTAAAGAAGAAGAATTGTAGAAAATTAAAAGTGATTATCATCCTTTTGTGATCCAAGCGGAGTAATCAAGGGTAAACCCTTAAACTCAAGTTTTAATTTACGTCATTAAAGTTTTTATAAAATAAAGGTTTTCAAGTCTCTGTTCAAGTTTTTGTAATTGCTAAGAGTAATAATTGTGTATATCTATATGATAATATGCCTTCATATTATGTTATTATCATATATATGTATGTTGTCATAACATCAATTGTAAATAAAAATGTCGTAATTAGATTATTTTAAAAGTTACAGAGTATAAAAGTGTATATATAGCCATTTGGCCGTTACGTACAAATTTAACGCGTTAATCATATGTGGTATCATAAATTTATACTTATATATGCTTATGTATGTTAAAACGAAGAAAACAAACTTTGAATGGACAGATTCGGTATTATAACGAACCCGTAGTGTAAATTTTATGTTTTATCTTTAAAAACTTTCAAAATCACCAAGAACATGAAATTACATGATTTGATTCTGGAAATTGTATGTTTTAACTTGTTAAAATCATGCTAGAAGGGTTGGGTAGTAGTTATATGGGTATTACAGTGTCTGGGTATGCTTGTGGATAAATTAATTGGGTGTTTTGGCCATGTTCTGTTCTTTTCGCGAACTACAGTTTCTGAAACTGGTTCGCTGTAACGACCCCAAAATTCATACAATTTAATTCTCGACTTCGGTCGTTAATAAACATCTACCTTCTGGTTTTACATCATTATTCGATGTTAAATTTTATAAAATGCGGAATAATTTAAACTTTTATTTCCCTGAATCAAAACATTTATCAACTACATGTCTTTGAATCAATCTTATTTTATGATTCGATTTATCACTGTTATCATATAAAATTTTACATTTCAATCCGATAACCTTTACATATCAGATAACTCCAACTCTAACTTTACAACTCAATATAAAACTATACATCAAAAAAAAATTAATACATCTCATGAGTCTTAATCATGTTTTAAGGAAATAGCAACTTTAACTAAAATATACATCTTCGTATAATATTTCTGAACCACTTCATTCAAGTAGCACATAGTGACATCTTCAATCTATAACCTGCAAAAATGGTTATTTGCAAGGTTGAGCTCGACAGCCCAGCAAAATCTAACAATTTTCATGCATCACGTAACACATAATAACATGCTCAACATATATCTCTTAAACATTGAACTAACATAACATACATGCTGCTGTTCAAATATCAAATATAAAGATTGAGTTCCTTACTCAATCAGCATTCATTACTCAATCAACGTAGTCAGATGTTGACTTTAACATTCCATGTTTTCAATATATATATATATAACACATCATACTATTTACAATAAAGAATTAAAACAGTTCATCATCAAGTTCACATAACGAATAGGAACTAAAAGACTTGCCTTGATCGTTGTTTACCAATAACAGTTTAACAACTTACAAATATTTACACTTCACGTGCCCTACACAATTATATAATCATACACATCAGCTATTAGTCATATAGCAACTCATAGTAGTTGTAATGTAAAATTTAATCTATGCCTCATAACCCTTCCTATCATAAATACACAATATTCAATTTGATTGTGTTAACTTTCGACTTATATCTCACTATATTTCATATTTGAAGTTCATTAAAGTGTTTAAGTCTTGCTAGGACTACTTATTGGTTTTATATTAAAATTATTCAATATCTTATAATATTCATTTCATTTGATTTAAAATATTTTTTACGTTCATTATCACTTATCACGGCGTTTCGACGTTTATTCGTCACATGCCCAATTTGCCTCTCTTGTGTGTCCTTAGTATGCATATACAACTTATCTAATATATCATTTATTAATCTTAAACATCATTATACTTCATAATATTCATGTTCTGTAACTTACAACAATATCTTTTATCGTCAAGAGCACTACACTTGCATACGTGCATGCCCCATGCCCGACGCCCTCCGATTGTCCCCGAAAACACAACTGTCCCACAAATGACCATTTTGATCCCTGTTCTCGACCTCAAATTGAATAACTTACAGAATAAAAGTTTTAGGTCTATTCGTCCTCGTTCCAGATCATCTTGAATCACCTCAATCGGAGTTCGTATGAATTGTTATGCCTATTTTACTAAAACAGGTCAAAGCAGTCACACCTGGCATACTTTAAGCGCAATTGCTACTTAATTAAAATATAGGCACAGTGTGATTACGCCCTAGAGAGCAGTTGCGCCCCAAATGACTTAGGCACTTGGTACAAAAGGCTTAGAAGTTAAAGACAACGGGACACAAGTTATTGTTCTTCGCGATTTTTGACCTTTTTTCTCCTACTAATCTTCATAACTTGAGTTATACACATCCAAATTAGCCGTTTTTGATTCTATGGATTCGTAATTCATAGAACTACAACATACTTGAATTCTAACAATTTATAAAAATATTAACCAACCTAAAATTTGACTCAAAACACATGTTCATACTTTATTTTCATATTTTAACACATTTAGCGAATTCGATCGACACGGCTTCGTTTGTTAACCAATTAACACGATTTAAACTACGCTGCTTTTGTTTCTTAACATACTAACATATTCTAACATCAAATAACAGATTATAAAATATATTAAGCATGAAATTTTGTACTTTCTAAACCATTTTCTATAACATAAACACTGTTATTTATTTAATTTCTTTCCACAAACCAAATTCATGAATTTGATCACTAAAGATTACTTATGTATGATAATTATCAGATTATATATCCATATAATGAACAACCCAAACCCTAATCCAACAAAATTCCAAGTCACAAAGAATAGATATTACAAAACTAAGAGTTAGAATTAGGAATAGATTATACCTTTAATCCTTGATTTAGCAAAGATGATATTTCCAAAGTTGGTTCCCTTGATTCCCAATTCACAGAGAACTCTCAATTTCCTCTCTAGCTCCCTCAATTTCTTTCTAACACTCTGTGTTTTCTTCCTCTCTAAACCCTCTGTTCTTTAGCCTTTAAGAAAATAATACGCATAATATACAACGAACGCTTTTCCCCACGCACGCCAAAGTTAAAAACAAAAAGGCTCACATCAGTTAAAATAACCAAAAGCCATAAGGCTACGTTTGGTTACACACTAATTCCCATACTAGATTATTTAAATAATATTTATATTATATAGTTACACTTGTCACACATGTAACCCATTTTAATAGCTTATAATTTATAATTATAATAATTATAATAATTATATTCCTATTATAATTATGCTTATAATACATAATTAAATAATTATATATCAATTTAATTAGAAACATCACTTTATTTATTTTATTTATTTCCATTAAATTAAACAATTCATTTAATTTAATTATCTTCTTAAATATTAAGCAATTGATTTAATTTAATTATTTTCCTTAAATTAAATCCTTTAGTAAAATTATCAACACTCAATTTAATTATCATTAATTAATTTAGTTACTAAATTAATTCACCACAACTTTATCAACCATATATTTGTCTTAATAAATAAATTAATTTAAATATTTATTTAATTCAATAAATATTTAAAATCAATTACAAAATTCATTTAATTTCTTCAATAGCTAACTTAACTATTA
Organism: Panax ginseng; assembly: GCA_020205605.1. Taxonomy (NCBI): domain Eukaryota; kingdom Viridiplantae; phylum Streptophyta; class Magnoliopsida; order Apiales; family Araliaceae; genus Panax; species Panax ginseng. The sequence goes on along the minus strand of CM035142.1, from coordinate 82,035,614 downwards.
AACTTCACTTTCCCAATATATAAATATATATATTTCTCTTCACACTAGATCATATATTTCAACATATATAACACATATATATACATACTCAAACTCAAAACATCTCATAATAAGAATTTTAATTATTAAATTCTTATTTTAATAATTTATAAAAATTTGGGTTATCACATCTTTCCCCCCTTATAAGGATTCCGTTCTCGGAATCAACAAAACCTCCCTTACACGGTTTTCACCAAATCTCTTTTCAAAATTTATCGTTGAATAACTTCAACACATTATCTTAATATAGGTTTTATTTATTACCACTACCACCATTCTTCATAATAAATTCTTGTAAGTTTTACTTCATAAGCTTTCACTTGAACTCAATTATATTTTGATTATTATATATTCATTAACCCTTTTATTTCCTTTTCTAAGGATCGTTATCATAAACACTCGGGATATTACATTCACCCTTTCTTCTAAGAATTTCGTCCTCGAAATTTTGACTTACTAATATTCGTTCCTTCTATTTATCAAAATAGATTTTATGTTAATATCTATTTATTCATTAGGTTGTGCAACTAAATTCTTTCTCGAAGGATCTTTCTAAGATCATCATATTCGTCACCTCTTCATCTTCTAAGAGTTTTACATTTTCTCTTCTTCTGGACATTTCTTTCTTGAAATTATTATGTTTTGCTTAATTTTCTCATCCATTCCACTTTCACCTTTCAGAATAATAAGAATCTTCCACAATTACTCAATAATTGGGAAGCGAGATGAATAACAGGAATTTAAAAGATTTCAAATCATGATGAGGGGTTATAAGACCTTGAACTATGTCCCTAGGTTATCAAGTATCTCAACTTGAACCTTTAACAATCATAAGACTATACGGACCTTGAACTCTTCCCCATGTTTAACAGTGCATTACCACTATAAACCGTCATTAACAGAATGTTTAGCAATCACACAGGCTGAAAATACTCTCTGCAAGTACTCTAGGTGATCAGCATATCGTACCCCTACGTCGTGCACAACGTATTACATCTTAACATCGTAACGACTATATGCATTACTTTCGGAACCATTGTCTCCGATAACATGTCCCCTTTTTACAGGGTTGTTCACCTCAGCTTTTCAACATCTGAATCCGCACCAAAACAATTTGGTTTGGCATAACTTCTCAAGAAACGCTTGAACTTCATGAAAATCGTTCAATATTCGTCTAGCTGAATCAAATAACATAGACTTCTATAAAAATTCGGACATCAATCGAAATATATATATATATATATATATATATATATATATATATTCTCATATCTTAAAGAAATCTCAAAAATCTTTTTATGACGTCATGATATTGCACTGTATTTACAGTCCATTTGAGAATTTCGTCATTTTGTGACTTTGTCATACTACATCATACCATAGTGGGCTGACGATCCTTAGATCACATCCAACACTAAGAAATTTTGCATTGATAACTCCATCGTTTTTATCATCTTTGCACCAGGTTCTATGATGCATTAATGATATAAAATACATTTTGATATTTTTAAATCATTTTTGTCTAGCCGAAACAATTAGCATAGACTATTCTTTAAACAGTTCAAAAATCTTTGAAAATCAATTTTAGTGATATCATATCTCAACAGGTAACGATGTGTCAGTGTCCCGAAGTCCACACATACACATTTGTCACCATGCATTGAGAGTAAAAATTCATTTTAAAAAGGCACATAGTGCAAATTTAGCTTGATGTCAAAAATTTTGAAGTCTAGCATAGCTAGAAGATTTGGAAAAACTTATGTCTCCACTTTCTATACTGATCCATTGCTTAATAATTCTATCTATTCCCATAATTCTCAATTCTTCATTCATAACTTAATTATACCCCAGTTCATCAAACTTACCGCACATTGGAAGTTCAGGACTTGCCATAATAATATGAGTTTAAGAACTTATCCTAGTCAGACCATAGGTGTCCATTCGCTGAGAGGTTCAAAACATACCATATTATTATGAGTCACGAACTTACCATATGCATTAGTTTTAAGAATCGCGCCTTATCCTAATAATATATGTCTAATCTTAATAGTTTATAACTATCAAACATACACATGAGAAAAGAATCACCTTTTTGCCACATATACATTGATAGCGCGACACCAACATTCCAATGATTATCCATATGATAAATTGAGTGCAAGCACAAAACCCTTGCCCATACAAAGATTTTTACAACTCAGCCATCACATGAGTACTCGATTGAAATCCCACCTAACTCTATCTTACTCTTAACTTGTTCTTTGCTCGATACGAATTCCTTATATCACATTATCTATAACTCCTCATGAGTTTATCTTATACTATTTCATAGTACATTACCTTCATAGCATCAAGCTATAATTATTCAAACATTACAGACCATCTTTCTTCTATAACATAAACAGATCACGTCGTGATCTTATTCTATTATCATCTTCCTTAAAATTCTTTTCTTAACTCGTGATCGTTTTATTTTATGATTCTCTTTCTTTCCTTTCATTTACGACATTATTTTTTATCTTTGTTATTGGAGTTAGGTAACCCCCATTCCTTATCTACATATCTCTTCAAGATTCTTCTTTGAATCTTCTTGTTTATATAACAATTCCTGCTTTAAGAATTTCTAACTTCATTTAAATTGCTCAACATTCCAATCGAGTTTCACATTTTCATCATATGTATCCATTTTCTATACTTGGTACACATCGAGTCTCTAACAGTTTCTATATGGTACGCTGAGTGGTTTCCCACAAACAACAAACAAACTAGGTTTCGAGTTACTAGTTCGTATATACCTCCACTCTATGAAGGAATCGTTTAGCCCAGATAACATACATCAACCATTAAAGAGTACAATTATACCATACTTAAATATAACCTTTTTTATTCTTAACTTCTTTATCATTCTCTTCTTATAAACACTGTCTATTTATTATCACCTTACATCTATATTATTGGAGTTGGGTAACCCCATAACTCTGCGAGATTCTTCTTTGAATCCTCTCACGCATGTTTTAATCCCTTCTATATATGTTTCTTAAATTACTTCTTATTGTTCAAACTCTATTTGAGCTTATGCTTTCATTATCTTCACCTTCCTTCTCTAAGGTTATAGCCTAAGGTACTCCTACCTAAGGTTTATAACCTACAGCTTTGATACCAACTGTAACGACCCCAAAATTCATACAATTTAATTCTCGACTTTGGTCGTTAATAACACATCTACCTTCTGATTTTACATCATTATTCGATGTTAAACTTTATTAAATGCGGAATAATTTAAACTTTTATTTCCCTGAATCAAAACCTTTATCAACTACATGTCTTTGAATCAATCTTATTTTATGATTCGATTTATCACTGTTATCATATAAAATTTTACATTTCAATCCGATAACCTTTACATATCAGATAACTCCAACTCTAGCTTTACAACTCAATATAAAACTATACATAAAAAAATAAATTAATACATCTCATGAGTCTTAATCATGTTGTAAGGAAATAGCAACTTTAACTAAAATATACATCTTCGTATAATATTTTTGAACCACTTCATTCAAGTAGCACATAGTGACATCTTCAATCTATAACCTGCAAAAATGGTTATTTGCAAGGTTGAGCTCGACAGCCCAGCAAAATCTAACAATTTTCATGCATCACGTAACACATAATAACATGCTCAACATATATCTCTTAAACATTGAACTAGCATAACATAGATGCTGTGACGCCCCCAAAATTAGGTATACATCACCCATCTTGGGTCGCTTGGATACATGGTATGTAATTCAAATACAACTTACTAATACAAACTGCCGTGGTACAATACGACAAAACATAAACTATGAGTTTGAATACAAATATTGTCTACTAGAGATTATACAAACTCAAAAGGAGTCCTCATTACAATTATTAACACACTATTTCACGTAATAGTGAGGACTACTAATGCTATCCTTCCGACCGCACACTCCGCTCCCCGACTAGTCCCTCCTATGTTCTCATTTCACTGAAGAGAAAAGTGAAAGAAAGGGTGAGCTCAACTAGCCCATTAAGAAAATATTATGACTAAGATAATGCAGAATAAATTATCGTTAGCCTTCAACAAATGTTAAACCGATAAAATATAACAACATCAAGTTTAAGCTGCGGCGGATCAAGCAATCCATTAAAAGAGTCAAGTAGAGAATAGAATCTACTATCTTTTATGATTTAAAAAGTTTTTCATCACTTTTATCACGAGACTCAAACTTTAATAAATAATCCACATCATCCCCCACTTCACTGCCAAGGATATTCATTAGGGTCACGACCACAAATTCCATGCACTACGGGCCAAGGATATTTGTGTATTCATCAATGGTCATGATCATGCCAACAAGCGTCCATCAATGCACTACGGGCCAATAAGGACTTTACCACATCAATTGTAACATTACTACCATGATTACAACCGAATAATCACTGGTCATAATCATACCAAGTCCATCTATGCACTACAGATCACAGATGACTTTCAAAAATATAAACATGAGGATGATGACAATGATATAAGAATTCAATAAAAACAAGTTCAAGAATTAATTTATTCAGGAACTAATAACGTCCAAATTGTCAACATGATACTGCTTTATAGAGTTAAAATTCAAGATTTCTCATAAGAATATTTCCATGAAAAATACTAGATGAAGCGCAAATATCAAGGATATTCCACTAATTTCATGGAGTATAGAAGTCAAAATTTTAACCAACTGAGAATAATAAGGAATGGAATAACAACAGAAATCATCATGCATGCGGTACTTCGCGTAGGCATGTTATTCCAACAGAATAATAATAATGGAACCAGGTCAGGTGAAAATCACACCGACAGGATGTTCCAATAGAATAATAAAGAATGGAATAATAAAGACGGAACCAGGTTCGGCGTAAAGCACAGACAGGATGTTCCAACGGAAAATAAAGACAGAATAATAAAAACGGAACCAGTCCGACGCGTATAAGTATGTATGCGAGGATGATCCAACGGAATAATAAAAGACGTAATAATAGAAGAATGTCACCACGTATAGGTATTCTCATGATACACAAAGTTATTCCAATGTAATAATAAAGAAATGGAATAACAGAAGTTCTCTTCTCAAATACAAAAGAATAATATCCCTTACCATAAAAGAAACTGAATATATGAAAAGAAAGTTAGCAGACTTCTCTTCTTCTTTCTCTCTAAAATTTTCTCTCTCTAGAGTTCAATGAATTCGTAAGAAAATAATGAAGAAATGAGCTTCTATTTATAGAAAAATAGAATGCTTAATAACTAACTCATGAACGGTCCAGATTGATTTACTTTAATCGGACGGTCCATAATTAAAGCAAAATCTTTTAAATAAAATATAATATATATTATATATTATGAGCAAGGATCAAGTGCATACCCCTTATCTTACTCACCCGTGCTCACCCCCCTTTAGTGACGGACTCGGCGACGGTTTCGGTTATACAACCGTCGTCTCATACTTTTAGCTTGACGGACAACATATAAGCGTTGCTAAAAGTATAGTATTTATTTATTGTATGACCGAACCGTCGTCAGTCCGTCGCTAAAGGGGGGTGAGTATGGGTGAGTAAAGATAAGGGTATGCACTTGATCCGAATCGGTATATATATTATATATTATATACATATACATATAAGTGCACGGGTTATCACTCCCGTGACTTTGTTTAAATCCTGTCTGCTAATTATCCAACCTATATATATATATAATACATATATTACATATATTACACCCACCATCTATATATATATATATATATATATATATATATATATATATATAATATACCCATCACTCCACCATTTCCCCACTTTACGGTTGAAAATGCTTCCACCCAAATCATTCATCCCACTTTCCCCCAAAACCCACTATCACACACACACACACATCTCAAATATATATATTTATATATATATATATATATATATATATATACTTTATAACTTTCTTCTGATAATTTTGATAAATGAGTGAGTGGGAATCTAAATAATAAGTAACAAAATACCTCATAAAATTACCTCAATATTTTTAACAACAATTATCATCATTATTATAATTCACAATATTAATCGACCAGGTCGTTCCCAGGAAAGAGGGGGCTTTCCAATAAGGATTTCTCCATATTGGCGTGCAATTAAGTGACCAAATCTCTCCTTGGCAGAACTTCTAGACATCGTTAACATTGAAAATAATAATATTAATAACTCTGTCATCTCAATTATTGATTTAATAATATATAAAATATCGACAATAATTGAATAAAACTTAATGACTTCTCACGTAAGCATCAATAATTAGTACCGTGTGCTACTATGCAACCACGCGTATTACTGTACTTTTAACACCGGGTGTTTCAACAATTAACGATAAAACTTCCGCCGTTATTTTCATAAAGTATTTTTGTCGTTTTCTCAATTTGACAATAATTCTGTTGTGGGGTCCACCAATGATTGTGCCGTTGTACTAATATTCCCTGTTAAAACGAATATTCCCCGACCAATCGAATATTATATAACAACTTGCGTACTTTGCAAAATTTATAAATACTACCCATAACTATAACATTATATCAATATAAAAATGATAATTTATAAAAATTCATTTTTTATTCATAAAAGTTGGGGTCTTACAATCTCCCCTTCTTATAAAATTTTGCCCTCGAAATTAGGGTAAGTACCTGGTATATCGAAGAGGTAAGGATACCTTGATTTCATTTCAGATTCTAACTCCCAAGTCATTTCCTCAACATCGTGGTTTCTGCACAAAACTTTGACTATAGGTATAACCTTGGAGCGTAGAATATGTTCCTTCTTATCCAAGATTTGAACAGGAACCTCTTCATACGTCAAATCTTTCACTATTCCGTCCGATTCTAATGCAATAATGTGGTTCGAGTCTTCCACATATTTACGTAACATGGATATGTGAAAAACGTTATGAACATTTAGACATACACAGAAAGCGAGTCTATAGGCCACGGTTCCTATTCGATCGAGGATTAAAAATGGGCCAATGAATCGAGGATTGAGCTTTCCTCTCTTTCCAAATCTCGTAACTCCTTTCCATGGAGCAACACGTAACAACACATGATCTCCTATATCGAATTCCACATCCCTTCGATGAAGATCAGCATAACTCTTTTGTCGATCTTGTGAGGTTTTTATATGTTACCGGATCATTTGAATCTTTTCTGTAGTCATGCGTACCAACTCTGGTCCCAACAACGTTGCTTCTCCCACCTCATCCCAGCATACTGCAGAACGACACTTTCTTCCATACAACGCTTCGAATGGAGCCATGCCAATACTTGCTTGATAACTGTTATTGTAGGAAAACTCCACCAATGGTAAGAACTTGTCCCAACTTCCCTTGAAATCAAGGATACAGAGTCTTAATAGATCTTCAAGAGTTTGAATAGTCCTCTTTGACTGTTCGTCCGTCTGAGGATGATATGCCGAGCTAAATCATAAATCTGTGCCCATAGCTTTCTGCAAACTAACCCAAAATCGTGAAGTGAATCTTGGGTCTCGATCAGAAACTATGGATACTGGCATACCATGCAGTCTTACAATCTCGTTTATATACATACGAGCAAGATGTTCAAGTGTATAAGTTTCTCGTATCGGTAAGAAATGAGCAGACTTGGTCAATCTATCAATAATGACCAAAATCGCATCTATACCTTGAGAAACCTTAGGAAGACCGGTAATGAAATCCATGGTAATGTGCTCCCACTTCCATTATGGAATTTCAAGTGGTTGCAGTGGATCTTTTGGTACTTGATGCTCCGCCTTGACTCGTTGACACGTTAGACACCTTGAGATGAACAACGCTATCTCTCTCTTCATATTGTCCCACCAAAATATATGTCGAAGATCATGATACATTTTGGTACTCCCAGGATGGATTGCAAACGGTGTGTTGTGCGTCTCCATCATGATTTTATACTTTAAATCGTGGTCGTTAGAACACAAAGTCCGGAGTTGACTCAAGTATTCCTTCTTCATCGATTCTTACTTCCAAAGATAACACCTTCTTGCACTTTCTTCCTCATCATGCGACATCACTCCAGTGCGTAGCTTGAGCAAGCTTTAACTTTATCAATTAAAGTCGATTCTACTCGTATATTCGCCATCCTCACATAGGTCCCTGGAGTCTGTAACTCTATCTCCATCCTTTGCAAGTCAAACAAAATGGGCCTTTGTGTTGACAATATCGTACTTGTACTTTCATATGACCTTCTACTCAATGCGTCAGCTACCACGTTCGCTTTTCCAGGATGGTATTGGATGGTATGATCATAATCTTTCAACAGTTCAAGCCAACATCGTTGTCGCATGTTGAGTTCCTTTTGAGTGAAGAAATATTTGAGGCTTTTATGATCCGTAAAGATCTCTACCTTCTCCCCATACAAGTAATGCCTCTAAATCTTTAGTGTGAAGACAACAGCTGCCAACTCTAGATCATGAGTAGGATAATTCCTCTCATATTCTTTGAGTTGTCTTGAGGCATATGCTATGACTTTTCCATGTTACATGAGAACACATCCCAACCCTTTGCCCGAAGCATCACTGTAGATGACAAATCCCTCCGAGCCAGATGGTATTGTCAGAACAGGTGCCGAAATGAGTCTCCTCTTGAGTTCTTGAAAACATTCCTCACTCCAACCAAACTTTGTATCTTTCCGAGTCAGCTGAATTAGTGGAGTAGCAATTCGAGAAAACCCTTCTACGAATCTCCGATAATAACCAGCTAAGTCGAGAAAGCTACGTACTTCGGTCACTGATTTAGGTTGCTCCCAGCTTTGAATAGCTTCAATCTTTGCTGGGTCAACAGATATTCTGTGACTTGATACCACGTGCCCAAGGAATGCTACTTCCTCAAGCCAGAAATCGCATTTCTTCAACTTGGCATAAAGCTTGTATTCACGAAGCTTTTGGAGTATCAGCCTCAAGTGTTCCTCATGTTCTTCACGGCTTTTGGAATAAATAAGGATGTCATCAATAAAGACGACCACAAAGTGATCCAAATATTCCTTGAATACTCGGTTCATCATATCCATGAAGGTAGCAGGAGCATTAGTCAATCCAAAGGACATGACTAGGAATTCATAATGCCCGTACCGAGTTCTGAAAGCCGTCTTTGGAATGTCATCGATTCTAATCTTCAATTGGTGACATCCGGAACGAAGATCAATCTTTGAAAAGAATTTGGCTCCTTGCAACTGGTCAAACAGGTCATCAATACGTGGCAATGGGTACCTATTTTTTGATGGTGACATGATTCAACTCCCGATAATCAATACAAAGTCGCATACTCCCATCTTTCTTCTTCACGAATAGAACAGGAGCACCCCAAGGAGAAGTACTAGGACGAATAAAGCCAATGTCTAACAATTCCTACAGTTGGGTTTTTAACTCTTGAAGTTCAATAGGAGCCATTCGATATGGGGCTTTGGAAATGGGTTTTTTACCGGGTTCAAGGTCGATACAAAATTCAATTTCACGCTCTAGGGGTAGGCCATGAAGTTCTTCAGGAAATACGTCAGGAAATTCATTAACAATAGAAATATTATTCAAAACTGACGTATTTTTGTTTAGATCTGTGACATGAGCTAAGAAAGCTTGACATCCGTTTTTTAATAAACGAATAGCTTTATGGCTTGAAATGACAGTGATTGATTTTAATGATTTGGTTGCTTGAATTCGCATAATAGGTCAATTAGGAATATGAAAGCTAACAACCTTACGAAAATAATCAATTTTTGCATGATGCGTAGTTAACCAATCAATCCCTAGAATCACATCAAATGCAAGTATTTTCAAAGAAATAAGATCGACGGGTAACGTGCAGGCACCGATTTGAATCAAACAAGACTTATAAACCATGGATATATTGAAGGTTTCTCCCAATGGAGTTTCAACAGATAAATCAAAATCCAATCTCTCTGGAGTAAAATTTAAACGTTGAGCGCAAGTAGGAGAAATGAAAGAGTGGGTAGAACCGGTATCAAATAAAGTATAAACTTCGCTAGAGTTTATGATTAGCTTACCCGTGATGACCTCGTTCGGGTTCCTTGCTTTCTGGGAGGTCACGACAAATGCTCTCCCTTGCACCACCGGCTTTGACTTTTATGGGACGGCCTTTGGTGCCTCCATCCTAGCTGATCTTGTCTTCGGTGAACGACAAAATCGGGCTAGGTGACCTTCTCTTCCACAATTATAACATGCTTTGGATGGCATCGCGCAATTTGGACTGATGTGTCCCTCCCCTCCGCATTTGAAGCATATGATAGGTGGTCTTTCTCCTTCCTTAACAATGAGTCTTTGGTCGACGTCTTTCCATCATTGTTGAATCTCCTCTTCTTGAAATGTCCATTCTTATTGTTTTGGCCACGATTACCACCAAGTGGTTACCATTTCGCACATTGATTCCCTCCACGCTTGTTGTCACCGCCGATGACCGCCGCTCTCACTAGTATTATCATTTTGCCATCGCTCTCTTTTGGTTGCGTTGAATCGTTATCGCGCTCCACCAATTGAGCCCTATTTACAACATCTCGAATACAAAAACACGGTTTATGAGAAATAAGATGTTGGACGTATCTCCGACTTCAAACCTCTTAAAAACATTCGCGCCATTCTCTCTTCATTATCCACCAAGTGGGGATATAAACCGGATAACTCGCAAATTTTGCCTCATATTGCGATTACGATCATATTGTTTTGCTCCAATTTGATAAACTCCACCTCCTTCATGTGTTTGAATACTTTAAGGGAAAGTATTTGTCGTTGAATGACTCTTGGAACTTCTCCCAAGACATCTTGAATGACGCAGTTGAGTCGTTTTACCGATTCCCACCGATGTCGCCTCTCCATGCAACATAAAGGCGGCAAAGGAACCTTTTTTGCTCCTCGGAGCATCCCAAGACATCAAATATTTTCGTGATCTGCTTTATCCATGCTTCCGCCATAAGTGGTTTTGGCTCTCCCTTAAACTCCGGTGGTCCCAGCTCCTTGAACTGTTTAGCGGTGACTGCCCGAGAGTTTCCAGTGTTTCCACCTATATTTTGGATAGGAGCCGCTCTCGCCTGCTGTTGCATGAATTGCATAAAGCCTATGAACAATCCATCATTCATCATTTGGTCAGTGTTATTGTTTGCATGAGGATTGTCGCCTTCCTAATGCACATTCTCCTGATTATTGATATGTGGAGACTCAACGGTCTCTTGTGCTCCATTGCTATTCTCAACATTTTTGGATGTCATTTTCAGATACTGCCACAAAATAAAGGTTAATTGACATGTAACATAATATCTCTAAACTCTAACCAACCAATTTAAATACAAAATAAATTTAAGTAGGTCATACTAGCGAAGAAATTCCCCGTCTCTCCCCTCCTAGTTCTAGTCTCACATCTTAGCCAGGGATCATATCCCTAAGCTTTGATACCAACTGTGACGCCCCCAAAATTAGGCATACATCACCCATCTTGGGTCACCAGATACATGGTACAGAATTCAAATACAACTTACTAATACAACTATCGTATACAATACGACAAAACATAAACTATGAGTTTGAATACAAATATTGTCTACTAGAGATTATACAAACTCAAAAGGAGTCCTCATTACAATTATTAACACACTATTTCATAGAATAGTGAGGACTACTAATGCTATCCTCCGGACAAATCACTCCGTTCCCCGACTAGTCCCCTTTATGTTCTCATTTCAGAAGAAGAAGCGGTGAAAGAAAGGGTGAGCTCAACTAGCCCAGTAAGAAATATTATGACTAAGATAATGCAGAATAAATTATCGTTAGCCTTCAATAGTGTTAAACTGATAAAATATAACAACATCAAGTTTAACTGCAGCGGATCAAGCAATCCATTAAAAGAGTCAAGTAGAGAATAGAATCTACTATCTTTTATGATTTAAAAAGTTTTTCATCACTTTTATCGCTGAGACTCAGCTTAATAAATAATCCACATCATCCCTGCACTACGGCCAAGGATATTCATTAGGGTCACGACCACAAATTCCATGCACTACGGGCCAAGGATATTTGTGTATTCATCAATGGTCATGATCATGCCAACAACTGTCCATCAATGCACTACGGGCCAATGAGGACTTTTACCGCATCAATTGTAACATTACGGTCATGATTACACCGAATAATCCCCGGTCATAATCATACCAAGTCCATCTATGCACTACAGACCACAAATGACTTTCAAAAATATAAACATGAGGATGATGACAATGATATAAGAATTCAATAAAACAAGTTCAAGAATTAATTTATTCAGGAACTAATAACGTCCAAATTGTCAACATGATACTGCTTTGTAGAGTAAAATTCAAGATTTCACATAAGAATATTTCCATGAAAAATACTGGATGAAGCGCAAATATCAAGGATATTCCACTAATTTCATGGAGTATAGAAGTCAAAATTTTAACCAACTAAGAATAATAAGGAATGGAATAACAGCGAAATCACCATGCATGTGGTACTTCTTCAGACAAAATGAGTTATTCCAACAGAATAATAATAATGGAAGCGAAGTCGTGAAAATCACTGCAAGCGGGATGTTCCAACAGAATAATAAAGAATGGAATAATAAAGAGCGGGAACCAAGTCCCACAGTAAAGCCTGACGAGGATGTTCCAACGGAAAATAAAGACAGAATAATAAAAACGGAACCAGGTCCGACGTATAGTACAGACAGGATGATCCAACGGAATAATAAAGACAGAATAATAGAAGAATGTCACCACGTATAGGGTATTCTTACAGATACTGAAGTTATTCCAATGTAATAATAAAGAAATGGAATAACAGAAGTTCTCTTCTCAAATACAAAAGAATAATATCCCTTACCGTAAAAGAAACTGAATATATAAAAAGAAAGTTAGCAGACTTCTCTTCTTCTTTCTCTCTAAAATTTTCTCTCTCTAGAGTTCAGTGAATTCGTAAGAAAATAATGAAGAAATGAGCTTCTATTTATAGAAAAATAGAATGCATAGTAACTAACTCATGAACGGTCCAGATTGATTTACTTTAATCAGACGGTCCAAAATTAAAGCAAAATCTTTTAAATAAAATATAATATATATTATATATTATATATTATATATTATATATATATAATATATATATATATATATAAAATATACCCATCACTCCACCATTTCCCCACTTACGATTGAAAATGCTTCCACCCAAATCATTCATCCCACTTTCCCAAAAAAACCCACTATCACACACACACACATAATATATATATATATATATATATATATATATATATATATATATATATATATACCTTATAACTTTTTTAGATAATTTTGAAAAATGAGTGAGTGGGAATCTAAATAATAAGTAACAAAATACCTCATAAAATTACCTCAATATTTTTAACAACAATTATCATCATTATTATAATTCACAATATTAATTGACCAGGTCGTTCCCAGGAAAGATGGGGCTTTCCAATAAGGATTTCTCCATATTGGCACGCAATTAGGTGACCAAACCTCTCCTTGGCAAAACTTCTAGACATCGTTAACATTGAAAATAATAATATTAATAACTCTGTCATCTAAATTATTGATTTAATAATATATAAAATATCGACAATAATTGAATAAAACTGAATGACTTCTCACGTAAGCATCAATAATTAATATCATGTGCTACTATGCAACCATGCGTATTACTGTACTTTTAACACCGGGTGTTTCAACAGTTAACGGTAAAACTTCCGTCGTTATTTTCATAAAGAATTTTTGTCATTTTCTCAATCTGACAATAATTCCGTTGTGGGGTCCACCAATGATTGTGTCGTTGTACTAATATTCCCTGTTAAAACGAATATTCCCCGACCAATCGAATATTATATAACAACTTGCGTACTTTGCAAAATTTATAAATACTACCCACAACTATAACATTATATCAATATAAAAATGATAATTTATAAAAATTCATTTTTTATTCATAAAAGTTGGGGTCTTACACATGCTGCTGTTCAAATATCAAATATAAAGATTGAGTTCCTTACTCAATCAGCATTCATTACTCAATCAACGTAGTCAGATGTTGACTTTAACGTTCCATGTTTTCAACATATATATAACACATCATACTATTTACAATAAATAATTAAAACAGTTCATCATCAAGTTCACATAGCAAATAGGAACTGAAAGACTTGTCGTGATCGTTGTTTACCAATAACAGTTTAACAGCTTACAAATATTTACACTTCACGTGCCCTACACAATTATATAATCATACACATCAGCTATTAGTCACATAGCAACTCATAGTAGTTGTAATGTAAACTTTAATCTACGCCTCATAACCCTTCCTATCATAAATACACAATGTTCAATTTTATTGTGTTAACTTTCGACTTATATCTCACTATATTTCATATTTGAAGTTCATTCAAGTGTTTAAGTCTTGCTAGGACTACTTATTGGTTTTATATTAACATTATTCAATATCTTATAATATTCATTTCATTTGATTTAAAACATTTTTTACGTTCATTATCACTTATCACGGCGTTTCGACGTTTATTCGTCACACGCCCAATTTGCCTCTCTTGTGTGTCCTTAGTATGCATATACAACTTATCTAATATATCATTTATTAATCTTAAACATCATTATACTTCATAATATTCATGTTCTATAACTTAGACCAACATCTTTTATCGTCAAGAGCACTACACTTGCATACGTGCATGCCCGACGCACTCTGATTGTCCCCGAAAACACAAATGTCCCACAAATGTCCATTTTGACCCCTGTTCTACACCTCAAATTGAAAAACCTAAAGAATAAAGTTTTAGGTCTATTCGTCCTCGTTTCGGATCATCTTGAATCCCTTCAATCGAAGTTCGTATGAAAAAGTTATGCCTTTTTTACTAAAACGGGTCAAAGCAGTCACACCTGGCATACTTTGGGCGCAGCTGCGCCTAATTAAGCCTTGGGCATAGCGCAACTGCGCCCTAGAGAGCAGCTACACCCCAAATGACTTGGGGCACAGCGCAGCTGCGCCCGTTAGCAGAAACGGGACCTAAAGCTACTGTTCTTCACGATTTTTGACCCTTTTTCTCTTACTAATATTCATAACTTGAGTTATACACATCCAAATTAGTCCGTTTTCGATTCTATGGATTCGTAATTCATAGAACTACAACATAATTGAATTCTAACAATTAATAAAAACATTAACCAAGCTAAAATTTGACTCAAAACACATGTTCATACTCTATTTTCATGTTTTAACACATTTAGCGAATTCGATCGCCACGACTTCATTTCTTAACCAATTAACACGATTTAAACTACTCCGCTTTCGTTTCTTAACATACTAACATATTCTAACATCAAATAACAGAATATAACCCATATTAAGCATGAAATTTTGTACTTTCTAAACCATTTTCTATAACATAAATCTGTTATTTATTTAATTTCTTTCCACAAACCAAATTCATGAATTTGATCACTAAAGATTACTTATGTATGATAATTATTAGATTATATATCCATATAATGAATAACCCAAACCCTAATCCAACAAAATTCCAAGTCACAGAGAATATATATTACAAAACTAAGAGTTAGAATTAGGAATAGATTATACCTTTAATCCTTGATTTAGCAAAGATGATATTTCCAAAGCTTGTTCCCTTGATTCCCAATTCACAGAGAACTCTCAATTTCCTCTCTAGCTCCCTCAATTTCTTTCTAAACACTGTGTTTTCTTCCTCTCTAAACCCTCCGTTCTTTAGCCTTTAAGAAAATAATACGCATAATATACAGCTCCCTTTTCCCCCGTCACGTCAAAGTTAAAAACAAAAAGGCTCGCATCGGTTAAAATAACCAAAACCCATAAGGCTACGTTTGTTTTACACTAATTCCTATACTAGATTATTTAAATAATATTTATATTATATAGTTACACTTGTCACACATGTAACCCATTTTAATAGCTTATAATTTATAATTATAATAATTATATTCCTATTATAATTATGCTTATAATAAATAATTAAATAATTATATATCCAATTTAATTAGAAACATCACTTTATTTATTTTATTTATTTCCATTAAATTAAACAATTCATTTAATTTAATTATCTTCTTAAATATTAAGCAATTGATTTAATTTAATTTTTTTCTTAAATTAAATCCTTTAGATAAAATTATCAACACTCAATTTAATTATCATTAATTAATTTAGTTACTAAATTAATTCACCACAACTTTATCAACCATATATTTGTCTCAATAAATAAATTAATTAAAATATTTATTTAATTCAATAAATATTTAAAATCAATTACAAAATTCATTTAATTTCTTCAATAGTTAACTTAACTATTAAACCTCACTTTTCCAATATATAAATATATATTTCTCTTCACACTAGATCATATATTTCAACATATATAGCACATATATATACATATTCAAACTCAAAATATCTCATAATAAGAATTTTAAATATTAAATTCTTATTTTAATAATTTATAAAAATTTGGGTTATCATTCGCCACAATAGCCAGTCAATTGCAGCGAACTTCAGAACGTGTCGTAACGCCACCATGTCATGCACTTGACACCATTGTCCAAAGCCGCAGTGCCACTTTCATGATATTGTCCAAAAATGAGAATTTAACTTTTTAATTCAGGAAATGTAGTATTAACCTAATCTAATGAACATAAAAATTTGTTATTCATATAATGTGATGTTAAAATTAGACTCTTAACATGTTAATGAGATACTTATGTGTTTAAATGAATTGTTGAACGCGTAGTTAGCTTGTGGTTCGTGTAGTGTAATATTATGTGAAAGCAAGTGTTGTAATTTGACTAAGTATAGTCATAATCAGAGTTAGACAAAAAGAATGAACTTGTGATGACTAGTTACGTTATATTAAAGGTTATTAATTTTTTAAAGTATGATTTTGTTATACAATACTTATTCTATTGTATACCTCTTGAGTTGTTATTCGATTTAAATATCAGTTATTGTTGAACCTTGTAAGACTAGCGAACCCTTATTGATTTGACTAGTCCATGGTTGATGAACGTTCTAAATTTCATAACCCTTGTTGAATTATCCAAACCAAACTTCCTTTGGTGCGGACTCTAATGTCAAACTGAGATGAACAACCATGTATAGGGGATTACTTATGCATTAGCGTTAAGATATTGTGCACAGTATGGTACTAAGGGCTAATCCCCCTAAGTATGAGTAGAAGAGTCCATAGTCTCATGACTATTAAAGGTTTCAAGTTTAACGCTTGATAACCTAGGACATAGTTCAAGGTCTTATGACCCTCAGAAGTTCTTTTGATTCTTGTTATTCATTCTTGATTCAAAAGTTGAGTTCTTATTCCAGAAGTCTTTGATTCACTCGCATATTATTATATTCTTGTTTCATTATTATACTTGTGGACAATCGTGCTCACTCTTGCGTAATAAAACATTGCAGTTACGAACAAAATGTCCGACGAGCCTTCTTCTAGCAAAGGCAAGGGAAAGATTAACAAGTGATGAAGACTTGTTGTTATTGTGATTATGTATCTATGTTTTATACTTATGTCAATGTTGTGTAAAACTATTATTTGTTATGTTTCCGTATTTAAGATTTAAGGTTAGTATGACTTGGGATTGATGTATTTAGTTCAGATGATGTAACTCCTTAAGGAGAGGATTTATTTCTATCTATTTATTCTTTCATTTTTTTATGGGTAGATAGACATATGATGTTTGTATAGTGAACACCAAATCATGTGGGAATTGAAGTACACGGATTTGGGGGTGTCACGGTATCTGAATGCTCGACTGAATGTCTATTACGGTAGGCATGACGTAGTCCCTAAGTGATTTTTGTTCTTTCGCAGCCTTGTTCACTGGAATTTCAATTTCAACTTCTTCTGCCAGTTTGTCTTCAATATACACTTTCTCACTAGTTAATCTCACTTTACGAAACTTTTTCTCAATATTGTCGACGTATGGCAAAAGCTCCTTTTTACCCTTGAATCTAGTGTGCATACACAGATGAAAATCATGCAAGAAGAAAGAAATAATTAAAAAATAAAAATAACAATGTTTAAATTAAAATCAAATTGCTTGTAAATAATATGGAATTAAATATTAATTAAGATTCCCTGGCAACGACGCCAAAAACTTGTCGTCAGATTTCATAATCAACAATTACGCGCAAGTATACATGATCAACAACTAATAAAGTGGTAAAGTTGAGTGTCATTCCCACGAGGAATTCTATTCAACAAATCTCAACTACTAGTATTATATCAATATAACTTTACTTAAACAACCAAATTTTGTGATTTTTAAATAAATTAAACTAATTAAAACTAATGCATACAAAGAATTGATTCAGATGATAAAGATTTAAGACTACAATATCCCATATTATGCAATATAAGCCAATTATTACATGCAGTGAAAAGAGATGTCCCTATTCAATTCACAATCCTAATTATTTATCGCATGAAAATAACTAAGAATACATGCTATCACATTCAGTTCTAACTCTAGATTTCATTTCCTGAATTCATCTAGTGTAACAAGGTAATTGTTGATCAGACAATCAATCAATAAGCACAAAATGTGATAGACAACTTAATTTGAATCAATAATTGGATTAATATAGATAATCAATTCATAAGCATAAAAGGTTTAATTGTAGCCTTAATTAAAAGATTGTTCATACTAAAAATCAAAACCAAGAATCCCATGGAAAACATCACAATGAAATTACAAATAGAGAAGAAGAATAAACACTCAATAATTCATGACTCCAGTCTTCAATCTCCAATCTGAATTCCTTGTGTGCTCCCTTGAATCTCCCAGTCCAATTATCTAATCTCTGTCTCAAATTATGTGCGCCTCTTTTGTAATGCCCGAGAAAATCGAATTTTTTTTAGAATTAAATTTTTTTTTATTAAATTAATTTAATTGATTATTACGAAGTAAGTTAATTGAAGGTCGTTCTATGACCTAGATATGTCAGAACATCGTAGGATTTTGGCTACGTGGTAGAATTAAATTGTTTGAATTTCCAAGACGAAAATAAAAGCTTTCCGAGAAATTTTCTGAAAAACACTATTCATGCATTTTTGCTCAGGAATTTTTTTTGAACTTCCGAGAAATACATAACGATAGAATATCAAGGTGAGATGGAATATCCAATAATATTTCAGTTATGGAAAATGTAATATTTCGCCTGTTGACTTAATTTGAGAACGTTAGGAAAATCAAGCGTTAAGAAATTAGTGTAATGATTATATAATACGCAGGTATTGTATGAGGTAGAGAATATGAGTATGATACGAGGTATTATACGAGTATGTATGAATGATAGTATATCGTATATAATGAATAAGTATACGAGTTAGAATACGAGAATTATACGTTATGAGGCTTTAAGCCAAAAGAAATGGATTTGTAGGATTGTGTAGGAAATATTAAAGTCCAATGAGATTTGATAAGGCCCAAATGTAGGAATGATTAAGTCCAATGTAAATTAAATGTGCAAGCCCAAGTGTTTGTAATGTGAAGCCCATGGTAAATTAATGGAAGCCCAAAAGCATAAGTTAGTTTAATTAAACCTTAAGCCAAACTATTAATCCAATGGGTAAGCATGAACCATGGGTCAACCCATGGGTGATCCAAAGTGATGAGCAAGTAAAGGAAACTTAATGGCTAAGTGTTGTGGCAATCAAGTAAGCTTAATTGCTAAGATAAGTGGTGAGCAACTGACTTGGTGGCTAAGTAAAGGTGGTGGTTAAGTTAACTTAATTAGGAAGTAATGAATAGTAAGGAGGTGATTAAGGAGGTGGAAGTGGATTAATGACCCTTATGCCCTAACCTTGGCTTTCCTATAAATAGAGGGTCTTGGACTTCATTTGTTCTTTGTTCAAAAACCCCAACAACTTATAGCTTATTTGCTTGAGAGAACAAGTGAGACTAAGCTAGAAAGTTAGACTTTTCAATTCAAGAAGCAAGAAGAATAACAAGGCATAACCAAGTGAACATCAAAGGTAAGCAATTCTAAGCCATGAAACTCTTTCTCTTCCATTGTTAGAGAAGTGAGTAGTAGTAGAACATGTATGCTAAAGAGGAGTTGGAATGATGAATTAAAGGGCTTAAGTCTTAATAAGCCGTATAAGTCATGAATAAACTATTCGTAATCATTTAAGCTATGAACTTACAATGAACGTATATGAATTTGTAACATGTTTACACAAATGAAGTTAGTATGTTAACAAGAAACAAGGATAATGGTTAGAAGTTATAAACTATTCCAAGTCATGAGAAATGGAAACATAAGTAGTTTGTACTTTTATAAGTTATAAACTCATAAAGAACAAGTAATAACTTATAATGATTATAAGTTAATGAAATAAGTATGTTAAGATGTTAGTATGACGGAATGAATCCATGTGAAATGAAGAACAAATCTTAAGTAACGAAGTTTTGCCGTAACTCACACGATTGGACGATAATCGTCAAATTCGTGAAATTCTCGTAATGGAAGTCGAATTTTGATATTGAGCTTAAAAACAATTTTTCTTCAATGGTGACAAGTCTTATTTGGCATTATAGAGTTGTGAACTCGAAAATGACCGGATTCCGACTTAGAACGAAGAAACGAACGTTGAATGTTCACGAACGTTTATCGTTTTCGTTAAAAATGGACAAATAGGTGAATTATTAGTTAACGAAGTCAAATAGATAAAATTCTATTATGAACACGTAGAGTATGTAATTTGTGAACCGTAGGCTCTTGAAAGAGCCAATTCGGACTTATAACAAAGAAGTTAGGAGCTCGGGAATCTCACTTAAAAGAAAATCTGTCAAAAATTGTCTGATGCACAGAGTCCGTGCCGCGACGCGACTCAAGGCAGAATGGGCCGGTACTGCATGAGATAGGACCATAGCCCTGTTAACTTGCATTGCAGTATATGGGCTAAATACACTAGGCATGGCGCCGCAACACCGTGACTGAATTCTAGGAACCAACAGGACATGCCGCAGCGCGAGGTGCAAAGTAAAATCTGGCGCCGCAGCGCCAGCACTAGGAAGTAGATAGAGAAGAAAAGTTTTAAATGTAAAGTGAAGGAGAAGCGTATGAAGGGTGGATTAATTTCTTAATTAATGTAATGTAACCTCATTAAGGATATTATAAACCTTAAGTATAACACTAAAGGTAGGAGGTAAGCCAATTGAATGTGAACGTGAACGGTGTGCAATAAGTATACTAAACCAATGGTGATCGAGTTTCGATTAATAATAAAGTTAGTAAGCCACGATGAAAGACAATTAACTCGAACTGAGTTGTAATAATGGAATAATTTAAATTAAATTATAGAAAGGAAAGAAGTTGATAAGAACGATGTAAAAGAACGATGACAAGCCGGAACTAATAAATACCAAATCTAATATATGATTAGATTGAGAAGAAGGGTAAGATTATTTAAGAGCTATGTATGTTCATTCATGACCTAAAGTGTGACGTCCCCAAATTCGGGTATCTTCCAACCCGACAAATGGTGCTCCATGATGCTACAATCTATACAATCATTCCATTGAAATAACAACAAAATGAGTGTAATTACTATCTTTGTATTACATTTGTAATAAATCCTTTCCCAGGCTCATAAACCGAATACATTTTTTGTTCTTCATAAGTATATTACATACAATTACACTAATCTATTACAGGACGATTACTTGTCCATCTTAGCCTTGCCTTTATCTCTCTTAGAACTCTCAGTTCGTTCGGCTTTAGCTGCAAACATATGGTTCAAGCAAGAATGAGCATAACTAGCTCAGCAAGTCTTAACAACGAATCATATGACTATCACATTAACAATTTCATGCTTTATTCCCGTTAACTGAACAATTAACTACGAATCACTATGAAACATTTGATTGGTACTTCTCATATCATAACAATAATTCCAAAGTATATATATAATAGCTTAGGAATTCTGAACCGGTCGATAGACCATGAACAGTAACTTTCAGTTTTCATACTTGAAAAGGAGTCCACAAAGACTAAGGTCGTTTCATCCGTATAACTTACGTCGTCTCAGGTGATCAGCCTATAGTACCCTATGTTGATCAACACTCATTCATTAAACGTATTTACGTTTAATATTTTGGCAAACTCACGTGCCCATCGAAATATCGATGAAAAATACTTTTTGTTTCTTTATAGACAAACTTATCTTTACATCCGTACCAAATACTTGGCATAGGATAATGCTAACAGATCTATATGAAACAGACTGATAAATAAATACATTCATTCTTCAATACTGGTCTAGCCGAGTTAAAACAGGCATCGACTCTTTCTGTAAAACCATTCATGCATTGTATAACAGGCATCACATAAAACTTGGCTAACATGAAGGTTAGACAAGCGTTAAGAAGGACTTGTCTTTAAGCGTCTGCTACAGTATAATTACCTTCCATTTGAGTCTTTACAGTCTCTACAACATATAATCACATAACATACCACATTAGGTCATGAACGAACATACATGGTTCCTAATGAATCTTACCCTTCTTCTCAATCTAATCATTTATTAGATTGTTTACTATTGGTTCCGGCTAGCCGTTTATAACCAACTTCTCTCTCTTCTATGTTGTAAGTGGATTTACTTTATTAATACCACTCGTTTTGAATTAATCGTCCTTCCTCACAGCTTACTAACGTTCTTTCGTTATCAATCAAAATTCGATCGTTTATTGGTTAAGTATACTTATTGCATACCATTCACGTTCACGTATTATTCAACAACTTTTAGTTGTAACTCTCAACGCTATTGTCATCATCGAAGATGCTACTTTAAGTTAATTAATTCATCATCAATTAACTATCTTTCATCTTGTATACTTAATCATACTTATTTCATCAATAAAGTCAAATTGACTTTCCATGCTTCGTTATGGCTCATTAACGTTCTTACGTTTATTAACCAACCCCCGATCATCATTGGTGAAGTACCAAAGGTGAACATCATACGCGGTTTACTTATTACCCTCTTGCGTTCTTCGTTTAATTATGGTTAAACCATACATAATCTGTAAGACCCCAAATTATTAATAAATGAAATTTATTTTTCTCTATTTATTATTTTGAAATAGTAAGGGTTGATTTGATTAATATGGATAGTTATGGGTAAAATACGCAAATATTTGAATAAGCAAGTGGTTATAAAATATTCATTATTATTCGGGAATATTCGTTTGGTCGTGGAATATTCGTCTTTGTCGGGAAATATTTTATCTGACGGTAGCAGATCTTTTGTGGGCCCCATAACTGAAAAGCGATTGGATGAAGAAAGCGACAAATATAAGTTGTTTATAAATAACTTGGCGTAGTTATTACAATTAATACTATTGGAATACGGTGGTTTAAAACACACTAATCGTGTTGTTGAACAAGAGTAGCACGCGGTATTGCACCAATTATTGATTCTTACGTAAGAAGGCACTACTCAATAATTGTTACAGTAATTACTGTTCAGTATTTTATTTTATTGATTCAATAATTGTTGCATTGATATTTTATATTACTGTTGTTTCAATAAATTGTCATTACACAATATTTTCCATTATCGAAGCAATAATTCATATTATCTGAATAATATTATTAGACAACATTATTGGCAATGTCTAGAAAGTTCTGTCTAAGGAGAGGTTTGGTCACCTAATTGCGCGCTAGTAAGGAGAGATTCTTATTGGAAAGCCCCCTCTTTCCTGGGAACGGTCTGGTTGCCAGTACTGTGATTCTGTAATATTATTTGTGAAAAATTAATTATTGATTTATATGATGAGAAAAATATTGATTTTATGTGGATATAGATGGAGAAAATTTTTAATGTGACAATTGTTGAAAATTAATATTTTATCTTCTTCTGATAAAATAATTCATTTAAATAAATTATTTTAATAATATATTAACGGTGATATTTTTATAATGAATGTGGGATATATGAGTATATGAGGAGGAAGAGTATTTTTATGGAAATAAATGTTTAACACATATTTTGTGTGTTGGTGGACACAATTATTGACCGAAATTTGATTATAGCCTGTAAAATCACCCGTTTGTGGATTTCGGTCAATTTATGTTTGAAATTTGGAAAAACTTTCTTCTGCAAAGTTGTAGAGAATTGAATTTCCTATAAAAATTTGCGAGATTAGAATTTTTTGATAAAAGGGCTATTTATTATGAATTATTGAAGTTCCGAAGCTCCGAAATAATTGATTTTTGGAAGTTTTAATTCTTTTAAATAAGAAAAATGTTTTTTTATTACTTTTTTGGGAGGTGGGCTACATGTGTATTTGATCTTGGATTAAGAAACATGTGCGTAGGAAGTTTTAGAAAATAATAATAAATATTTTAATAAATTTTCTACTTTGGTGTTCTAAGCATTTTCCTATAAATAGGGTCTTAGGTTAGAATTGAAAATCACACGAAGGCTCAAGTTTCTCTCTCTATATTATCGGCGTATTCTTGTTAGTATTTTGAGTATACTTTGAGTATTGATATACGGTGCAAGTTCAAGTCATAGCCTATATCCGGTGTTTCAACTAGAAGTACTGTCTTTCGAGGTAAGGGATGTTATTTTCTTCTCAAAGGATATTATTTCTTCAATATCATTATGCCAAAATATTGGTTGGAACTTTTATCAAATTTAGAACTTTTTTCATGTCGGGGTTACTATTCATGAGTTACTATTCACGAGTTACTATTCACGAGTACTATTCACGAAGCGTGAAGATGTTTTTTTGTGAAATTTCTATCTTTTCGTGTCGGAGTTACTATTCACGTATATGACACTATTCACGTATACGGCACTATTCACGAATACGGCACTATTCACTGAAAAATGAAATTTCTTCTTTTTGTCCAAAATATCTATTATGGATACTAGCTTTGATTGTATCCATGTTTTGAAAATTCTTGAATTTTACTCCACTCTGATTACTTATGAAGTATTTTTGAACTTGGATTGTTTAAAATACGAATCCTTAATATTTGTTCTTTTGTTTCACTGGATTCGTTTCCTTTGAAATATTTTTCATCATCCTCAGTCTTAAATGATGATATTACTGAATATCTTTGGCCTATAGTGCAAAGATGAATGATTTCTTGATGAATATTTTTGGCCCGTAGTGCAAAGATGAACAGGTGTTTAGATGAACATGACCAACTGATGAATATCTTTGGCCTGTAGTGCAAAGATGAATATTTGATTCCAGATATATATTGATTGATGTTACAGGGATAAAATATCGACGATGAACTTTTAAATTCATATATAGAAGATAGTAGTTTGCATTCTCTACTTAACTCTTCTAATAAATTATTATTTCCGCTGCGAAGATTGATTTAAAACTGGTTGTCTATTGTATTCTATTAGATTTTTCCATGTTGAGGACTAACGATAATTTGTTCTATATTATCTTAGTCATAATGTTCTTTACTGGGCTAGTTGAGCTCACCCTTTTCCTTTTTGTTCCATTTTTCTTCTCAGGAGGCGAGAATATATAGCGAGTATGCAGTCAGGGGTATGGAATGATGGTTATAGAGAGAGTTGTTTAGTAGTCCTCACCATTTTTGTAAAATAATGTATCAATAATTATGATGGGGATTTATTTGCGTATGGATATTGTCTAGATGGCAATATCTGTATTTAAACTCACAGTTTATATGTTGTAATAATAATGTTGTAGTTATTTCTGTACCATGTATTTGGCGACTCAGAATGGGTTGGATGGAATGGACCTATTTTGGGGGCATCACATAATCTTCTAACATTATCACTTTATAAGTGATTTAAAGTCAATCTTATTATGTATATTAAGTACCTTCATTGTTTTACATTTGGTCTACATTCAAAAGGAATGAAAACCTAACTTGGTCAACTTTTTCCCCTTCTTCTTGAAGTATGCTTATTTGGCACCCTTTATATTTTAGTGGTATTGCAAGACGAAGTTAAAGGTGGTACTCGGCCAAGTCTGGCACTGCGGCGCCACCATTTAGTACTGGTTTTGGCGCTGCGGCGTCGAGTCTGTGCACCAGTTGGCCAAAACAGTTTTGGTTTTCTAACGAAACTCCCGGCTTCCTAATTTGTTCGTTTTACATCCGAATTGACCCATTCGAATTCTTACAAGTCAGGAATTACATCCTTTACGTGTTCATATAAGAATTCGACACTTTCAAATCCGTTAACTCAAAATTCACTACTGAGTTCATTTTCTAGACGTTCGGAAACGTTAAAGAGCGTTCAATGCTCGTTTTCTTCGTTTTAAGTCGGAATCCGATGATTCTCGAACCCACAACTCTTAATCACCCTATCTCACGAGTTGACAATGGAAACCAACGTTTTCAATGCACACGACAACTTTTGACCTTTAATCCGAGCTTTCTACGTTTTCGACGTTTAACGTCTATTTTCGTAAAATTCGCCATAACTTCGTTACTCGTGTTCTATAAGCCAAATCAAATGGAACACTCCATTGATTCATTATCTATATCCTAACCAATCAAGATGCACATACCTTATCTATGATGGTTTTCAATTTGTCCATCAACAACCATATTAACATTCAACGATTTCTATTGTTTTGAACTTACGTAAACATTTACGATTTCCATTTGATCATGACTTATCAATGTTTTCATTATTAATAGTCATCTTTATTCCTCCTCACTAACATGCTCCACCAATCTACGTTTCTCTACTAGAAAGAAATCGAAAAAGATGAAGACTAACGTTTATAAAATATTACCTTTTTCGTTCTTCGCGTTCTTATACTTTCATTATAAGTTCATAACTTATTTACAATTGAATTTCTTATTCATGACTTATCCGGATTATTAAGACTTAAGCCCTTTGATTCATTATTTCAACCTCTTCTTAGCACGCTTGTTCTACCAATACCCCCTTCTCTACTAATGGAAGAGAAAGAAAATCATGGCTTAGTATCACTTTGTGACGCCCCCAAAATAGGTTCATTCCATCCAACCCATTCTGAGTCCCCAAATACATGGTACAGAAATAACTACAACTTTATTATTGTAACATATAAACTATGAGTTTAAATACAGATATTACCATCTAGACAATATCCACACGCAAATAAATCCCCATCATAATTATTGATACATTATTTTATAAAAATGGTGAGGACTACTAAACAACTCTCTCTAGAACCTTCATTCCATACCCCGACTAGTACTCGTTACATTCTCGCCTCCTAAGAAGAAAAATGGAACAAAAAGGAAAAGGGTGAGCTCAACTAGCCCAGTAAAGAATATTATGACTAAGATAATATACAACAAATTATCGTTAGTCTCCAACGGGGAAAAATCTAATAGAATACAATAGACAACCGCTTTTAAATCAATCTTCGCAATGAAAATAATAATTCATTAGAAGAGTTAAGTAGAGAATGCAAACTACTATCTTCTATATATGAATTTAAAAGTTCACCGTCGATATTTTATCCTGTAACATCAATCAATATATATCCGAATCAAATATTCATCTTTGCATTACAAGCCAAAGATATTCATCATTAGTCATGTTCATCTAAACACTGTTCATCTTTGCACCACGGCCAAAGATATTAATCGATCGATCATGTTCATCTCAACACATGTTCATCTTTGCACTACTACCAAAGATATTCATCAAGAAATCATTCATCTTTGCACAACAGCCAAAGATATTCAAGTAATATCATCATTTAAGACCGAGGATGATGAAAAATATTTTAAAGGAAACGAATCCGGTGAAACAAAAGAACAATATTAAGGATTCAGATTTTAAACAATCCAAGTTCAAAAATACTTCATAAGTAATCGAGTGGAGTAAAATTCAAGAATGATCATAACATGGATACAATCAAAGCTAGTATCCATAGTAGATATTTTGGACAAAAAGAAGAAATTTTATTTTCGATGAATGAAAAGGTCAGATTCGTGAATAGTGCCGTATACGTGAATAGTAACTCCGACACCAAAAGATAGAAATTTCACAAAAAAACATCATCACACTTCGTGAATAGTACTCGTGAATAGTAACTCATGAATAGTAATCGTGAATAGTAACTCATGAATAGTAACCCCAACATGAAAAAGTTCCAAATTTGATAAAAATTTCCAACCAATGTTTTAAAGATAATGATATTGAAGAAATAATATCATTTGAGAAAAAAAATAACATCCTTACCTCGAAAGACAAGACTTCTAGTTGAAACACCAGGATATAGGGCGACTTGAACTTGCACCAGTATAGAAATAATCAAAGTATACTCAAAATACTCACAAGAATACGCCGATAATATAGGGAGAGAAAACTTCATTTTCTGGTGTGATTTTCAATTCTAACCCCAAGACCCTATTTATAGGAAAATGCTTAGAAACACAAAAGTAGAAAATTTATTAAAATATTTATTATTATTTTGTAAAACTTCCTATGCACATGTTTCTTAATCCAAGATCAGCCACACATGTATCCCACCTCCCAAAAAGTAATAAAAACGTTTTTCTTATTTAAAATAATTAAAACTTCCAAAAATTAATTATTTCGGAACTTCAATAATTCATAATAAATAGCCCTTTTATCAAAAAATTCGAATCACGCGATTTTTTATAGGATATTCAATTCTCTACAACTTTGCAGAAGAAAGGTTTTCCAAATTCCAAGCAGAAATTGACCGAAATCCACAAACGGACGATTTTACATGCTATAATCAAATTTCGGTCAATAATTGTGTCCACCAACACACAAAATATGTGTTAAACATTTATTGCCACAAAAATACTTTTCCTCCTCATATACTCATATATCCCACATTCATTATAAAAATATCACCGTTAATATATTATTAAAATAATATATTTAAATGAATTATTTTATCAGAAAAAGATAAAATATTAATTTTCAACAATTGTCACATTAAAAATTTTCTCCATCTATATCCACATAAAATCAATATTTTTCTCATCATATAAATCAATAATTAATTTTTCACAAATAATATTACAGAATCACAAGATCGGGCAACTGCAGGGCCAGCTCCCAGAAAGAGGGGCTTTCCAATAAGAATCTCTCCTTACTAGCGCCGCAATTATTAGGTGACCAAACCTCTCCTTGATGTAACTTTCTAGACATTGCCAATAATGTTTTCTAATAATATTATTCAGATAATATGAATTATTGCTTCGATAATGGAAAATATTGTGTAATGACAATTTATTGAAACAACAGTAATATAAAATATCAATGCAAAGAATTATTGAATCAATAAAATAAAATACCGAATAAAGAATTATCGTAATAATTATCGAAGAGTAGTGCCTTCTTACGTAAGAATCAATAATTGGTGCAATACCGCAAAGCATCGCTCAACAACGCTGACCGTATTAGTGTGTTTTAACCACCGGGTATTCCAACAAGATTAACGATAATAACTACGCCGTTATTTATAAACAACTTATATTTGTCATTTTCTTCATCCAATCTTTTCGTTATGGGGCCCACAAAAGATCGCATTCGTTGCATTTAATATTCCCCGACAAAGACACGATTATTCCATGACCAAACGAATATTCCCCGACATAATAATGAATATTTTATAACCACTTGCTTATTCAAATATTTTGCGATTTTACCCATAACTATCCACATTAATCAAATCAACCCTTACTATTTCAAAATAATAAATAGAGGAAAATAAATTTCATTTATTAATAATTTGGGGTCTAACAATCTCCCCTCCTTATGAAATTTCATCCTCGAAATTGACGACGCACACAGTGTTTCAAAAGATGAGAATAACTCGCTTTCATTTCTGTTTCCAACTCCCAGGTCATTTTCTCAATAGCATGGTTTCTCCACAAAACTTTAACTTGTGGTATAACCTTGGTACATAGGACATGTTCTTTCCTATCCAAGATCTTGATAGGTACCTCCTCGTACGTTAAGTCTTCGGCTATCTCGTCCGGCTCTAACTCAATGACGTGGTTCGGGTCGTCCACATATTTACGTAACATCGATACGTGAAAAATGTTATGAACACGTCATACTACTTGGCGGTAAAACGAGTCTATAGGCCCACGCCCTATTCGATCGAGAATTTCAAATGGATTAATAAATCGAAGGTTTGAGCTTTCCTCACCTCACCGATTCTCGCTTTTGAAATAATAACTTCTTGCACCTCCTTCTTCAAATTCATCAGCTCCGGTGTGTAGCTTGAACAGCTTTAACTTTATCGATTAAAGTCGATTATACTCGTATATCATCACGTGGGTATCTAGAGTTTTCATCTCCATCTCTATTATTTATAAATTATACGAAATTAGTCTTGGACAATATCGTACTCGTACTTGTATACGATCTTCTACTCAATACGTCAGCTACCATGTTCGCTTTTCCAGGATGGCATGGTCAGAACATGTGCTGAAATGAGTCTCCTCTTGAGTTCTTCGAAGCTCTTCCCACATTCCTTGCTCCATTCGAATTTTGTATCTCTACGAGTCAGCTGTGTTAATGGAATAGCGATTCGAGAATATCCTTCAACGAATCTCCGATAATAACCAACTAAGCCTAAAAAGCTACGTATTTCGATTACCGACTTAGGTTGTTCTCAACTGTGACTCATATCCCAACCTTGGATAGCACGTTACAATGACACCTATCAGTTTACTATCGCATGAATATGGTGTCCCCTACGGAGAGTTTGGCTTCGGTGCATTCCACAAAGGAAGTCACCAGATAAAGGCTCAGGTACCAAATTCTATAGTTGAATTTTTAACTCCTGAAGTTCAATAGGAGCCATTCGATATGAGATTTTAGAAATGAGTTTTGTACCGGGTTCAAAGTCGATACAAAATTTAATATCAGTCTTTGGGAGTAAGCCAGGAAATTTTTCAGGAAATACGTCAGGAAATTTACTAATAACAAATATATCATTCAAATCTGACATATTTTTGTTCAGGTCCATAACATGGGCTAAGAAAACTTGACATCCGTTTTTCCATAAACGAATGACTTTACGGCTTGATATAAAAGAGTTTGACTTCAATGGTTTGTTTTCTTAAATTCGAATAACAGGTTGCTTAGGAATATGAAAACTAACAACCTTACAAAAGCAATCAATTTTGGCATGATGAGTGGTTGACCAATCAATCCCTAAAATCACATCAAAAGCAAATATCTCTATAGAAATAAGGTTAACAGGTAATGTGATAGTGCCAACCTGAATCAAGCAAGATTTCTAAACAATGGATGTAATGAAAGTTTCTCCTAACGGAGTCTCCATAAATAGGTCAAAGTCTAATTTCTCCGTAGTCAAGTTCAAACGTTGAGCGCAAGCAAGAGAGATAAAAGAATGGGTAGAACCGGTATCTAGTAAGGTATAAACTTCGCAAGAATTTATAATTAACTAACCCGTGCTAACTTCGTTCGGGTTCCTCGCATTTTGACCGGTCACGACAAACGCTCTTCCAGGAATCGTTGACTTTGACTTTTCCGGGACAGCCTTTTGAGTCACCATTCCCGCTGGACCGGGTTTCGATACCGTACAATCTCGAGCGATATGTCCTTCTTTTCCACAATTATAGCATACCTTAAACTGTTGTGGGCAGTTTGGGCTGATATGTCCCTCTTTCCCGCATTTGTAACATACGACCGGTGGTCTTTCTCCTCCCTTGGAACCAGTTGCTACTGGCGCTGACGTCTTCACATGGTCGTTGTTGAATCTCCTCTTTTTAAAATCTCCTCCCGACTCGCTTCTTCTATTTTCATGGCCACGATTACCACCAGAGTGGTTACCGCCTTTGTCCGTATTCTTCTTTCTCCGCTGGTTATCGTTATTCTGATGATTGCTATCTTCGGTATGATCCTGGTTATGGTTCCTCGGTTGAACGTACTTGTTATCTCGCTCTAACAATTGAGCCCTGTTGACAACATCTGAATAGAGAGAAAATTTATGAGAAATGAGATACTGACGTATGCCGGGTTTCAAACCTCTCAGAAACATTCGCGTCATACGTTCCTCATTCTCCACCAAATGAGGTGCAAACCTGGATAAATCCGCGAACTTCGCCTCGTATTGGGACACCGTCATGTTATTCTGCTCCAGTCTAATAAACTCCACTTCCTTCATATGACGAATACTTTCAGGGAAGTACTTGTCATTGAACTGTTTCTGAAATGTCTCCCATGACATGCTGAGTGCAACTGGATGGGTATGCTTCACAGATTCCCACCAGTAATCTGCCTCGTTACGGAACATAAAAGTAGTGAATGGAACTTTCTGTTCCTCCGTGCATCCCAAGACATCGAATATCTTGGTAATTTGTTTGACCCACATCTCCGCCTTAATCGGATCCGGCTTTCCCCAGAATTTGGTGGTCCCAACTCTTTGAACTGCTTGGCTGTGACCACCCGTGAATTGCTATCATCTCCTCCTATATTTTGAACACGAGTCTCCCTCGTCTGATTTTGCATGAACTGCAAAAAGCTTCTAAACATCCCCTCGTTCATCATCTACTCAGTGGTGTTGTTCACATGAGGTACATTGTCAGCCTGTTGCACGTTCTCCTCGTTGGTAAGTACAGGCATCTCCACGGTCTCATTTACTCCACTATTAATATTCTCAGTCGACATTCTCAAATATTGTCATAAAACAAGGGTTAATTAAGGAAATCAATATATCACATAATATCCCTATATACTAACCAACTAACAAATAAGCTTAGGTAGGACACACTAGCGAAGGATTTACTAAATCTCCCTCCTAGTTCTATTCCCGATCTCCGCCAGAGATCATATCCTAAGCTCGATAATAACCGGTGACGCCCCAAAATAGGTCCATTCCATCCAACCCATTCTGAGTCCCCAAATACATGGTATAGAAATAACTACAACTTTATTATTACAACATATAAACTATGAGTTTAAATACAGATATTGCCATCTAGATAATATCCACATGCAAATAAATCCCCATCATAATTATTGATACATTATTTTACAAAAATGGTGAGGACTACTAAACAACTCTCTCTAGAACCTTCATTCCATACCCCGACTAGTACTCGCTACATTCTCGCCTCCTAAGAAGAAAAAAGGAACAAAAAGGAAAAGGGTGAGCTCAACTAGCCCAGTAAAGAATATTATGACTAAGATAATATACAACAAATTATCGTTAGTCTTCAACAAGGAAAAATCTAATAGAATACAATAGACAACCAGTTTTAAATCAATCTTCGCAGCGGAAATAATAATTCATTAGAAGAGTTAAGTAGAGAATGCAAACTACTATCTTCTATATATGAATTTAAAAGTTCACCGTCGATATTTTATCCCTATAACATCAATCAATATATATCTGGAATCAAATATTCATCTTTGCACTACAGGCCAAAGATATTCATCAGTTGGTCATGTTCATCTAAACACCTGTTCATCTTTGCACCACGGCCAAAGATATTAATCGATCCATCATGTTCATCTCAACACATGTTCATCTTTGCACTACAGCCCAAAGATATTCATCAAGAAATCATTCATCTTTGCACAACAGGCCAAAGATATTCAGTAATATCATCATTTAAGACTGAGGATGATGGAAAATATTTTAAAGGAAACGAATCCAGTGAAACAACAGAACAAATATTAAGGATTCGTATTTTAAACAATCCAAGTTCAAAAATACTTCATAAGTAATCAGAGTGGAGTAAAATTCAAGAATGATCATAACATGGATACAATCAAAGCTAGTATCCATAGTAGATATTTTGGACAAAAAGAAGAAATTTTATTTTTCGATGAATAGTGCCGTATTCGTGAATAGTGCCGTATACGTGAATAGTAACTCCGACACCAAAAGATAGAAATTTCACAAAAAAACATCATCACACTTCGTGAATAGTACTCGTGAATAGTAACTCATGAATAGTAATCGTGAATAGTAACTCGTGAATAGTAACTCATGAATAGTAACCCCAACATGAAAAAGTTCCAAATTTGATAAAAATTTCCCACCAATGTTTCGGCATAATGATATTGAAGAAATAATATCATTTGAGAAAAAAATAACATCCCTTACCTCGAAAGACAGTACTTCTAGTTGATACACCGGATATAGACTATGACTTGAACTTGCACCGTATAGAAATAATCAAAGTATACTCAAAATACTCACAAGAATACGCTCGATAATATAGGGAGAGAAAACTTCAGTTTCTGGTGTGATTTTCAATTCTAACCTAAGCACCATATTTATAGGAAAATGCTTAGAACACAAAAGTAGAAAATTTATTAAAATATTTATTATTATTTTGTAAAACTTCCTATGCACATGTTTCTTAATCCAAGATCAGCCACACATGTAGCCCACCTCCCAAAAAGTAATAAAAACGTTTTTCTTATTTAAAGTAATTAAAACTTCCAAAAATCAATTATTTCGGAACTTCAATAATTCATAATAAATAGCCCTTTTATCAAAAAATTTGAATCTCGCGTCTTTTTATAGGATATTCAATTCTCTACAACTTTGCGTAAGAAGAAAGGTTTTCCAAATTCCAAATGGTAAAAACCAAATCCACAAACCAGACGATTTTACATGCTATAATCAAATTTCGGTCAATAATTGTGTCCACCAACACACAAAATATGTGTTAAACATTTATTGCCACAAAAATACTCTTCCTCCTCATATACTCATATATCCCACATTCATTATAAAAATATCACCGTTAATATATTATTAAAATAATATATTTAAATGAATTATTTTATCAGAAAAAGATAAAATATTAATTTTCAACAATTGTCACATTAAAAATTTTCTCCATCTATATCCACATAAAATCAATATTTTTCTCATCATATAAATCAATAATTAATTTTTCACAAATAATATTATAGAATCACAATATCGGGCAACTGCGTGCTGTTCCGGAAAGAGGGGCTTTCAATAAGGATCTCTCCTTACTACTAACAAGCAATTAGGTGACCAAACCTCTCCTTAGACAGAACTTTCTAGACATTGCCAATAATGTTTTCTAATAATATTATTCAGATAATATGAATTATTGCTTCGATAATGGAAAATATTGTGTAATGACAATTTATTGAAACAACAAAGAATATAAAATATCAATGCAAAGAATTATTGAATCAATAAAATAAAATAATCGAACAAGAATTTCGTAACAATTATTGAGTAGTGCCTTCACGTAAGAATCAATAATTGGTGCAATACCGCGTGCCATCGTTCAACAACGCCAGATAGTGTGTTTTAACCACCGGGTATTCCAACAAGATAATTCAGAATAACCACGCCGTTATTTATAAACAACTTATATTTGTCATTTTCTTCATCCAATCGCTTTTTGTTATGGGACCCACAAAAGACTGGCTAAGGCCGCATTTAATATTCCCTTTATGCATTTAATATTCCACCACGACCAAACGAATATTCCCCGACAATAATGAATATTTTATAACCACTTGCTTATTCAAAATATTTGCGTATTTTACCAATAACTATGCACATTAATCAAATCAACCCTTACTATTTCAAAATAATAAATAGAGGAAAATAAATTTCATTTATTAATAATTTGGGGTCTTACACACTTACTCTTTGATATTCACTTGACTATGCCTTGCTCAATCTTTAATCTCCTTCTTGATCCTGGAAATATGAAAGACTAGCTTTCTTACTTTTCTAGCTTATTCTCTCAACCAAATAAGTTGTTTAGCTTGAGAGAAATTGGATGAAATTTAAACAACCAACAATTGAAATGGAGTTTGGTATTTATAGGCATCACAAAGTGAGGGCATAAGGGTCATTAGGACCTTCCACCTCCTTAATCCACCCCTTACTATTCATAGCTTAAGGATTAAGTAAACTTGCTCCCAACAACACTAGCTCACCACTCTTATTTCTTGGTTGCTACTTAACTTAGCCATTAAGCTTACTTGCTCTCCAAATAATTTACTTCGCCATCACAACACTTAGCCACTAAGTAAACTTGATCATCATTTATAAGCACTTTGTGTGATCACCACACCACTTAGCCTCTAGGTTTACTTGTTCATCACATTGGATCATCCATGGGTTGCTCCATGGTTCTTACCCATTGGATAATTACTTTGGGCCTTAGCTTAATTAACTTACTTAATCATTTGGACTTCTAGTATAATTTTACTTAACTATCTTAACTTATATATTGGGCTTGCAATTAAACAAACACTTGGGCTTAATCATTAACTTAATTTGGGCTTCACATTACAAAAACTTAGGCTTGCACATTAATTCTATTGGACTTAACCATTTCCTACACAATCCTACTAATTCCATATATTTGGCTTAAAGCCTTATAACGTATACTATACGTATAATTCTCGTAACCTAACTCGTATACTAAATTCAACATATATGTCATACCATCTTTCGTACGTACTCGTATAATACCTCGTATCATATTCATATTCATTACCTCGTATAATACCTACGTACTATACTATAATCGTTTAATTCATTAATCGTATTACCTTTCCTTCCCGTAAATCATTTTCCTTAAATGTTAGGTTTTAAATCCACAGGCGAAATATTACGTTTTCCATAACTGAAATATTATTGGATATTCCATCTCACATCAATATTCTATCGTTACGTATTTCTTGGAAGTTCAAAAATAATTCCCGAGCAGAAATGCGTGAATAGTGTTTTTCAAAAATTTCTCAGAAAGCTTTTATTTTCGTCTTGGAAATTCAAACACTTTAATTCTACCATGTAGCCAAAATCCTACGATGTTTTGACATATCTAGGTCATATAACGACCTTCAATTAGCTTGCTCCATAAATAATCAATTAAATTCATTTAATAAAAATAAAAATTTAATTCTCAAAAATCCGATTTTTCTCGGGCGTTACATAATGTGGTGTGTTATGTGGTTATGTGTTGTAGAAATCGTAAAGACTCAAAGGAAAAGTAATTATTCTGTAGCAGACACTGAAGGCAAGTTTTTCTAAACGCTTGTCTAACCTTCGTGTTAGCCAGGTTTTCAAATGATTCAAGTTACGAGATGCATGTATGGTTTTAAAGAAAGAGTCGATGCCAGTTTTAACTCAGCTAGACTAATCTTGATAGATTGATTGATCTATTTACAAGTCTTTCAATATAGAACTGCTAATGATATCCTGCGTCAATTGTTTGGTACGGATTCAAGGTAAGCCTGAATATGAATAAACGAATGTATTTTTCATCAAGTATTCGATGGGCACGTGAGGTTGCCACAACTTAAACGTACACACGTTTAATGAATGTAGTGTTGATCAACATAGAGTACTATAGGCTGATCACCTAGAAGTGCTCGTAAGTTATGATGGACTTACGGATTTTGTGTCGGGTTGTCCTTTTCAAAGAAATTATGAAACGCTCATGGTCTTGGACCAAATTTGGTGTTTTACTTAATATTGTTATGGTAAAATGTTTTGAAGGAAAATGAATGCTATTTTAAGTTATTGATAGTACTTCGTAACTATTATCCAGTTATTGAAGATATAAAATTACTATGTTTCAAGCATGTTTTTTATAAAAAAAAAAGAAATT
Source organism: Panax ginseng (assembly GCA_020205605.1). NCBI lineage: Eukaryota > Viridiplantae > Streptophyta > Magnoliopsida > Apiales > Araliaceae > Panax > Panax ginseng. The sequence goes on along the minus strand of CM035142.1, from coordinate 81,997,781 downwards.
ATTGTACTTGTTGAGCTTGTTATGCTCACTCTTGCTTAAACCATATGAATGCAGCTTAGACCAAATGGAACGAAGGATTCAACAAGGATAACGGGAAGGCTAAAGCGAACTTGTAGATTACCTATGTAATAGTATAGGTTTGTAATGATAATATTTGATATTATGACAAGACCAAATGTAACGGTTATAAAGAACCTGGGGAATGGTAGTATTGTTTTGGAATATATATAAAACATATTCGTTCTTTTGAGTCATTTCAATTGAATGTTTGTGTGAACTGTAGCACCGTGGAGCACCATATGTCGGGTTGGAAGAGACCCAGATTTGGGGGCGTCACAGGTTGGTATCAAAGCATTAGGTTATAAAACTTAAGGGGCGAAGAACCTTAGGCTAATAACCTCGTTAAGGAAGAGAAGTCCAAAGAAAATAAACTTGAGCTTTACTTAAGACGAATGAATTAATAAGGTATTGAGGAAACTCAGTACCGAAAGATTTAAAAGATGGAAAGTAACCCTAAATAAATTAAATGTGATTTGTGTTTATACTATTATGTGTTATGTACTAATCAACATGTTATGTGTTATTGTAAGATGTTGATCGATAGTTTGATGTATAAAGATATACACGCGGTGAACGAAGAAATTGTGAACAGAGTGGAGTCTGTACCCATGCCACTGGTGGAGGTACCATTAGTGATTCTAGAGGAGTCGGAGATAGTGGAGTATTTTTCTGAGGAAGACTACTCCGAGGGAGATGTAGCTTGGACATCATACCTGGATATGATGAGCGATGTGGAGGAAGGAATAGAAGTAACATCTGTTGATACGGTGGTACCGACACTAGAGTCATCACCTCCAGATGCAATGAGATCATTATATCTGGCAGAGCTTGACAAGAATGTGCAACTGAGTACAGTGGTGCAGAAACAGAATGAAGAGATTAGTGCTCTTTATATAGTGAAGGAGTCTGCAGAAGCAGATTTTGAGTCAGAGCATGATGAGAAGGTACTCATGATAAATAAGGCTAGGGATTCTAAGAAGGAGGCCGATGAGCTTCGTAGGGAACTAGGGAGAAGGACCGAAAGACAGCACGGATGTCTTACATCCTTATGAGTGCTCATAAGGATTTCAAGCTAAAAGTTGCTTGTTATTCCATAGAGTCGGGATAGACTCGACATACTATTAGTCGGGATATTGTAGAGAAGATTGCGAATGAGAAATACGAGGACGCTGTTATGCATTATTAGAAATATAGAGTTATAAATATGTGTGTAGTGGCGTAAAACCCTCTTTTGTATAAAAGGGTAGTTTTTTTGTAAATCCTAACTTTTGTGAAGTACAATTGCGAGATAGAAATGTAATAGCTTTTGGCTATGAAAATAAATTGTAAATAGTTTCAAACTATGAAGAAGCATATGAATATAATGAAGTTTTCATTTAATATGCTTTGTTACGTATGAGTTGTTATGTGACGATTAATAATGAAGTAAGTAAATAGATAATAATGAAATTTTAACGAAGACGAAGACAACGTAATCCGGAAGCGGAATCACATAATGATAATCAAGGGGGTCTGAACAACCCTATGCAAGAGTTCGTTAATTTATTAACGGCTGCATTAAATTAAACCGGGGGTAGATTACCCGCGGGATCTAGAGTATCCAGAACGAATACCTTTAAAGAGTTTAAAAGCGTAGGTTCGTCGGGGTTCAAAGGAATGACGGACCCAATAGAGGCCCATACAAGGGTAAAAGGAAATAGAGAAGGCGTTTGTTATTACAAGCATAGGTGAGGCGCAAAAGACTTCTTTTGTGACTTACATGATGAGAGGGGAGAATCCAACTTTTGGTTGGAGGCTCACCAGGGTGGGGCTAGAACATATGCAATAGCATGGGAACGATTCAAGAAGGTTTTCTTCGAGAATTATTTCCCTACAAGCATGAAAGGGAGGATGGAGATTAAGTTCTTAGAACTTAAACTAGGGGACATAACATTTCCCCAGTACATGGCAAAATTCAATGAATTGGCAAGGTTTGCTCCACGCTAAATGGACACTAAGGAGATGAAGGCTCGTAGGTTTGAGCAGGGCCTGCAACCCTGGCTCTATAGTAGGATTGCAGTGTTCTAGAGGGTTTCCTATGAGACCTTTCTGGAGAAGGTGATTATAGCAGAAGGTGGTAGTGAGGCATTGACTCAATACCACAAAGAGGGAAAGAATGAGAGCAAGGAAGAGGGAAAACCAAGGCAGAGAATGCCAGGGGCAGTATGCCAAAATTAAAGAATTTTTAACTCTGGGAATACTAGAGTGGGACAAGGGGATCCTAAGCGTAGGATCGGAGCGTGTAAGATATGCGGAAAGACTCATCTAGGAGTCTGTCTAAAAGGAAGTATAAGTACCTTTAAACATTAGGGTATAGGAGGAAGAAATAACTTTCGTTAATTATATTCGTGGAAATTGTTTCATGAATAATAAGAGGTAAGTATGTGTCGGTAGATAAGTACTATTAATGTTGAGAGAATTTGAAGAAATTCTCGGTATGAAGGGGTTGATTAACCATGGAACTTTAATAAATTGTTATAAGAAAAATATGAATTTTCAGTTTTCTCAGAAAATCAAAGGTAGTAATCTACGTTAATAAAATCTCGCGACGCTCTTGTTGTCTAACCTTGACACAAGTTAGGAAGACGTTAAGGAAGAGGATGAGTAGTTATGGTTGCGTATCGACTATCGTAATAGAAGTAAGTTAGTGGTTGAGAATAAATACCCATGGCCCAGGATCGATGATCTAATTGATCAGTTGAAATGGGCAAAGAATTTTTCTAAAATAGAGTTGTGTACCAGATATCGTTGGTAGAAAATAAGGAAGAAGGTGGCAAATTGATATGTATTCTTGTGAGGTGCTATGGTTGAAGGTACCATTAGCATCACAGAGTGTTCAAATAATATTTGGATGAAGGTGTCGTAATGATCATTGGTGATATTCTAGTCTAATTCAAGACGCCAGAAGATCACGTTGAACATTTGAAGGTAGTGTGAGAAACATTGCAGAGGGAGAAGTTGGATACAGAATTCATTAAGTGTGAATTTTAGCTAAAAAGATAAACAGAATTGTTAATGTAAGTATGTTGGGAATGAGGAGTGAGAAAATAGTTTTCAATAACTAAAAAGGAAAGTTAGGTGAAGCACCTATATTTTCTTTATCAGATAATATGGGGAATTTTGTCGTGTATCTCGATGTTTCACATAGATGACATGATTGCGTGCTCATGTAGCATGGCAAAGTCAATATGTATGCATCACGACAGTTAAAGGATTATGAGAAGGTCTATCATACTTATGATCTATAATTGACAGCTAAAGTTTTGAATTAAAAATCTGAAGATAGTATTTATACGGGGAGAAGTGTGAGATATACACGGACTTTAAGAGTCTGAAATATATCTCCACACAGAAGGAGTTGAATATGCAGTAGAGAGAGGACTGTGATATATTATATCATACGGGGAAGGTAAATGTAGAAGCCGACGTGTTAAGTAGGAGGGAAAAGCTATCAATGTTAACGACTCAGAATGAGTTAATAACGGCGATGGCGAGAACATAGTTAGAAGTTAAATTATAGGGTAGAAATGTTATGCACAATGTAGAATCAATCCACGAAATGAAAAGAGTTAAGTAAGTACTACTAGGTAATGAAGAATGCAAGCGAATGAAGAAGAGGACGCAGAATAAATAGAAGACTAAGTATAGTTTTGTTTTGAAGGAGGAATTTGAGTTTTATATAATTCCAAGTTAAAATAAGGACTAATAAAAGAAAAAGTGTAATATGTTAATAAGTGTTTAACTACCAACTCAAATTATTGATAGGAAGTAATAAGTCATGTGAAATAAGATAATAACTTCGGTGAAGGTGAATTTAAGAAACCACAATGTCGAAGAAGCATGGTGGGAACTCAAGATTAAAATGAAGAATTTTTTTTCCTCATTTGTTTATTTAAGTATAGCGAGATTCTGGGGACAAAATCCTTATAAGGACGGAAGGATGTAATGCCCGAGAAAATCAAATTTTTTTGAGAATTAAATTTTTATTTGATTAAATGAATTTAATTGATTATTATGGAGTAAGCTAATTGAAGGTCATTCTATGACCTAGAAATGTCAGAATATCGTAGAATTTTGGCTACGTGGTAGAATTAAAGTGTTTGAATTTTCAAGACAAAAATAAAATCTTTCCGATAAATTTTCCGAAAAACACTATTCATGCATTTTTGCTCGGGAATTATTTTTGAACTTCCGAGAAATACGTAACGGTAGAATATCAAAGTGAGATGGAATATCCAATAATATTTTAGTTATGGAAAACGTAATATTTCGCCTGTGGACTTAATTTGAGAACGTTGGAAAAATTAAGCGTTAAGAAATTAGTGTAATGATTGTATAATACGTAGGTATTGTACGAGGTAGAGAATACGAGTATGATACGAGGTATTATACGAGTATGTATGAATGATAGTATATCGTATATGATGAATAAGTATATGAGTTAGAATACGAGAATTATACGTAAATTATACGTTATAAGGCTTTAAGCCAAAAGAAATGGATTTGTAGGATTGTGTAGGAAATATTAAAGTCCAATGAGATTTGATAAGGCCCAAATATAGGAATGATTAAGTCCAATGTAAATTAAATGTGCACGCCCAAGTGTTTGTAATGTGAAGCCCATAGTAAATTAATGGAAGCCCAAAAGCATAAGTTAGTTTAATTAAACCTTAAGCCAAACTATTAATCCAATGGGTAAGCATGAACCATGGGTCAACCTATGGGTGATCCAAAGTGATGAGCAAGTAAAGGAAACTTAATGGCTAAGTGTTGTGGCAATCAAGTAAGCTTAATGGCTAAGATAAGTGGTGAGCAAGTGACTTGGTGGCTAAGTAAAGGTGGTGGTTAAGTTAACTTAATTATGAAGTAATGAATAGTAAGGAGGTGATTAAGGAGGTGGAAGTGGATTAATGACCCTTATGCCTTAACTTTGGCTGTGACGACCCGGAATTTTGGATTGTCCAGAATTTAGGTTTAAAGAATTAGTTATTAATAAAACAATTTTTTATTAATACTATTATGTGCTATGTGTTTATTAATCGTTCTATAACCTAGGATGATTATAAGTCGGGAGTATTCTGGCTACAAGCTTGTCTGAGTGAGTAAGAATTTTCAAGACGAAAATAGAAGTTTTTCGGTAACAAAAAATTTTTCGGGGAAAAAGACGAAATAGACATTATTCACCCGACGAAACCTTAAGGGTTAGGGTTTTAATAACCTAGGCCATTCCGAGAGTTCGGTATGTCGAAATGACATTCTGTCGAAAGATTTGATGATAATATATTGTGAAAAGTTAAGTAAGCCGATAAAAGTTTTTCTCGAAAAACGCGTAGAAATCAGACAAAATAAAAATGACGAAAAGTACTGCTATGTACTTTTCACTCGTTTAGCTACGTTAAGATAAAACGTGAAGGAAAATGCTTAACGTCGAAAACTGTTTTTCAGTTTTTTGAAGATCCGAAGAATACGTAATAATTAGTCGGTAAAGGAAAGACGAAATATCCAAAAATATTTGGATTCCGAGAATCGTAGTTTTTGAACTGTCGGACGAAATTCGAAAGACGGAACCACGAAGCTTCCAAGGGAAGCTACGTGAATAGTAAGGAGGTGTATTGAGGAGGTGTGAATAGTAAGGAGGTTGGGGGCGAAATGACTAAAATACCCTTGGCCTTAGTTTTCTATAAATAGGAAGCTTAAGCTCATTTGTTTTGGATTTTGAAAATCCTACAACATTGAGAGAGAGAGAGTTCGGATGGGAGGAGAAGGAAGAGGAAAGGCTAGCTCGTGTACAAACTTTGTCCGACGGGAGAAGATTAAAGAAGAACGGTAATCCGGAACCTAGCCTCTTTTAAATTTTCTTAAAGTTTTTATGTTTAAAAACATAACTTAATGAAGATAAGAAGTAGATTAGGTTAGAGATGATTTCATATGATTGAAATCATAAGAAAATGAAGAAATAAGAATTTAAAGTTTAGTAAATAAATTTGTTAAGCAAGTATAAGATTTGTGAGGATTTTGAGCGATCTGAATGAATATTATGAACGAGTAGGTGAATTAAGTAAGGAATAATGTTCTATAACATCAAATTCCAATAAAAAGTGGAATCGTAATCCAAAATATCGATTAAAATGAAGAACGAACGAAGAACATGAAGAACACGCGAAGAACACGAAGAACGTTGTTGATGGACAAATTTAAAACCATCGTAGTGTAATTGTTGTTGATGGACAAGTTTAAAACCATCGCGTATAAGTTAGATGTGTATTGTTTGGCTAGGAACGGTAGAAACGTTCATGAAGAACGGATTAAAACTTAGCTATAACAAAGTTATGACGAAATTTTGTAAAAGTCAAACGAGAATTAGAAAGTTAGTAAATGAACCCAAACGTGTAGGGTTTCATAAGAATGTAAGAGAACATAGAAAACATGAGTCGTGGACTCAAGAACGAACGAGTTCTGAGTTCGAATGATCGAATTAAGAACGAACAAACGAAGAGCGTTAAAAAATGTAAAAATGAACGAAGGGTGAAGATCAAGCCAATCGAATGGCACGTTAACAGATTCAGAACAAAGTTATGTCCGAGGGGTATTGAAGTACGTAAGATAAGGAAGAGAATGGCTTTGGAACGACCTCATTCCGAGTTATAACAAATAAGTTATGGAAGTGGGAAGTAAGCGTCTCAGAACAATCAAAGACTTAGAAGAATTTTTCAAGAATTAGGGCTTGGCGGCCATGGCCAACCATGCCTTGTAAGGTGGCAGCTGTGGCGCTGCACAGGAGTCGAGTATTGCAAGCTCTCGCGCCATGTATGAGGATAAAGAGAGAGTGGTGCCGCGGCACCAGTGTTGGGAAAAAGCCAGAGATGATCTTTTAACTACTCAGCTCTTGGGGGAAATGTAAGGGACGATAAAGAATATAATATTCAACTAATGTAACACTTAATCAAGTGATGTAAACCTTTATTAAAGGTTGAACGTATAAATTAAACAAGATTAAATGACAAAGAATATAATCGCGGGTTACGTAACCGGTATCCGGGGATCGTAGTCGGGATGAACGAATGTGACGAATTGCTATGGTTGTGATTCCTTAGACGTTGAGTGACGAGGGTAATGAATAATATTTCGATGTTATATCATGATAATGAGAGATAAGTGTGAAGCGTATAGATGCTGTGAATGCAACGTTGTTGCGATGGACGCTTGGTAGCATACAATGATCGGTATGGCTTTGACACTAAGAACGAGTAATGAACATGGGGTTCATGTAAAGGATAACGAAAGTATTAATAGGATATGATTTAGCAAAATATCCTTAATGAACGGTAATAAGATTAATGAAAGCCGAATGTGATTTGATAAAGAATGAATCTGGAGGGATGACATTTAGTTGTCAAAAAGCCGTAAGGAATAAGAAATTGACTTATTCGAACATTATAGTTTAATAGTTCGTATAAGTTAAGAGAAGTTAGGTTGTGGTACAATCGTAACCTTTGATGGTTGACATATGGGAGCTGGGCTAAACAATTCCTTCAGAGAGCGAAGGTATATAAAAGCGGCAGCCGATCTAACTGTTTTGTGATGGCGGTGTAGATGAGGCTTAAAAACTTGTTTGTTGGTTGTTTGTGGGAAACCACTCAGAGTACCATATGGACTACTAGCAGAGACGCGATGTGTGCTGAGTCCTAGAGAAATTATAAGAATAAGATAAGAATATAAATCATCCAAGATGATGAACTTTTTGAGTAAGACATCTCCGTATGTCATAAAGCCGTAAATTGGTAAAGGAAGTTAGTCGCGTAAACTTATATTGCAAGAACGCGAACCCTAAGAAGTAAAGTTAAGTAAACCAATGCGTAAGTTCAATATATGACTAATTGGTGTTTATGTTTTCTCCTTATGTGTTATATAGGAATTGAAATGAGCAGGTTAGGCGAAGTCAAGTCGGGCGTAAAGCGCAAGTTTCCTAACTTCATTCATATTACATGAATGTTAGTTTCTTAAACTTCTCGGATGTTGTACTTGAGAAGTTACGTCTACATGTCTTGAATGTGTGATATTTGTACAAGGTGTTAGAATGTATGAGGCCTTGAGCCACAATTTGAACACTTCTGTGTTTCTATGATATGAATTGTTCTGTGATTGAGATGTTCAATACAAGTATGTTCTGTTTATACATGAACCGTTATTGTTAAGTCTGTGCTAATGATTCTAGCCAGACAGAATGTTTATGAAAAAGGTAGAGGGATGAAAGTATTTCAAAGTTAAAATAATTGATGTTTTAAGATGATAGGAATCGAGACTATTCCTATTATTCAAGCTGCTTCATAACCTTTGTTCGGTTATAGAAGTTCTAAAGAAATGTTTTAATTCTGAAGTTGTTTGTTCATTGTTATGACTTTGTCGGGCAATTGAATGCTCACACTTGATTTAAATGAAAAACAATTTTCAGTGAACAAGGTTAGAAGAACTTAAGGATCCCGTAAAGATCAAGCTGACGGTATCCAGATGAAGTACCATTCAGAAGGTGAATGAGCGAGAAGATCAAGTGAAGACTTGTATTGTAAAAAGATAGAATTTAATTATAGACTAGTTAATGAACTGTTATGTATCCTTGGTGGCGGATAAAAGTCACTCTTGTAAGATGAAATAAATAATGTAATTATCATTATTTGTAATAAAAAAGAGGTCATAAGGTTCCGAACACAGGATTTGAGAGTGTATGTCGTTATATTGCATTATATAATGATGTATGTTGGATGAATGATGTACTCGTGATGTACGGAATCCGGGTGTGAAGATAGACCGGATTTCGGGGCGTCACAAGTTGGTATCAAAGCTGATAGGTTATAAACCTTAGGTAGGAGTACCTAAGACTATAATCGTAGAGAGAATGATAAGAAGATCACCATGTGATCAAAGTGACTCATAGTATCAGATGGGTTGTTAAACGATGAATGATTTATAGCTATGGCTATGAATGAAAGGTACTATGAAGTAGTACGGGAAGAAGAACTTAGATTGAGTGTGAAGGATAGTATATGAATTAAAGAAAATTCGTATTAAGTAGAGAGAGATTTAGAAGTTGTAAAATTTCAATTGAGGACTCATGTGATAGCTGAGTTGTATGAACCTTTGTTATGGGCAGAGGTTTGTGCTTGGTTTAACAACTGCTTAGCTTATTACAGTGATAATCATTGGAAGTGGTCGCGCTATCAAGATGTATATGGCGAGAAGGTGAATCTTTTCTCATGTATATACTTGATAGGTAGAGAACGATAAGGTAGGTCTTGAGTTCTTGAAACTCATACTTATGGTAAGTTAAATGACTCATAATAATATGGTATGTTTTCGAATGTCTCGTGAATGGGACGCCTATGGTGCATGCGGATGTTCTTAAACTCATATTATTGTGGAAAGTTCCTGAACTCATAATGTGTGGTAAGTTGATGGACTGTACTAAGGTATAGGAATGTTTAGACTGAAAATGAGTTATTTTCAGTAGGCTTATTATTTAAGGTGCTAGAGAAGATTAAGTATTGTCACAGTAAGACAATGAAGGAAGATGAAGAAATAGGATATTCCAAGTCATCTAGCTATGCTAGATTTCAAACTTTATTGAAGTCGTGCTGATATGTACTTTGAAAAGGAAAGAATTGGTTCAACTTTTGGAATCAATAGAATTTTTAAAAGAGCTATTCTTGGTATGTCTATGCTAATTGCTTTGGCTAGACAGAAATTGATTTAAAATATTCAAAATGAATTTTGTATCATCTGTTCATTCGATGCAAGGGTGGTAAAATGATGGAGTTGTTAATACCATTGAACCTGGTGTTGGATATGATCTTAGGATCAACAACCCGCTATGGTATGATGTATAATGACAATGTCACAAACTGACGAAGTCCTCAACGTAAAGATAATTAACTCGAACCGAGATGTAATAATGGAATAATTTCAATTAAGTTATAGAAAGGAAAGAAGTTATTAAGAACGATGTAAAAGAACGATGACAAGCCGGAACCAATAAATAACAAATCTAATATATGATTAGATTCAGAAGAAGGGTAAGATTCTTTAAGAGCTATTTATGTCCATTCATGACCTAATGTGGTATGTTATGTGGTTATGTGTTGTAGAAATCATAAAGACTCAAAGGAAAAGTAATTATTCTGTAGCAGACGTTGAAGGCAAGTTTTTCTAAATGCTTGTCTAACCTTCGTGTTAGCCAGGTTTTCAAATGATTCAAGTTATGAGATGCATGTATGGTTTTAAAGAAAGAGTCTATGCCAGTTTTAACTCGGCTAGACTAATCTTGATAGATTGATTGATCTATTTACAAGTCTTTTAATATAGAACTGCTAACACTATCCTACGCCAATTGTTTGGTACGGATTCAAGGTAAGCCTGAATATGAATAAACAAATGTATTTTTCATCGAGTATTCGATGGGGCGTGAGGTTGCCACAACTTAAACGCATACACGTTTAATGGATGTAGTGTTGATCAACATAGAAGTCTTTATAGTTGATCACCTAGAAGTGCTCGTAAGTTATGATGGACTTACGGATTTTGTGTCGGGTTGTCCTTTTCAAAGAAATTATGAAACGCTCATGGTCTTGGACCAAATTTGGTGTTTTACTTAATATTGTTATGGTAAAACGTTTTGAAGGAAAATGAATGCTATTTTAAGTTATTGATAGTACTTCGTAACTATTACCCAGTTATTGAAGATATAAAATTACTATGTTTCAAGCATGTTTTTTATAAAAAAAAAAGAAGAAATTATTGTACTTGTTGAGCTTGTTATGCCCACTCTTGCTTAAACCATATGAATGCAGCTTAGACCAAATGGAACGAAGGATTCAACAAGGATAACGGGAAGGCTAAAGAGAACTTATAGATTACCTATGTAATAGTATAAGTTTGTAATGATAATATTTGATATTATGACAAGAACAAATGTAACGGTTATAAAGAACCTGGGGAATGGTAGTATTGTTTTGGAATATATATAAAACATATTCGTTCTTTTGAGGCATTTCAATTGAAAGTTTGTGTGAACTGTAGCACCGTGGAGCACCATATGTCGGGTTGGAAGAGACCTGGATTTGGGGGCGTCACATCTTTGATAGAAGATCTTTTTCTTTTTATACTTGAAGTTCCCCCATCACAATTAGGCTTAGAGTCTCTAAATCCTAATAGAAATTGACCCAATCAACAGAATTTTTGTCTACTTCCTGACTCCCAATGCCCCAGCATTCAACTTCCACTTATTTACAAAACTGCCACTGCTCGTCCAAAATTGCCATATTTGCTCATTTAGCTGCATTAACCTACAAAATATATACTAAACAATTAAAATGTCCTAAAATACTTAAAAACAAACAAAATAGTAAGTCTAAAAATACCTAATTCATGGGTATATTACCTAGTCATTAATTTTACTTAACAAGTAAAGTTTAGCGATTTTAGTCCACTAAACCTTCCTTATTTCACTCGTTTGCTAAAGATTCATCATGAAGCCCCTAACTAACCACCAACATGCACTTCATATCAATTCTAGAAAGCCATTAAAGACTTGAGATTAAGAAGATAGATAGATTATTGGTTATTACCTCTTAAGTTCTTGATTAAGATGACAACTTTGATGTAGATGATGATCAATTACCTTCTATCTTTACTCTTCCAAGTTTTATCATATTTCTCTCTCAATATAAGTGTTAGTTGATTTATGTAAAGAAAATGAACTAGCCCATCTCTTTCTATTTATAGGTAAAGCAAGGTTTAGGGCATTTAGTCATTAGGACACTTAATAGTGATTTTACGTAAATTTCTCTAAACAATTTATTGTCTTGGAAATTCATACTTTTTAATTCATTCATACATCCAAAATACTAACATCGAATAATCATTCTAGGTCATAAGATGAGCTTTAAACACATTACTTAAAATAATATTCATTAAATTTTATTTAACTCAATAATATTCAAAAACCCTAGTTACAAGTACTTAAGTTAAATTTCTCGGGCGTTACATTATTCCCCCCTTATAAGGATTCTGTCCCAGAATCACGATACAAATTACATAAAAAGTTGGGGATAATTTTCTTTCATCTTACTTTCGAGTTCCCACGTTGCTTCTTTGGCATCGTGGTTCCTCCATATTACTTTCACAAAAGGTATTACTTTATTTCTTAAGACTTGTTCTTTCTTATCAATAATTTGAATTGGAGTTTCTTCATAAGTTAAGTCTTTTTTAACCTGAGTAGGTTCGTATTCTATTACGTGCTTATAATCTGGTTTATAAGGTCATACTACCGATACATGGAACACGTTATGAATATATTCTAATTCTGGAGGTAATGCTATTACATAAGTTAACTCTCATATCCTCTTTAATACCTCGAACGGTCCAATAAACCTAGGACTTAGCTTTCCCTTCTTTCCAAAATGTATCTTTCCTTTTTAAGGAGATACTTTAAAAACACGTACAACCTAACTTCTAACTCTCTTTTCTTACGATGATAGTCTGCATACTTCTTTTGTCGGTCTTGAGCCATTACGATTCGTGCACGTATTAACTTAACTATATCTGCTATTTTTGAACCATTTATGGCCCCAACATTTGTCTCTCTCCTACTTCATCCTATCACAGTGGCATTCTGTACTTTCTTCTATATAACGCTTCGTATGGCAGCATGCCTATACTAGCGTGATAAGTATTATTGTAAGTAAACTCCACTATTGGTAGATGATCGTCCCAGCTTCCTTTAAAATCTATAGCACATGTCTTCTAGCGTTTGAATTGTCCTCTCACTTAGTCCATCAATTTGAGGATGATACGTTGTACTCAACCTCAGTTGCGTCCCCATCTGTTCTTGTAGACTTCTCCAAAAATTCGAAGTAAAATGCAAATTTCTGTCCGACACAATCAAAATTGGCACTCCATATCTTGAGATAATTTCCTTAATGTACAACTTAGTTAACCGTTCTAAGTTGAATCTAATCTTTATCGATAAGAAATGAATCGATTTATCACACGATTAACTATAACCCATATAGCGTCGTAGCCCTTATGCGTAATTGGAAGTTCCACCACAAAATCCATTGTGATATGATCCCATTTCCACTCCAGAATTTCTAATGACTGCAACTATCCACTTGCTCTTTGGTGTTCAGCCTTAACTTTTGGATAAGCCAATCGTTTATTAGAACACTCCACTATTTCCCTCTTCATGTTTGGCCACCAAAAGTATAGTTTAAGGTCTTCACACATCTTTGTACTACCCGGATGAATCGAGTACCTCAAACTATTGGCCTCTTGTAAAATCTCTTCTTTTAATTTTGCTACTCACGGAACCCAAATTCTTCCTTTAAATTTTAACATTCCCTCCTTATCGAGTTTAAACTTGGTCTCTTCTCCGTCTGTAATTCTACTCTTTATCTTCTCACAATCCTCATCTTTCAGTTGTGCCTCCTTTATTCTGTCAGCAAGTATCGGAAAAACCTCTACTACAAACAACTTCTCTCTCGATTCACTCGGAAGTCTAACTTCTAACTCCATTATAGCCATCTCTGTTATTAACTCATCTTGAGTTGTTAACATCGACAGCTTTTCCCAACCCTTTCTACTTAAGGCTTCGACCACTACATTTGTTTTTCTTGGGTGATACAAAATTTCACAATCATAATCCTTTATTAACTCTAACCATCTCCTTTTTCTCATATTCAACTCCTTCTGTAAAAATATACTTCAGACTTTTGTGATCTATATATATTTCACACTTCTCCATGTAAAGATAATGCCTCCATAACTTTAGATCAAACACCACCACTGCCAATTCCAGATCATGAGTAAGGTATCCCTTTTCATAATCTTTCAATTTCCTTGTTGTATACACATTAACTTTGACATGTTACATAAGCACACAACCAAGTCCTTTGTCCGAAGCATCACTATAAACTACGAAATTCCATGTATCATCGGGTAAATGCAGGTGCTTCACTTAATCTATTCTTTAACTCTTGAAAACTTTCCTCGCACTTCTCCATCCATAAGAATTTCAACATCTTCCTTGTCAAATTTGTTAACAGAGTAGCTATCTTAGAAAAATCTTATATAAATATTTGATAGTAACCCGCGAACCCTAAGAAACTATGCACTTCAGTCGAGGTCATCAGTTGTTCCCAACTCATCACTGCTTCAACTGCTTCAACCTTTGCTGGATCCATTGATATCCCTTCTTTGTCAATTATGTGCCCTAAAAATTGCACCCTATCTAGCCAAAACTCACACTTTGTGAATTTAGCGTATAACTTCTCCTTTCTTAGTGTTTCCAACACAATTATTAGGTGTTCAGCGTGATCTTCTGACGTCTTTGAGTAGACTAGAATGTCATCAATGAACACTACAACGAACTTGTCGAAGTATTGTTTGAACACTGTTAATCATATCCATGAATGCGGATGGCGCATTTGTTAACCCGAACGACATTACCATGAACTCATAATGTCCATAATGAGTTTTAAACACCGTCTTAGGTACATCTTCCTTCCTCACCTTCAGTTGATGATATCTCATTCATAAATCTATCTTAGAAAAGTACTTTGCCCCTTTCAACTGATCAAAGAGATCATCGATTCGAGGCAAAGGATACTTATTCATAATCGTTACTTTGTTCAAGTCACGATAGTCGATACAAAGTCTGAACGATCCATCCTTTTTCTTCACACAACATCGGCGCTCCCCACAGAGACATACTCGGTTGAATGTACTTCCTCTCTAACCGTTCTTGTAACTGAATCATTAATTCCTTCATTTCTACCGGCATCATTCTATATGGTACCCTAGAAACTGGTGTCGTTCCTCGTACAACGTCAATAACAAATTCTATTTCCCTATCCGGTAGAAGACCTGACAGCTCATCTGGAAATACATCCGTAAACTCCTTCACATTAGGTATCTGGTCTATTACTACTCCCACTTGCTGGGTATTAACAATGTGGCACAAATATCTTACACATCATTTCTTCAATAACATCCTTGCTCGTGTCGTCGTTAGACAACAAGAACATCTTAGCGATTTACTACCGTAAAACACCAACTTACATCGCTTTAATGTCCGTAAACTTACACTCTTATTTTGACAATCAATCATTGCCTCGTTGTTATACAACCAATCCACAATATCGGCGCTCCCCACGGAGACATTCTCAGTTGAATGTACTTCCTATCTAACAGTTCTTGTTACTGAATCATTAATTACTTTATTTCTACCAGTGTCAATCTATATGGTGCCCTAGAAACTGGTGTCGTTCCTGGTACAACGTCAATAACAAATTCTTTTTCCCTATCCGACGGAAGACCTTACAGCTCATCTGGAAATACATTTTCAAACTCCTTCACAATAGGTATCTGGTCCATCACTACTCCCACTTGTTGGGTATTAACAATGTGGCAAAAATATCTTACACATCCTTTCTTCAATAACATCCTTGTTTGTGTCGTCGTTAGACAACAAGAACGTCGTGGCAATTTACTACTGTAAAACACCAACTTACACTGCTTTAATTTCCATAAACTTACACTCTTATTTTGACAAACAATCATTGCTACGTGGTTATACAACCAATCCATTCCCAAAATTACACTCTTTTTTTCAACTTTTCAAATTTTTTTCTTTTTGTTTTTGATAGAATAATTTCAAAATACAAAATAAACTAAACCATAGAGGGTTATCTTTATCTGTCCTAAGCCATAAATTCTTTTAGTTTAACTAATTCGCGACTAATTTGACATATTGCCATTGTGCAATAAAACTCAAGGGTTTTCTTCAATAAATCAAGTCAACAATATCCACAAGCTAACTTTTTTTCATTATCCAATTCATTCAAGTTTTTACTTAATTCACACGTTTTTCTCATTGGCCAACACAAGGTTCATATCTCATCATGCTCAAGTTATAAACATGCTAACAAATGCAAACTAACACAATACTAAATACTAAACACAGTCTGGATGCAAAACAACCTATCATGCCATTCAAACCTACAATAAAACTATGAAAAACTTGTTGTCAAATTTCACAATCAACAATTACGCGCAAGTATATGCGATCAACAAGTAATAAAGTCATACCGACGAGGAATCCTATTTAACAAATCCCAACTACCACTATTGTATCAATCCAATTTTATTTAAACAACCGAAATTCGTGATTTTTAACTAAATTAAACTAATTAAAACTAATTCACACAAAGAATTGAATTAGATGATAAAGATTTAAGACTACAATATCCCCAATTATGCAATATAAGCCAATTATCCAATTTCTCCATTTATTAAATCCACCTGAGTTGTTAACAGGAATTTAAATTATTTATAAGCCCTTTTCCAAGTGATCAAATAAAAATATTTAATTCAATTAATTTTGCGATATTCCTATGCAAAATAAAAGAATTAAATTCATTAAGCATCAATTCCAAATTGTTATATGCAGTGAAAAGAGAAGTCCCTATTCAATTCACAACCCTAATTATTTATCTCATGCAAATAACTAAGAATACATGATATCACATTCAGTTCTAACTCTAGACACCATCTTCCGAATTCATCTAGTGTAAAAAGGGAATTGTTGATCAGACAATTAATCCATAAGCACAAAATATGATAGACAACTCAATTTCAATCAATAATTGGATAAATATAGATAATCAATTCATAAGTATAAAAGGTTCAATTGTAGCCTTCATTAAAAGATTAGTTCATACTGAAAATCAAAACCAAGAATCCCATGGAAAACAACACAATTAAATTAAAAATAGAGAAGAAGAATAAAAACTCAGTAATTGACTCCAATCTTCAATTCCTATCTGAATTCCTTGTGTGCTCCCTTGAATCTCCCAGTCTAATTATCCAGTCTCTGTCTCAAATTATGTGTGTCTCTTTGTTAGAAACTCTTTTTCCTTTTATACTTGAAGTTCCCCCATCACAATTAGGCTTAGAGTCTCAAAATCCTAATATATATTGACCCAGTCAACAAAATTTTTGTCTACTTCCTGACTCCCAATGCCCCAGCATTCAAATCCTTCACAAAATGAACGCCCCAGCATTCAACTTCCACTTATTTATGAAACTACCACTGCTCACCCAAAATTGCCAGATTTGCCCTTTCAGCTACATTTACCTACAAAATACATACTAAACAAATAAAATGTCCTAAAATACTTATAAATAAATAAAATATTAATTCTATAAATACCTAATTTATGGGTATATTACCCACTCATCAAATTTAGTTAGCAAGCAAAGTTTAGCAATTTTAGTCCACTAAACCTTCCTTATTTCACCCGTTTGCTAAAGATTCATCATGAAACCCCTAACTAACCACCAACATGCACTTCATATCAATTCTAGAAAGCTATTAAAGACTTGAGATTAAGAATATAGATATGTTATTGATTATTACCTCTTAAGTTCTTGATTAAGATGACAACTTTGATATAGATGATGATCAATTAGCTTCTTTCTTTACTCATCCAAGCTTGCTCTTATTTATGTCTCAATATAAGTGTTAGTTGATTTATGTAAAGAAAATGAACTAGCCTGTCTCTTTCTATTTATAGGCAAAACAAGGTTTAGGGCATTTAGGTCATTAGGACACTAGTTAGTCACTTATGTTTGAGCCTCTTCTAGTCAAACTCCTTAAGTTTCAATTCTTGCAAACCACCCCCTCATCCACCTCCTTATTATTTGAGCCATGGTTAAGTTTAGGGTGAGTCATCAAGACTTTGTGGTCCAAAAATTCATTACATTTACAAGTTGTGAAGATATTTAATTGAGAAAACCTCGTTAATGAGGAGGTTTGGTCGGCTATAGGTGGTGGTGGGGACACCTCATGGGTTGCCCCACCCATTTTACTACTCATTGACCCATTATTCAACCCATGAGTTTAGATCTTGGGTTGGGCTTAACTTAATTTCACTTTGGGCTTGATTTAATCATTTTTTGGGCCTTAAATTAATTTTTCTTTGGGCCTTGATTTAATTTCAATTGAACCTTCCACACTTTCCATATTGGGCCTACCAAAGTCAACGGCGAAACACTTGGTTGAATGTACTTCTTGTCCAATAGTTCCTGTAGCTAAACCATTAGTTCTTTCATTTCCACAGGCGCCATACGATACGATGCCCTTGAGACCGATGTCGTTCCTGGCACAGTGTCTATCACAAATTCGATCTCCCTATCCGGTGGTAAACCCGGTAACTCACTTGGAAATACATCCATGAATTCATTTACTATAGGTATTTGTTCCATGGTTGCTCCCACTCTCTGGGTATCAACAACATGGCATAGGTAACCTACACAACCCTTCCTTAAAAGTTTTCTAGTTTGTGTCATCATAAGGCAACACAGACGTCCTGGCAATTTACTACCGTAAAATACTACAGGAGGTTCCTTCAACGTCCTTATACTCACACATTTCTTTTGGCAATCTATAATTGCTCCATGGTTAATCAACCAATCCATTCCGAGAATTATGTCGAATTCTCCTAACTTTATCGGTATTAAATCTACCGATAACTTACAACCCCGTACATCTACACAACAACTCCTATAAATATCTTCAACAGGAATTATCTCTTCATTTGCTACCTTAATGTTCAAAGGTATAGGAAATTTTTTGGGAAATAATTCTAATTGTCTAGCAAAATCACATGCTATAAACGAACAAGTAGCACCCGAATCAAATAAAGACGTATGCATTTATATTGTTGATCGAATAATACCGCAATTACATCCCCGATGCCACCGCATCTTGGATCGTCATATTAAAAGCGGGCCATTGATTTCCTTTATTTGAGTTGGACCACTAATAGCTAAATTTCGCTATTAGGTCCCTTATTTCCTTCTATCCCCTTCTTGAGGCGGTTCTTTTACATGTGGTCGGTTGATCCACATACAAAGCATCCGTGATTCTTCTTCGAATTGGGACAGTTAGGAGAAATGTGCCCTTCATGTCCACAATTATAACATACCGCCTTTCCTTTGAGACAGACTCCTAAGTGAGTCTTCCCGCAGGTTTTACAGGCCTCCATCCTCCTCTTAGAGTCCCCTTGTTTCACTTCAGTATTCGCAGAGTTAAAGCCCTTTCTCTTCTGACCGTCGCCACTTCCACTGGCACCCTCAGTCTTAGTTCCTCCATCAACCTTGCCTTTGGTCTTCTTATCTTTGTGGTACTGGCTAAGAGCCTCATTCCCACCTTCGGCAATTATTGCCTTTTCTAGTATGGTTCCAAAGGAAGTAATTTAGAACACGTAGATTCGGCTATAGAGCCGTGGTTTCAAGCCCCCCGTCAACCTTCTAGCCTTTCTCACTTCGGTGTCCACTTGATGTGGAGCAAATCGTGCGATTCATTAAACTTGGCAAAGACATCTGGGAACTCATCATATCCCTTGTCTTAATTCCAGAACCTCATCTCCATCCTCCTCCTTGATACTGTGGGAAAATAGTTCTCAAGAAAATCTCCTTGAACCTCTCCCACGTTAGGTTCCCTATATCTCCCTTCTACTTTGGTTTGCCTCCCACCGAAGTTGGCCTCTCCTTTCATCAAATAGGTTGCAAAGGCAACCTTTTGACCCTCCTCAACATTTGCTATTACAAATGCTTTCTCAATTTCTTTTACCCATGTGTGGACTTCTATAGGGTCCGTAGTTCCTTTGAACTCCGGCGGACCTACACTTTTGAAATCCTTAAAAGTAGTAGCTCAGACTACTCTGTGAATCACGTACATTAGCCCTTGTTCTATTAAATGCGCAGATTAAAAGATTAACGAACTCTTGCATTGGATTAATCGGACCACCCTCCGGTTGGTTAACATTAATATACGATTTTGTTGTCTCCTTCTTGCATTTTGTTGTTAAGAAAACAACACATCATTATTACTTTATTCTCATTGGTTTGTTATTATTTGTAATAAAACAACAACTCATACTCATTACTCAACATATTCCATAAAAGGCCTATATTGATTCATAACTTGTAGTATAACACTACATTGTTTACATTACTCCAACCTTTAGCCGATTACATTTCCATCCCCAATTACTTTCCAAAAATTAGGATTTACAAAAGGCTACCCTTTGTTATACAAAAGAGGGTTTTACGTCACTACTAGATACATAATATTTAAATATCTATTCTACTCTAGCTATTGCTAGATTACATCTTCCGTATTCTCAAAATCTGCTCTGGCCAAACCGGCAATAACATCTCTACTGATGGTATGACGGGTCTATCCTGCTTCTACCTGATATCTAGCTACCTGCTGCTGGAAATCTACATGAGAACTCCTATGAATATAGGACATCCTCTCCAACTTTCGCTTCTTAGTCTTTAGCTCCTGCTTGAGCTCAAAGACTTCACCTCTCAAATCTCGGACTTTGTCCATAGCTAGGACTCTATCATCGTGCTATTCTTCCCACATTCCTTCCATACGAGTCTTGTCCTCATGGACAGCTCGAAGTTCCTCTTTCAACTCCTTAACCTCTTGGCAGTAATGGACATTCCTATCCAATACCAACATAAATAGTGCCTTCATTCATTCCCCCGTAGACATTTCCTCTGTAGGTGGAACCTGGGTCTCTGTAGGTGGAACCTGGTCAAAGGACATCACGTCCACCTCCTCCTCTAGCATGCCATCAAATATAGACATGTAGTCTAAGTAAATGCGAGTCTCCCACTTCGATGGTCACCAACTCTCTGGTTCTCTGGCCACTGATTTAGTAGTATCTCTACCCGATTAACTGAATCCTCGCTTACTACATGTATATCTCTATACATATCATTTTTTCCTGACATCTACAATAAAACAATATAATTTGATTAGTACATGTCAGTAAAATAATAAAAATACATAACATAATATAATGCATTTTTATAAGGATACTTTTCATCTTTTACTTCTTTATTCTTTCGTAAGGTTATGACTTAAGGTTCTACGTTCCCCCTTAAGTTTTATAACCTAGGCTTTGATACCAACTTGTAGCGCCCCCAAATACGGGTATCTTCCAACCCGACAGATGGTGTTATACTGTACAACATTCATACATTCATTCAATTGAAAAGTCTCAAAGAACGAACATAACTTCTATATATTTAAAGTAATATTTACATTTCCCAAGTTCTATACCCGTTACAAACTTTCTTTGTCATAATACCAGTTAAATTACAATAATAGACCTATACTATTACAAGACAGCTTAGTAATCTGCCTTAGCTTTTCCCTTATCCTTTTTCGATCCTTCGGGACGTTCAGTCTTAGCTGCATTCATATGGTTCAAGCAAGAGTGAGCATAACTAGCTCAGCAAGTATAACAATTTATTAACAACATGCTTGACACATACAAATTATATATCTTCGATAACTAAACAATAGTTATGAAGTACTATTGATAATTCAAAATAGCACTTCATCTTTTCTTTCAAAATGTTTTACAATAACAACCATATTTAGTAAAACATTTACTCCGATCAAAGACCTCGAGTATTCATTCTTTATTGGAAAAGGACAACCCGGAAGCAAGTCCGTAAGCCCGATATCTCTTACGAGCACTTCTAGGTGATCAGCCTATTGTACTCTATGTTGATCAACACTACATCCATTAAACGTATGCACGTTTAAGCATTTGGCAACCTCACGTTACTGTCTATTTTACCGACAAAACATTTGTTTAACATTTCAGTCTTCTTTTGAAAACCATATCAAGTAGTTGACAAAAGATAGCAACATTTGATAATACAGGAATAGATTATCAATACATCACGTCTAGCCAAAGGAATTGGCTTCAACTTCATCATAACTCAATTCATGCGAAAGAATACATGAATCTCAAAAACTTGTTAAGACTGAACTGAGACTGTAGCGTCCCCCGAACCCAGGTCCCAAATCACCTCGGATCCGGTACACTATTTCTATTACTAATTGCGGAAGATATAAACATAAATTGTTTATACATTACATTACACACTATTCCCCAAGGTCGAGTAACCTTAACTTATACACATTTCATAAACTATTTATTACATAACAATATTTATCACAATACGCTATTACAAACTAGTTGCACTTTATAACCCAAGCTGAACTTGGCTTTAATCATTTCCTGTATCCGAACGCTTTCGTCTTATCTGCAATGTTTTATCATGATATAGCAAGGGTGAGCATGAAAGTTGCCCAGCAAGTTTAAATACAACAATATAACGATATATCATGATTGAAGAGTATGAATAATAAGCTGGCTATAATTCATCAATATAATTGAGAACTAGCAGGAACAAACTTTTGACTGAACAAGTTTTAAACATGAACAAACATTTCTGAACCAACTGGTAATGAAGGTGATCAGCCTTTCATACCTGACTTATACATGCAAGATGTACAGAGTACAATTTTTATGGCAATCAGCAATGATTAACCATAAGCTTGAATAAAACACTCTTATTAGAGTTAAGTAAGAACAAACTTGCCTTAACCGTTGATTACCGCAACGCAATTTATAACGCTTTACCCGAAGACCTAATATTAGTAATATAGATCTCCAATATTAGAATAATATCATCACAATATAATATTGTTATATTTATTCACACAGAATAACCTAAACACATAACACATAACCCTATAAGTCTATACAGCACATAAGACTTAATATCAGGTCAAACTATTTGATCGACTTAAAACCGACACCATTCTATCATCCCGACGGCCTATTACAGTGGACAATACTCGAGTCTAAGTTCGGTTAAACTCGCTTTAAACACTTAACAATTATCACAGATAATTTCTTATCATCAAAACATTTTTCTAAAGACGCGTAATAATTTTCAGATAATTATTACCATTTATCATGATTTCCCAATTATTAATATCGTATTTATATGAATTAAATACCACATAATTCCTTAATCATTATTATCCATTTAATATAAAATATTAATAAAAATCATAACATAATATTAAAATATAATTATAATATCACAAGATATTTTTAATATCTTAAAATCATAATTATTTGATTTTTAAACACTTAAATCCATTATCCGATAATTAATATTAATATTAAAATATTAATATTTTCATGCCAAAATATCAAAAGTTATATTTTATAACTTAAAATATTTTTATAACACTTAAATCATTTTATATGATTTTTAAATCATTAATTTCATTTTTCCTTAATTTATTTAATATATTAATTAAATAAACTAATTACCATTAATAATAAATTATTAATGAAATTCATCACTAAAATATTAAAAGTCATCAAAAATAACTTAAAATATTTTCTTTTACCATAATATTATTTTTCATGATTTTTTATGAATTAAAACTATTTTTAAATAATTTATTTAATATTATAATTAAATAAATAAATACCTTTTATATTCCCAAAAATATTAAATATTTTGAAATATATCCAAAATAATAAAAACTATTTTCAAGCTTTAAAATAATTTTTTTTTAATTTAATATGTATTTTTAATAATTAAAACCATTTTTTCTAATTTTAATTAATTTTCGGAAATAATATTAATAAACTGTCGCTAAAGGGTCCTTAGGCGACAAAAGTGTCGCTAATTGTGTTCTTGGTGTTCTTGGCCAATTTCCAGATCTTCATGTCAGAATTCGAGTGAGCATGTTTGACTACTTGCCATTTTCGATCTAAACAGTTTCTGGAAAATCGTAAGCACGAACTTGTAGAGTTTATATAACACTACAAGAATCAATAACAATATAAGTAATATCACAAAACACTATCAAGATCCAAGCCCCTAAAGTCACTAACAACGTGACCTGGGAATTTTCTGGGCATGAGCAGTTCGAGTTGCCATATTCAAGCTCGGTTTAAGCTATGTTCTGGTCTTATTTTAAGTCGTTTGATGGCTCAAAGTTATAGTACTAGTGTCAAGGTACATTAATAAAACATAAACTCAGGTTATCATCAACAGAATCAACCTACAAGGCACGGTCAAAGTATGTCAGACAGCTCGTTGCCCAGAATTCTGGGTTTTACCCAGATTTTCAAAATCTACTTGAGACGCCTACTTTGACCAAATTTTTTGAGCAATCCAAAGCTGCTATAAGAGTCCTAATAACCCAGATCCGTATTCCATACTACAAGCTACACATTTAACACAACAACAGCAACAAAAACACACAAACCGAACAGATCTAGAAGCTTAAAATTACACGACGCCACTTCAGCTTGGTTTCGGGCTTGCCCAGATTTTGGTTTTCATTAATCCCGGCCAACTGGATTTGACCAATGCTAATATGTCATGATCTATCTATTCAATTACTATTCTACCACTTGGAGATGAAAGACAAAGATATCAATCTACAATTAACAAGCTTAAAAAAACACAAATCATGAACACATAAAGATTCAGAGGCGTCGACATTCCTTGTCGGATCGAAATGTTTTCTTAAGAAATGATTTTTGAAAAATTGTTTTCACCCACCTTGATGTTATGGATCCATCATGGATCATTATATAACAACTAAAAACATCCTATTACATAATAATAAACACAAAAACACCAAATTTTCTTAAGCATCAAAGATCAAAATTAAGAAATTTGGTTATACCTTTTTGATTCCGATTTTTGATCTTAGCCCTCCGATTTGTTTATGGTTGATCTAGGGCCGGATATATAACTGAAACACTTCTATTTTTCGTGGGTTTGAGAGAGAATGGGAGTTGATGAGAGCAACAAAGAAATTGGCTAAGTTTTGTGCACTTTCTCTCTCTAAATCTCTTAAATAATGACCTTAGTTGTTAGATCTTATGTGTTGGACGAATTTTCAATGGATTTTCTTTGAGATTTCAAACCACACAAGTCAATGTATTTGGTAACCTAACACAAATTTGCCAAGATTTGCAAGCTAGCTCACTAATTTACACTAAAGGGCATTTTGGTCATTTCAAAAATATAATTAATGGCATTCTTGTATTTTTTACAAACCCTTAGGGTTTAGGGTTTGTTAGGGTTTAGGGTTTGGACATTTTTAGGGTTTAGGTTTTAACCCTCAAATATTTAGCAACTAGGATTTCAAAATTTTCTAATTAAATTTTAAAATAGAAAATTTTTGATTTCTAATTATAATTAGGGCTTCCTAATTACATCATAATTTCCTAGTCATGAATCATTATTTGCTAATTAGGACTATTTTATCCTAATTAAAATTGCTAATTAAGCACTTAAGGTCAAATTTGTACATTATAATTTATAACCCAAAAATTAGGGTTTTAAATATAAAAATAATATTTAAATTTTAGAAATTAGATTTCCCAATTAGATTAGGGTTCCTAATAACTTGACAATTAGGATTTATATTTCCTAATTAACATTGCAATTATAGCAATTAAATCCACCACTGTACAATTAGGGTTCAAAATGGTCATTAGGGTTTTCAACCCACAAATTAGGGTTTCTAAATAGAAAATAATTTTCTAATATAGAAATTAAATATTCGTAATTAGATTAGGGTTTTCTAATTACTCAATCTTGAAAATTAGAATTAATATATCCTAATTAACATAAAAAGTATTAAATTAACACCTTCGTTTTCCCTAATTAGAAATTAGGGTTTTCAAATCCGTCATTAGGGTTCCTGACGGAAAAATTTAAGTTCGATAATTTGAAATTAGGGTTTGCTAATTAATTAAGCGTTACCCTAATTAATATTATAATAATAGCAGTAGAGCATTATAATTCTCCATAATTTCCCAGATTAGAGCTTCAATTTATCAGAATCTGAAACTAGGGTTTTCAGATCAAGTATTAGGGTTTCAAATTTGGAATTAGGGTTTTGTAATCAATTTGTTAAGATTAACCCTAATTAATCTTATAGTTATTTACACTTATGCCATTAAGTTCCCGATTTAGGGTTTTATGCACCGAATTAGGGTTTCGGATTCCCGAAACTGAAACTAGGGTTTTCAGAACCGATTTCTAGGGTTTCTTATCAGACGTTAGGGTTTTCTAACCGAACGTTGGCGTTCTTAATATATTCTTAGGGTTTGTTACTGATATAATTTATCCCGTCAACCTTGACCATTAACCACATTACGAACACATCATTAACCATATATACGTAACTTAATCACAAAAATCCTTAATCCTGAATAATTCACCTATAAGCCTTCACGAAATTTTGAAATCCTCAAAATTCTATCCTAATAACATCAAATGCATACACTTATTTTCTATCTAGGTCTATTATTTGACCTTAAATCAATCATTTAAGATTTTTATAAATTGTCTAATTTCTCGGGTTGTCACAGAGACAAGAGTTAGAATACTTGCCTTTAGCGTCTCCTATGGTAAATTAACTTTATGTTCAAGTCGTTCAAGTCTCTACAATACATGATCATATAATGCCTTACATTAGGTCACATATAATCAAGTATGTATATATGATTATATCATACCCTTCATTTCAATCTAATTGTGTATTATATTCAGTTATTATTTGTTCCGGTTTGTCATTATGCTTGCATTATATTTGACTAGGTTATCTCAACCTTTATATTACATTCCTTAAGGTTTAACAATGTTACATTACATTCCTTAAGTTGTGTTCACTTCCTTTTCTTTTCTTTGTACTTAGTAACCTTTATTACTATCTTTGTTACGAGATCGCACCACGACGCCAAACTTTATATTTTATATATCATGCTGTGGCGCGAGCTTTTAATGTATGTCTGTCCCAGACTTGGTCATGCACATGAAGTCCTTACTTAATGGGCGCATGCCTACGCCACATTCCAAAGGATTTTGAGTATCGTTTCATGGCATCGCTGCTACGCCATATATTGAACTAAGGTTCATAACAAGGAAAAATCTTTCGAAGAGGCTCGGTTACATTATTCTTGTGCCATGTACATGGTCTTTTTGTTTTAGGGTTGGCAGCGGTGGCGCCCAACTTTGTGCACCAGATATCAAATTCAGTTTGTGAATTTTGTGAACTTCCCAGACCCATAACTTCTTCGTTATAAGTCTGAATTGGCTCGTTCAAAAGCCTACGGTTCACAAATTACATAATCTATATGATAATTCAAGAATTTTATCTATTTGACTTCGTTTGCTAAAAATTCACCTATTGGTTCATTTTTAACGAAAACGATAAACGTTCGTGAACGTTCAATGCTCGTTTCTTCGTTCTAAGTCGGAATCCGGTCATTTTTGAGTCCGCAACTCTTAAATGCCAAATATGACTTGTCTCTATTAGAAAACAATGGTTCCGAGTTCAAACACAAAATTTGACTTCTATTCTGAGAATTTTACGTATTCGACGGTTATCGTCCAATCGTGCAAATTCCGGCACTTCTTCATTCTTATGATTTGTTCAACATTACAAATGAACTTCATTCATCATGTGAACATCTTAACATACTTAATACAATAACTTATATTCATTGTTGGATTTTAACTTATTCTTCATGAGCTTATAACTTGTCAATTTATAAACTACTTAAGATTTCATTGTTAATGACTTATGACAATTAAAGTTTCTTAAACATCATTTCTTATATGTTCTTAACATATAACTTAAATTAGTTATACATGATACATATGATCATATAAATTATTTTATATTCATATCATTTCTCTTATTAAACTCCTTACAAGTTCATATTATTTTCACATAAGTTTATAACTTATGCTAGCTTAAATGACTTATTACCAACTTAATTGGCTTAAGTTCACTACTTACTCATTCATGTTTCTTAATCCAACTTTTCTTATCATCATATCATGGTAGAGATAGAAGATAATTGAGAAGAAGTCTTACTCTTTTGTTGTCTTGATAAGTAGCTTGCTTCTTCTTCTTACTTATGGAAGTGACTTATTGGTAGCTTATTCTCTCTAACACTTAAGCACTTAAGATGTGTTGGATTAATTGATTAACCAACAAATGGCTTGTAAGCCTTCTATATTTATAGAAATTTCAAAGGTAGGGTAGTTTAGTCTTTAAAACATCCCACCTCCTTAAGCCACCTCCTTACTATTCATTACTTGTCTAACACAACACTTATCCTACACTTGGTCATTACTTCAAAGTCTTGGTCAATACTCCTACTTGATCATCACACTTACTTGATCACCACATCACTTGGTCACCACACATTAACCATATCAATATGGTTTGCCCCATGGGTTATACAATCCATGGATTTTAGCTTGGGCTTGCATTAATTCCTTCTTTGGGCTTTACATTAACAAACACTAGTTGGTTCATTAATTCAATAGTTGGGCTTCTCTCTCTAATTCACTTGGACTTGTATACAATTGTTAACCAATCATCCAAGTCCATTAACATTTCTTAATACATATTGTTAATGTATTATTTTCGTATTCTAATTCTTATAGAATTTATATACGGTATTTCATCCTTCATACAAACTTGTATAATACTTCGTATTATACTTGCTTTCATTACTTCGTACAATACCAAGTATCATACAATTATTACTTATTCCTTAACACTTCGCTTTACTTAACGTGTATAATTTAAGTCCATGTTTAATTATTACTTTTCCATAACTAGATTTTTATTACATAATCCATCTTACCTTGTTATTCCATCATTACGTATTTCTCGGAATCTCAAAATTATATCCCGAGCAAATATCGATGAATAGTGTTTTTCGGAAAATTTCTCGAAAAACTTTTATTTTCGTCTTGGAAATTCAAACACTTTAATTCATCCACGTAGTTCAAATACTACGATACTCTAACATCAATAGGTTATACAATGACAATCATCTTGATAACACATGGAATATGATTTTATTATTATTTAATTTAATAAAATCATTTTACAATAAGATTCGAATTTCTCGGTCGTTACAGTAGATAATTTACAAGTTGGCTGCAGCTGCAAAATGTCCATCATGGGAACCGAATCTAGATTCAGAGGTTAAATCTGTGATCACATGATTCCTAGGCTCACATGAAAAAGCAATATGTGCAAAAGCTAGAAAAAAAGAACTAGATTTTATTTAAATCTAAACCATTCTAGCTTCAACGATTCCAGTTTAGTCACTATGAACCGGTTAAAGTTAGAAATAGCCAAATTGAAGCAAATCTAGCCCGCAGGCTGAACGAATAAATATCTACATTATGAAAGCAGTTAAAGTAGATATTTATATAAAAGCGGTAAATATATATATAAGCATATATATATTGACGATCAACTGCCACAAAGTAAACTCCAAGCCTAAGCTGAAATGTGTGTGTGTATATATATATATATATATATATATATATATATATATATATATATATATATATATATGCTATAAACGCATATAGAATATTATATCCAGGCTCAATAGAAATAGAGTTCGATAATAATAATAATAATAATAATAATAATAATAATAATAATAATAATAATAATAATAATATATAAAAGCAGTAAACGCACTGGATATTCTATCTAGGTTCATTCGAATTCGAGTTCGACAGTATACATATATATATATAATCAATAAAAAGCCACGGATCAACGATCCGGGCATACCCACACAACACGACTCTCAACGTTAGTAGATATATATGCATAGAAGTAGTAAAAAGCTTAAAAACCTAAAAAATCTTAAAGTGGGTTGTCAAGAAGACTTCAGATAGCTTGACGCTTGTAAACTCGGTTTCCATCGGTTAAACTTCAGTATGTTGTAAAACAAAAGCTTACAAGTGCTTAGAAAGAAGAATCACTCAGTTTAGAGCACTCTAACAGTGTTTACAGGCTGAAATGGACAGAGTTTTCTCTTTTTTTTCTCTTTTTTTCAAATGAGCTACCAAAAGCTCATATTTAAAGACCAAGAAGTCATGGGTCAACCCATGGCGATTCTGAAAGTGTATCATGGCTTCCGGGTTGTTCTGAAGCTGCGAATGTCGTCGTCTCAGAATACCCATGAATTTTAAATAAAGTATATTAATATTGAGAATAGAGATTGTTTGAATATTTATTTGAATATAAATATTTATATTGTTGGCATGAGTTGTGGTAATTAATTTAATTGAATAAATATATGATAAGTGAGCAATGTAGTAGAAGTGATGAGATGTTTAGTTTGAGCTTATGAAATTATGCCTAGTATGACAAAGTGGTTAAGTGAGAAAGTTACTAATTAAATTAATGATGAAATGGATGAAATTAATTAGTACTAATAGTAGCTAAATAATTACATAATGTGATTGACTAATTCCTATTATTATTCATTAATTATCGTGAACAATAGCATGTAAGGTGTAATCATATATTAGAAGGTTTTTTCATTCGATATAAAATGAGGTGTGACATTGGAATGTGAATAATTATTATATAAAACTATATGATAAAAGTAAGCTTTAAATTATGTAACTTGCTAAGTGGTATGGAAGAGTCTTATGCGACATCATGATATGTGGTGGAACAATGAATGTGTATTTTAAACATATTAGAGAAATTAAATTTGAATAAATAAGTATTTACTACTAAATGTTTAATTTAATATTTATGTGGAATTTGAATAATAAGTTTTATGGAAAATAATATTGGTACTCAACTAAATTGTATTGTAGTCTAATGTAAATGTTAGTTGAAATAAACCAATGTACATGGATTATATAATTCTATGTGTGTAATATATGAATGGGTGTATATGTATGTACATTTGTGGAAAACTATCAAATAAACATAAGTATGCTAAGTAGTGGTTTGCAAATGCTGAGTATAAGTAGTGTCCCAAAATCATAGTCTCGTTCTAAAAGTCTCAGTTGTGTTTTGATAAAAGCTTATCGCTCTACAATTGTTGAAAACCAAGATGGAGATGATGACTATGGGAAGGGAAGAAGATGCATTTGGTGAAGCTTTTCACCAACTTCTTGTTGTACAATGGTCCCTTCTATCTTCCATGGAAACAATCCTTAGGGAAAAACCTCCTAATGGACAATAATTCCTCTATAAATAGAAGTCCCTCCTCTCAAATGTGAATTGTTGATTTCTCTGTGAAGTTCAGAAAAAGTGTGTGTGACTAATGAATATTTATACATATATAAATAGGATAATATAGTTCATTGAGGTTATTTTATGCTATAAGTGGTAAGAAACGCTAAAGGTAAGTCTCTAGCCTTAAACTTCCTATATCATTGCAAGTTCCCTAGGCTCATTCTTATAATTGAATGCATGTCTAGATCTTGTTTCTTGTTATGAAACTTTGAATTATCTACATTCGTATGATTATTATCGAACAAATCTTGATTTATGATTACGAGAATTGAACTTATTGTTCATAAAGGTTGTCTAAGCTATTTGATTCGGCTAGACTAACATCATGAGCTAGAAAGCTATCCAAACCAATTGACTTAGTGCGGACTCTTATTGACTGAGATTCTTGAAGAGAGAACTATATAATTGTCAGAAGACCGACATGCGCACATGAGTATGATTAAATGTTATGCATAACGTAGGGTACTCGAGGTTGATCACCTGTTTTACTCATTTCTATTGGATTTGCAGTAGAATACTGTTAATTCTAGTAAGAGTTCTTAGTCCTTAGTGACTGCTCAGTGTATATTCTTATTGAACCTTGAAATGAATAAACTTTGAGATCTTGTTGTTATCCTTTAATCTATAGCGACACGGTGACGCCCCCAAAATAGGTATACATCACCCATTCTGAGTCGCCAAATACATGGTACATAACTTAAATACAAACTTCATTTATACAATACGACAAAACATAGCTGAGAGTTTCAACACGGATATTGTCTCGTAGACAGTATCCAAACTCAAATAAAGTCCTCATAGAATACAATAAACAACAAGTTTAACTGTAGCTGAATAAGCAATCCATTAGAAGAGTCAAGTAAAGCATGGTATCTACTATCTTCTACGATTTGAAAATTTTATCATTAATTTTATCGTTGAGACTCAGCTCAATAAATAATCCACATCACTGAATTATCCATGCACTACGGGCCAAGGATATGCATTAGTATCACATCCATGAATTATACATGCATTACGGGCCAAGGATAATTGTGTTATCACTAATGGTCATGATCATGCCAATGACTGTCCATCAATGCACTACGGGCCAATAAGGACTTTTACCACATCATTTGTAACATTACAGGTCATGATTATACTGAATAATCCCTGGTCATAATCATACCAATCAACAGTCCATCTATGCACTACGGGCCAAAGATTACTTTTATCACAATATAAGCATGAGGATGATGACAATGATATAAGAATTCAATCAAACAAAATCAAGGATAAATATTAAAGATTTTTAATTTATCCAGAGTTTAAAAAAATGTCCAAATTGACAACATGATAACTTCTTTGTGGAGTAAAATTCAAGAATAATATACATGTATCAAAAATAATTTGGACAGAAAAGAAATCAATTTTCTGGATGAATAGTACCCCGTGAATAGTACTTTGTGAATAGTACCCCGTGAATAGTACTTCGTGAATAATACTCGTGAATAGTACCGTATTTATGAATAGTGTCATACGTATGAATAGTGTCGTATAAATGAATAGTACCCATGAATAGTACTCTGGTATGAAAAGCTTAAAATTTAACAAGAATGTTGAGAAAAAATATCCTTGTGCAACGATACTAGATGAAGTGCAAATTTCAAGGATATTCTACTAATTTCACAGAGTATAGAAGCAATACTTTAACAAAATGAGTGTAGAATTAGGAATACGAAACGAAATAATATTAATTACATACTACATAGTATAGAAGAAAATATTATTTTATACGACTATTGAACAACAATAATATCCCTTACCTTAGTAGAAGACTGGATACTACAATAGTGAAGTAGCAGAATACTCTTCTTCTTTCTCTCTATAGTTGCTCTTATGAATCCTAGTGAATTGGTGAGAATGAAAGAAGAAATGAACTTCTATTTATAGGAAAACATAGTTTCGATAATTACACGTTTAGGGGCTCGAATTATTACAGTTTAGTACCTTCATCTTTGCCTCCATTTTTAATTTAGTCCTTCAAGTATTATCAAACTTGCACAACCTCCCATAATAGTACATGCATGTGAACAAATAGTTATTTGCATGTGAACTAATAGCAATTAATTTCTCATTTATCCGATTAATTATCCG
Source organism: Panax ginseng (assembly GCA_020205605.1). Classification (NCBI taxonomy): domain Eukaryota; kingdom Viridiplantae; phylum Streptophyta; class Magnoliopsida; order Apiales; family Araliaceae; genus Panax; species Panax ginseng. The sequence goes on along the minus strand of CM035142.1, from coordinate 81,964,480 downwards.
TTTGGTCAATAATAACAAAATCAGCCAATCACATAATTATCTCTTTTTAGGGTAATTGGGTCACGGAAGAATTAAAGAAAACTAAATGAACAAACATCTTTCACTCATCAATTATTATTCTTATCTGTAATCAACATGATCTTATTCATCATTAATATTATAACTCACAATATTAACAACCATATCATTTCCAGGAAAGAGGGGGCTTTCCGATAAAGATTTCTCCTTATTGGCACGCAATTAGGTGACCAAACCCCTTTCCTCGACAGAACTTTCTAGACATCGTCAATAATACAAATAATAATATGAATAACTTTTTTGTCTCAATTATTGATTTAATAATATAAAATATTATGCAGATGATACTGTGACAATAATTGAATCAACAATATGAGAGATACTATGCAGCAATTACTGTGGCAATGATTGAATAAAACTAAGTGACTTCTCACGTAAGCATCAATAATCAAAGATACTATACAATAATGTGTGCTACTATGCAACCACGCGTATTACTATACTTTTACCACCGGATATTTCAACAGTTTAATGGTAAAATTTTGTGGTATTTTTATAAAAAGTTATTTCTGTCATTTTTTAACTCCGATAGTAATTCTGTTGTGGGGTCCACCAATGATTATGTCGTCGTACGAATATTCCCTGTTAAAATGAATATTTCCCGACTATAACATTATATCAAATCCACACCATAATATTCAAAAATATATTTCAAGAAATTAAATCTTTATTCATAAAAGTTGGGGTCTTACATACACTTATTGAGAACTCTTGATACTTCTTATTATCCTTGAACTATCATTTATTGTTATACCTTTGAGATTCAAACATTATAACTGCTTATTCTTATTGCTATATTACTTATTGGGAAAACTTGTTCCTCATTCTTGCTTCCCTAAAAACATTACAGTTAAGGCAGAGCAAGGCGGTACTTCAGGAAAAGACAAAGGAAAGGGCAAGGCTACAGAATAGCTTAGTCCTTTAAGTGTATAAATATTATTATTATTTTTATTATGATTATAATGATGTATTAAGGATGATTAAATTATGTTTAAGTTAAATCACTGGAATGTTGTAGTAACTATCGCGATACCTTGGGACGCGAATATTTATATTATATCAATATAAATTATTATATTATTCCATTGTTGATTATTTTAGTATGATATTAGAAGTTGCACGTGATGCACCAGATTTGAGATATGAGTGTCTGAATTTGGGTGCATCACAGTCTCGAAGTACGTGCACTTTGGCTACGCGTTGTCTACTCGAACCTTCATAACTTTCAATCTGGGCTTCCGATAAAGGAATGGTGTACCTTTTCAAAAAGCTGTTGTCGAGAGCTACACAACAACATGGGATTAGAGGTTGTATGAAACCGGGAAGATGGATCCATAACTAGATCTCCAAGTCTTTTAATTCTATCCGGTGTGATATCTTATGTAGTAGTCACTCGGGATTTGAGTTATGGTTCTTGTGGGACACTTCTATATGTAGTGTAGACTGAAATGTGTTGAGATGACGTGAATGTGGGATTGAGGTGGAAAAATGATGATTTTGCCCCCATCGGGGTTATCTCCGACTTTTGCGCAGATGTAGCAGTTGTTGCTCAGGGTTATCTTTGAGATTGGGCTACTGTGAATGTTGAATGTCCTCAGGATTATCTCTAAGGTGTGCTTGACCTCCCGGGGTTGTCTTCGAGGTTGGAATAAAGTGTCATGGGGTTGTCTCTGGGGTTGGAACTGACTTTTCCGAGGTTATCTCTGAAACTTGGGATGCATCCCTCGGTGTTGTCTCCGAGGTTGGAACTGAATCTCCCGGGGTTGTCTTCTTGATTGAAATTGAGTCTCTCGAGGTTATCTTCGAGATTGAAAACTGAGTATCCCAGGGTTGTCTCTAGCATTGAAACTGATTTGACTTCCAGGGTTATCTCTAGAAGACTATTTTGCCCTCCTACAGGGTTAGCAACAGGAATGCAAAATTTCGAGTGTCTACATAGAGTCGTACCCCTTATGTGTAACTAGAAGTCCAACCACGAAATCCATTGTGATATGCTCCCATTTTCACTCCGGAATTTCTAATGACTGCAACAATCCATTTGGTTTTTGGTATTTTGCCTCGACTTTTTTCCTTTTTTTTAAAACTTGAGTAGTGCAATGTCTAGTTTTTTTAGGCTTTTTAAAATTACCCATGTCAACGAATACTCCCAAACCAGATGGCTTCACGGTACTAGGTGTTAAGACACCCCTGCGGATCTAATAACCCGAATAGAAAATGCTATAAAACTAAACTAGCCAAGTATTTATATATTTTGACTTGTGCAATGTTAATCTTTATTAGGCTTTTCAAAGTTACCCGTGTAGCGAAATTTCAACCAACGACTCCCAAATCAATTGCTTTAGGGCGCTAAGTGTAAAGACACTCCTAAGGGCGTACTTATTCGAGTAACAAAGGCCACAAAGACAACTTAGTCAAACTTTATTCCCTCTTTTTTTTTAGCTTTTCAATTTATTTTTTTGATAGAATAATTTCAAAATACAAAATAAACTAAACCATAAAGGGTGATCTTTATATGTCCTAAGCCACAAATTCTTTCAGTTTAACTAATTCACGACTAATTTGACATATTGACATTATGCAATAAAACTCAAGGGTTTTATTCAACAAATCAAGTCAACAATATCCCCAAACTAAAAAATTTTTCATTATCTCATTCATTCAAGTTGTTACTTAATTCACACGTTTTTATCATTGGCCAACACAAGGTTCATATCTTCTCAGGCTAAAGTTATAAACATGCTAACATAATGGAAACTAACACAATACTAAATACTAAACATAGTCTAGATGCAAAACAACCTATCATGTTATGCAAACCTATAATAAAAACTACCCCCAAACTTGTGTAGAGCAATGTCCTTATGCAAAAAATAAAGAAATTTAAAATGGAGGACTCCCCTGATTAGGTTAATCATCACGATAGACCTCCTCATTGTTCTTAGTTTTATGATCGGACGAAAGAAAACCTGGCAATGTAGGAGCCATAGAAAGTTGACTAGGGTCCATGATGGGATTCATTCGAATGGATTGGATGGTTTAGAAGTTGAACTCTCCCATCGTTGACGTTTTGCCGACATCCTTTCAACCTCGAGACCTTTTTTTAAAAATTCTTTTTGACCTGGAATGCTAGGACATTCAATTTCCAAAGGAAATGAATGTTGGGCATTCAAGATCTGGAACTTCCCTACCTGCCTATGTTGGGGCATTCAAATGCATAGCATTTTGAATGTTGGGGCACTCAAGGCCGAGTCAAGCTTCTACCTCCCTATGTTGGGGCATTCAAATGCATATCATTTTGAATTCTGGGGCATAAGCAAGCATCCCATAATTTTTTTTTGTACTCTCTTGGCATGCTAACCTTTTTCCTTCCTTTATTATTAGCCTTGAAATAACAATTAAGATAAAGAGTAGTCTACCAAGAAAATATAAGTAAGCATACTAATTGAACTATGTAAAAGTTTAAAAGCAAACTAAAACTATTGAATTGATATGAAATCCTATGAAATAAAATGCAAAAAAAAAATTAAAATGATTGGGTTGCCTCCCAATAAGCGCTTAGTTTAGAGTCGTCAACCAAACTTTCTTTCTTTTCTTAGCCCGACTCAAATTTTTGCTTGAAAAATCGCTTCAACATTCAACACTTGGTGTTAAACTTATACCGCTTAACTTTCTTGACATATTCAAATCCCTCATACTTGAATTGATCTGTCTCATTCCTTTAAACTAAACTTTTGTCATCCGCGTCATTCTTGAGTACACCTACAACTGCATTGATCTGAAAACATTCGTCATGACCATTTGGAAAATTTATTGCTTTGAACACCTTAAATGTCACCTCTACATTTTGAACTCTCATAGTTAGCTCGCCTTTTTGTACATCGATGAGAGTTCTACCTGTAGCAAAAAATAGTCGCCCAAGAATGATGGGTATATCTCGATCCTCTTCGTAATCTAACACAATGAAATCTATCGGGAAGATAAACTTTTCCACTTTAACTAAAACATCATCCACAATCCCCTTTGGATAAGTATATGATCTATACGCTAGTTGCAACGTGGCATTGGTGGGCTTCACTTCCTTCAAACCCAACTTTTTATAAATCGAAAGCGGCATCAAGTTGATACTGGCTCCCAAATCACAAAGGGCTCTACCAAAGAACTTATTGTTGATTGTGCATGGTATCATGAAATTACCCAGATCTTTAAGCTTTGGTGGTAGCTTTTTCTGGAATATGGCACTACACTCCTCTATCAATGCAACCGTTTCAAAATCTCCCACTTTACGATTCTTAGACAGGATCTCCTTCATAAACTTGGCATCTGTTACAATGCCTCTACAAATGGGATGTTAATGTGCAGTTTATTGAATACTTCTAAAAACTTTGAAAACTATTTTTCCACCTTTTTCTTCTTAAATCTCTGTAGAAAGGGAATGGGGGGCACAAAAGGATCTTGCTTGACTATATCTTTCTGTTCCACCGTATTTCCAACAGTTTTAGATGGTTTGCGATCGATTACCTTGCCTTCAACCTTTTTGATCTGGCTCTCCTCCGATGATGTTTGTTTAGAGTTTCTATCCATAATAATTTCATGTAACTCCTTTCCACTTCTAAGTGTGATCATCTTGCAATGCTCTATTCCTTCCCTATTTAGATTCACCTCCGTGTCACTAGGCAAAGCACCTAGAGGTCGATTGTTAAGGGCTTGAGCCAATTAACCCATATGATTTTCCAAATTCCTTATTAATACTACTTGGCTCTTCACATTTAGATCCACTTGATTCAACAGTTTATCTTAATCATTCATTCTCTTTTACGTGGTTGTAATGAATTTTGCTAAGATCTCCTCTAAAGATGGTTACTTTTCTGCCTGTTGTAGAACTTGATTCTAAAAACTGGGTAGATTTTGCGATCTTGGAGCTTAAGTTTGAGCCTAGTTGTTACTCCAAGAGAAACTCGGATGATTCCTCCACCCAAGATTATAAGCATTCTGATAAGGCTGTGGCGGTATATTATAACTCCCTACGAATTGTACTAATTCTGCATTGATGGCACGCTGATCCGTTGAATGTTGTCCGACACATAACTCACAAATCATCGCCACCTTTGATACTGATTATGGGCCCCATGAGTCAATCTTCTTAGTTAATGTTGAAACCTATGCTACTGAAGTTGTAACTACATCTAACTCTTGCTTCCCTGCTATTTTGGTTCATTAGACCATACCATTGGCCACTGATAGTTTTTGTTGGCCATCGTCTCTAACAACTAGTAAGCATCATTAAAATCCTTCCACATAATAGCACCTTCAGCTGCTACATCAATACTAGCTCGTGTAGAAACATGTAAACCATCACAGAAAGTTTAAACCTGCAACCATCTCGGAATCCCATGATGTGGGCACTTACGAAGCAAATCCTTAAACTGTTACCATGCTTCATACAATGTTTTTGAGTCAAACTGGGTGAAGGTGTGGATATCATTCCTTAATTTTGTCATCTTTGCTGGTGGAAAGAATTTAGCCATAAATTTTTTAACTAAGTCATCCCAAGCCGTAATTGAACTTGGCGGCAAGGAGTGCAACCAACTTTTCGCTTTATCTCACAATATGAACAGGAAGAGTCTATACATTATTGCTTCCTCAGTAACATTATTAAACTTGAATGTGTCACAGATTTATAAGAAACTCATGATGTGTTCATTCAGATCATCATTTGGACCACCCCCAAACTGAACTGAATTTTGTAGCATCTGAATAGTACCCGGTTTAATCTCAAAAATGTTCACATTGATTGCAGGTACCTAAATGTTTGACTGAATGTCTGTTACAGTAGGCATGACATAGTCCCTAAGTGATTTTTGTTCTTCCGCAGCCATGTTCACTGGAATTTCAATTTCAATTTCTTCTGCCAGTTTGTCTTCCTTATACACATTCTCACTAGTTAATCTCACTTTTCGAAACTTTTTCTCAATATTGTCGGCGTATGGCAAAAGCTCCTTTCACCCTTGGATCTAGTGTGCATACACGGATGAAAATCATGCAAGAAGAATAAAATAATTAAAAAATAATAATAATAATGTTTAAATTAAAATCAAATTGCTTGTAACTAATATGGAATTAAATATTAAATTAAGATTCCCTGGCAACGACGCCAAAAACTTGTTGTCAGATTTCACAATCAACAATTACGCGCAAGTATATGCGATCAACTAGTAATAAAGTGGTAAAGTAGAGTAACGTACCCACGAGGAATCCTATTCAACAAATCCCAACAACTTGTATTATATCAATATAACTTTACTTAAACAACCGAATTTTGTGATTTTTAACTAAATTAAACTAATTCATACAAAGAATTGATTCAGATGATAAAGATTTAAGACTACCATATCTCCTAATATGCAATATAAGCCAATTATTACATGCAGTGAAATGAGATGTCCCTATTCAATTCACAACCCTAATTATTTATCGCATGAAAATAACTAAGAATACATGTTATCACATTCAATTCTAACTCTAAATTTCATTTCCTGAATTCATCTAATGTAACAAGGTAATTGTTGATCAGACAATCAATCAATAAACACAAAATATGATAGACAACATAATTAGAATCAATAATTGGATTAATATAGATAATCAATTCATAAGCATAAAAGGTTTAATTGTAGTCTTAATTAAAAGATTGTTCATACTAAAAATCAAAACCAAGAATCCCAAGGAAAACATCACAATTAAATTACTAATAGAGAAGAAGAATAAACACTCAATAATTCATGACTCCAGTCTTCAATCTCCAATCTGAATTCCTTGTGTGCTCCCTTGAATCTCCCAGTCCAATTATGTAATCTCTGTCTCAAATTATGTGTGTCTCTTTGTTTTACATAAAATGTTGAGGATAATTTTCTTTCATCTTACTTTCGAGTTCCCACGTTGCTTCTTCGGCATCGTGGTTCCTCCATATTACTTTCACAAAAGGTATTACTTTATTTCTTAAGACTTGTTCTTTCTTATGAATAATTTGAATTGGAGTTTCTTCATAAGTTAAGTCTTTTCGACCTGAGTAGGTTCATATTCTATTATGTGCTTATAATCTGGTTTATAAGGTCATAATACTGATACATGGAACACGTTATGAATATGTTCTAATTCTGGAGGTAATGTTATTACATAAGTTAACTCTCTTATCCTCTTGAATACCTCGAACGATCCAATAAACCAAGGACTTAGCTTTCCCTTCTTTCCAAAACGTATCTTTCCTTTTCAAGGAGATACTTTTAAAACACGTACTTCCAAAACATTTGTCTATCTCCTACTTCATCCTATCATAGTGGCGTTTTGCACTTTCTTCTATATAATGCTTCGTATGGCAGCATGCTTATACTAGCGTGATAACTATTATTGTAAGCAAACTCCACTATCGGTAGATGATCGTCCCAGCTTCCTTTAAAATCCATAGCACATGTCTTCTAGCGTTTAAATCGTCCTCTCACTTAGTCCATCAATTTGAGGATGATACGTTGTACTCAACCACAGTTGCGTCCCCATCTGTTCTTGTAGACTTCTCCAAAAATTTAAAGTAAAACGCGGATTTTTGTCTGACACAATCAAAACTCGCACTCCATATCTTGAGACAATTTCCTTAATGTACAACTTAGTTAACCGTTCTAAGTTGAATTTAATCTTTATCGATAAGAAATGAACCAATTTACCAAACAATCGACTATAATCCATATAGCGGTGTACCCCTTATGCGTAATTGGAAGTCCCACCACAAAATCCATTGTGATATGATCCCATTTCCACTCCAGAATTTCTAATGACTGCAACTATCCACTTGTTCTTTGGTGTTCAGCCTTGACTTTTTAACAAGTCAAGCGTCTATTAGAACACTCCGCTATTTCCCTCTTCATTTTTGGCCACCAAAAGTATAGTTTAAGGTCTTTATACATATTTTTACTACCCGAATGAATCAAGTACCTTAAACTATCGGCCTCTTGTAAAATCTCTTCTTTTAATTTCACTACACACGGAACCCAAATTCTTCCTTTAAATCGTCACATTCCCTCCTTATCGAGTTTAAACTTGGTCTCTTCTTCGTCTGTAATTCTACTCTTTATCTTCTCACAATCCTCATCTTTTAGTTGTGCCACCTTTATTCTGTCAGCAAGTATCGGACAAACCTCTACTATAAACAACTTCTCTCCCAATTCACTCGGAAGTCTAACTTCTAACTACATTATAGCCATCTCCGTTATTAACTCATCTTAAGTCGTTAACATCGACAGCTTTTCCCGACCCTTTCTACTTAAGGCTTCGACCACTACATTTGCTTTTCCTGGGTGATACAAAATTTCACAATCATAATCCTTTATTAACTCTAACCATCTCCTTTATCTCATATTCAACTCCTTCTATGTAAAAATATATTTCAGACTTTTGTGATCTATATATATTTCACACTTCTCCACGTAAGGATAATGCCTCCATATCTTTAGAGCAAGCACCACCGCTGCCAATTCTAGACCATGAGTAAGGTAACCCTTTTCATAATCCTTCAATTGCCTTGTTGTATACACAACAACTTCTCCATGTTACATAAGCACACAACCAAGTCCTTTTTCCGAAGCATCACTATAAACTACGAAATTCCATGTATCATCGAGTAAATGCAGGTGCTTCACTTAATCTATTCTTTAATTCTTGAAAACATTCCTCGCACTTCTCCGTCCATATGAATTTCAACGTCTTCCTTGTCAAATTTGTTAAAGGAGTAGCTATCTTAGAAAAATCTTATATAAATCTTCGATAGTAACCCGCTAACCCTAAGAAACTATGCACTTCAGTCGAGGTCATCGATTGTTCCCAACTCATCACTGCTTCAGCTGCTTCAACCTTTGTTGGATCCATTGATATCTCTTCTATGTTGATTATGTGCCCTAAAAATTGCACCCTATCTAGCCAAAACTCACACTTTGTGAATTTAGCATACAACTTCTCCTTTCTTAGTGTTTCCAACACAATTATTAGGTGTTCTGTGTGATCTTCTGACGTCTTTGAGTAGACTAAATGTCATCAATGAACACTATAACAAACTTGTCCAAGTATTATTTGAACACTGTTAATCATATCCATGAATACGGCTGGCACATTTGTTAACCCGAACGACATTACCATGAACTCATAATGTCCATAATGAGTTATAAACGTCATCTTAGGTACATCTTCCTTCCTCATCTTCAGTTGATGATATCTCGTTCATAAATCTATCTTAGAAAAGTACTTTACCCCTTTTAACTGACCAAAGGTATCATCGATTCGAGGCTAAGGATACTTATTCATAATCGTTACTTTGTTCAAGTCACGATAGTCGATACAAAGTATGAACGATCCATCCTTTTTCTTCATAAACAACATCGGCGCTCCCTATGGAGACATACTCGGTTGAATGTACTTCCTATCTAACCGTTCTTGTAACTGAATCATTAATTCCTTCATTTCTACCTGCGTCATTCTATATAGTGCCCTAGAAACTGGTGTCGTTCCTGGTACACCGTCAATAACAAATTCTATTTCCCTATCCGGCGAAAAACCTGATACCTCATCTAGAAATACATCCTCAAACTCCTTCACAATAGGTATCTGGTCCATCACTACTCCCACTTGTTGGGTATTAACAATGTGGCACAAATATCTTACACATCATTTCTTCAATAACATCTTTGCTTGTGTCGTCGTTAGACAACAAGGACGTCCTGGCGATTTACTACTATAAAACACCAACTTACACCGCATTAATGTCCGTAAACTTACACTCTTATTTTGACAATCAATCATTTCCCCGTTGTTATACAACCAATCCACAACATCGGCGATCCCCACGGAGACATTCTCAGTTGAATGTACTTCCTATCTAACAGTTCTTGTAACTAAATCATTAATTCCTTCATTTCTACCGGCGTCAGTCTATATGGTGCCCTAGAAACTGGTGTCGTTCCTGGTACAACGTCAATAACAAATTCTTTTTCCCTATCCGACGGAAGACCTGGAAGCTCATCTGGAAATACATCCGCAAACTCCTTCACAACATCACTACTCCCACTTGTTGGGTATTAACAATGTGGCATAAATATCTTCAATAACATCATTGCTTGTGTCGTCGTTAGACAACAAAAACGTCCTGGCAATTTACTACCGTAAAACACCAACTTACACCGCTTTAATGTCCATAAACTTACACTCTTATTTTGACAATCAATCATTTCCCCGTGGTTATACAATCAATCCTTTCCCAAAATTACGTCGAATTTTCCCAAGTTAAACGAAAATAGATCTATTGATAATCTTTGTCCTCTTGTCTCTATATTACAGTTCTTGTGAATATGATCAATGGGAACTAATTCTTTATTCGCTATTTTAATGTTCAGAGGAATCTCTAACTTCTCGGGAAGGGATCTTAAACATCTATCAAATTCATATGATAATCAAACAACACATAGGCGTTAATATTATTGACTGGGATTATACCTTAGACCACGTTTCCTGATGTCGTTGCATCCTAAACAGTCATATTAAACGCCCTCAACGTAGGTCTATTAGGTGGAGCTGAACCAATTATTGTCAGTTTCCAACTATTACCCCCCTTACTTCCCTTCGTTCTATTCTTAGGGCAGTTCATTGCCATGTGATCAGTTGAACCACACACAAAACAACCCAAGTTCTTCTTCGGGTTAAGACAGTTAGGAGTGATATGCCCTTCCAGCCCACTGTTGTTGCATACCGACTTTCCTTTGAGACAGACTCCCAAATGAGCTTTCCCACAATTCTTGAAAGCTTCGACCCTCCTCTTAGGGTCTCCTTGTTTCGCTCCATTATTCCCAGAGTTGATCCACTTCCGCTTTTATTTTCCACCGCTTCCGCTGGCACTTTCAGTCTTAACCCCTTCATTAACTTTATTCGTATTCTTCTTCTCCTTATAGTATTGGATCAACACCTCACTACCACCTTCGGCTATGATAGCCTTTTCTAGAATTGTCCCAAAAGAGTTACTTTGGAACACAAAAATTCAACTATAGATCCAGGGCTTTAGTCACTGCTCAAACCTTCGAGCCTTCATCTCCTCAGTGTACACCTGATGTGGATAGAATCTAGCTAGCTCGTTGAACTTGGCAGCATATTGGGGAACAATCATATCCTCTTATTTCAATTCCAAGAACCGCACTTCCATATGGTTTGCATACTCGTTGGGAAGTAGTTCTTGAAGAAAATCTCCTTGAACCTATCCCACGCAATTATTCACACTCCAGCTCTACCATGGTTTGCTTCTCACCAGAAGTTAGCCTCTCCCTTAAGCATATAGATAGCAAAAAAGGTCTTTTGCTCCTCCCCTACCTTGGCAATTATGAACGCCTTTTCAATTTCAATCCGATAACCTTTACATATCAGATAACTCAAACTTTACATTTTATTATTACATAATCATAACTTATCAAGTACATATCTCAAAACCTTAAACATGGTTCAAAAGAATAGCAATTATAGCTAAAGTATTTAATCTTCCTGCATTGCATCTGTTCCATGTCATTCAAGTAACACATAGCGTTACCTTAAATCTTTAACCTGCAAAAATGGTTATTTGCAAGGTTGAGCTTGACAACCCAGCAAAATCTAACAGTTTTCATGCATCACGTAGCACATAATAACATGCTCAACATATATCTCATAAACACTGGACTAACATAACATACATGTTGAAGTTCATATAACAAGTATAAAGATTGAGTTTCTTACTTAATCATCATTCATTACTCAATCAACGTAGTTATAAATTGACTTTAACGTTTCATACTTTCAACATATATATAACACATCATGCTCTTTACAATAAAGATTTAAAATAGTTCATCATCAAGTTCACATAGCAAATAGGAACTGAACGACTTGTCTTGATCGTTGTTTATCAATAATAGTTTAACAGCTTACAACTATCTGCACTTCACGTGCCCTTTGATTCTTCTTTAAAATATCTAGATGATGTAGAAAACTTGGTTAATCTTCTTCCTCTTCCTTGAATCACAGAACTCCTCTTACTCTCAACTTTCTCAGAGAGTTATCTCTCTCAATTTCTCTCTAACTTAGCCTTGTTAAACATAGGCGTAAGTTTTATTTCCCAACACGTTACAAAAACCCCAAGTCTCAGCAATTGCAAAAACCAAGGGTCTCAAGTCCATGTTTGGCTAGAACCCAATTATTCTCTTCTAATTTATTTTTATAATCTCCTTATTATATAATATATCTTCTTTTCTCTAAGTGTCACACTTTAACCATACTGCTAAATTACTTAGCTAGCTAAACTAAATAATTATACAATTATAATATGTATAACTATTATACTTATACATTATGAAATTGTACTCATAAACACCTCTATGTAAAATAATAAACATTTCATTAAAGTGATTAGTATTTAATTCATTAATTATTTTAATAAATTATACAATTATTATGTATAATTAATCAATTTCTTTCCTTCTATAAATTGTCCCGAGACAATTTATTTAATCCAATCCTTTAATCACAACTTAAATATTTATTTAATTCATTAATCCTAAAACTAATATTTATTTATAATTATATTGGTCCTTCTCATTCTCATAGTTAATTTACATTCACGTGACCAAATGTAATATATTAAGCCATTACATAAACGTTTTACATTTATATGTAATATATTACCCTCTCATTTTATTAAAACAAATATATTTATATTAATTCACTATTTTAATTAAGTGAATTACTCACATTATTTATGAATTTTAATTCATAACAATTCCATCGCCAATCAAGGCATACCAATTAAATTATATTATTTCGTAATATAATTTCTATCTTAATTAACTAATATTATTTAGTTAATTTCTTTTGCCACCATATTCTTTTTTCATAACTAATTTTCTCTACTTTCTTTAATAGTTTAATCAACTATTAAATCTCATATAAATTTAATTTTCTCACACCAAAACACATAATTCAAAATATATACATCTCATAATAAGAATTTTAATTATTATAAAAATTCGGGTTGTCACATCTACTAATGATGTGCCTCATTTGCCCAACCTCAATAGGATAATGAGTAACCGTGCGCTGATGATCACGATACGTACTCCTATAGATATAGGACATACGACATATCTTCTGATCCTGCCTCCACAACACCATTCTAAGCACATGAGCCTTATACCTTAACTTTCGAACCTCATCGTTGGCCAAAACCTTCTGACCAATCTCTCCAGCACAATAGGACTCCACAACATCCTTACATTTCTGGACATCTAGCACTTCCCCTCTTAACTTACACAGCTCTTCACACAACTGCGTGTTTCTATCAATGACTGTCTTGAACAGCCCTATCATCACATCTACAGTAGTTCCCTCCTCAGTAGAAGCAACCTCAGACATCACTTCATCCTCTAAAGTCGTAGCATAAGAAGATGTAACTTCTATCTCATCAGGGATGTGACGGTATCTAATACCACAATGAGCTAAGATCCCCGGTGGCAACCCCACATCACTCTCTGTCTCCTCATCATCCTCAGATGGATCTTCTTCCATCCTCTCATCACTAAGCTCTGGCACCACAGCTATATGCTCAAGTACTGGCTCTATCTCAGGTGGAGCAATAATCTCCTCGTGTACTACCGGTATATCCATGTATACAACCTCGTCTCCTGCCATCTATAATAAATTTTTAATATCTTGATTAGCACATAACACAAAATGTTATTAACACATAACACATAAATTTTTGTATTAAATCTTTTCTATTAATCTTTCTTTAGATGAAGTTTCTCAATTCACCAATTAAAACTCTACTTGAGTTTATTTTCTCACTTCACTGAATCTTACTAAGGTCATATCCTAAGGTACTTCCCCCCTTAATTTTTATAACCTATCAGCTCTGATTCTAACATGTGATGCCCCTAAATTTGGGTACTTTTAAACCCTAGATATGGTGTTACACGGTACTACAACATTCAAAACATATTACTATATATATTTACTTGTCATGAATGTAATTAATATAATTATTACATCATTTCAATCATTCCCCCAAGTTATCAATAACCTTTATATATTCATTGTATCATGGTAGTAAATATTATAAAAGTTATACTACTACTATTACAACGGCTATTTAATTCTCCATCTTCCTCTTTCCCTTATCTTTTTAAGACCCTTCACCTTTCTCAACCGTAGCTGAAAACACATAATTTAAGTAAGAATGAGCATTTAATTGCTCAAAAAATATAACCATTTTAAAACAACAAGATCAAGAATCATGTGTTAATTATTCAACAATTGTATAAATAGTTGAGAATCAATACGAACAAGAAAAACTTGTAACTTTCCTTTTTAAAACATTTTCGAACCACAATATGAGTATTTGAAATTGAGATGGTTAAACGACCAAGGGTTATACATTTCCATTCATTTAATTGTGATTCTCAAGTATAAAACCACGAATCCATTATATCGTATGAGTACTTCTAGGTGATCAGTCTATAGTACTCTATGTTGATCAACACTCATCCATTAAACGTGTATACATTTAGTTTTGACACATTTTGTGTCAGCCGAATAAATGACTAAATACATTTGATTATTCATTCTTAGGCTCACCTTTTTATCAATACCAAAGCAATTAGCGTTAGATAGCTTAAATTTTCATAAATAACATTTAAAAGAGTTATTATGAAATAAATAAATCATTTAACATTTGTTAACTTTGTTCTGAATCTGTTAACGTGCCATTCGATTGGCTTGATCTTCACCCTTCGTTCATTTTTACGTTTTTTAACGCTCTTTGTTTGTTCGTCCGTAATTCGATTATTCGAACTCGGAACTCGTTCGTTCTTGAGTCCATGACTCATGTTTTCTATGTTCTCTTATATTCTTATGAAACCCTACACATTCGGGTTCATTTACTAACTTTCTAATTCTCGTTTGACTTTTACAAAATTTTGCCATAACTTCGTTATAGCTAAGTTTTAATCTGTTCTTCATGAACGTTTCTACCGTTCCTAACCAAACAATACACATCTAACTTATACGCGATGATTTTAAACTTGTCCATCAACAACAATTACACTACGATGGTTTTAAATTTGTCCATCAACAACTTTCTTCGTGTTCTTCGCGTGTTCTTCGTGTTCTTCGTTCGTTCTTCATTTTAATCGATATTTTGGGGTACGATTCCACTTTTTATTGGAATTTGATGTTATAGAACATTATTCCTTACTTAATTCACCTACTCGTTCATAATATTCATTCGGATCGCTCAAAATCCTCACGAATCTTATACTTGCTTAAGAAATTTATTTACTAAACTTTAAATTCTTATTTCTTCATTTTCTTATGATTTCAATCATATGAAATCATCTCTAACCTTATCTACTTCTTATCTTCATTAAGTTATGTTTTTAAACATAAAAACTTAAAGAAAATTTAAAAGAGACTAGGTTCCGGATTACCGTTCTTCTTTAATCTTCTCCCGTCGGACAAAGTTTGTACACGGGCTAGCCTTTCCTCTTCCTTCTCCTCCCATCCGAACTCTCTCTCTCTCTCTCTCTCAATGTTGTAGGATTTTCAAAATCCAAAACAAATGAGCTTAAGCTTCCTATTTATAGAAAACTAAGGCCAAGGGTATTTTAGTCATTTTGCCCCCCAACCTCCTTACTATTCACACCTCCTCAATACACCTCCTTACTATTCACGTATCTTCCCTTGGAAGCTTCGTGGTTCCGTCTTTCGGATTTCGTCCGACAGTTCGAAAACTGCGATTCTCGGAATCCAAATATTTTTGGATATTTCGTCTTTTCTTTACTGACTAATTATTACATATTCTTCGGATCTTTGAAAAACTGAAAAACACTTTTCGACGTTAAGCGTTTTCCTTCATGTTTTACCCTAACGTAGCTAAACGAGTGAAAAGTACATAGCAGTACTTTTCGTCATTTTTATTTCGTCTGATTTCTACGCGTTTTTTGAGAAAAACTTTTATCGGCTTACTTAACTTTTCACAATATATTATCATCAAATCTTTCGACGGAATGTCATTTCGACATACCGAACTCTCGGAATGGCCTAGGTTATTCAAACCCTAACCCTTAGGGTTTCGTCAGGTGAATAATGTCTATTTCGTCTTTTTCCCCGAAAAATTTTTTGTTCCCGGAAAACTTCTATTTTCGTCTTGAAAATTCTTACTCACTTAGACTAGCTCGTAGCCAGAATACTCCCGACTTATAATCATCCTAGGTTATAGAACAATTAATAAACACAAAGCACAGAATAGTATTAATAAAAAATTGTTTTATTAATAACTAATTCTTTAAACCTAAATTCTGGACAATCCAAAATTCCGGGTCGTCACACTCTTCCCCCCTTAGAAAAATTCCGTCCTCGAAATTTCTTAAAACCACACCCTTACCCGGGTCATCACATTCACCCCTTCTTCACAGAATTTCGTCCTCCAAATTTTAGCCTACCTTTCTTCTCAACTTCTCTTCAACGGAGTTCTTATCTTTCCCTCATTCCTAACCCCTATATCATATCAAGAATCATGAAGCAAAAGGAATAACGAGGAATATAAAATTTCCTCTTAAAACTTTTCATACTTTTGTCGAGAGGGTCAAATCGACCATGAACTCTTTATTAGGTTAAACAAACATTTATTTTGTAAGCCCTTCTTTAGCTGATGGCTTTACAATCACAAAGAAAGTAACTACCTCTTCCATGTTCTCCTCAGACTATTCATTAGATTCCGCACCAAAACAATTTGGTTTGGCACAAGTTCTCAAAGAAAGTTCGATGACATACCATTTGTCTAGCCAAATCAAATAGCTTAGACCATACCAATAAATTGGATATCAACTTGAAACATTCGTCTAGTCAACTCAATTGACATCGACAACTTCTTTAAATTCTTTTCGCAATACATCAAAACATTTTATGACGTCATGATACCGTACACTTTCTTAAGAAGTTCATGGCAAAACATGACTTCTGTACTTGAACAAATATTTGAAAGATTTGTTTAAGTATAAACATTCACATAATTTCATAAGAGCAAGGTTTAAAGAAACTTGCCTCAAACGTCTTCTAATATTAGTTTACGTTAACTTGATTATTTACAACCTACACACATAAATTTACATGTATATACCAATTAGACACATAAACAAAACCAAGTATGGTTCATTCCTACCTCACTATTATTGAAAACGTTCCATTTGTTAACCTTAAGTTACTTATCTTTCATTATCGTTAATTACCATTCCTTGACATTTCTTAACATATTTCACATTTATTAAGTTAAAAGTTCAAGTTATTTATGTGAATATGTTAAACATATTCATTCTACACAAATACAGAATACCTACTTTATTTCGGTAGTTTACATTTAACTAGTTTCATCATTTTAATTCAACTCTAAAACATTACATTAAGGTTCTAATATTTTTATTAAGATGTTATAACTTAATTAATATTCATCTTCATTTCCATTCCATAACATCTCATTTACCTTCTATATTAAAAATCTCTTTATTGTCAAAAATACAGGGCCTACGTTGTAGTGCCATTTTCCCTTTGTTTTCAAAGTGCTACTACTGGTATGAGTTAAGCGAGAACACGAGGTTCAGAAATGGGTGTGTTGTGGCGCCATTTCTAGGCATAACTAGCGCTATAGGAGACTCTCGAAGGTCATCAGATGAAGACTCTGCTCAAAGTACTGTGTTGAATGTTGGATCACAACAGTGTTAGTGCTGGGAGAAACTAAAGGAGATGTTGAATACAAGTCAAAAAAAAACTCTTTTATTAAAGGAAACACGAATTCTTTTTTCTATTCACAAATAAACTCCTTTATTTTGAATAATATGAAATCTTATTACATATTTAAATAAACTCTTTTATTTAAGGAAATACGGATTTTCTTTCCTATTCACAAATAAACTCCTTTATTTTGAATAATATGAAATCTTATTTCATATCTAAATAAACTATTTTATTTAAGGAAACATAGAGTCCCTTTTCAACTCCAATTAGTTATTAGGGAATCCAATTCTAACTCTAATTAGTTATCAGGGAATCCAATTCCAACTCTAATTTGTTAGCATGAATTTCAATTTTAAAATTAAAATAACCTTTTTATTTTAAGATTAAAATAACCTTTTTATTTTAAGATTAAAATAAACTTTTATTTTAATAATAAAATAATTAAGATTATTATTATTATTATTATTATTATTATTATTATTATTATTATTATTATTATTATTATTATTATTATTATTATTATTATTATTATTATTATTATTATTATTATTATTATTATTATTATTATTATCTAAATGACGTTATATATAAAATCTATATCTGCATGAATCATATGTTTATTATATATATATATATATATATATATATATATATATATATAACATGTTTATATTATATATATACATAATCATCCCCAACCATTTGATGAAAATGAAAAAAAAATCAAGATTTTTTTTTCTTTCATAAAATAATAATTTTATACAATAAATCTTGCCCAATTAAATTGTTTTAAACACATATCAAATTAAAATAATCAATAATTCCCATAAAGGTTTGGCTTTGATACCACTATTAGGTTTGTAATATTCATGAACGCAATCAAATTGCATAAAATAAGCAGAAACGTGGAAAATCAGAGTTTTAAAATTTTACAAACCATATACCTGGATCATCCTTTATGCACAATTATTAATTAAACAAAAGGATAAAAGACAATAATCATACCCTTAAAAATTTGAGCTTTCTCAGGTACAAGTTTACCTCCAAATCCTTTTCGCGTTCAACTTGAATACACCGGGTTTGGTTATTTCCTTTGATCAACGTTAGTCACCCAAGTGTTTGGCCTCTAGAGGTGATCCACCAAGGAAGAAGAAAGATTCAAAAAGATGGGTGTTTGTCAAAACCCTAGTTTTTCTATCTCTCATGGAGAAGGGTGTACTCTTCAACAATTGAAATTACGTTTATCGATATCTGATATAAGACTCATCTTATAAAGATATCAGTTAACCCTTCTAATCTAATTAGAAAATAGGGTATTATTTAATTAATTAAATTCTTTTAATTAATTAAGCTCCCTAATCTTATTAGGGATAATTAATTAAACTCTTTTAATTAATTTAACCTCCTAATCTTATTAGGAATATATGAGAGTACTTTTATTAATTAATTTTCAAACTCCTTTAGGAATTAAATAATAATAGTAATAATAATAATAATAATAAGACTCCTCTTATTAATTTATATTTAATATTTCCAAAATATTAAATAATAAATATTAAGTTATTTAATTTATTCTATCATCATAAATTAAATTAAATATACATAACTTATTATTACGATTATGCCATTAACTTCTTAAATAATTATTCTTCCTTTTATTGTGTAACCCTTTAAGTTCTCTATATTAAACCGGTTGTGAATAAATCAATTAGAACAATTATAATCTTATTTAAATAAATAAATTAAACTATTAATTTATTTAAATAAATAATATTTAATCTACAATAGGGATAAGCCTCTCTAGCGTTCAACGACTTTCCAGATAATATAGATTTCAACATTAATCATAAAAGAACCTTTGAGTAAATAGTTACCGTACAATTCAATCATTCCACCATACAATGTCCTAATTAAATATAAGACATGGAATTACTGTCAAGTCTTATTTTATTTAATTATATGTATTTGGACTCTTAAATGCACAACTCCAAATAATACAAATTAGAAACTCATTTCTAATTTCATTCTGCCTTGGCCAAGGACTACTGGGTTGTCATTTATCGAATCACATAGGACATTTCTCTTCTTTTACTAGAAGCAGTAGATTCTTTATTGATCATACATTATCTCCATGTACAACTTATTATACCCAAGCATACCCTTTGATATATCCTAAGGGTCTTAAGGAATAAGTCAAAGTATAACGCATCATACACAAGATACTATGATGATCTCAAGTCCAAGGATCACTTGTACTACTATCACTACAGGAATTCCTATTGACAGGCAAGTAAACCTCCATTAGGTATTCCTTAGCGAGCCACGTTCAGTGAACTTATTCTCTAATAAGCACCTATATACTTGTTTTAGTGTCTCCACATAAATGATCATGAGATCAATCATCCTCATCCAATGAGCAAGCAACGTATGTATCAATTTATTCGGATTCACTAATCCCTAATTTAGTAATCCAATGATTGGGAACTATTTTAGTTTTAAGCTTTCTAAGAATTTAGATCTCATTAGATTGATTATCATCATTATTCTAAAAGCATTGTTTAAAACTATGGGTTTATCACATATTATAAAGCAGCATCATGTAGATAATTAAAAGTCTTTAATAAATTAATACTTTTTATTAATAAATGAATAAAATTGTTACAAAGTATATGCTTTATCATCAAACATGATTGACTTGTGTGCATACTACTTTTAGAAAGATGATGCACAATTGGCTCAATGCATCATGCTCCCATCTATGAGTAACGAGCTTCAGTGTTAGCATGAAACTATGGATGCTCTTACTATATTTCTGCACATCAAGTAGTTGATGGTGAGGAAAGTAGGACTGATAGATATCAGATATCTAAGGAGCTCTTTCGATCTAGAATGACCGATGACACTACAGTACAGATAAAAGTCCTTAACATTATCAATTTAATTGATCAATTAGGACAACATGTTTTGTCATGGATGGAGAGTTAAGCTAAGATTTGATCTTGCAATTACTCCCAGACTCCTTCTCACAATTGTTGTGAATTTTTCATATGAACAAGCTAGATATCAGCTTTTCTGATTTGCGTAATATGTTGAAAAATGTTGAGAGTCATTTTCCAACCAAGAAAGACCAAGTCTTACTGGTAGGGGCCAAAGGATCTTCTGAAAAGAAGAACGATTCAAAGAAGGTAAATAGAAATGCAAAAACAAAGGATACTAAGAACAAAAACTGATACGGATAGCAAATGAGTTTGCTTCCACTGCAATAAGCCTGAACACTGGAAAAGAAACTACGAGAAGTATCTTGTAGAGGCTAACCAGAAGAAGCTTAGTGAAGCTTCGGTTATAAATATAGTTTTGTTCATGATTGAAATAAATTTTTCTTTAAGTCAAGGTTCTACTTGGGTATTGGATACCGACTTTGGTTACAATAAATATAGATTTATGAAGGGACCAAGCAGAAGTAGAAAACTAAACAAAGATATGTAATCCTATGTGTGGGAAATGAAGCAAAGGTCGTTGCATTAGTCATAGAAACTTATAGTTTAGCATTGCCTACGAGCAAATCTATTAAGTCAATAAGTTGTTATTGTATTCCAGTTCTCATTGAAAACATTATTTCCATTTTGTTGTTAGACAATGAAATCTTTGGTATTATATTTAAGAACAATTGTTGTTCTATTTATAATAATAATATTTTGTATAGAACTAAAATATTACTTAATGTATTTTGTATACTTGACTTACGTGAAAATAATTTTGCATATTAAACATATTAGTATAAGAAAATGAGATGAACATTCAAAGAGTTGAATGTGTGTATTTGCTGAAATACAAGTGTGAATTATTTGAAAGGTTCAAAGAATTCAAAAGTGAAATAAATTGGCAAAGTATTAAGATTATTTGATTAGATCAAGGAATAAATACTTGTGCAATAAGTTTCTAGATTATCTCAAATGGTTTTTTCATAATGGACGCCTCATGATACGCAATAACTGATTGATGTATCTGAAAGAAAAAATCGTACCTTGTTGGACATGGTACGGTCCATAATGATTTTACCGACATTCCAGTATCCTTCTGGGTCATGTTCTAGAAATGGTTGCATATCTACGAAAAAGATAACCTCAAAATCTGGCCCCAAGACTCCATAAAAGTTATGGATAGGGAGGATTCCCAATCTTAAGTTTGTTAAGATTAGGGGTTGTCCAACTTATATGAAAAGGTTTCAAAGGAATAAGTTTGGGATAAGATTTGACAAGTGCAGATTTGTGGGACATCCTAAAGTAAGTTTAGGGTATATGTTCTATAATCCTACTTAGCAAAAGGTGTTTGTTGCAAAATATGTTGCCTTCTAAGATAAAGATGTTTATCATTGAAGGGGCTAGTGGGAAGATAATAGATCTTGAAGAGTTCAAGAACCACAAAAAACTATAAGTCAAATAAGAGGAACCTGTAGATAGAACTATTGTACCACAACCGAATTGTAAATCTGGAATAGTACCGAAGATACCTGGAAGGTATGGATTCATCATGGATGATGATGATGAGGTACGTATCATAGAAGATGATAATCCAATTACATACGATGAGGTAGGAGTTGTAGAAACTCAGAGAAATGGATTGAAGTAAGCTTCTCAAAAATGGAACATTCGTTTTGATGAAACAAATCAAAAGAGTTTGATTTTATCACAAATAAGAATGAACCTAGTGTGTACAAAAGGGTCAGTGGGAGCGCCGTGACATTCTTGATATTATATATTGATATACTATGGATAAGGAATGACATACTAATGCTACAATCAGTAAAGATAAAATTGTCTAAACATTCCTCCATGGATGATTTGGGAAGAGTATCTTAATTGGGGATAAAATCTATATAGATAGATTTAAGAGGATGCTCGACTTAACCCAAGGAACATATATTTATTTGATGCTAAAGTCGTTTAGCATCACAAACTCCAAGAGATGTCTCATGTTGATGAGTCATGGAGTGTATCTCTCTTAATAGTCCCCATAGACTCTTGAAAAGAGAGATCGCATGAGTGACAATCATGTATACAATGAAATATATGAGACCTGATGATGATCGGTCATATTTTGGAGAAGATCACTGTAAGACAGTGAAAAATATCTTAAAGTACTTTACCGGCACTAAGAATGTGATCATATTTATGGGGGGTCTGAATTAAATCTAGAGGGCTAACAGACTCAAGTTTTTTTAGACAGACCAAGACGAAAAAAAATCCACTTTAAGGTAAAGCGTTACCTTGAACTGTGGTGCAGTGAAATTAGAAAGGTTTCAAACAGCAAAAAGTTGCTGGTTTAGTGATAAAGACAAAGTATATAGCTATAAATGAAGCTGCAAATTGATTGTTTTGATGAAAAGTTCATTACAGAACTAGGAATAGTTCCTAAGTCTCATCTTGGATCTAAACATGTGTTGTGGCACTTTCATTTGATTATAAGAATCATTGAAAGATGAGAAATCTCTATAGAGATAGTGGACTCTCAAGAACAACATTACATATCCATTAACTAAAGCTTATCCAACAACAGGATAATCGTCACTTACAAAAGAAGGGTATGAGATACCTTGGTGATTAGCTTTAGTGCAAGTGGGAGATTAAAAGTAGTATGCACACAAGCCAATCATGTTTGATGATAAATCATATACTTTGTAACAATCTTATTCATTTATTAATAAAAAGTATTAATTTATTAAAGGCTTTTAATTATCTACATGATGTTGTTTTATAATATGTGATAAACCTATAGTTTTAAGCAATGCTTTTAGAAAAATGATGATGATCATTCTAATGAGATCTAAATTCTTAGAAAGCTTAAAACTAAAATAGTTTCTAATCGTTGGATTACTAAATTGGGGATTAGTGAATCCAGATAGATTGGTACATACGTTGCTTGCTCATTGGATGAGGATGATTGATCTCATGATCATTTATGTGGAGACACTAAAGCAAATATGTAGGTGCTTATTAGAGAATAAGTTCACTGAACGTGGCTCGCTAAGGAATACCTAATGGAGTTTTACTTGTATGTCAATAGGAATTCATGTAGTGATAGTAGTACAAGTGATCATTGGACTTGAGATCATCATAGTATCTTGTGTATGATGAGTTATACTTTGACTTATTTCTTAAGACCCTTAGGGTATATCAAAGGGTATGTTTGGGTATAATAAGTTGTATATAGAGATAATGTATGATCAATAAAGAATCTACCGCTTCTAGTAAAAGAAGAGAAATGTTCTATGTGATTTGATAAATGACAACTCAGTAGTCCTTGGCCAAGGCAAAATAAAATTAGAAAGAAGTTTCTAATTTGCATTATTTGATTTTGTGCATTTAAGAGTCGAAATACATATAATTAAATAAATTAAGACTTGACAATAATTCTATGTCTTATATTTAATTGGGACATTGTATGGTGGAAGGATTGAAATGTACGGTAACTATTTACTCAAAGGTTCTTTTATGATTAATGTTGAAATCTATATTATCTGGAAAATCGTTAATCGCTAGAGAGGCTTATCCCTATTGTAAAATAAATATTATATATTTAAATAAATTAATAGTTTAATTTATTTTTTTAAATAAGATTAAAATTGTTCTAATTGATTTATTCACAACCAGTTTAATATGGAGAACCTAAAGGGTCACACCATAAAAGGAAGAATAATTATTTAAGAAGTTAATGGCATAATCGTAATAATAAGTTAAGTATATTTAATTTAATCTATGGTGATAGAATAAATTAAATAGCTTAATATTTATTATTTAATATTTTGGAAATATTAAATATAAATTAATAAGAGGAGTCTTATTATTATTATTACTATTATTATTATTTAATTCCTCAAGGAGTTTGGAAATTAATTAATAAAAGTACTCTCATATATTTCTAATAAGATTAGGAGGTTAAATTAATTAAAGGAGTTTAATTAATTAAAATAAAACTCAATTTCTTAATTGTTAAGGAAGGTTGCCTACATCTATAAATAAGAGGAGTCTTATTATGGGTGTGGGTTGTTGACTTTTTCATAACAGACATAATTCTAATAGTTAGGAGAGTACACCCTTTCTATGAGAGATAAAAAAAACTAGGGTTTTGCCAAACACCCATCTTCTTGAATCTTTCTTCTTCCTTGGTGGATCACCTCTAGAGGCCAAACATTTGGGTGGCTAACGTTGATCAAAGGAATGAACCAAACCCGGTGGATTCAAGTTGAACGCGAAAAGGATTTGGAGGTGAACTTGTACCTGAGGAAGCTCGAATCTTCAAGGGTATGATTCTTGTTCTTTACCTTTTCGTTTAATTAATAATTGTGCGTAAAGGATGATCCGGGTATATGGTTTGTAAATTTTAAACTCTAATTTTTCATTTTTCTGCTTATTTTGTACAATTTGATTGCGTTCATGAATATTACAAACCTAACACAAGACCCGGAGATAACACCGGGAAGACAGGCACACCTCAGAGATGACACTGAGGACCTTCAACACTTGCAGTAGTCCAATCTCAGAGATAACCCTGAGCAACATATACTTTATCAGCCCAAACCGGAGATAGCCCCGGTGAGGGGGAAAGTCGTCATCTTGCCACCTTGACTCCATATCGCACCGTCTCAATATCTCATACATACATTTCTACACAACAATGTCCCACAAGAACCAAGAAAGTCCAATCCCGAGTGACTATTGCGCAGGGCAACGGATAGAATTTGAAGCTTGAAGACCGGAGGGCATGTTCCCATCTTCGTACAACCTCTAATCCCATGTCATTGCGTAACTCTCGACAATGGCGGTCCGGAATAGGTCTTACATACCTCAGTCGGATGCCCAAATTGCAATTCTGAAAGTTCGAGTGGACATCACAGTGCACGAGTGCACGTACTTTGAGATGGCGGGACCCGCAAAGCCCGGGGCACCCCGGGCAATCGCAGGTACACCTGTGGCTCCTCCCTCTATAAATAGAGGGCTTGGGGTGGCCATTTTGTAAGAGAAAAAGGCGAGGAAGGCCTATCAAATTTGCTCTGTACACACCCTAAACTGAGTATTTTCTCATTTTAAACACATGTGATCTCACACATAGCTACTATTGTACCGGCGGGAGCCGAGTGTTCTTCCACTTAAAGATATATAAGTCTTCTTTGGCAGCCCACTGTAAGCCTTCTTACACATTTTAAGGCCTTTCTCTTCATCTTTGCACACACCATTCTTCACGTTGAGAGTCGTGTTGTGTGTGTATGCCCAGACTTCGGTCCGTGATTTCATTTCAGTTTGTATATACATATATTTATATATGGACTAACATTATTGAGTTATGCCTCAATTGAGCCTAGACTTATGTCTGGAGCGTTTATTTACGTTCGTATATATATATATGAACTATGTGTCGAACTATTTTCGATGAGCCTAGACTTATGTCTAGAGCGTTTATTTTTTTATATATATATATATATATATATATATATATATATATATATATATATATATATATATATACTTATATATATGAACTGTGTGTCGAACTATGTTTGATGAGCCTGGATTTTATATCCGGAGCGTTTATTGCTTTAATATATATACTTATATATATTAACTATTGTCGAACTTTGTTCGATGAGCCTGGATTTTACATCCGGTGCATTTACTGCACCGGATGTGATCATATCATTTCGTGGCGGTTGATTGTTTTTACAGCTTTATTTACATTTCTGATCCCCCATGGAGGTGCTTCGTGGTGGCTGATCGTGTCTATATATATATATTTTTACAGCTTTTATATATATACATGTTTATTGTTGTTATATATATACATGTTTACTGCTTTCATATCAATTGCAGCATCATGTGAGCCTAAGAATCATGTGATCACATATTCAGTCTACTGGATCTAGATTCGGTTCCCGTGATGGACATTTTCAGCTGTAAGCAGCATGTAAATTTATTCACGGTGTTTGGATTTCCTCATATGGTTTTCATGCCCACGAAGAGTTCGGCACTGCTTTGTACATTATTTTCTCAAAGATGCTTCGTATCTCGAAAATAAAAGCAATCAAGCCGAACACATAATAAAATGAAAGTGTAAAAGGTCTCAATTACTATTGAGCATAAGGGTTTGAAAAACCTCTTTTATAAAACATCACTACCATATCTTGTTTAAAACTGAATTTTTACACAAATTCAAACCCTATGTATATAGGTGCGAACGAGGCCTCGCACTACGTCCAAATAATAGCACATTGACCCACACACACACACACATTCATATAATAGTTTCTTGAAAAGTTGTGGTCACCGTGGTAACACGAATGTCGGGGGGTGCCTGACACCTTCCCTCCGCATAAGCAAGTCCCCAGACCCTAATGAATCTCAATTTCACAGACCCGTTTAGCAGTGTCACATCACTGGGTCAATGTGCAAACCTAAGAGGACTGAATGATCCGGTAAATACAAAGGAAAAAAATGAATGAATAAAAAACCTTATGTATTAACTTTAACAGTAGTAATGATGTAATATTTTGGATGACATTATATTTTGTAATTGTAAAGGTCTAAGAACCTAGGTGTAGACTAAGGTGGTGTTTGATAAAACTGAGTGTTAAGACCTGAACAATTTTGATGTCTGAATAATATAGAGCATCTGAATAGAATTGTATTTGAATGAAAAAATGTTGTTTGATAATTTTTTTTTTCAAAATGTTTGAATAACAATATTTTACCATTTTAACCCTTTGAACAAAAGAAAAAAATATATAAAAATAAAACAAAAATAGAACAACTCTTTTTCTCTCTTCATTATCACCATCCTTATATTTCGTTCAAAGAGATCCATCACATTGTTTTGAATATCAAAAGGCAAAATTACTTGGTCCCTTCATGTTTAAGATTTATTACAGGTGACGAGCCAAACATCAAATTGGTTGTGATCATTAGGACTATTGTTGCAGCGATAACAGCTAGATCTTGAGGCAGAGTTTGTGGTGGAGGTTATGGTGTTTGCAGACAGCGAATTTCACAACAAATAAAGGAGAAAGGAAAAATGTTTTAGGGAAATTTTCGAACATGGGTTTCTTTCTGATTTGGGTTTTGATCCTTTGTTGGGTCAATTGATTTTTTATTATTTAGGAATCTGATTTTGGGTTTTAATCAAATCATATTTGTGTCGCGTCGACTAAAAACCTTCTTAATTGGGAAGGTTGTGAATCCATTTCAGGATCTATGGAGCATGAATTTCTTGAATGATGAACTGATTATTGTGAAGGGTATGATCAGCGAGTAGCTTATGATGGATCTTAATGAAGAGAGAGAGAAAGAGGGTTAAAATGGATACAAAAGGAAATTAATAATATTGAAGAGGGTATTTTTGTCCAAAAAAAATATAAACTCATTCAGATGTGCCTCTAAATGGTTAAGCTTTAATTTTGTGTCAAACCGATTAAGAGGCAAAAAAAAATTACCGCACATGTTTTGCCTCCAATTAAAAGGCGTTAAGAGCTAATCAAACACACCCTACGCACCATATCATGTGTTTAGAAGACCTAAAAAATAGAGTCCTTAACACTAATATATGACAATTAGAAAGTATTTACAAAAATAATACATCCACAAAATAATTACAAAAATAACGCAATTCACATTAATAAGGAAACCTAAAATCAAGGAGAAATAACTGCCATAATTAATAATTCAAATTCAAATATCTGGGATCTAACAACAAAAACAAATTCAAATTCAAAATAATAATTCAAATTTAAATTAATACGTTTGGATAATATTTTAAAATACATTTGGGTATTAAATAAAAATACAATTGATTGTTAAGAGAAATAGATGGAGAAGAGTGTGACCAGAGGTGAACGGAGACAGGTATATCACGGCGACAGAAGGTGATGGGCGGCAAGTCAAGATTGAGGCCGTGGGTAGTGATGGGGTAGACTTCGATTTGATTTGTTACCCAAGCAAGAACCAAACAACCATAATCGGTTGTTATGCAATTGACGGACGGACCGGAATTGTACACGTACTCTCTTAAGTTGTTTAGGTTGCCCAACTGTTAAACTAATTTTGTTGGACTGTTAAACCAATTTATTAATTATACACTACATAGGAAAGAGAGACATGAAAGAGTGATGTGTAATGTAATGTTGATAACCAAATCTCCGTACCAAGGTAACCAAACTTTTATACCAATGTAACCAAACCTTTATATCAAGGTAACCAATCTACCTACACACATGCAGTATGAATTGGTTACCTTGGTCTGAAAGTTTGGCAACCAACTGCATGAAGGTTTGGCTACCAACTACATCACATTTAAAATAAATTGGCAACTTAATAAAACTAAATTGGTTACCTTGGTATGAAGGTTTGGCTACCCACTGCATGAAGGTTTGGCTACCAACTGCATCACATTCAAAATAAATTGGTAACCTAATAATACTGAATTGGTTACATTGGTATGAATGTTTGGCTACCAACTGAACTATGAAAAAACTGCAAGTGTGGATGTGGATTGGTTACCTTGGTATGAAGGTTTTGTTACCTTGGTATGAAGGTTTGGTTACCTTGGTGTGAAGGTTTGGTTACCAAATGCACTGTGAAAAAACTGAAGGTGTGAAGGTGGATTGGTTACCTTGGTATGACGGTTTGGTTACCTTGGTATGAAGGTTTCGTTACCAACTGCACTATGAAAAAACTGCAGGTGTGGAGATGGATTGGTAACCTTGGTATGAAGGTTTGGTTACCAATTTCTTCTATCAATTGCTGATTTTAAATCAAATCCAATAATCAATGTAACGATCGAAAAATTCGGATCTTATTGTAAAATGATTTTATTAAATTAAATAATAATAAAATCATATTCCATGTGTTATCAAGATGGTTGTCATTGTATAACTTATTGATGTTAGAATGTCGTTGTATTTGAGTTACGTGGATGAATTAAAGTGTTTGAATTTCCAAGACGAAAATAAAAGTTTTCTGAGAAATTTTTCAAAAAACACTATTCATCGGTATTTGCTCGGGATATAATTTTGAGTTTCCGAGAAATACGTAATGATGGAATAACAAGGTAAGATGGATTATGTAATAAAAATCTAGTTATGGAAAATATAATAATTCGTTTGTGGACTTAATTTATAAACATTAAGAAAGGCGAAATAGTAAGAAATAAGTAATAATTGTATGATATTTGGTATTGTACAAAGTAATGAAAACGAGTATAATACGAAGTATTATACGAGTTAGTATGAAGGATGAAATATCGTATATATTTTTCCATATGAATTAGAATACAAGAATAATGCATAAACTATATGTGTATGTATTATGAAATATTAATGGACTTGTAAAGATTGGCTAGGATTTTGTACAAAGCCAAAGTCAATTAAGGTTAAGGCCCAACTATTGAATTAATAAGTAAGCTAGTGTTTGTTAATGTAAAGCCTAAGGATTTATTTAATCCAAGCCCAAGCTAGAGTCCAATGAATTAATTGACCTGACCCATGGAGCAAACCATGTTAATATGGTTTAACTTGGTAATCAAATCAAATGAGTGGTGACCAAGACTATGAAGTAATGACCAATTTAAATAAGTGATGGCCAAGTATGAGATAAGAGTTGTGCTAGCCAAGTAATGAATAGTAAGGAGGTGGCTTGAGGAGGTGGGATGGTTTAATGACTAAACTACCCTAGCTTTGCAATTTCTATAAATAGAGGAAGCTTACAAGCCATTTGTTGGTTGTTCAAATAATCTAGACATCACAAAGTGCGTAAGTGTTAGAGAGTTTAAGTCACAAATAAGTTACTTCCATAAGTAAGAAGAAGAAGAAAGCTACCTTACCAAGACTTCAAAAGAGTAAGACTTCTTCTCAATTATCTTCTATCTCTACTATGATAGGATGATAAGAAAAGTTGGATTAAGAAATATGAATGAGTAAGTAATGAACTTAAGCCAATTAAGTTGGTAATAAGTCATTTAAGCTAGCATAAGTTATAAACTTATGTAAAAATAATATGAACTTGTAAGGAGTTTATTAAGAGAAATGATATGAATGTAAAAGAATTTATATGATCATATGTATCATGTATACCTAAGTTAAGTTATATGTTAAGAACATATAAGAAATGATGTTTAAGAAACTTTAATTGTCATAAGTCATTAACAATGAAATCTTAAGTAGTTTATAGTTTGACAAGTTATAAACTTATGAAGAAATAAGACTAAAAATTCAACAATGAATATAAGTTGTTGTATTAAGTATGTTAAGATGTTCACATGATGAATGAAGTTCATTTGTAATGTTGAACAAATCATAAGAAGGAAGATTTGCCGGAAATTGCACGTTTGGACGATAAACGTCGAATTCGTAAAATTCTCGGAATGAAAGTCAAATTTTGTGTTGGATCACGAAACCATTGTTTTCCAATGGAGACCAGTCATATTTGGCATTTAAGAGTTGCGGACTAGAAAATGACCGGATTCCGACTTAGAACGAAGAAACGAGTGTTGAACGTTCTGACGTTTATCGCTTTTCGATTAAAAATGAACCAATAGGTGAATTTTTAGCAAACGAAGTCAAATAGATAAAATTCTTGAATGATCATGTAGATTACGTAATTTTGTGAACCGTAGGCTTTTGAACGAGCCAATTCGGACTTATAACGAAGAAGTTATGCGTCAGGAAGTTCTACAAAATTCACAAACCAATTTGTTATTCGGTGCATGTGAGTTGGCGGCCAGGCCAACCCTAAACCAAAATGATTCGCGCGCAGTCACGGAAAAGTAACCGAAAGCACACTGCAAGAGTTTGCATAGCGCTAACTATAGTATATATTCAGCCATAGCCGCCATGCCATGAAACGATACCAAAAACCTCCTCGAGGTGGCCAAGAAGACGCAACCCATTAAGTAAGGACTCGCGTCGTAACGCCAATTCCGGGACAATGCTAGTATAAGGCTCGCGCCGGAGCACGAGATGTAAGTATAAAGCTGACGCCACAGCGCCAGTCTCAGAACAAGGATAGTAATGAATGTTTTAAAGTACAAAGAAAGGAAAGCTAAATGATTTAAAAGTAAACACAACTTAAGGAAGGTAATGTAACATTGTTAAACCTTAAGGATGTTGTATAAAGGTTGAGAAAACCTAGTTGAATATAAATGCAAGGATAATGATAAACCGGAATGAATAGTAACTGAATCTAATACACAATTAGATTGAAATGAAAGGTATGATATAGTCATATACATACTTGATTATATGTGACCTAATGTAAGGCATTATGTGATCATGTATTGTAGAGACTTGAACGACTTGAACATAAAGTTAATATACCGTAGCAGACGCTAAAGGCAAGTATTCTAACTCTTGTCTCAGTTCAATCTGAACAAGTTTTTGAAGTTCATGTGTTCTTTCGCATGAATTGAGGTATGTTGAAGTTGAAGCCAATTCCTTTGGCTAGACTTGATGTATGGATAATCTATTCATGTATTATCAAATGTTGTTATCTTTTGTCAACTATTTGATATGGTTTTCAAAAGAAGACTGAAATGTTAAACAAATATTTTGTCGGTAAAACGACAGGCACGTGAGGTTGCCAAATGCTTAAACGTGCATACGTTTAATGGATGTAGTGTTGATCAACATAGAGTGCAATAGGCTGATCACCTAGAAGTGCTCGTAAGTGATATCGGGCTTACGGACTTGCTTCCGGGTTGTCCTTTTCCAATAAAGAATGAATACTCGAGGTCTCTGACCGGAGTGAATGGTTTACTAAATATTATTGTGATTGTAAAACATTTTGAAAGAAAAGATGAAGTGCTATTTTGAGTTATCAATAGTACTTCATAACTATTGTTCAGTTATCGAAGATATACGATTTGTATGTGTCAAGCATATTGTTATTAAATTGTTATACTTGTTGAGCTAGTTATGCTCACTCTTGCTTGAACCATATGAATGCAGCTAAGACTGAACGTCCCGAATGATCGAATAAGGATAAGGGAAAAGCTAAGGCAGATTACTAAGTTGTCTTGTAATAGTGTAGGTCTATTGTTGTAATGTAACTGATATTATGACAAAGAACCTTTGTAATGGGTTTAGAACTTGGGAAATGTAAATATTACTTTGAATATATAGAAGTTATATTCGTTCTTTGAGACTTTTCAATTGAATGAATGTATAAATGTTGTAAAGTATAGCACCATCTGTCGGGTTGGAAGATACCCGAATTTGGGGGCGCTACAATCAAGGTAAGCATTGGAACAAATATGCCACCACCGCCAACACTTCCAAATGCAACTCCATAGAAAAATCTCATTCTTTCCTAATGAAATTCTCTCTAACAGCAAAAACTGCAATCTAAAATTTGTAAAATCTAAAATTCAAACTGCAATGTAAATTTGCGTTAGTTTTCGAAATAACAAATTTGTATTCAATAATAATTTTCTAGCAATCTACACTATTAACCATTGCAATAATCAAAGTCAAATAAATCCACACTAATTTTGTGTTTTAGGATTTCACAATTTAACTGAAAAAACTCAAATGGGTCTTCTCTTTTTTTGAAACATATGTATCCAAATCAAAACTGATAATCAAATCAGCAACTCCTAATCCTCAAAATAATACATAAAAACAGGAAGAAACAGATCAAATCAATCCAATAATTCAAATTCCGTTAAAAACAGTATCATTTCCCCCATAATTGCCTCAGAAAGGCTTGGGGTATTCCCGGATTCCGCCATGATTATTACTGAGCTCAGTGGAAAGGGTCACCAATGATGACAAGACGAAGAGAGACAAAACCTAGGGTTTTAGATATCCTGATTGATTGTATACAGTAGAGTAGATTATACAAAATTTGTTAATGTCACGATTAAAGGATACCCAAATACCACGATTTAAGAATATTTAAATATATTAATTTTATAAATAAATATGAGAAAATATATTTTTTTTATAATTATTTTATCTATGCATCATTATTGTAATTATTTTTAAAAATATACTAAAATATGTAATTAATCCAAAAAAATAAGCTCTATTTTTTACTAGAAATCCAACTTGACATAACCTAACATGGTTAGAATAGGATCTGGGCCTGGCAGCAGGCCAGACCCAATAGCCTGAATGTGCATGCCGCATGCCTTATAACATGAATAAGATGAACTCCTTGAAAAAAAATTCATATTTTATACATAATCAAGTAAAGCTAAAATTAATAAGATGAACTCCTTGAAAAAAAATTCATATTTTATACATAATCAAGTAAAGCTAAAATTAACTTGTGTTGCCTCAACCCACAGTGCTATTCAATAATAGAAGCTGTCATAAAAAAATCAAATATGAAAATAAAACATATTCCAATCATCGCTTTTAAGGCTCTAACAACGAGTAAGTCCTCACTTAGCAATTAAACCTTCAAAATCTACTAGATGTATATATAAAAGTAAAACAATGATCCGCCGGGTGGGGGGTAGCTCTCACCTTTTCATCTTTAAGGAGAAAAAATTGAATCCAAACAGTTAAATTCCAAACAACCATACATCCATAGTTGTATCCATCAATCAAACTAAACCACATATTTCTTGTTCCTGAAGTTTTCCTTCAACGATGCAAACTTCTTCTTGCACTGATTTACTGTTTTACCAGGAACTGCAGTTGCCACTCGCTCCCAACGCTGGCTACTTTCCTTGGGGAACGTTTTTAGAGCTTGAACCAGTGCCCTTTCCTGAACAGCAGACCAAACGTCTTGGTCTGAACTCGAAGAAAGCGCATTTGCAGCAACCACCTCATCCGAATTTTGAGGACTATCCATTTGACTGGAAAAGTCGTTCGGGTTTTCAATCTTTGCAGCATTTTCTTTGGGTCCAGTACTTGTAGATTCCCCCACTACATCTTTGATTGAGAGAGGAGATGCAATGGACTGTGCTGGTTTTCTCTTCTCAAGGAACGAGTCAAATGCTTTGGAAGAATCAGGCTTCTGGAGAAGAACAGTTTTAGTTGCCTTCAGAATCTCCTCAACCGATCTTCCGGTACCAATGTACTCCGAAACAACCTCCCACCTCCGAGATGTTCCTTTAGGATATTTCTGCATACCTTTTCTCAAGAGCTCAATCTCTTCTTTGCTCCAAGGTTTCTCTCTTTTCTCATAGCTACTTGCTGGAATTTTACCAGCAACCTTCACCCAACCATTTTGCAGAGGCTGCTTCTCTTGTTTATCATCATAATTACATGCAAGTTCTGCTTTAAGAAGTTCTGCTCGTCCTAGCCCCTCTTTTCCCTCAATTTTGTTACATAAATTCCTTAGCTTCTCAGTGTCAAGCGACGTACATAGGCCTTCGACATCATCCTCACAAAGGTCAAGAAAATGTTGGGACAAAACAGAAGCTGACAGTGTTCGAAGACGAGTTCGCTCTTTACGTAATAGCTTCTTTTCTTTTTCTTTCACCTTCTTCTGATGCAAAGCCATTTCAGCTGCTCGCTTTTCCTCTTCCTCTTTTTTAAGCCTCTCCTCCTCAGCAGTCCTAGCTGCTTCTTCCTCCTGCAATTTCTTAGCCAAATATTTTGCCTCTTTCTTCCTCTGTTTTTCAGCTTTCTCCTGTTCCTTTCTCCTCAAAATTCTTGGGTCCCTTTTATAGGCATTGTCAACAAGAACACGTACCCGCGCATATTCCTCCTTCCTAGCCTTCTCTGTAAGCTTTGTGTTCTGCCTTTCCATCCACCTCTTATGGTCACGAGATTCAGCTTGCTCAAGATCAAACTCATCAGCATGCGGGAACTCCCTCCAGCTTTTAAAGGTGTACCAAAAATTATAGAAATTATCCACTTCTTTAAGTGGAGTACTTTCATCTCCTAAAGATGGGACAGATTGGTTAACTGACCAGCGCCCATTCCTTGTAAAAGCGGGTGCAAACACCTTAAAGAAATCC
This sequence comes from Panax ginseng, assembly GCA_020205605.1. Taxonomy (NCBI): domain Eukaryota; kingdom Viridiplantae; phylum Streptophyta; class Magnoliopsida; order Apiales; family Araliaceae; genus Panax; species Panax ginseng. The sequence goes on along the minus strand of CM035142.1, from coordinate 81,928,609 downwards.
TGTGGGGAACAGTCGGTAGGGATTTCATCATCAAACTCATCCGTGGAGTCGTAAATTCTTCTCCTAATAGGATCAATTAACACCTCATATGCTTCTTGTATGGACTTGAAGTGGTTCTCTATTTCATCTTTCTTTGCTAGTTTTGCAGCTTCAGTTTCCTCGGTAAGAAGAAGAGCAGCCTGTTTGTCAGGATGATATTTTAAAGCAGTCTCACGGTAACTCTTCCTAACCTGCTCCTCAGTTGCAAGATACCTTAAGTGGCCCAATCCTAACAATGCATAATGATCTTGTTGGTTCCTTCCAGTACCAGATTTCTTTTTACCTTTGCTGCTATATGAATCTGAGGATTGAAAAGATTCATGCCCCTTGTCATTAGGCACATTCTGATTCTCACTATCAACATCATCTTCTTTAAAAAAACCAAGAAGCTTTTGAGCAGCTGAGTGGTAAGCATGTCCAGCAGGTTCGAAGTAAAGAGCCTTTACTGGAAGACAGTTTGAGGAAACATAGATTGACTTTCCATCTACTATCTCTTGTGAGTAAGAAATTAACCCAATACTTGACTGTGAAGGCATATTTTTAAAGGAGAGAAAAACCAACAAAGTGAGATAAAAATATCAATATTCCCCAGCAGTTTCAGTATAGCAATCACTGGGCTGGATCTGAAATGTTCAGACAATATTTCATTAGAAACATGCGCATGGATAGTTAAAATAGTATAAAAATGAAGTACCCATATGGAACACAACATTACAACTAGAGCATAAACACACAATTAAATACAACACTAGACCTTTCCGCAAACAAATACACCCTCGTTCCAATATATAAATATAAGATTATTATCAACTTTTTGAAGTCAACTTAATACATTTTCAAACTCAAAATCAATACATTTTCAAACTCAAATTGACATAAATTCCTTTAATTTTAGTCAATACAATGATAAATATTGTAAATAATAAGGAAAATACTAATCGTAAGATCTATTAGGTTCATAATTATTAGCATGATATACATTATTGGGCCCCCCTCCATCTACAAGTTGCTTAAGCTCTCAGATGAGTTAGTTACCTAATATGGTATCAGAGATCTAGTCGTGCAAGATCTTAGGTTTAAATCTTCCCGAAAGCTATTTGACTTTATAAATAATTTAATAGTGCATATGCACTTTAGTTTGTCACTTCTCTATAAAAAAAAATTGCATTTGAGGGGGAGTATTAGCATGATATAAATTGTTGGACCCTCCATCTAAAAGCTTAAGTTTTTTGATGAGTTGGTTACTTAAAAATATTGTTTGATAAATTATTTCAAATTTGAGTTTAAAAAAGTCAAATTAACTTTCAAAAGTCCATAATTATCTTATAATTTGGAAGAACAACACTTAAAGTAACGGATGTACATGTGAACAAGTTGGGAATAGATAAATCACATTGTATTGTTTGAAATATCAAAAAAAATCAGAAGTTTTTGTTAACATAACATGATAAATAGTGATAGCCAAGTAGACTGTAACATGCTATTCTAATAAAACTGAAATTAAGTACTGTAAACTTAACGCTAATTATTAGTGAAACCTTTAAGTTTATGGATGTTTAGTTCTACAAACATTCAGTTTTGCACAAAAGTGTTTTAGTATGTTATGTCATCTAACATGCAAGGATATTTATGACTAAAAACACAAATTACAATATTGCAATGTTTTAAAAGGTGCTAGGCGGGAGGTGGGATTTTTTTATTATCTTTATCTATAATAAAGATAATAAAGGTTTTTGCTTAAAGTTCAAACACATTCGTATTACTACTGTCAAAGTTCAAACACAAACATGCAATTGTTTAAAGTTCAAACATATTTTTAACGTATTAGTTTTATTCATAAACAAGATTGCTATTAAATAATAAAATTTAAAATTTCAAGAATTTAATTCAATATTAAAATTTAAGAAACTAAACATTAATTTAAGAATTATATTGAATTAAACTAAATATTACAAATGTATCGTCATTTATATAATTTGAATTTGGTACAAGTTCAAAAATTACAACTATAATAAAATTATCCATTTTAACTTGATATTGTTCATTTCTTATTTTGATTTGATATGCTACAACATATATTATGAATATAGTAAATCATTAAAAAATATATATATATATTAAGATCTGGTTTGGGTAATTATTAAAATAAATAAAAACCTCTCCGCCTAAACACCACCTAGGCCCCCGCCTAATTTCCGAGAGGGATTTTTTACCGCCTTGGGCCTAGGTGAGGCGCCGAGGGGTCTAGCGCCTAGGCGGGGCGCCAAGGGGAGGCCTAGCACCTAGGCAGGGCCTGGGCAGACCTAGGTGGGGATTTTTAGAACACTGCAATATTGATGCAGAACGAACAAAGGAAAATGAAAAAAATTGCAAAATTTATCTGTTAATTATTTTGTAATGTTAGAAGATACAATCTTATCCTGTAATTGTAGTCAATTTTATCTCATAATCATTGTGTATATATTGTTGTAAATTAGAATAGAATAGCTGTAAATTTGAGATAACTTGTGTATATAAATCAATGTAAATGAAAGCAAAAAGTATCAATGATTAACCAAAATCAATTTCTTTCTTTCTACATGGTATCAGAGATTCGTTCCTTATTCTTCTTATCAGAAAACTAGCCCACATATTCTTCATTTTTCGCTACCATTCTTATTTTCTTTCAGAAAACTAGTTAAACAGATTTGTATGAAGAAATTGAGATTATAATTGAATTACCCATTGTCACGTGACCACCACAGAGGTTTCGAAATTAAGACCCACCACCACACGTGCTCCCACGCGCCACTACACTCGTGAAGGGCCGACGCCACGAGTCACCTTCAACTAGCGCGTGAGGCTTTTCTGGCGATCTTTTGTCGACGCGGCTACTCCCATGGTTTGATACAGGTTTATCCAAATTTTTTTACATCAGTCGGTTGCTTTCGTGTGCGGCTTCATTTTTTTTTCTTCTGTTGCACTATGCTACTTTAAAAAATTCTTATTTCTTCTTCTGCATATATTTTCATTTCAAGTGTAGTGAAATTATTTGATATTCTTGGTAAAGTTTATCCTCCTTAGATATATATTGTATCTATCTTTTATATGGCGGAACAAAATGGTGCTAGCAGTGGGGTTAATAACAGTAGTATGGGACAACAAGTTGTTAGAAGTCGTACTCTTAATTCAGCATTAGGTCTAAGCCCTTTCAAACTGGATGGAACCAACTATTTGGCTTGGTCTCAATGTGTCGCATGTGGATTGATGGATTAAGGCGAATCTTATGCAACATTTTATCTATGGAACTACTATGCCTGAAAAAGCTGGTATGGCCCAAGAGGAGTGGAAATATGATAATTCCATAGTGAAGACATGGATTTTTAATTCGATTGAACCTAGTATGCGGAGCAGTTACATGTTCATAGACACTGCATATGAGCTTTGGGAGGCTCTCTCAAACTTTCTATATTTCTAGTGATATGTCTAAGGCATATGATATTCGTAAAAGAATCTATGGATTGTTCAAGGGAAGAAGATTGTTGCTCAGTATTTTGCAGAGATTAATGTACTTTGACATGAACTTGATCATTACCGGATTTTTTCAGCTAAATGTGTGGAAGATGCAACAACTTATCAAAAGTTTGTTAGTGAAGATAAAGTTGTGGATTTTTTGGCTGGTTTGAACATATAGTATGATCAAGTTCGAGCACAGTTGACTGGTCAGATACCATTTCCATCACTGCGAGAGGCTCATGCCCAAGTCCAAGAAGAGGAAAGTAGACGTCAGGTGATAGTTCTAAATTTAAATCATGTTGACCGATCAGTCATGGTTGCTTCTTATCCTAAGTCTGGCTTCTATATCCAGTCTCTTGTCACACTCAAACGAGGAGTCCCGCGAATGCGACTACTGTGAGAGAAAGAACCATACAAGGGATCGTTGTTTTAAGCTTCATGTACGCTCTAAAAGTCGTGAAGGAAGGTCTGGTAGTGGTAGTGGTAGTGGTCGTGGACGTGGTTCCTATGCCCATATGTCCACTACAACACCTCCTGTTGATGCTCACTTCCGAAGAAATCTCAGTTTTCTGAAAACTCGGTTCCAAATCTATTTCTTCTCATGCACAATCAGGTATACACTCTTGTGCTCTTAATATCTCATCAATTTGCCCAAGTTGGATCATTGACACAGGTGCTTCCGAGCATATGATTGAATCCTCCAATCTCTTTACCACATACACGCCTTGTTCTGGCAAAGACAATGTTCGAGTAGCTGATGGTTCCCTTTCTCCTATCTTCGGGAGTGGTTCAGTAGTTTGTACTATATTAACATTATCATTTGTTCTTCATATTCCTTCATTTACCGCAAATTCATTATCTATCCAATGTCTTACTGAACCATTGCATTGCTCGGTCACTTTTTTCATAACTTGTGTTTTTCAGGACTTGGTGACGAGGCAGAAGATTGGAAGTGGTAGTGTAGTTGGTGGTCTATATTATTTAGATGTTCCCTCGTCTAACAAGCCTCTAATTACAGATGGGACTGCTACTCAGGCTCTTCAATCTACTTAGCATAACTTCTCTTCATCAATGGCATCGACGTTTGGGATATCCCTTTATTTCCATCTTTAGTTGAATAGTGTAATAAAACTCAATTTTTGTGTGAACCATGTGAATTGGGTAAACAGAGACGTTCTATTTATTCTACTATTAACAGTCGACATTCTGAATCTTTTGTAGTTATACATACTGATGTGTGGGGACCCTCTCAGATTGTTTTCCATTTGGTTAATTTGTTAGTTTTATTGATTGCTATTCCCGTATAACTTTTACTTTCATTCCAAAAATGAGGTGTTTGATTGTTTTCAAGAATTTCATAAGATGATCCAAACCTAATTTGAAGTTAAAGTCAAAATTCACCATAGTGATAATGGTCGCGAATATAGTAATAATAATGCTTTTGCATCCTATCTCTCTCAGCATTGCATCATACTTCAAACCTCCTGTGTCAAAACCCCTGAACAAAATGGGGTGGCGTTAAGAAAAAACCGGAACTTACTAGAGGTAGCACACACTTATGTTCATTACAAACACACCTAAATTTATATGGGGAGATGTTCTGACTGCTGCAGTTCTTATAAATCGGCTTCCTTCTAAAATTCTTAGAAACAAGAAGTCCTATCTCTTATCTCCAACACACGACAAGTCTTTCTCCTTCGCCTCGAGTTTTTGGCTATGTGTGCTATGTTCATGATAAATCTCAATCTAAAGTTCCTTATGTGTGTTTTCATTATGTATTCTCCCACCCAAAAAGGTTACAAATGTTATCACCTTCCTTCAAACAAAGTATTTATCACTCACGAGGGCCTTCTAATCAAACTAGTTGCAAAAAGGTATACTCAAACCCATTGGAATTGATTACAAGGAGACATTTGCTCCTGTGACGAAGATGAACTATGTTCGTATCATAATCTCATATGAAGCAAACTTCGGCTGGGATCATCAACAATTGGACGTAAAAAATGTGTTCTTGTAACGCCCCCGAATCCGAACGTTGGCCACCCGAACAAGGGTCGACGTTATCTTGTACATCTTTCGTAACTTAACCAATGATCTCATAATCATATTGGTTGAATTAGTCTATTACAGACTATAAAATTATAAATTTCCTTAACTTCATCCCTGGATCATAACTTGATCTCGATCTCATTCTTTTTACAAGTATCAACTTGTAGTAAATTTTTAACCTTGTGATTTAAACATTCTATACTTCAATATATCAAGTTTCATAGTATTAATGATAAGATCGTTCTAGGCAACAGAGGGACGCATTCCGGTAATTTTGACATCTTACCGACGCTCATTAGTGTAACCTCAGTGCTTACAGAACTCCTAATATCATTCAATACCCTCACTTAGACATATATCTTTATAGATACATCTCTTCATATCGATATTTTCTATTTATCTGAATTTCACAATATTAATAACACACTTGTACTTGGAACAGAGGAACCTTGCGATGAATTTGGTTTCTTCATCGGTGCTAAATCTCTGTTCTTACAGCACTCACAATGTTATTCAATATCCTCATTCAGATTTATAGTTCTTTATCAACATTATCATAATGTTTTACTATCTATCTGAAATTCAGAGTATCGGCATAACATGATTAGTCCATATTACCAATACTCTCGCTCAGATTAATAGATCTTTAACAATTCTAAGTTATACCAAATTAAAAACATAACACCATTCTAATTATAATAACATGATATTATTAATATAATCTTCGATTATATGGTTTGTTTGTTCGTATTCCAGAAGTCATTATGACTTGATACAAATACAAGTAAATAAAACATGAAACCTAATTTACGCTTCTTCTTTACATTCATGATCTTCTTATCATTCTTATTTAACTGCAAATAAAGTTTTATTCGCAAGAATGAGCACGATGGCTCAGCAAGTCTATCTAATAACACATAGACAGCTTTCATATAAACTTTAACATGTTTGACTTGACATAACTTTCAGTTAACGATCATGTTAACATGCTTAATGATAGAACATAATCATATATGGCATAAACACTTTACTTCTTAATAAGTGTTTTTATAATTTAACTAGACTATCTCCATTAGTGGTTATGCTTACAAAATTTTCAAACTCAAAAACTCATTTTTAAGGGACTTTTTATAAAGTGGACAGCAAGGTTGGCAGCCCGAACGGCCATAACTTCTTTGTTTTAAAATATTTTTGAGTCGTTCAAAATCTCACGCGTTCGTAACTTCTGTCTCTACAAACTCTTATTTATATCACAATCTAGTCTAAAATTCCTTACAGAACTGGACCCAAAATGGCTCTAAAGGGACTGCTTTAAAACTATTTTATATTTCTCTAACCAAATTGATAAAACATGATACCCCATGTATTAATATGATAGGATAACATATCCTAACACTCGATAACACTTCATAACATTAAAATAATAAAATCATAAGCCTACTTATATAGGATTTATGACTTTTGCTCAAGAACACACGAAGAATGGAAAAAAAATCGTACATGGTAACGACTTATGTTCATGAGCTTATAGACTAATAAAATGAACGAAAAATAAACATAATAACGACTAGGTATTTTTACCTCTTGAAGTGCTAGCTTTTCGATACTTGAAAACGCAAGACTTTAGCTTTCCTTCATTCTCTCGATTACCAATTTAACTCTCTTATGATTACTCTAGCATCTTTTGCTCTTGAATTACTTGTGAATATGTGAAGATTTATTAAGAATGAGGGTTCTATTTATAGGAAACCAAGACTTACGATATTTAGGACCTTAAGCCACCCCACAATGACTAGTCACTATAGTGAGTCACATAGTTCATCATTGATGAGTCACAAAGCCTAATCACCCATGTGCCACAACACACCACACAATTTTGGGCAACACATTTTAGGAAACAAAGTCTCATTTGTCAACTAATTAATCAAAGAAAAAACTATACATACAAAAGCCATATGCATATAAGCTTTCCTAAATGGCCATAATACCCTCACTTTCTCTACAACTTAACCAAATTCCACCTAGTTTGGTTAATCCAACTTAGTTTACTTTCTAGTTAGTCGTCTAGTTAGGTTTCCTAACTAATCCAATTAGTCAAAAATGTAGACTTTCCAAAGTTGCCCTCACTTTCTTCTTTTCTTTATTTTAGTTAGTTTAATTATTTGTCTAGCTAATTTCTTTAATCTAGGATGAAGATGAAATTAAATAATTATTCTTGATAATATTTTTCATCTCTTCTATTATTTACATTTTTATGTTTAATTGATTTCGCCTTCATGTTTCGTTAGTGAAATACATTCGTTTTATAGTTCTTATGTGATTTTAAATTAATTAAGAGGCTTTGATAGATAGTTAAGATATGAGTTTTTCATAATCCATGATTGCTTAAAGAAGTTTTGATGGGTTATAGTTAATCCTTAAATTTTCATAGTCTATGCTTGCCCACGTTAATTGTAAATTACTAAATTAAAGGGAAGGGAGATCAAAATCATATTTGAGTTATAAAAATAGACGAGATTGAATTATATGTTATGTTTATTATTTAATGGATTTGAATTCCTAAATTGTTTCCGCATTATTTGTTTTCATATTCTAGTTAATCAATTCTCAATCTTTATTTCTAATTCGCCTAAAATAGATATTAAGGAAACATTAAAATTAATCTAGTCTCTGTGGGTTCAACATGTACTTGCCCGTTATTCAATTCGACACTGTGTACTTGCAGTACATAATTTTAACACATCATATATAACTGAAACAAGTAGAGTAGAAGAGAATAATACCTGAAACAAGTGATTAATCACTTAAAATTGTTAAGTTGCAGGTTCGGCAGTAAAACAGAGCCTCCGTGATGGCTTTTGCTATTGCTTTAGAGCTGGAATCTATTGTAGTTGTTGGTGTTTCTGGGCGGGTTGGGCGGATTTTAGATTATGTTTGAAGAGTAGAAGAGGTTAAAAGAGATAGAATTCAGACCAATTTATTATAAGAGATGAAATTAGAAGTTGAAGGTAGAAGAAAACAAAGGACTAGTAGGAAGAATATGAACATTTTGGAGAGAACTTGAGCTCTCATACCAATTTGTCAGGCCCAGATAGGATTCTGACCAGAAATAGAGATAGAAACAGAGATAGAAAAAAATATATGGATTGAAATTAGAACAAAAAGGGAGGAAGAAGGAGAAATCGTGAGAGATACAGAGAGAAAATAAGGAGAAGCTTAGCAAGCTCTTCATTTCATTCATAATATTCATAACATCATAACTTGGGGAATACTCTTCCCTTTACACGTATATATAGCTATCAAATGTTGAAAAGTATAAATTCTCATAACCTACACCTCACCTCTTATCCTTCACTCACCATTAACTAACTCCATGCGCACACATGTGCATTCAAAATATCTAACTATAAAATATACTAACTATTTTAGTTATGGTTACTTTACCCTTTTCTTATGATCCTGACAAAGTATCATTCAAATTTGACTACTATAGTCAAATGACGACATTCAAATAATGTAATTTTCAATCTATTAGTCCTCTCGTCAAATAACCCATGCTTTAATAGAAATAGTGATCAAAACTAAAACGTTTATCCTGGATTAAAGGCTAACAAATTCCAACATGTACAACATTTATATAAACACACAAATATAAACAGAAAAAGATATGCACGTCACACTCATCACATATATTATTTCTTCTATCATAAAACAGCTTTCTACACCATATTTGCAATATTTTTTAGATTGAATGCCATAAAAAATAGGTGTACTTACCAATAAGATACAGAGAAAGAACATAAATTGCAAAGCAGGTCCTATATCAGAGGTATAAAGAACTGCGATATGGAGACAAATGTAGTGTAACATACAAGAATCAGTTTGTTTGAGGCAAAATTCTCTCTTAGTAGAAAATATTATAAAACCCTTTACAATTGCCTTCGTTTTAATTCCAGAAAAAACTTAATTATTAAGCAAAGACAGGGTCATAATTAACCTTCTTAAGGAAAGATGTGTTGAATCTGTTCTTATTAAGTACATATAGTGGTTAAAGAACATAATATAAAATTTTACTCTTGATGAGGACCACAAGCCCAAAGGAAAGAAGAAGAAAAATTCTCATTTATAGTTATGTCCAACTAAGTTTTAATTGATGTAATTATTTATTTTATTTATTAAAGATTTGGGACTTTAATAATGATCAGGAATTTTAAATATTTAGTAAGGGTATTTTAGTTGTATATTTATTGTTCCCCAAGTTAAATTAAGGTTTGAGTCTCTTTAAATAGTAATGTAATCCCCACAAGTTAATTACATAATAATTTATTGATTATTAATATTGAGGCTACGAGATATTTTCCTCTCTTTTGTGGTACCCTTGGTATAGAGCTTCAACCAAGTTAATTTTACCTAGTCTTACCAATTATTTATCTCCAAATTTTTTCTACATCTACTCAAAATATCAATGAACGACATTTACGACACCACATCAAACACATAATATAATACCCAACCAAGATTTGATAATTTAGACAATTTACAAACAAATATCACAATAATAATTAATAACATGGGTTGCAATGGGAAATGAAATGTAATTAGCACAAAAAAAAAGGAAATGAAATTTTCCTACATCAAGTAGAAACAATTGACAAAATAATAAACTTATTAAAAGAGGATGCTCTATCAACAAGATAAATCACAGCTTTGAAGAAACTTCTAATTTCAATTTTTAAACCCCAGAGGATAAACTCTGTCATGATGAAATATTATAAATATAAATACCCTTTCGTTTCATTGTGCAATTCAACATGATTGAACATACTTCAGTATATCTCTAATGCAGTATACCATGTTCAAGACCCAAAAAACTAGATTGTTAGAATGACTGACTAGTACACTTCATTTTGTTTTGCCACAACGCATTCACAATTTAAGAGATCAACTATATCCTAGTTAAATTCCAATAGGTATTAGTAAGTGAAAAAAAAATAAACTAAGGTGTTATCATGTACAATCATATGCTATTAAAACACGTCTTACTTATTGAAAGTCAAGGGTGGATCCAGGAATTTATTTCAGATATGGCAATAAATATAAAGCACACTAAGATCCTCCCTCGACATTTAGGTCGAAAAACGTTTAGTTCATTTAAAAAAATTTATATTACAACATGACAATATGTACAACATATATTTAACTACAACAAACAATTAATACCTAAAACTTATTTAATTAACGCACTGAAACTATTACAGGTATTAAAGCAGTAAGGACAAACAAGAATCAACAAAAGTATTTTTAAAATGCACACATATACATATACATACTATGAAGCACCAACTCAGACATGGACACCGGATACCGCATTTTCCCAAAAAAACAGGATACAATACACGTTCAATATATATATATATATATATATATATATATATATATATATATATATATATATTAATAATATAAATGTATTTAATCACATATATGAAATAAAATTAACGTTAAAAATTTTAAATTTGTAATAATATTTAATGTTAACCAAGACTATAATCAGATGAAATATGCAGCCTGACAGCCACTCAAATATGCAAGCCACACCATATAAAAATTGTAACATACCCATTAGGCAGCCCGCAGTCAAACATGTATGGAATAAACTTAAGAATTTGGGGGGCCACTCAATGACTCAAATATGAAGCAATATATGGAATAAACTTCAGAGCTAAGAATTTGGGCAGCTACTCAATGACTCAAATATGCATCCAGAAGCCACTCAAATATGCAGCCACTAGATTGTAAACTTAAGATGTTCAAGCAAAATAAAAACAAATAACTGAAACTGCAAAGAAAAGTGAAAAAAGACCAACCTTTTCTAGGGTTATTGCAGCGGCGAAAGGAGCGGAGGGAGGAGGATGGAGCAGGCCAGAAGTGGCCCGAGAGTCGTCGCTAGAGTCGCCGCACCAATAGACCAAATTCTTTGCCGAGATTTTTTTATTTTTTTTTGTCGATTTGGGATGTTTTAGGTTTAAAAGGTAGGAATTGTATATTTGTATATGTACCCTCTTTTAACTTTTATATTACAATTTAAGTACTTTAATTTTATTACACAAAATATTTATTCCTAAAATATTTATTCCTGACATATCCTTGGCGTGTCATTAGCAAGTCCGGAGTGTTCGAACTCCAAGAAGTGTACGTACTTGTCCGGAGTGTTCTCAATTAAGCACCTTTTAATAATTTGTAAATCATATCCATAATTCTAGGATACATTCCTACCGCATAATATAAAAAATATCTTCTTCCTCCATATATATATATATGGAAAAATATATATACACAGCTGTGTATTATACAGTAGGGCTATGACAATGATTTTTTGGGCTATGGCGACAGTTGAAACCGTCGCCATAGTTATTATGGGCTATAGCGACAAATTTAACTGGTCACGATATAGCCCAAAAAAAACTCGTCATTATAGATTCTATGTGTAATACACAATCACAGTATATACATATAACCTATATATATATATATATATATATATATATATATATATATATGGTAGTGATTCATAGTATCCACGTCGGGGCAAGATTTTTTTTATAAATGTTTTTATCCTTTTTATTTCACTAGATCGATGTGACGCCCCCAAAACAGGTATACATCACCCATCTTGGTTCGCCAGATACAAGGTACTGAATTCAAATACAACTTAATTATACAACCGTAGGTACAATAACGACAAAACATAACCTCGTGAGTTTGAATACAAATATTGTCTACTGAGAGTATAAAACTCAAAAGGAGTCCTCATTACAATTATTATCACACTATTTCACGTAATAGTGAGGACTACTAATGCACCATCTAGACCATCACTGCTCCCCAACTAGTCCTCATTACGCTCTCATTTCCTCAAGAGAACAATGAAAGCAAAAGGGTGAGCTCAAACTAGCCCAAAGAAGAAATATTATGACCAAGATAATGCGTAATAATTTATCGTTAGCCTTCAACAATGTTAAACCGATAAAATATAATAAATATCAAGTTTAATCGCAATGAACAAGTAATCCATTTAAGAGTCAAGTAGAGAATAAAATCTACTATCTTCTATGATTTAAAAGGGTTTTCATCACTTTTATCATTGGGACTCAAATTTTAATAAATAATCCACATAATCGAATCACCCCGCACTACTACCAATAATATTCTTTAGTATCACGACCATAAATTATCCATGCACTACTTGCCAAGGACATTCGTGTATTCATTAATGGTCATAATCATGCCAACAACATCCATCCATCAAATTGCACTCTGGGCCAACGAGGACTTTTACAAAATCATTTGTAACATTACGGTCATGATTACAATCAATAATCCCCTCGTCATAATCATACCAAGTCCATCTATGCACTATAGGCCACCATGCGATGACTTTCAACAAAATATAAACATGAGGATGATGACAATGATATAAGAATTCAATAAAACAAGTTCAAGAATTAATTTATCTAGAACTAATAACGCCCAAATTGTCAACATGACATCGCTTTGTAGAGTAAAATTCAAGAATGCTCGTAAGAATATTTCCATGAAAAGATATTGGATGAAGCGCAAATATCAAGGATATTCCACTAATTTCATGGAGTATAGAAGTCAAAGTTTTAACCAACCGAGTATAATAAAGAATGGAAGAACAAAAGAAATCACCATGCATGCGATAGACTATACAGCAAAAGTTATTCCAATGTAATAATAAATAATGTAATCAGTCCTACAGAAACACATGCATGTGATATTCCAATGTAATAATAAAGATCGAACCTGTGTCCCACAGAAATGCATGCATGTGATATTCCAACAAAATAATAAAGAATGGAATAATGTAAGAATTTCACCAAGTATAGGGTAGCTCGCGATCTGTGTTATTCCAATGTAATAGTAAATAATGGATAATGTAAGTTCTCTTCATGAATACAAAGAAATAATACCCCTTACGGCATACAAATAATATTCCCTACCTTAGAAGAAACCGGATATTGGAAAATGAAGTAACAAAATACTTTTCTTCTTTCTCTCTATAGTTTCTCTCTAGAGTTTCAAGTGAATTCGTAAGAAATAATGAAGGAATGAGCTTCTATTTATAGGAAAATGGATGAATAGTAACTAATTCATGAATGGTCCAGATTGATTTATTTTAAAACCAGACGGTCCATATTGGTTTACTATTAAAACTTAAAGCAACTGGTCCATACCGATTGATATTAAAACTTTAAACCAATGATCCATATTGGTTTACTATTATAACTTCAACCAACTATTCCGAAAAATTAGCAAGCACATCTCCTCATGGAATAATATTGTACCTAAAAATGATTTAAATTTAAAAGAAATATATCTTACGGTGAATAATACCCCGTGAATAGTAACTCGTGAATAAAGTACTCGACACCTAAAAGTGTCCCGATAATTCGATTGAACAATATATCCTCCGGACATCAATTATACTAACACAAATAAGTCCAACACAATGGAACTATAAAATTCATCTTTAATCAACACGAACTTATTCATCATTAATAGTATAATTCACAATATTTAACAACCGTGTCGCTCCTGTGAAAGAGGGGCTTTTCGATAAGGATTTCTCCTTATAGGGCGCAATAAAGTGACCAAACCTCTCCTCGACAAGAACTTCTAGACATTATCAATATTGCAAATAATAATATGAATAACTTTGCTTTGCCTCAATTATTGATTTAATAATATATCATATTATGCGAGATGATATCAGAAAGCAATAATTTAATCAATAATATGAGAGATATGATGCAAAGAACTCATCGTAGCAATAATTGAGTATAACCGAAAGTGACTTCTCACGTAAAGATCAATAATCAATACCGTAGTGCTACTACGCAACCACGCCAGACATCGTATTTTTTTACTACCGGTAGTTCAATAGTTTTAACGGTAGAATACCTCCTACCGTTATTTTTATAGAAAGATAATTTTGTCGCTTTTTAACTACTTATAACACTTCCGTGTGGGGTCCACTAATGATTGTCAGGCCGCATTTAATATTCCCTATAAAATGAATATTCCCCACCAATCGAATATTATATAACCACTTGCTTACTTTGCAAAATTTGTAAATATTACCCACAACTATAACATTATATCAAATCAACACCATAATATTCAAAAATATAATTCGAGAAAATTATTCTTTATTCATAAAAGTTGGGGTCTTACAACCTCCCCTTCTTATGAAATTTCGTCCTCGAAATTAGGGTACATACCTGGTATGTCGAAGAGATGAGGATACCTTGACTTCATCTCATATTCTAACTCCTAAGTCATTTCCTCCACATCGTGGTTTCTCCACAAAATTTTGACTTGAGGTATAACCTTGGAGCGTAAAATATGTTCCTTCTTATCCAAGATTTTAACAGGTAACTCTTCGTACGTTAAATCTTCCTCTATCTCATCTGGTTCTAACTCAATAATGTGGTTCGGGTCTTCCACATATTTACATAACATGGATATGTGAAAAACGTTATGAACACGAGACATACTTGGCGGTAAAGCAAGTCTATAGGCCACAGTTCCTACTCGATCGAGGATTAAAAATGGGCCGATGAATCGAGAATTGAGCTTTCCTCTCTTTCCAAATCTCGTAACTCCTTTCCACGGAACAACACGTAACAACACATGATCTCCTATATCGAATTACATGTCCTTTCGATGAAGATTAGCATAACTCTTTTGTCGATCTTGTGAGGTTTTTATACGTTGTCGGATCGTTTGAATCTTTTCTGTAGTCATACGTACCAAATTCGGTCCCAAAAACGTTGCTTCACCCGCCTCATCCCAACATACTAGAGAACGACACTTTCTTCCATACAACGCCTCAAATGGAGCCATGCCAATACTTGTTTGATAACTGTTGTTGTAGGAAAATTCCACCAACGGTAAGAACTTGTCCCAACTTCCTTTGAAGTCAAGGACACAGAGTCTTAATAGATCTTCAAGAGTTTGAATAGTCCTCTCCCACCGCTGCCGTCTGGCCCGAGGATGATATGCCGAGCTAAATCGTAAATCCGTGCCCATAGCTTTCTGCAAACTAACCCAAAATCGTGAAGTGAATCTTGGGTCTCGATCAAAAACAATGGATACTGGCATACCATGCAGTCTTACAATCTCATTTATATACATACGAGCAAGACGTTCAAGTGTATAAGTTTCTCGTATAGGTAAGAAGTGAGCAGACTTGGTCAATCTATCAACAATGACCCAAATTGCATCTATGCCTTGAGAATCCTTGGGAAGACCAGTAACGAAATCCATGGTAATGTGCTCCCACTTCCATTCTAGAATTTCAAGTGGTTGCAATGGACCTTTTGGTACTTGATGCTCCTCTTTAACTCGTTGACAAGTTAGACACCTTGAGATAAACAGCGTTATCTCTCTCTACATATTGCTCCACCAAAATGTATGACGAAGATCATGATACATTTTGGTACTCCCAGGAAGGATTACAAACGGTGTGTTGTGCGCCTCCATCATGATTTTATACTTTAAATCGTGGTCGTTAGAACACAAAGTCCGGAGTTGACTCAAGTATTCCTTCTTCATCGATTCTTGCTTCCTAAGATAAGCACCTTCTTGCACTTTCTTCCTCATACGATCGCCTCCGTGTCTCAGTAGCTCGAAAGCAGCTTTTAACTTTATCAATTAAAGTTGGTTCTACTTGTATATTAGCCATCATCACATGGGTCCCCTGGAGTCTTTAATTCTATCTCCATCCTTTGCAAGTCACACAAAATAGGCCTTTGCGTTGACAATATCGCACTCGTTTTGCATATGATCTTCTACTTAACGCGCGCCACTACCACGCTCGCTTTTCCAAGATGGTATTGGATGGTATGGTCATAATCTTTCATCAGTTCAAGCCAACGTCGTTGTCGTCGCATGTTGAGTTCCTTTTGAGTGAAGAAATATTTGAGGCTTTTATGATCCGTAAAGATCTCCACTTTCTCCCCATACAAGTAATGCCTCCAAATTTTAAGTGCTTAAGACAACAAATGCTAACTCTAGATCATGAGTAGGATAATTCCTCTCATATTCTTTGAGTTGTCTTGAGGCATAAAGGCTATGACTTTCCCATGTTGCATGAGAACACATCCCAACCCTTTTGCCTCAAGCATCATCAGAGATGATAAATCCTCCCGAGCGATGGATGGTATTGTGTAACAAAATAAATGAGTCTCTCTCGAGTTCTTGAGAACTCTTCTCACATTCTTCGCTCCAACCGAACTTTGTATCTTTCTGAGTCAGCTGAGTTAATGGAGTAGCGATTCGAGAAAATCCTTCCACAAATCTCTGATAATAACCAGCTAAACCAAGAAAGCTACGTACTTCGGTCACTGATTTAGGTTGCTCCCAGCTTTGAATAGCTTCAATCTTTGTTGGGTCAACAGATATTCCATGACTTGATACTACGTGCCCAAGGAATGCTACTTCCTCAAGCCAGAACTCATATTTCTTTAACTTGGCATAAAGCTTGTATTCACGAAGCTTTTGGAGTGTCAGCCTCAAGTATTGCTTATGATCTTCACGACTTTTGGAATAAATAAGGATGTCATCAATAAAGACGACCACAAAGTGATCAAAATATTCCTTGAATACTCGGTTCATCATATCCATGAAGGCAGCAGGAGCATTAATCAATCCAAATGATATGACTAGGAATTCATAATGCCCGCATCGAAGTTCGGAAGCCGCCTTTGGAATGTCATCGGTTCTAATCTTCAATTGGTGATATCCAGGAACGAAGATCAATCTTTGAAAAGAATTTGGCTCCTTACAACCGGGTCAAACAGTCATCAATACGCGGCAATGGGTACCTATTTTTGATGGTGACATGATTCAACTCCCGATAATCAATACAAAGTCGTGATACTCCCATCTTTCTTCTTCATGAATAGTAACAGAGCACCCCAAGGAGAAGTACTAGACTTAATGAAACCAATGTCTAAAAATTCTTGCAATTGGGTCTTTAACTCTTGAAGTTCAATAGAGCCATTCGACACGGGCTTTGGAAATGGGTTTTGTACCGTGTTCAAGGTCGATACAAAATTTAATTTCACGCCTGGGGTAGGCCGAAGTTTTTTCAGGAATACGTCAGAAATTTATTAACAATAGAAATATCGCTCAAAAGCGATTTATTTTTGTTTAAATCTGTGACATGAGCTAAGAAATCTTGACATCAGTTTTTCAATAAATGAATAGCTTTATGGCTTGAAATGACCGTGATTGATTTTAATGGTTTGGTCGCTTGAATTCGCATAATAGGTTGATTAGGAATATGAAAACTAACAACCTTATGAAAATAATCAATTTTTGCATGATGAGTATTTAACCAATCAATCCCTAGAATTACGTCAAACGCAAGTATTTTTAAAGAAATAAGATCGACAGGTAATGTGAGGGTACCAATTTGAACCAAATAAGACTTATAAACAATGGATGTAATGAAGGTTTCTCCCAACGGAGTTTCCACAGATAAGTCAAAGTCTAATTTCTCCAAGTCAAATTTAATCGTTGGTAAAGTAGGAGAAATAAAAGAATGGGTAGAAACCAGATCAAATAAAGTATAGATTTTGCTATAGTTTATGATAAGCCACCGTGATGACCTCATTCGGGTTCCTCGCTTTCGGGAGGTCACAAAAAACTCTTCCTCAGACTACCGGGCTTTGACTTTTTCTCGACTACCTTTGGTGCCTCCATCCTATTGAACTTGTCTTTGATGAACGACAAAATCGGGCTAAGTGACCTTCTCTTCCACAATTATAACATGCTTTGATGGCATCGCGCATTTGACCGATGTGTCCCTCCTTCGCATTTGAAGCATATGATAGGTGGTCGTTATCCTTCCTTAACAACGGGTCTTTGGCCGACGTCTTTCCATCATTGTTGAATCTCCTCTTCTTGAAATGTCCATTCTTATTGTTTTTGGCCTCGATTACCACCAAGTGGTTACCATTTCCGGCCTCGTTGATTTCTCCACGCTTGTTGTCACCGCTTCGATGACCGCTTCCCATCGGTATTATTATTTTGCGTCACGCTCTTTTGGTCAAGCGTTGACTTGTTATCGCGCTTCCACTAATCGAGCCCTATTTACAACATCTCAATACAAACACAGTTTATAAGAAATAAGATGTCGACGATCTCCCGCTTCAAACCTCTTAAAAACATCCACGTTATATTCTCTTCATTATCCATCAAGTGGGATATTAAACCGGGACAACTCGGCAAACTTGGCTTCAGTCATCGCAAGACAACGACCATATTATTTTGCTCCAACTTGATGAATTCTACCTCTTTTATATGACGAATACTTTCGGAAAGTACTTGTCATTGAATAGTTCTTGAACTTTTCCCAAGACATCTTTAAGTGGCAAAGTTGAGTACGCTTTTACCGATTCCCAACAAGAATCGCCTCTCCTCGCAACATAAAGGCGTGAAGGAAACTTTGCTCTTCTGAGCATCCCAAGACATCAAATATCTTGGTGATCTGCTTTATCCATGCTTCCGCCTTAAGTGGTTGTGGCTCTCCAATAAACTCCGGTGGTCCCAGCCTCCTTGAACTCATTTAGCGGTGACCGTCGAGAGTTTCAAGATTTCCACCTACATTTTGGACAGAGCCGCTTCGCCATCATCGCTGATAAATTGCATAAAGCCTCTGAACATTCAATCATTCATCATTTGGTCAGTGTTGTTGTTTGCATGGGGATTGTCGCCTTCCTGATGCACATTATCCTGATTATTGATATGTGGTGAATCAACGGCCGCCTGTGCTCCATTGCAATTCTCAACATTCTCAGATGTCATTTTCAGATACTGCCACAAAACAAAAGGTTAATTGACATATAACATATTATCCCTATATTCTGACCGACCAATTAAATACCAAAAAAAACTTAGGTAGGTCATACTAGCGAAGAAATTCCCCGTCTCTCCCCTCCTAGTTCTATTCTCACATCTTAGCCAGAGATCATATCCCTAAGCTTTGATACCAACTGTGACACCCCCAAACCAGGTATACATCACCCATCTTGGTTCGCCAGATACAAGGTACTGAATTCAAATACAACTTAATTATACAACCGTCGTGTACAATACGACAAAACATAACCTGTGAGTTTGAATACAAATATTGTCTACTAGAGAGTATAAAAACTCAAAAGGAGTCCTCATTACAATTATTATCACACTATTTCACAGAATAGTGAGGACTACTAATGCACCATCTAGGACCATCACTCTGTTCCCCAACTAGTCCCTCAGCACGCTCTCATTTCTCAAGAGAACAATGAAAGCAAAAGGGTGAGCTCAACTAGCCCAAGAAGAAATATTATGACCAAGATAATGCGTAATAATTTATCGTTAGCCTTCAACAATGTTAAACCGATAAAATATAATAAATATCAAGTTTAATCAGCAATGAACAAGTAATCCATTGAAGAGTCAAGTAGAGAATAAAATCTACTATCTTCTATGATTTAAAAGGGTTTTTCATCACTTTTATCATTTGGGACTCATTTTAATAAATAATCCACATAATCGAATCACCCCGCACTACTACCAATAATATTTCTTTAGTATCACGACCATAAATTATCCATGCACTACGCCAAGGACATTCGTGTATTCATTAATGGTCATAATCATGCCAACAATCGTCCATCAATTGCACTACGGCCAATGAGGACTTTTACAAAATCATTTGTAACATTACGCTCATGATTACACCGAATAATCCTCGGTCATAATCATACCAAGTCCATCTATGCACTATAGGCCATGAGATGACTTTCAACAAAATATAAACATGAGGATGATGACAATGATATAAGAATTCAATAAAATAAGTTCAAGAATTAATTTATCTAGGAACCGATAACGCTCCAAATTGTCAACATGATCATCGCTTTGTAGAGTAAAATTCAAGAATGCTCGTAAGAATATTTCCATAAAAGATATTGGATGAAGCGCAAATATCAAGGATATTCCACTAATTTCATGGAGTATAGAAGTCAAATTTTTAACCAACCGAGTATAATAAAGAATGGAAGAACAAAAGAAATCACCATGCATGCGATAGATCGCACAGCAAAGTTATTCCAATGTAATAATAAATAACGGAACTGTGTCCGGGCGTAAAAAACGCATGCATGTGGATATTCTAATGTAATAATAAAGAATGGAACCAGTCCCACAGTAAAACGCATGCATGTGATATTCCAATGTAATAATAAAGATCGGAACCAGTCCGCCAGTAAAATGCAATCGGATGTGATATTCCAATGTAATAATAATGATCGGAACCAGTCCCCAGTAAAATGCATGCATGTGATATTCCAATGTAATAATAAAGAATGGAGTAATGTAAGAATTTCACCAAGTATAGGGTAGCTCACAGATACAAAAGTTATTCCAATGTAATAATAAATAATAGAATAATGTAAGTTCTCTTCATGAATACAAAAGAAATAATACCCCTTACGGGTACAACAAATAATATTCCCTACCTTAGAAGAAACTGGATATTCGAAAAATGAAGTAACAAAATACTTTTCTTCTTTCTCTCTCTATAGTTTCAGTGAATTCGTAAGAAATAATGAAGGAATGAGCTTCTATTTATAGGAAAATGGACTGAATAGTAACTAATTCATGAACGGTCCAGATTGATTTACTTTTAAACGGATGGTCCATATTGGTTTACTATTAAAACTTAATGCAATGGTCCATACTGATTGACTATTAAAACTTTAAACCAGCGATCCATATTGATTTACTATTATAACTTCAACCAACGGTCTGAAAAATTAGCACATCTCCTCATGGAATAATATTGTACCTAAAAATGATTTGTACCGAAAAGAAATATATCTTACGGGTGAATAATACCCCGTGAATAGTAACTCGTGAATAGTAACGCATGAATAATACTCCGACACGAAAAGTGTCCCGAATACCCGATTGAACAATATATCCTCCAGACATCAATTATACTAACACAAATAAGTCCAACACAATGGAACTATAAAATTCATCTTTAATCAACACGAACTTATTCATCATTAATATTATAATTCACAATATTTAACAACCGTGTCGCTCCGTGAAAGAGGGGCTTTTCGATAAGGATTTCTCCTTATCATGGCGTAATTAATTAGTGACCAAACCTCTCCTCGATGTAACTTCTAGACATTGTCAATATTGCAAATAATAATATGAATAACTTTGTCGTCTCAATTATTGATTTAATAATATATCATATTATGCAGATGATACTGTAGCAATAATTTAATCAATAATATGAGAGATATGATGTAGCAACTACTGTAGCAATAATTGAGTATAACTGAGTGACTTCTCACGTAAGCATCAATAATCAATACCGTGTGCTACTATGCAACCACGCCAGACATCGCATTTCTTTTACTAATGGGTAGTTCAACAGTTTTAACGGTAACACCTCCGCCGTTATTTTTATAGAAAGATAATTTTGTCGTTTTTTAACTACGACAATACTTCCGTTAATGGGGTCCACTAATGATTGTCTTGGCCGCATTTAATATTCCCCTCAAAAACGAATATTCCCAACCAATCTAATATTATATAACCACTTGCTTACTTTGCAAAATTTATAAATATTACCCACAACTATAACATTATATCAAATCAACACCATAATATTCAAAAATATAATTCGAGAAAATTATTCTTTATTCATAAAAGTTGGGGTCTTACAATAGATTTATTTACTTAAATGGCGATATTTTAGGAAAAAGATTGATATAAATGTTGACGTAGTTTTCAAAAGTTGATTTTAATGATGGGTCAATTAGACAGAGTAGTCATTTGATATCAATTTAAATGGATATACCAACTCATTCGGATTTCCGTGGTTTTCGCAATATGTCTCAATACGTGACTCCGTAAAATAGGTCTTGAAATCGAGATTTATAGAGTTCGGGAGCTTGCTTAAGCGAGGCGAAAGTGTTTTCCTAAAGGTGAGGTGTGTGTGATGTGTGATTTGAGAAAACCTAGAATATCTAACTTTGAATCGAAATTGTGTATGTGCATTATTTTGAAAGCAGTTTAAAACCTCTTTGAGCCTATGCACGAAGGATTTGCTTTGAAGAAAAGTTTGTTTTAAATTTAATTTTGATAAAGTATTTTTGGGGTGACTGTAGCGCCCTTAAATTCAGACCACTCACATCTCGAATTCGGTTCGCCACGTGCTACATATCTAATGCCTAATAAGACTAATTAATTAAATCAACAAAAATTGGAAATTTCAAGAAGAGAACAATTAATTATTACATCATAGTAATTAAGTCTTCATACAACATAATAATAGTAAATTCCTAACACTAGGAAATAAATGTGACAACCCAAGAATTTAGACAATTTTATTAAAATCTTAAACGATTGAATTAATGTTGAATAATAAGACCTAGACTGGAAAATATGAATGAATTTATTTTTTTTGTGAAGGATTTATATAACTTACAAACTGTAAGTGAGTATCTGATAATGAGGAATAGGATTATGTGAATACTGATTATGAGTGTATATGATTATGTGATATGTGCATGTTTGGTGTACCATGTTATTGAGAGTTAATAAATATATTATATATATATATGTATTTATTTGATAACATTTTGTGTAATGAAGCAAAAGTGGTGGTTTAAGTATATAATATTTATATATATTTTACCCAAGAGCATAAAAAATAAATTCTTAAATGAAATTATTTTAATAAAGCAAGGATATTATATTTATTACGATATCTTAAGAAAGTAAATAAAATCTTAATTTAATTTATGTAAAAGAGGCAATGATATTATGTTTATTATAATATCTTAAGTAAATAATTAAATTTCATGAGAAATTATGTATTGCATATTTATTTTGTATTGATGAAATAAATATGTAATTAAAACATATTATGTTATGTTATTAGTTTGAAATATATAATTTATATATTAATGATAATATTTATACTTTATATATTTCCAAAAGGGTGAAACATTTTAAAGGTGAGTTAAATAGTAACTTATTTAATAGAATTGAGTTACTAAAGATCAAGTAATTAAATTACTTATTAAAAGCAAAAGAGAGGAAATAAGACTAATTAATTAAATCAACAAAAATTGGAATTTCTTATTATCAAAGTACTGTTACAAGCTTAGACTCCAAGCCATTTCATTCCTATGTTTGCCGTGAGTTAAGAGGGAGAAGAAATTGAGCATGTGGGTTATTTTATTTTATTTTACAATGTTGATCACCAACTTCAAGCCAAGTGTCTCCATATTATTTAGCCTCATTATATTATCAAGATTTGCAAGCAAAGTGGGAAGAATTTTTCTCCTTCCTCACCCCCTAATTGTCGAGCACTCCCCGAGCACTCCCCTGCTCAAAACAACCCATTCGTGTAAGACCCCAACTTTTATGAATAAAAAATAAATTTTTATAAATTATCATTTTTATATTAATATAATGTTATAGTTGTGGGTAGTATTTATAAATTTTGCAAAGTACGCAAGTTGTTATATAATATTCGATTGGTTGGGGAATATTGGTTTTAACAGGAATATTAGTACAACTAAGACAATCATTGGTGGACCCCACACGGAATCATTGTCGATCGAGAAAATGACAAAAATACTTTATGAAAATAACTACGGAAGTTTTACCGTTAATCGTTGAAACACCCGGCAGTTAAGAGTACGAGAATACGCTGCGTGGTTGCATAAGTAGTACACCGGTATTAATTATTGATGCTTACGTGAGAAGTCATTCGGGTTTTATTCAATTATTGTCGATATTTTATATATTATTAAATCAATAATTGAGATGATGAGTTATTAATATTATTATTTTCAATGTTAACAATGTCTAGAAGTTCGCCAAGGAGAGGTTTGGTCACCTAATTGCGCCTACCAATATGGAGAAATCCTTATTGAAAGCCCCTCTTCCGGGAACGACACGGTCGATTAATATTGTGAATTATAATAATGATGATAATTGTTGTTAAAAATATTGAGGTAATTTTATGAGGTATTTTGTTACTTATTATTTAGATTCCCACTCACTCATTTTTCAAAATTATCGGAAGAAAGTTATAGAGAATATATATATATATATATATATATATATATATATATATATATATATATATATATTTGACATGTGTGTGTGTGTGATAGTGGGGTTTGGGGGAATGTGGGATGAATGATTTGGGTGGAAGCATTTTCAACCGTAAGTGGGGGAAATGGTGGAGTGATGGGTATATATATATATATATATATATATATATATATATATATATATATATATATATATATATATATATATAGATGGTGGGTGTAATATATGTAATATATGTATTATATATATGTAGGTTGGATAATTAGCAGACATGATTTAAACAAAGTCACGATAATATATAATATATAATATATAATATATAATATATAATATATAATATATATTATATTTTATTTAAAAGATTTTGCTTTAATTATGGACCGTCCGATTAAAGTAAATTAATCTGGACCGTTCATGAGTTAGTTACTATGCATTCTATTTTTCTATAAATAGAAGCTCATTTCTTCATTATTTTCTTACGAATTCACTAAACTCTAGAGATAGAAAATTTTAGAGAGAAAGAAGAAGAGAAGTTTGCTAACTTTCTTTTCATATATTCAGTTTCTTTTACGGTAAGAGGTGTTATTCTTTCTTATTCATGAAGAGAACTCGTTGTTATTCCATTTCTTATTATTCTATTGGAATAACTTTGATCATGCTTGGCTCACCCTATACTTGGTGACATTCTTCTATTATTCTCGTTGGAACATCCTCATGCGTGTGTTTTACACTGACACTGGTTCCGTTCTTTATTATTCTCATTGGAACATCCACGTCGCTTGCAAATTTTGCTCGACTTCGGTTCCGATATTATTATTCTATTGGAATAACCTGTCTATGTGAAGTACCGCATGCATTGTGATTTCTTTTGTTATTCCATTCTTTATTATACTCAGTTGGTTAAAGTTTTGACTTCTATACTCCATGAAATTAGTCGAATATCCTTGATATTTGCGCTTCATCCAGTATCTTTTCATGGAAATATTCTTCTGATCATTCTTGAATTTTACTCTACAAAGAAGTATCATGTTGACAATTTGGATGTTATTAGTTCTTGAATAAATTAATTCTTGAACTTGTTTTATTGAATTCTTATATCATTGTCATCATCCTCATGCTTATATTATGTTGAAAGTCATCCGTAGCTTTGTAGTGCATAGATGGACTTGGTATGATTATGATTGTGGATTATTAAGGTATAATCATAATCGTAATGTTACAAATGATGTAGAAAAAGTCCTCATTGGCCCGTAGTGCATTGATGGATGTTTTTGGTATGATTATGGCTATGGATTCTCTTTGGCCGTAGTGCAAAGATGAATTATTTTATGGCATGATCATGAACATTGATGAATACACAGATATCCTTGGCCCGTAGTGCATGGAATTTGTGGTCGTGACCCTAATGAATATCCTTGGTCAGAAAAGTGGGGATGATGTGGATTATTTATTGTCGAGTCTCGGCCGATAAAAGTGATGAAAAACTTTTAAATCATAAAAGATAGTAGATTCTATTCTCTACTTGACTCTTTTAATGGATTGCTTGATCCAGCTGCAGTTAAACTTGATGTTGTTATATTTTATCGGTTTAACACTTGTTGATGGCTAACGATAATTTATTTCGCATTATCTTAGTCATAATATTTCTTCTTGGGCTAGTTGAGATCACCCTTTCTTTTCACCGTTCTCTTCAGAAATGAGAACATAGCAGGACTAATCGGGAAGCGGAGTGACGGCCTAGAGGATAGCATTAGTAGTCCTCACTATTCTGTGAAATAGTGTGTTAATAATTGTAATGAGGACTCCTTTTGAGTTTGTATAATCTCTAGTAGACAATATTTGTATTCAAACTCACAGTTTATGTTTTGTCGTATTGTACACGACAGTTGTATTAGTAAGTTGTATTTGAATTCTGTACCATGTATCTGGCGACCCAAGATGGGTGATGTATACCTAATTTTGGGGGCATCACAATTTGAACCACTTCTTTAGCAATCAATTCCAATTTTAGCTCAGCTAAACACAAGAAGTAAAGCTGAAACACGAGGTCTTTGAGCTCAGGCAGGAACTAAAGACCAAGAAGCAGAAGATAGGGAGAATGTCCTATATACATAGGAGTTCTCATGCGAATTTCCAGCAGAAAGTAGCTGGGTATCTGGTACAGGGAAGACTCGGCATACTATCAGCCGAGATATTATTGCCGGTCTTGCCAACGCAGATTTTGAGAATGCCATAAGGCAGATGTAACCTAGTGGTAGCTAGAGTAGAGATAGATATGTAAATGTAATGTATCTAATATTGACGTAAAACCCTCTTTTGTATATCAAAGGGTAGTCTTTTGTAAATCCCAATTTTTGAAAAGCAATTGCGGGATAGAAATGTAATCAGCTAAGGTTGTGTAATGAACGAATGTTGTAGTATTATACTACAAGAAGTAAATCAATATAAGTTTTTTTTATGGAACATATTGTGCAATGAGTTGAAGTTATTGTTAAGTAATGAATAATAACTCACTAACAAGAAAGAAGTAATAATGACATGTTATTTATCTTAACAACAAAATGCCGCCAAGAAAGAGACAAAGAAATCAAGGTGCTAATGTAAATCAACCGGATGGAGGTCCGGTTAACCCTATGCAAGAGTTCGTTAACCTTTTAACGGCCGCTTTTAATAGGAACGGGGCTAATATACCCGTAAATCCTACAGTAGTACGAGCTACTACTTTTAAGGATTTTAAGAGTGTCGGTCCGCCGGAGTTCAAAGGAACTACGGACCCCATAGAAGCCCAGACTTGGGTGAAGGAAATAGAGAAGGAATTTATAATTGCAAATGTCGATGAAGGACAAAAGGTTGCTTTTACCACTTATATGATGAAGGGGGAGGCCAACTTTTGGTGGGAGGCGAACCAGGCTAGGGTCGGAATAGAGAACTTAACGTGGACGCGGTTCAAGGAGATTTTCTTCGAGAACTACTTTCCCACGAGTATGCATGGGAGGATGGAGATGCGGTTTCTGGATTTGAAACAAGGGGAAATGATAGTTCCCCAATACGCTGCCAAATTCAATGAATTGGCGCGGTTTACTCCACATCAGGTGAACACTAAGGTGAGGAAGGCTAGGAGGTTTGAGCAGGGCTTGAAACCCTGGCTCTATAGCCACATTTTTGTGTTCTAAAGTAATTCTTTTGGGACCATACTGGAGAAGGCAATAATTGCCGAAGGTGGTAACGAGGCTCTAAGACAATACCACAAGGAGAAGAAGAACAAGGGAAAGGTAGACGGGGGAGTAAAGCTCGAGGGAGCCAATGGTAGTGGCGAGGGCCAGAAGAGGAAGGGATTTAACTTTGGGAATTCCAGAGTGAAGCAAGGGGATCCTAAGAGGAGGATGGAGGCATGCAAGAACTGTGGGAAGACTCACTTAAGAGTTTGTCTCAAAGGGAAAGCCGTATGTTACAACTGTTGACATGAGGGGCACATTTTGCCTAACTATCCAAGTCTGAAGAAAAACCATGGATGCTTCGTATGTGGATCAACCGCTCACATGGCGAAGAACTGCCCAAAGAAGGGAACAGACGGGAATAAGGGCGCTAATAACGGTAAGTTAGCTATTGGATATCTAGTGCGGATGAGTAGGCTAATGGCCCGCACCTTTAACATGACGGTCCAAGATGCAGTTGCATCAGGGGATGTAGTTGCAGGTAGTGTAACGTCCCAGAAAATCGAGCAAATTGTAAAATAATTTTATTTTATTTAATAATGAATAAAATTATATTATATGTGATAATAAGATTAAGGTTGTTCTATAACCTAACAATGTCGGAATGTCGTAGTATTTTGGCTACGTGAAGGAATTAAAGTGTTTGAATTTCCAAGACGAAAATAAAAGCTTTCTGATAAATTTTCTGAAAAATACTATTCATCGATTTCTGCTCGGGAATTATTTTTGAACTTCCGAGAAATACGTAACGATAGAATATCGTGATGATATGGAATATCCAATAATATTTTAGTTATGACAAACACAGTTTTTAGCCTGCGGACTTAAAACCTAACGGTTAGGGAAGTGATTTCCGAGAAGGAATTTAAATGCGTATAATGAATTAAAGCGATGATCATATAATATGTAGGTATTGTACGAGGTAATGAATACGAGTATGATACGAGGTATTATACGAGTATGTATGAATAATGTTATGTCATATATGAATAAGTATACGAGTTGGAATACGAAATTAATACGTAAATTATACGTTACAAGGCTTTAAGCCAAATGAAATGGACTTGTGGATTTGTGTAGCTCCTGTAAGTCCAATAAGGAGTAATGTGCAAGCCTAATGTTAAAGCCCAAATATTTGTAATGTATAATCCAATGTGGATTAATGCAAGCCCAAATTATAAGTAAGCTAATTAAACCTTAAGCCCAAACTATTAATTCAATGGGTTAGGGTGATCCATGGGGCAACCCATGATCACATGGTTGAATGTGATGACCAAGTAAAATAAGTAAGGACCAAGTAAACTTAATGATTAAGTAAAGGAAGTAAGGAGTAAGTAAGCTTAAGGGCTAAGCAAGAGATAAGCTATGTGATAAGCAAGTAACTTAATGGCTAAGTAAATGTGGTGAGCAAGTAAGAAATATAAGTTGTGGATGCCAAGTTAACTTAATAACTAAGTAAGGAATAGTACGGAGGTGATTAAGGAGGTGGGTTTGGATTAATGACCCTTATGCCCTAACCTTGGCTTTCCTATAAATAGAGAGTCTTGGATTTCATTTGTCACTTGTTCAAAAACACCAAGAACTTATAGCTTATTGAGTAGAAAGAAAAAGAAAGAAAAGTAAGAGTAGTCTTTCATAATCCAAGAAGCAAGAAAGAAGAATAAAGCTTAACTAAGTAATCTTCAAGGGTAAGAACCTAAACCATGAATCTCTTTCTCTTCAATTACTAGAGAAGGACTTAAGTCTTAATAAGCCATGAATAAGCATTTTATTCGTAGATAAGCTATGAACTAAGAAAGAACTTGTAAGAACTTATAACATGTTTACATTAATGAAGTTTGTATAATGAGAAGAAGCAAGGATGGTGGTTAAAAGATTGAAGCCATAATAAATCATGAGAAATGAAATCATAAGTAGTTTATACTTTTATAAGTTATAAACTCATGAAGAACAAGTAATAGCTTATCATGAATATAAGTTAATGGAATATGTATGGTTAAGAGGTTAGTATGATGGATTGACTTCATTTGAAATGGTTAAAAATCTCAAGTAACGAAGTTATGGCGGAATTCACGAGGTTGGATGATAATCGTCGAAATCGTGAAATTCTCGGAATGGAAGTCGAATTTTGAGCTCAGAAGCGTTGGTTTTCGATGGGTACAAGTCTTATTTGGAATTATAGAGTTTCGGACTCGAAAATGACCGAATTTCGACTTAGAACGAAGAAACGAGCGTTGAACGTTCACGAACGTTTATCGTTTTCATTAAAAATGGACTAATAGGTGAATTTTGAGTTAACAAAGTTAAAAATGTAAAATTCTTGCATGAACATGTAGAGTATGTGATTTGTGAGCTAATGGCTTTTGAACGAGCCAAGTCGGACTTAAAATGATCAAATTTGGAGTCCGGGAAGTTCATAAAGTTTACAAAACTGTTAAAATTTCTGGTGCACAGAGTTGGCGCCGCGACGCCAACCCAAGGTAAATAAAGTGACCGCAACTTTGAAAGCAAAGGCTTGAGAGAAAGCCAAGACCATTGGAGTTTGCTATTTGCTTGTAGTGGATGATAACGCTAGGACTCGTACATATGGCATGTAAGTCCGGTTTGTAACCTCTAAAGTGTAGGCAGCATGGCTAATAACAAGAAGGAATTTGGCAAACATGGGCCAAATTTCTAAGGATTTCATATTAAGGAAAGTTTATAATTGAAGTAAGAATATTAATTGATTAGTAATGAACTAAAGCTTAATGTAACATCATTAAGTATGTTATAAGCCTTAAGTATAACACTAAAGGTTGGAGGTAAGTCAATTGAATGTGAACGTGAACGATGTGCAATAAGTATACTTAACCAATGACGATCTAATTTTGATTAATAACGTAAGAACGTTAGTAAGCCATAAGTAAGATTAATAAGTCGAATTGATCTTTGTTAGTGAAGTAAATTCACTTAAGACGTACATAGAATAGAAAGAAGTTGGTAAGAACATTGCAAATTATAACGGCAAGCCGGAACCAAGAATAACAAATCTAATATATGATTAGATTGAGAAGAAGGGTAAGATTCATTAGGAACCATGTATGTTCATTCATGACCTAATGTGGTATGTTATGTGGTTATGTGTTGTGGAGACCGTAAGGACTCAAAGGAAAAGTAATTTTTATGTAGCAGACACTGAAGGCAAGTTTTTCTTAACGCTTGTCTAACCTTCGTATTAGCCAGGTTTTCAATGATTCATGTTAGGAGACGCATGAATTGTTTTACGAAAAGGTCGATGCCAATTTTAACTCGGCTAGACTAATCTTTAAGATTGATTGATTTCTTTATAAGTCTTTCAATATTGAATTGATAACGTTATCTTATGCCAATGGTTTGGTACGGATTCAAGGTAAGCTTGAGTATGAATAAACAAATGTATTTTACATCGATTATTCGATGGGCACGCGAGGTTGCCAAAACTTAAACGTATATATGTTTAATGGATGAGTGTTGATCAATATAGAGTACTATAGGCTGATCACCTAGAAGTGCTCGCAAGCTATATCGGACTTACGAACTTAGTGTCGGGTTGTCCTTTTCATGAATAAAAGCTAAAGAGAATGTTCATGGTCTATGGACCTACTCAGAATTTCCAAACTACTATATGTACTTCAGAATTGTTTTATGAAATGAGAAGTGCTATTCAATTTTCATAGTACTTCATAACTATTGTTCTGTTATTGAAGAATAATCATATGATTCACATAGTGGTATATATATATATATAATATCTTGTTAGACTTGCTGAGCTAGTTATGCTCACTTCTTGCTTGAATCATATGATTGCAGCTAAGGTCGAGCGAACTGAGGGTTCCAGTAGAGATAAAGGCAAGGCAAAGATGAATGATTAGTTTATCTTGTAATAGACTAGTAAGTGTATGTATTATATTATGATGAACAAAGAATGTAATGGTTTAAGAAACTGGGAACGTGATGTAATATTATTAATATAATAAGAATGTCATTGATACACATATTTTGATGTTGTTTCAATAGTATGAATGTACAGTTATGAGTACTGTGTAGCACCATCTGTCGGGTTGGAAGATACCCAGATTTGGGGGTGTCACAGGTATTTTCCCGATCAACGACATAAATGCTTACGTGTTATTTGACTCGGGTGCAACTTGTTCTTTCATAGCATGTGATTTTGCTAGACGTTTGGGATTACTTCCTGTAAGATTACCTGTACCTTTGAATATCAAGGTAGCGAACGAAGAAATAATTCCTGTTGAAGATATCCATAGGAGTTGTTGTGTAGATATATGAGGTTGTAAATTATCGGTAGATTTGATACCGATAAAGTTGAGAGAATTCGATGTAATTCTCGGGATGGATTGGTTGTTTAACCATGGTGCAATAATAGATTGCCAAAAGAAATGTGTTAACATTAGAACGTTGAGCCAACCTCATATAGTATTTTACGGTAATAAATCGCCGGGACGTTCGTATTGTCTTACTATGACACAACTAGGAAATTGTTAAGGAAGTGATGTGTATATTATTTGTGCCATGTTGTTGATACCCAGAGTGTAACGCCCGAGAATTTTGAATGAATTAATTTTTTTTATTGATTATATGAATTAAATGAATTTAATTGATTTATTATGTGACTAAGATGTTCGAAGGTCGTTCTATGACCTAGAATATACGGATGTGGTTAGTATTCTGGCTTTGTGCTAGTATTAGTGGTTGTGAATTATCAAGATGAAAATGGAGGTTTTTTGAGAAGGTTTGCGTAAAAACACTATTCATCCAATTTCGTTCGGAGCTAGGGTTTGAAATTTTGAGAAATGCGTAATGATAGAATACGAAGATAGTATGGAATATCCAATAATAATTCCGTTATAGCAAACGAAGTTTTCGCTTGCGGACGTAAAACCTAAGGGTTTGTGAAAGAGGTTTCCGAAAGGGAAATGCAATGCGTATAGTCGTTTCGGGTATTATACGTATAAAATACGAGTATTATACTAGTATAAATATGAGTATGGTATAAAGAATAGTACGACGTATAATACGATTATTGTATGAGTATTAGACAAAGAAAATACGTGAGTTATACGTGTAAAATACGAGACGTATTAATGGAGTATGAGTTAAGGGTTTGGTATAATCTAATTGGACTTAAACCAATAGCAAGCCCAATGAATTAAGTGTTCAATCCCAAGTTAAGGCCCAACATTAATTTATGTCAAGCCCAAGTTAAGGACCAGCGGTAACCAAGTTAAGAGAAGAGATTTTGCACGAGGCACATAATACGGCGTATTCCGTTCATCTGGGAGGCACGAAGAAGTACCGAGATTTATGACAACATTTTTGGTGGCCCAATTTAAAACGGGAAGTCGTAGAGTGCGTTAGTAGATGTTTGACTTGTCAACGCGTAAAAGCAGAGCATCAGCGGTCGAGTGGTTTGCTACAACCGTTGGAAATACTGGAGTGGAAATGGGAGCATATTACGATAGATTTCGTGGTAGGACTTCTAGTCGCGTAGAAAGGTTTTGATGCCATTTGGGTTATCGTGCATCGACTTACAAAGACCGCACACTTTCGACCAATCGAGATCCGCTACAGTTTGAATGGGTTAGCGAGTTTGTACGTAAAGGAGATTGTTTCACGATATGGAGTGCCGGTATCGATTGTTTCTGACCGAGACCCACGTTTCACGTCAAAATTTTGGAAAAGTTTGCAAGTGAGGATGGGAACACAGTTAAGGTGGAGTACCACTTATCATTCTCAGATAGACGGACAAAGTGAGCGAAAAATACAAACGCTAGAGGACATTGATAAGTAGGTTTTATACCTACTTGTCCGGTATCTATTACTTGAATTATTTGCTTAATCTCATGTTTCGTTGTTACTTTTCATACATTTTATGTTATTTTGTAGGCGATGACACGACATTGGCATGAGGAAAGCAAGGAAAAGCAATTCAAACATCTTTTGGACTAAAATACGCAAGTAAATACAAGGAGGGATGAATGAAGGACTTTTAACACCAAGTTGGATGCATGTTCTTGTCTTGGAACTTGGATTTCATGGTAGCTCTACTTCTTAGCTTTCCGGAACATCTTGAATCGTCTCAATCGGAGTTCGGATGCGAAAGTTATGGCATTTTTATCAACGAAGATCAAAGCTAAGAGTTGTCATGCTTGCCATTTACACAACATCTACTTCAAACTCGATTTCCGCATTTCTCCAGCTCGAATCTGTCAATTGTTAAAGAATGAAAGTTATAGATCTCGTCGATATCTTCGATTTGATAGGTGGAATGACCCGTAACTCCAAGCAGATCAAAATCTATGCGTGTTTTAGCAAAGGATGTCGCAGCAGAAAATAGGACAGCGCGGACCGCGCTAGGGGCGCGCTAGGCCACCAAAAACGCTGCCACTGGAGCGCGGACCGCGCCCAGAATGGCTTGGGGACGGCGTGGGGCGCGCTAGGCTGCGAGAAAAAAGTTGTTTTGGGTTATTTGGTGTCCAATTTGAGCTAGAATAGGATTCTTAGTTGCCTAACTTGCTAGAGTGTCCATTAGAACTCTAAATACTTGAGTTTAACTTGGATTAGGAGGCTAGTTCTAAGACTCCATTAAATCCTTCTTGGGATAGATTTCTATTAACTTAATTCTTTACTTTCTTTCTTAGAGGAAGAACCCTAGATTAGATTACAATGGGAGATTGAATCAACTTGGAGAGCATTGAAGATTCAAAGTAGGAGCAAGGAGGGAGCTTCAAATCTACAGACAATAGATTCTATCTTCTCATCTTCTTCTATCTTTATCTTTTAATGATTATTCAAGTGTGGATTCTTAGTTTTAATTCATTAATTATGAACTAATTCTTTGTTTGAGATTACAATGGATCTTATTGTGTAGTTTATTTTAATATGCTTCACTATCAATTATTATGTTCTATTATGAGGATTGTCTATTGTGATTTGGACTTAATTGCTTAATTGTCTAGCTAACAATTACCGTGATAATCTATATGAACTCGAGAGATGAAGTATTGATTTAGATCTTATTATGATAGCATATGTTTGTGATTTCTGCATAGAGGAAATTCATGATTTGTGTTTAGGATAGAGATATGCCTTTACGCCATATGTAATCTTATAGAGAACTTGTGCTTTGAATCCTTTTTAATTGTAATTCACATAGAGATATAGTGGATTAGTTAATTAGGGTGTCTTGCTTAATTCTATCATCTGTGGATTTAAGTGAATATGAGTATTATGCATCGAGAGATGGTTTTATCTGCTTTAGTGTTCTTGATTAACAATTCATGATAGAGAATAATTGATGAGAAGTGTGTTAACTTAAATGAAGCAATAAGTGAAGTTGTGATCTTAAATCTCTGTAATCTTAATTTAACTAGTGGTAATTAGAATTAGTTTAATTATATAATTTGAAATTCATTCGTTTAAATAAGATTAATTTGGTTACGGGTTAGTACTTGGTGATTTGTATTAATAATTCCTCGTGGGAACGATACTCTACTTATTATTATATTACTTGTTGATCACGTATACTTGCGTGTTGTGCGTAATTAGATTTTACCCAACATGCTTAGGACTTGCGTGATAGACTTCAAGGGAAATTGGGACGACCACCTACCCTTAGTCGAATTTGCGAATAATAATAGTTACCATGCGAGTATCGGCATGCCACCGTATGAAGCTCTTTACGGAAGGAAGTGCAGAATGCCATTATGTTGGGACGAAGTCGGAGAGCGACGAATACTCGGACCAAAGTTAGTACAACAAACCGCGGACGTGGTGACAATAATAAGGGCCAGACTAGTGGTAGCTCAAGATCGCCAGAAAAAGTATGCGGATTTGGATCGGCAAGACCGGGATTTTGAAGTCGACATTTTTGTATTCTTGAAGGTATCTCCATGGAAGGGAAAGATCCGTTTTGGCAAGAAAGGAAAACTAAGTCCAAGATTCATAGGACCGTTCAAGATACTAAAGCGAGTGGGCGAAGTAGCATACAAAGTTGCACTACCACCTGAGTTGGAGCACATCCATAACGTGTTTCACATATCCGTGTTGCGTCCGTACAAGCCTGACTACAAGCATGTGATTTCTTATGAACGCATTCAAGTGGAGAAGAATTTAGCGTATGAAGAAATTCCTGTCCAAATTCTAGATTGGAAAGAGCAAACTTTAAGGAACAAAGTCATTTCTTCTATAAAAGTACTTTGGAGTAACCACGATGTCAAGGAGGCAACGTGGGAGTTAGAAGGTAGGATGATGAGGGATTATCCCCATCTATTTGTGTAACCATGTAGCAATTCCGGGACGTAATTTTTATAAGGGGGGAGGATGTAATACCTGAGAATTTCCACGTGTTATTAAATGAATATATTAATGGAAATAATATTTATGTGAATATAAGTGTTAATGTTTGGTAAGTTGATTAATTTAATTGAGTGCACTAGATTAACGCGTATTGAGAAGTGTGGATTTGACAATGAAAATGGTGGAATGCCCTGTGTGGCATAATGTGAAATGAGGAAATTCACTAAGCGAGTTAAAAAGGGAATTAAGAAGATTAATCATGTTTGATCATGTGATTTCATGTAGTTAATGAGTACACTCTTAGATTGGCAATATCACTCTTGTGGACATTAATTCATGTCGTGTAAAACGAGTTTGGCGATGGAGGTTGACACTGGCTTGAAGCTAAACCGATCCGTTCGTTGTTGTGGTACGATGAGCCGCTAGCTGTCGTCGTCCAAGAAGATAAGTAAATGGCGCAATTACGCATGATGATCAATTGGAGTTAGTTACTTTCACCTGTGAAGATTGAATTGGGACATTAATGTTATATGTGTGACATAAATAAAACCATATGATAGGAGTATATTGCAATGAAATGAGGTACCTAGTAGCACAATGACATCATATGAAGTTTTAATGCATAAATGATTAATTATCTAGGTATTCTAGAATCTGAGAAAGGAATTCAATGTTTTAAATAAACATTAATATTAAATAAGGTTATAATGTGGTTATGTGAGTGGTAGAGATAATTATGGGACTACCCGGACAATAATGCTTAACTGCGATATTTTATTGCGTGTAGTTAATGTACATGGATTATATGATGTGAGTATAAAATTTATCTTTAAGTTCCTAATATGGTAACAATTGTACCTTAATATTACATTAGGGGAATTAAAAGAACCAAACCAAGCTTTACATAACCAAATGCTGAGATTTTTCTTTCTTGTCCCAAATTGAGTGTCACCAAGTACAATGAACAGTAACATGAAACTAAAACACTTATTTTCCAAAAAAGGCTAAATCCTAGGTGATCATTGCTAGCTAAGTGGCTGGTATGGAGTTGTTAAACCACTCTTCATTAACCTATGTATCCTTCCATTACACCATGGACTCCAAGATTGTGTAATGTCAAGACCTAGTCCATGCTTTTTCTATAAATATAAGCTACAATTTCAATTTTTGTGTTGCTAAAAGAGTTGTCTGAAAAGTCTAAGTGAAGAGTTCAAGTGGCTGAACAAATATAGATGTAACGACGGAGAAATTCAGATCTAATGTAAAATAATTTTATTTAATTAAATAATGAATAAAATTATATTATTTATTATTATTATTATGTGTTAATAAGATGAATGTCGTTCTATAACCTAGAAACGTCGGAAAGTCGTAGTATTTTAACTATGTGAAGGAATTAAAGTGTTTGAATTTCCAAGACGAAATTAAAAGCTTTCCGAGAATTTTTTAAAAAAACACTATTCATCGATTTCCGCTCGGGAATTATTTTTGAACATCCGGGAAAAACATAATGATAGAATACCGAGGTGAGATGGATTATGTAATAATAATTCGAATATGGAAAATGTAATTTTTCGCCTGCGGACTTAATTTGAGAACGTTATGGAAAATAAAGCGTTAAGAAGTTAAAGTAATGATTGCATGATATGTATGTATTGTACGAGGTAATAAATACGAGTATGATACGAAGTATTATACGAGTATGTATGAATGATGGTATGTCGTATATGATGATTGAGTATACGAGTTAGATTACGAGAATAATACGTAGAGTATACGTTATAAGGCTTTAAGCCAAATAAAATGGACTTGTAGGATTGTGTAGCAATTTATAAAGTCCAATAGAAGTTAATGTGCAAGCCCAAATGTAAGTAATGGTAAAGCCCAAGTGAGTTTGTTAATACAAGCCCAAGTGTAGGATAAGTTAATTAAACCTAAAGCCCAAACTATTAATCCAATGGGTTAGGGTGACCCATGAGGCAACCCATGATCATATGGTTAATCTTGGTGACCAAGGAAAAGTTGTGATGGCCAAGCAAAAGATTTGATGACCAAGTTAACTTAGTGATTAAGTAATGAATAGTAAGGAGGTGGGATTTTTCTATTGACTATTATACCCTAACCTTGGAAATCCTATAAATAGAGGACTTACTAGCTCATTTGTCACTTGTTCATTTCATCCAACACATTACAACTTATTTGTTAGAGAGAATAAGTGAGAATAAGCTAGACTTTCATTGTTAGAAAAGAAGAAGAAAAGCTTGATCATCAAAGGTAATGATCCTATGTCATTAGTCTTCCATCTCTACAATTATAGGTTGATAAGAGAAGTGTTGATTGATAAACATGTATGCTAAGAAGTAAAGAAAATGGATGATCAAAGTACTTAAATCTTAATAAGCCGTGAATAAGCACTTTGTTCATAAATAGGTTATGAACTAAGGAAGAACTTGTAAGGACTTGTAACTTGTGTACATGAATGAAGTTTGGATGATAAGAAGATGTAAGGATGATGGTTAGAAGACTTAAGCTATGATAAGTCATGTAAATGAAATCATAAGTAGTTTATACTTTTATAAGTTATAAACTCATGAAGAACAAGTAATAACTTATCATGAAAATAAGTTGATGTAATATATATGCTAAGATGTTAGTATGATGGATAGACTCCATTTGAAACGGTGAGCAAATCATAAGTAACGAGGTTATGCCGGAATTCACACGATTGGATGATAATTAGGGGTGATAATCGGTCAGGGTAACTCGGTACCCGATTCAGATTCGACCCGAAAATATGATCCGGGTCTCGGGTTCGGTAGCCTTCTGAGTCGAATATGGGCCAAGGGCTCATTTTTGGGTTATAAGACAGATCTCGAATTTGAGCAGAGTACTATTCGCTCATTTTATGGTTCGAACTCGCCTCCTTCATCTGAACCTTACTCGATCCTTACTCGATGAACCTTACCCGTTTAAGAGTTCAATACTTACTCGATCTTTGATAAGGAAGTGGAAAGGTTAGTCGCTTGATTCTTCAGAGTTCAGACTTGAGATTTCTCACTTCACAGTTCACACTTCAATCGTGAAATCGCCTCTTCGTTTACATAAAAATTAAAAGTTTATAGGCTCGAGGGGGTGAGATTTGAGAACTGATGACTGAATTTTTCCCACTAAAGAGGCTTGATACATGAATATTTAGTGATTCAATCTCAGAATCACTAAAGCTTTATTCCCAAAAGACGATTAATGAAGCTGAAGCCATGAAGATCGAAGTGTAAATGCAAGTTGTAAAAGTCAGTTCTTACTTATATATATATATATATTCTTCCTCTGATTACTTATATAATCTATAGTTTTGTTATACCAAAAATCCCCAATCAAAAAATTAAAACCCTAATTTTTAGCTTTCAAGTTTCAATTCGATCTTATTCAATGGAGCACTTTGATGCTTCAGGTATTTACATTTCTTGTCTATTTAGTATAGTTCTATACTTTAAGATAATACAAATATTGCACTTGCGAATATCTTTTATTGCACTTGCGAATATCTTTTATTGCATCTTTTAGCTTTTCCCTTGAATGAAGTTTTTCTGTAAAGGGAATGAACCTGCAGATGGCACTAAGCATAATATATCGATTCATAAAAATGATTTCAATGGAACATGAGTTTAAACTTTCTCACGATTCTCAAACTTCAAGTTTTACTAGAGTGATGACTGATGAGTAATGAGCTACTGGCTGAGATTGTTTCAGTGACACTGATAGACTGAGAAATCATATGGTGAAGTGTCTTAATATTTCTTTTATAGTGTAGTTTTCCCTTGATTTTCCTTGCTTGGAACTCCCACCAATGATTAGTTATAGGAACTTGAGCGTTCTTTAAAATGAACTTACAATTGCCATGCTCATGTTACTGATTTTGTAGTGTTATTAGTGTTCATGTCATGGTAGTTCTGCTAGTGTTAGTACAAATAAAAGTTATAGAGCTCCAAATATTCTTCAGCGTATCCTTAGTCTCCTTAGCAATGTCCGCCCCGAATCTGATCTCATCCACTTACAGGCATGTCTCCAAACAATCAAATCTATCCATCAATTTTTGTTTTTATTATTACTCACTTTGCTTTTACAATTTTATACTCAAAATTTTCAAACTAATTTTAGGCTAAATTGGTATCCATCCACAAATCAGCTGTTGCCTTACTTTGGATACTAGTTCAATTACTGGTCGTGTCCTTTTAGTGAGTTTACTATTATATGGGTTAGTCTTCACTGCTGTAAAAATAAGTGAACAGATCAATATGGGAATTTTGTAACACCATAACTTTAGAAATTCCAAGGAGAGAGACCTTACAAATTAAAATATACGAACCCTGAACCATTCTTGAATAAGCTTTAAACCATTCACCCCTTTTTTCAGTCATATAGAGCTCCACTTCGATTTGTATAGGGACATGAATTGACTATGAAAATCATAGACTCAATTAGACTGATAGTTACATAATACATGAAGAATGCATAATACATGAAGAATGTTTTTTCTTCACAAATATTACTTTGATCCATATTTGTAAGTTTAGTAAAACAAGAGTAATTTTCCTTTCATACTCTTGTTTGCAAGTATGAAAGAAAGGAAAGAGTAAGTTATTGCAAATTCATCATCACTTAGTTTAATGAACTTGCAATTGCTATGCTCCTGTTACTGAATTTGTACTATTATTTGATATGCATAGAGGATAACTGTTCTAACTGTTAAATTGTGAGCCACCATTTCAATGAATATATTTAATTAAAAAAAGAGGTGAGACAAGAAAGCAGACAGGTTGCTGGTTCAGCCGGCAGCTGTAATCCTGATGTCAAAACACTTTTTATCATGTGCAACTTACATTTATTTGACATTGTATTTCAAAATATATTTAGTTGAATGTAATACTCAATAAGACAATTTTATTGTGCATACATATGTTAAATCCTTTGTCTCTAATTCTGAATTTCTGATAATTTTTTGTTTGTTTATTTGAGGTAACAATGAGATCATAAGTTTGATTGAAGACCCATCTGGACCATCTCAAGTGCCAAATACTCAAACTAAAAATCAGCCTGAAAATGCTATTGAGGTTGAGGCTGAAGCTGAGCATAGAAAAAAAAGAAAAAAAAGACCTAAAAAGCATGCGATGAGTTTACTATTGTGACATTAAGAGATGGAACCAAAAAGGTTGAGTGCAAGCATTGCCACTCAAGGCTTGCTCTTCATAATACGGGGTTTACCAGTCATTTGAATAGACACATGAACTCCTGCTCTATTCGGTTGGCTTCAATTTTTTGTTCCGAAAAACCCAAGCAGCATGTATTATCTTATCCTACTTTAGAAGTTGAAGGTAAATCTGTTAACTTGATTTTCTTCAAGTATGATAAAGAAAATGTAAGGGAGCTTTTTGCTAAGATGATATGTGTGCATGAATACCCTTTTTCGTATGATTGAGCATGAATTTGTCATACTATTTTTGAAAACTTTGAATCCAAGATTTGATCCCATTTCTAGGATGACGATGAAGGAATGAGCGCATGAAGCTTTATGCTTTAGAAGAAAAAAATTAAGTCTCTGTTTGATGGTATTAGTAGAATAAGTTTGACATCTGATTTGTGGACTTCTAATCAAACTATTGGTTATATGTCTTATTTTTTGGATTCGGATTGGAACTTGCATAAAAGGGTTATTAATTTTTGTAGCATGACACCTCCACACACTTGGTCTTATGATTTACGATTCTATTTTGCATTGTATAAGCGAGGTGGGGAATTGAAAATAAAATATCAATCTGTGACTCTTGATAATGCATCGCAAATGATTCATTTGTAAGACATCTTAGGGATAATTTTACACCTGAAAAGGTGGCCTTTATTTTAGTGGTAAAATATTTCATGTTAGATGTTGTGCCCACATTCTTAACTTGATGGTGCAAGATGGTTTGGGGATTATCCAAAATGTTATTCAAAAGCGTTAAGTGAGATCATCAAGTACTTGAAAATGTCTCCATCTCGTCTTCATAAATTTGGTGAGATTGTGAAAAATTTACAATTACCATCTTTAAAAAGATTGATCTTAGATGTCCCCACTAGGTGGAACTCCACATATGCTATGTTAGAGTCTTCTTTGCAATTCAAGGATGTGTTCCCATTGTACAAAGAGAGAGACCTTCATTATAACTCTTTGCCTAGTAGGGAAGATTGGGACAGGGCTGAGAGGGTTATTAAATTTTTAGAAGTGTTTAATGAAGCAACAATTGTGTTTTCTGGCTGTGAATATCCTACTTCCAATCTGTTTTTACCTGAGATTTGGAAAATCAAGGAGTTGTTGAATGAAACTATTGTTGATGATTGTGAATATATGAAAGAAATGTCTTACAAGATGAAAGAGAAGTTTGATAAATATTGGGGACAATGCAACTGACTTATGGCTATTGCATCTATCTTAGATCCAAGATATAAGATGTAATTAGTTATATTTTGTTTTCCAAAGATGTATGTCAGTGAATTTGAAGCAAAAAGGAACTTAACACTTATTCAAAATGCTTTGCAAGAATTGTTTGATGAATATGTAGCAGTTTACAATGCAGAACAAGTTGTTAATAGTCAATGTGAAACTTCAAGTGCTAGAAATAGTGTTAGACCAATGGTTTCTGTTGGTGGATCTAAGAGTAAGACCAAGAGTAGAGCAGAGTTTGACAGTTGGGCTCAAAACATGGACATTGCATCCCCATGTTTGAAGTATGATTTGGAAATTTACTTGGAAGAAGGGAGATTGGTTTGTAATGTTGATGATAATTTTGATGTTTTAAAATGGTGGAAGACAAACACTTTAAAATTCAAGGTCTTGTCTTGTCTGATTTTAGGTACTTCACCCATTCACAATTAATTAATTGGCAGCCTTGAAAGAAAGATTCTTATTATACGGAGTCCATTTGAATAAAATATCATTTTAAATGAAAGATTCTTATTATACGGAGTCCATTTGAATTTGACGGTCTTTATGAGGACTTTAAAACATTTCTTTCAGGCACATGAATTGTTGAAGTAGAAGAACCTAGAAAGAGAAGGTAAATTTGTTGAGATGACAAGTACCTAAAATTAGCAAAACTGAATTTAGACAAGTATATGAATCATGTGTTGATCCCTCATATTTCATTTCTTTAGCAGCAGGACATAACGCAACTAATTTGATTCCAAATGGCCATGTTCATCCAGAAACGTAGGAGACCTATGGAGCATTTGGAAAGGTCACATATGAAAAATGACTTGAGCTTGTGCGAGGAATTGTCAGATTCTAAGGGTATTAACCAAGTCAACGTCCCATTGCAACTTGCAAGAAAGTTCAAGTGGTGGGGCTTGGTTGCATCCCAAATCCAAGGGTACTTGATTTCCACAGGATTTGGTGTTCCTTTGTCTACAAATATCATTATCTATCTACCCATAATAAATTCAAACCATGCAAAAGATAGAAATAAAATCCTCCCCTTATGGGGTTACAACATCTGAATAATAAATACAATCCCAGGTCAAACTAACCTTAAACATCTATGCGAAAACATAAACAAATAAGTCTTAAACAACATCAAGTCTTTACAATAACATTCTTAAAATTTAATAACAAGTCTTCATCACTTATTAGCTTTGCCTTTGCCTTTGCTAGTAGAAGGCTCATCGTACCTTTCGTTCTTAATTGCAATGTTATTATTACGCAAGAGTGAGCATGAATGCCCACAAGTATAAAATGAAATAACAATATGTAATAACATGCGAGTGAATCAAAGACTTCTGAAATAAAAGCTCAACTTTTGAATCAAGAATGAATAACAAGAATTCAAAAAAGATTTACGAGGGTCATAAGACCTTGAACTATGTCCTAGGTTATCAAGGGTTATACTTGAAACCTTTAATGATCATAAGACTATGGACTCTTACTTTCGTACTTAGGGGATCGACCCTTAGTACCATCTTGTGCACAATATCTTAACGCTTAACGCATAAGTAAATCCCTATCTGGGTTGTTCATCTCGGTTTGACATTAGAGTCGCACCAAAGGAAGTTTGGTTTGGATAAATCAATAAGGGTTACGAAATTTAGAAGCGTTCATCAACTATGGACTAGTTGAATCAATAAGGATTCGCTAGTCTAACAAGGTTCAACAATAAATGATATTTATAATGAATAACAATCTCAATAGGTATACAATAGAACAATTAACAGAATCATACTTTGAAAAGATAGTAAATCTTTAACATAACAAATGAACTTGATTTATA
The DNA here is from genome assembly GCA_020205605.1 of Panax ginseng. NCBI lineage: Eukaryota > Viridiplantae > Streptophyta > Magnoliopsida > Apiales > Araliaceae > Panax > Panax ginseng. The sequence goes on along the minus strand of CM035142.1, from coordinate 81,883,944 downwards.
ACTTGAATAATGATAACAAGTAGGGTTAGGAAACTTGCCTCGTGCGTAGATTACACGCTAATTAAACACGTTCCTTGAATTTAATCCTACATATCATTTCCATTCACAACTATAGTTAATTATAATGTAACTAGTCATCATAAGTTCATTCTCTTTGTCTAACTTTGATTATGACCATACTTAGTCAATTTATCACATTCATTGTCACATAATTTACACTTCACGAATAACAAGCTAATTATGTATTCAATAATTCAATCTACATGCAATTATGTTATTTACATGCTAAGCATCTATTTTAACATCTCATTATACTTTTAACATATTTCTATGTTCCTTAAATTAGGTTAACATCACATTCATGGACTTGAACACTTTAAAAATTTTTAGTTTACGAACATTACGGAGAGTGGCGTTGCTTATTGCCACTTTTATCTTGATTCTCGTATTTGGCTGATGACTTGACTTTTAGTACTATGACTGATTTGTGGTTGGCTGGTTGACTTTAAGACTTGACTGCGTTTTGTTATTTGCATGCGTTGAACGATCTCGATTTCTGATTGCGATTCGCGAAAATGTGCGAGAACATGCCAATTTCTACCAATTTATTATTTAATTTCATGAAATTTGACATACCCATATACTAGAATTAGTATATAATCATTACCCAACAATTATAGAGTGGTTTTAACCAATTAAAACACATAATCACGAAATTAAAATATGTAAATTTCTTTATTCTTGATGTTCTTGAAGGTTTTGAAAACAAAACATGAAAATTACTACTACTGGATTCGTTATAACACCGAATCCATTCATTTAAAGTTTGGTCTCTTATTATCAACATGCATAATAACATACAAGTGTAAATTTTCAAAACCATTTATGTTTGACATATTAAAATCACGTATAAGGGCCATATGGCCATATCTCCCATACTCTGTAAATTTTGAAGCAATCATATCGATGTATTTTCATGAAGGCGAAGATATGGTTTATACAATATATATAATCAAATACGATATGATAACATTTATTACATATATCAACACATAATTCATACCCTTTATAAATATAGAGACCTTTAAAGAACTTTGAAAGCCATATTCATAAAAACTTTAATAACGTAATTTACAATTTGGGAAGGAGGAGATTACCTTGAGTGTAGAGTATAAATTAGTAGGCTTAGATGCTTTTCAATTCCTCACTCTCAATCTCTTTCACAATCTCAATTTTTCTCGACAATTATCTCGATAAATTCTTACTCTCTCTGACTGCTTTTCGGACTTAGAAAAATAAAAAAAATAAAAAAGGCGTATATAAATAAAAGCAAAGCGTTGCATGGTGGTCGATTAACCCAATCATGGGTTAAGCGCTATTAACTCCCCACTAAGGCCTTGTTTGGTTAGGCTTAATTGATTCAAAGTCATTTAATTTAATAAATCTCTTATACTATAGTTTAAATCATGTCACACCCAATTATGAAATAACTCAAATATATTATTTAATTTAATTTAAATAAAATATAATAATTTCTCATTAATTCACATAGTCATATAATTAATTTTCTCATTAATTAATAAAATCAAATTATTAAATCTCTAATTAATTATTAAATTAATTAAAATATTATTTATTAAATATTTCATTTAATTAATAAGCTCATAAATACATACTTTGAATAATAATTATTCTCCACATTAATTTAATAAATATAACACATATCATTAAATTAATCTATCACAATTGCATCAATTAATTATTTAATCTAATAATTAAATCATCGAAAATATTTATTTAATTCAATAAATATTAAAATTAAATTTACAAAAATCTCGTTCGTCACATCTTTCCCCCCTTAAAAGGATTCTATCCCCAGAATCACGACTCAATAAATTTGACCCGTTACATTCTCCCCCCTTACAAAGATTTTGTCCCCAGAATCGCTTACACAAAATTAAGTAAATAAATGAGGGTAATTCTTCATCATATTCTCTTCGAGTTCCCACGTAGCTTCTTCAGCGTTGTGGTTCCTCCAAATTACCTTAACAGAAGGTATTACTTTATTTCTGAGAACTTGTTCTTTTCTGTCGACAATTTGAGCGGGAATTTCTTACGTAAGATAAGTCTTTTTCAAAATGTGAGGGGTTCGTATTCAATTACATGCTTGTAATCGGGTTTGTAGGGTCGTAAAAGCGAAACATGGAAGGCGTTGTGGACATTCTCGAGTCTTTGGAGGTAGGGCTACCTCATACGTGACTTCTCGATTCTTCTTAAGTACTTCAAATGGTCCGATGAATCTTGGGCTTAATTTTCCTTTCTTTCCAACACTGATCTTTCCCTTCTGGGGAGACCTTTAAGAACACATAACTACGATTCAACTTCAACATTTTTACGATGTGGATCAACGTATTTCTTATATCTATCTTGGTTGCTACCGGTCGTGTTCGGATCACTTTGACTATTTCTTTTGTCTGTTGTACCAATTACGGCCCTAGCAATTGTCTTTCGCCAACTTCATCCCAATATAGCGGAGTTACGCACTTTTACGTAGTATATAACGCTTCATAAAGGCGGCATGCCAATACTAGCGTGTGCTTGTTGTTGTTGTAGAACTCTACTAGTGGTAGGTGATCATCCCAATTTCCTTTAAAGTCCATCACACGAAGCTCTTAGCATATCTTTTAATATCGAATCGTTCTTTTCGCTCTGTCCATCTGTTTGAGGGTGATATGTTGTACTCATCCGCAATTGCGTACCCATGCATTTCTGTAGCGTTTCGGAAGTTCGATGTAAAAGCGCGGATCCTATCGGAAACAATTGAAACGGCACTCCGTGCCTCGAAACAATCTCTTTTACATATAACCTTGCCGGTGATCTAAGTTGAATCGATTTTGATCGGAAGGAAGTGTGCGGATTTTCGTCGATCGGTCGGCGATAACCCATCTTTGCGTCGTAGCCTTTACGAGTCGTCGGAAGGCCAACCACGAAGTCCATTGTAATATGTTCCCATTTCCATTACGGGATCTCTAGCGGTTGTAGCAATCCACTCGGTCTACGATGTTACTGCTTTCACTTTTCGGCGGGTCGGACACTTGGCAACACATTACGCAACATCACGTTTCAAATTTGGCCACGAAGTGTTGTCGAAGATCTTGATACATCTTGGTACTACCGGGGTGAATCGAATATCGTGAGCTATGAGCCTCGCTCAAAATGTCTTCCTTAATCTACGATATTTGGCGGTACCCAAATTACGCTCTCGAATCTCGGTATTCCTTCCTTATCCATCTTAAATCTTGGTTCGGTTCCTTGGATATCTTCTTTATCACCTTTTTGCATTCATCGTCACGAAGTTGAGCCTCCTTAACTTTATCCGGTAGGGTTGTGCAGTTGCATCTGAAATAGCTTCTCATCAATTTCCATAGGATACTTCACTTCGACTCGGTTTCTCCATTTCTAAAATTAGCTCCTCTGGCGGTCGACATCATCAACTTCTCCCGACCCTTTCTACTTAAAGGCGTCGGCAGCGACATTTGCCTTGCGGATGGTATAAAATCTCACGATCGTAGTCCTTAATTAACTCCAACCACCTTCTTTGGCGCATATTCAAGTCTTTACGTGTAAAAATATATTTCAGACTCTTGTGGTGCATATATATTTCACACTTCTCCCCGTAGAGATAGTGCCTCCAAATTTTCAAAGCAAAAAAACTCTATGACTAACTCCAAGTCGTGGGTCGGATATCCCTTCTCGTAATCCTTCAATTGTCGTGATGCATACTTGATGACTTTGCCATTTTGCATCGACACACAACCAAGTCCTTTATCGACACATCACTATAAACAACAAAATTTCTGTATCGTCAGGAAGAGACAACCACGGTGTTGTACTCAACCTCTTCTTCAATTCTTGAAAGCTTTCCTCACACTTCTCTCGTCAAACAAATTTCACGACTTTTTTGAGTTAAATTCGTTAGCAGAGTTGCGATCTTGGAAAAGTCTTGTATGAATCTTCTATAATATCACTGCCGATCAAGAAAACTTACGTACTTCGATGGCGTTCTCGGTTGATCCCGATTAATCACGGCTTTGACTTTGGATGGATCTACAGAAATTCCATTTTTATCGATCACGTGCCCAAGAAATTGCACTCGCTTTCGATCCAAAATTAGCATTTTGAAAACTTGGCATACAACTTTTCCCTTCTCAATACTTCGAGCGTTAATCTCAAATGCTCTTCATGTTCTTCCTTGGTTTTGAATAAACCAAAATATCATCTATAAATACACTACTGAACTTGTCCAAAAGCGGTTTGAACACACCATTCATTAGTCCCATAAATCTTTGCGGGAGCATTCGTTAGACCAAAGCGACATAACCAAAAATTCGTAGTGACCATATATGTATTACGAGCATCTTGTCTTGGTACATCCTCTGGTCTCACCTTGAGTTGATGATAACCACTTCTCAAATCTATCTTAGAAAAATATTTCGCTCCTTTGATTGATCAAGCAGATCATCGATCCTCGGTAATGGATATCTATTCTTAATCGTGACCTTATTGAGTTCTCTGTAATCAATGCGAGCCGCATCGTTCCATCCTTCTTCTTCACAAACAACAACAAGGCGCTCCCCACGGCGATACGCTTCGGTTGAATGTACTTCTTGTCCGATAATTCTTGTAGTTGTACCATTAATTCTTTCATCTCTCTGGTGCCATTCGGTATGGTGCTTTCGATATTGGAGGCGGTTCTGGCGCCGAATCGATCACGAAATCAACTTCTCTATCTGGCGGAAGTCACGGCAAATCGTTTGGAAAGACATCGTGAAGTCTCTCCTCTCTGGTATCTCTCTCTACTTTCGGATTCTCTTTACGATTATCGACTATATAAGCTAAATATCTACTACGACCTGTCTTAACAACTTCACTGGCTGCATCATCATCGGACAACTCAACATCTAGGCGACTTTGCTACCATAAAACACAACCTTTGGTGGTCATAAGGTTTATCGCTTCTTTTGGCAATCAATTCTAGCCCCGTAATTGAATAACGATCCATTCCCAAGATAACGTCAAATTCCCCAAGTCGAATAGGGATAAGATCTACGTTCATGATATTACCCTTAATATCCACTCTCTAGTTCTTATATACGTACTTAACAGGATTATTTCTCTATTACGCAATTTCTATGTTCATGGGGTAATCAACTCATCCTTAGGCAAATCTAAATTCTTAGCAAAGTCGCCGGATATAAAGGAACAAGTAGCACCGAATCAAATAAAACATAAGCATTAATTTTATTGATCGGAATGATACGACACCACATCGAGGGTGAGCGCAGGCTGCATCTGCTGCCGTCATGTTGAAAGTCTGGCGGTCGGTCGGTTAGTTTGCGGTTGGTCTGATGATAGTCAAAGCGTTTCCACTTTCTTTGTTTCCCTTGTTTCCTCTGATCTGCCCTCCAGATCCCTTCTTGGGACGATCTCTTGCCAAATGATCTTTTGAACCACAAGTGAAGCAGGCACCCTTCTTTGGGTTAGGGGCGGTTAGGTCTTTATGTGGCCTCTCGACCACAATTGTAGCACACTCTTTTTCCCTTCATACAAACTCCCGGATGAGCTTTCCATGGTCGGGCATGCTTGATTCTCTTTCTTGACCTCCTTGTTGATTTCCCAGATGATGAGTTGTCATTCCACCTCTTCTTACGATTAAAATTACCACCTCTGTGCCACTTCCACTAGCCTTGTTATTTCCTTCACTTTTTTCTTCTTCTTCTTCTTGATCTTGATTGTACTTGGTGGTCGCGCATCTTCCACCTTGGTGAGGATGGCCTTTTCGATACTCCAACAAAAGTGTTTATTTGAAACATTGATACTTTCTTTATATACCCAGGGCTTGAGTCCTTGTTCAAACAAATCTCGCCTTTCTCTCATCCGTGTGAACTTGATACTGGGCGAACCTCGCCAACTCGTTGAATCTAGCCGCATAATCAGTGCGGACATATTCCCCTGCTTCAACTCGAAGCCCGAACCTCCATTTGGTTACGTGAATTTGGTTGGAAATACATCTCGAAAAACATCTCTTTGAATCTCTCCCAAGTAATCACACCTTCACCTCCACGGACCTTGTTTGCTTGCCACACGATGGCGGCAGACTTGACATAAGCGTTGCAAAAGCGGTCTTACGGTCTTCTCTAACTCTAGTAACATGAAAACCTTCTCCATTTCCATAACCCACGTTTGAGCCTCAATGGGTTCATGGAACCTTTAAACTCTGGCGGTCCCAGCCTTGAAATCTTAAGCGTAGTATTTGGTGGAGCTTGAGGTTGATTATTCATTGCTCCGACTAACAAATTAACAATTCTTTGAGCAGGATTAGCATTGGCGTTATTGTTGTTATTAGTAGATCCTTCTTGAAATTTGGTTGGCGTTGTTGTCTTCTTCTTGGCGGCATATTTACATTAAAATATATGCTTATTAGATCTTTGTTTATTTCTCTAAATAGTTAAGGCATTACTCAACAATTTAACATAATTATTTAACACATTATCTCAAACAACTTGATATATATTAATTAAATCAAAAGTTTTAACATCAAGCGATAGCATCCTTTGCTATTTACATCAACTATCACGAGATAAAGAATCCACGAGATTTAAATATTAAAATATTCCTTTGTTCATAAACACATCGAATTTACATATAAAAACTAATTAAGTCTTTCACATAATTAAACAAATCCTATCACTTTCTTTGGTTAAGGTCTTTGAATAGCCTTGCTTCGCTCCTCTTCCATGATGCGAGACATAAATCCTGCGATCCGGCATGTATGATGGTAGCCCTTGAGCTGGATTGGGTACCTCAAAACTTCGATCTGGGCCTCATCCATTGCCTTATTAAGTGTAGAGTCGTCTCCCCAAGCTTAGCCTCTTTTTGCGACCATCCTCTCTTCGCAAGATCGGCCTGGCGTGACTCTCTTTGACCCGACCCTCTCTGCTATGATTAGCCTTCAGGAGCTTTCCTTGGTTCCTTCTTCAACTTCTCTATCTCCTCGGTCTTATCTTCGGTTTGACCCTTCTCGTGGACCAAATCCCATTCTACATTTCCCAGTCGTGAGTGAAGAGTCGAAATCTCCCTCTCCTTCTGCTCGAGAGTAATCTGCTGAATAATCGCCCGTTCAGTCAGATCCTGGACATCATCTCGTAACTCTACGTTACGGTCGTATAACGCGTCGTACATCTCAGCATCAATGGAGTGCTGTGGAAACTCCTCTTCTTCCTCTTCCTCTTCAAATTCCTCCTCAGGATCCTCCTCAGGATCAGTCTCAGGTTCATGCTCCTGACCAACAACGGTGATCAATGGAGATGACTCCCTCTGTACCAACTGTTCCCTAACGACATGAATGTCTCGGGGCTCCTCCTCTGTAGGTACTGTAGGTACTCGGGGTTCCTCCTCCCCAGCTCGACTAGTTCCTCCAACATCAGACATCCAGACAACAAAATTTTGAGTTTTAGTTACTAAGTCGTACTAGTGAGCACATAATTTAACACATAAGCACATAAAGTCTTTTATTATCTTCAATGAATTACAAAATTCATTTCCTAGAACTTCGATAAGAGTTTTCCATCACTATATTCTTTCTATAAGGCTACTACTAAGGTTGTTCCCCACCTAAGGTTCATAACCTCTGACTTTGATACCAACTTTGTGACACCCCAAATCGGGTACTTGATTCCACAGGATTTGGTGTTCCTTTATCTAAATATCATCATCTATCTATCTACCCATAATAAATGCAAACCATGTAATAGATAGAAATAAAATCCTCCCCTTATGGGGTTACAACATCTGAATAATAAATACAATCCCGGTCAAACTAACCTTAAACATACATGCGGAAACATAAACAAATAAGTCTTAAACAACATCAAGTCTTTACAATAACATTCTTAAAATTAAATAACAAGTCTTCATCACTTATTAGCTTTGCCTTTGCCTTTTGCTAGTAGAAGGCTCATCGTACCTTTCGTTCTTAAGCGCAATGTTATTATTACATGAAGTGAGCATGATTGCCCAAGTATAAAATGAAATAACAATATATAATAACATGAGTGAATCAAAGACTTACGAAATAAAAGCTCAACTTTTGAATCAAGAATGAATAACAAGAATTCAAAAAGATTTACGAGGGTCATAAGACCTTGAACTATGTCCTAGGTTATCAAGGGTTATACTTGAAACCTTTACTTGATCGTAAGACTATGGACTCTTCTACTCGTACTTAGGGGATCGGCCCTTAGTACCATCTTATGCACAATATCTTTACTTACTTAAGCATAAGTAAATCCCTATCTGGGGTTGTTCATCTCGGTTTGACATTAGAGTCGCACCAAAGGAAGTTTGGTTTGGATAAATCAATAAGGGTTACGAATTTAGAGCGTTCATCAACTATGGACTAGTTGAATCAATAAGGATTCGCTAGTCTAACAAGGCTCAACAATAAATGATATTTATAATGAATAACAATCTCAATAGGTATACAATAGAACAATTATTGTATAACAGAATCATACTTTGAAAGATAGTAAATCTTTAACATAACAAATGAACTTGATTTATAACTTGAATAATGATAACAAGTAGGGTTAGGAAACTTGCCTCGTCGTGCGTAGATTTACGTTAATTAAACACGTTCCTTGAATTTAATCCTACATATCATTTCCATTCACAACTATAGTTAATTATAATGTAACTAGTCATCATAAGTTCATTCTCTTTGTCTAACTTTGATTATGACTATACTTAGTCAATTTATCACATTATTGTCACATAATTTACACTTCACGAATAACAAGCTAATTATGTATTCAATAATTCAATCTACATGCAATTATGTTATTTACATGTTAAACATCTATTTTAACATCTCATTATACTTCTAACATATTTTTATGTTCATTAAATTAGAGTTAACATCACATTTATGGACTTAAACACTTTTAAATTTTCAGTTTTACGAACATTACGGAGAGTGGTGTTTTGTATTGCCTTTTTTTGATTTTTGTTTCGGACGTATTATGTGTGGTTGATGGCGCTTCTTGACGTTGAGACTTGGACTTTTCTTTGCATAGGATTGTGCGTTCTTGTTGTGATGCGATGAAATTCCGATTTCTGAAATGGCGATTCGCGAAAAATCATGAGAACATGCCAATTTCTACCAATTTATTATTTCTTACATGTAATTTGACATACCCATATACTAGAATTCAGTATATAATCATTACCCAACATTTATAGAAGTGATTTTTAACCAATTAAAACACATAATCACAAAATTAAAATATGTAAATTTCTTTTTTTTTGATGTGTTCTTGAAGGTTTTGAAAACAAAACATAAAAATTACTACTACGGATTAGTTATAACATAGAATCAGTTCATTTAAAGTTTGGTCTCTTCATATCAACATGCATAATAACATACAAGTGTAAATTTTACAAAACCATTTATGTTTGACATATTAAAATCACGTATAAAGGGCCATATGGCCATATCCCATACTCTGTAAATTTTGAAGCCAATCATATACGATGTATTTTCATGAAATTGATGATATGGTTTTATATATATATATAATCAAATACGATATGATACATTTATTACATATATCAACACATAATCATTACTTTATAAATCGAGAGGTTTTACTGAACTTTGAAAGCCATATTCATAAAAACTTTAATAACGTAATTTACAATTTGGGAAGGAGAGATTACCCAAGTGTAGAGTATAAATTAGTAGGATTAGATGCTTTTCAATTCTCACTCTTAATCTCCTTCAATCTCTCAAAATTCTCTAAATTTCTCTCTAATTTTCTCAATTGTGATTGCTTTGCTTTTTCAGGACTTAGAAAATAAAGAAAAAAAGAAGGCGTATAATAAATAAAAAAGCGGCGCTTGTTGTGTGGTGGGATTAACCCAATCATGGGTTAAGCGCTATTAACTCCCCATAAGGCCTTGTTTGGTTAGACTTAATTGATTCAAAAGTCATTTAATTTAATAAATCTCTTATACTATAGTTTAAATAATGTCACACCTAATTATACCATAATCAAATATATTATTTAATTTAATTTGAATAAAATATAATAATTTCTCATTAATTCACATAGTCAAATAATAATTAATTTTCTCATTAATTATAAAAATAATAATTAAAATAATAAGCTTATTAAATATTTCATTTAATTTAATAAACTCACATAATTACATACTTTGAATAATAATTATTCTCTACATTAATTTAATAAATATAACACATATAATTAAATTAATCTATCACAATTCATCAATTAATTATTTAATCTAATAATTAAATCATCGAAAATATTTATTTAATTCAATAAATATTTTAAATTAAATTACAAAAATCTCGTTAAAATAGGTGGTATTTTGTAGTGCCAAGAAAATGCTATAACCCTCTTTGGAGTTTGTACTTGCAATGTGGAACCAAGGTGAACCTACTGATCAGTCACGTCGCGGCGTGGGTCAAGGAAGGAAAGCTGGCGCCACAGCGCCAGATTTAGGGTTTACATAGAAAAGAAAGATTATGAAGATAAAAAGAAAGTAAACTAATTAGTAATGAACTAAAGTTTGAAGTAACATTGTTTAAGTTATTGTTAAACCTTAAGTATGATAACTAAAGGTTGAAGATAATCAATTGAACATGAACGTAATGGCAATGTAAACTATAACGGCAAGCCGGAACCAATAGTAACAAATCTAATACATGATTAGATTGAGAAGAAGGGTAAGATTCATCAGGAACCATGTATGTTTATTCATGACCTAATGTGTTATGTTATGTGATCATCTACTCTAGAGACCTTAAAGACTTAAAGTGAACGTGTAATAACAGTAGCAGATGCTGAAGGCAAGTGTTCTAACCCTTGTCTCAGTTCAATCTGGACAAGATTTGTGATTCATGTATTCTTACGCATGAATTGATGTATGATGAAGTCGAAGCCAATTCTTTCGGCTAGACTTACGATATGTTGGATTTCTTATAATCTATTAAAGTATTGTCAATGTTTTGCCAAATTATTTGGTGTGGTTTTCAAATGAAGACTGAGTATGCTAAACAAATGTTTTGTCGTCAAACGACAGGCACATGAGATTGCGACAACTTAAACGTACATACGTTTAAAGAATGTAGTGTTGATCAACATAGAGTACTATAGGCTTATCACCTAGACGTGCTCGTAAGATATGTCAGACTTACGGACTTAGTGTCGGGTTGTCCTTTTCAAAGAAAGTATGAAATGCTCATGGTCTTGGACCGGAATTGATGTTTTACTGAATACTATTCATTGTGAAACGTTTTAAGAAAAGTGAAGTGCTATTTTGAATTATCGATAGTACTTCATAACTATTGTTCAGTTATTGAAGATATACGATTCCTATGTTTCAAGCATATTGTTTAATGGAATTGTCATACTTGCTGAGCTAGTTATGCTCACTCTTCCTTGAACCATATGAATGCAGCTAAGACCGAACGGACCGAAGGATCCGACAAGGATAAAGGGAAGGCTAAGGTGAACTAGTAGATTACTTATGTAATAGTATAGGTAAATGATATTAATATTTGTTATTATGACAAGAACAAATGTAATGGTTATTAAGAACCTGGGGAATGGTAATATTGTTTAGGAATATATATAAGACATATTCGTTCTTTTGAGGAATTTCAATTGAATGTATATGTGAACTGTAGCACCGTGTAGCACCATATGTCGGGTTGGAAGATACCGGATTTGGGGGCGTCACAGTAGAAGCATATTCAGTGTAAGAAGTTCAATTCAAGCTCAAGGAGGTATACTTTCTAATTATGTTCTTGAAATGGGTCTTGTTTGATTCTTTAAATTTCTTGAAATTCTATGTCAAACATGATGAATTAACATGTTATAATGTGTTTAAGAAGTTTACTAGCATGTATGAACATTTTAGTAATGGTTTGGAACATGTTTGAGTCAAGGGAAATGGAGTTGGGTAACACTCTGCAAAACAGAGTCTATACGCTCTGAACGGACATGGCATAAGCTACGCCATAATTTTACTAAAAGCCTTGTGCTTGTTCGCCGGATCTGAATCGATTGAGCCTTACATTTTATAACTTTGTAATAAATCGTCAGGATTTTTAGTTGTCCCTTTCAGTTATTTGTTCTTTGGTGTTCTCATTTTAGGTGAGATTTATTTTAAAAAACAAGTGAAAAAGGTCCGACATGTATAATGTTGACGATCGATTGTTAAGAGTTGCCAGTTGGTTTTTTAAATGGTTGTACCAACACAACCGAGAAAAGGTTTGCACATTGACCCGATGATGTGACCTTTGGTAAGCATGGTCGGTGGCAAAGAGATTCATTAAGTCTTGAGGACTTGGTTATGCGGAGGGAAGGTGTTAGGCACCACCCGACATCCGTGTTACCATGGTGACCGCCTCTTTTCAAGAAACTATTATCTGAATGTGTGTGTGCGTGTGGGTCAATGTGCTGTTATTTGGAAGTAGTGCGATGCCTCGTTAGCACCTATATATCTGAGGTTTGAATTTATGTAAAAATTCGGTTTTAGCAAGATATGGCGGTGATGTTTTTATAAAGAGGTTTTCAAACCACGATGCTCAATAGTAATTGAGACCTTTTACACTTCCATTTTATTAAGTGTTCGGTTCGATTGATTTTATTTTCGAGATGCGAAACATCTATAAGAAAATAATGTACAAAATAATACCGACTTCCTCGTGGGTATGAAAACCATCTGAGGAAATTCAGACATCGCAAAATAATTTACAAAGCGCTACGGTGAAAATGTCCATCACGGGAACCAAATCTAGATCAATAAATTTGAATCTGTGATCACATGATTCTAAGCGCATATGATACCACAATTTATATGAAAGAAAGTAGCGAGATATATATATATAAAAGCTATAAATATATATATACAGACATGATCACCAACCACGAAGCACCTCCATGGGGGATCAGAAATGTAAATAAAGCTGTAAAAGCTATCAACCGCCATGGAGGAAACTCCAGGCGGGACAAAACGTAAATAAAGCTGTACAAAGCAATTAACTGCCACAAAGTGAACTCAAGGCAGGACGAAACATAAAGAAAGCTGTAAAAGCGATCAACCACCACGAAGTAAACCCTAGGTGGGGACGAAATATATATATATATATATATATATATATATATATATATATATATATATAAAAGCGATAAACGCGCCGGATGTAAAATCGGGGCTCATCGAGAGCGAGTTCGACAACGAGTTCATATATATAAGTATATATATGTAAAAGCGAAATAAGCATATAGGATGTAAAATCTAGGCTCATCGAATAGAGTTCGATAATAGTTCATATATATAAGTATATATATAAAAATGAGTAAGCTTATTTGGATGTAAAATCCGGGCTCATCGAAACGAGTTAAACAACGATTCATATATATATATATAAAAGCAAATAAGCGCTCAGGATGTAAAATCCGGGCTCATCGAGCAGTCAGACACACGGTTAATATATAAATGTATATATATATATATTAAAAGCGATAAGCGCTCAGGGCCAAAGTGCAGGCTTAATGGAGGCATAACTCGATAATGTTAGTCCATATATATAATATATATATATATATATATATATATATATATATATATATATATATATATATATATGTATATACAAACTAAAATAAAACCACAGATGAAGTCAGGGCAAACCTATAACCACGACTCTCAGCGTGAAGAAGGGTGTGTGCAAAGATGAAAAGAAAGACTTTAAAAGTGTGTGAGAAAGCTTACGTTGGGGTGCCAAAGAAGACTCCTAAATCTGTAAAAGTGGGTAAAACCTTTGGCTTTTGTAGGTACAAAAGTAGCTATATATAAGCTCACAAGTGTTTAAAATGAGAAAGTACTCCGCATGGGGTTAGTACAGAGAAAATTGGGCAGGGCTTCCTCGCCGTTTTCTCTTGCAAAATGGCCACCCCAAGCCCTCTATTTATAGAGGGTGGAGTCATGAGTATACTGTGGTGAGCCATGAGTGTGCAGAGGTTACCCGGGTTGCCCCAGTTTTTTCGGGTCGGGTCATCTCGTAGTACGTGCACTCGGGCACTGTAATGTCCGCTCGAACTTTCAAAAGTGCAATCCAGGCATCCGATTGAGGTATACGGGACCAATTTTAGACTGCCATTGTCGAGAGTTGTACAATGGCATGGGATTAGAGTTTCTACAAAGTCATTGAAGATGGGACGATGCCTTCCGGTCTTCAAGCTTCAAATTCTATCTGTTACCCCGCACAATAGTCACTCGGGATTGGTTCTCCTTGATTCTTATGGGACATCGTTGTGTAGAGATGTGTGTATGAAATGTTGAGACGACGTGGCGTGGCATCGCATTGGCGAGATGACGATGTTGCCCCTCACCGGTGTTATCGTCGGTTTGAAGGCGTCATGAGGCGTTGCTTAGGGCTTATTTGAGATTGAATTGCTTGTAATTGTTGAAGGTCCTCAATGTCATCTCTGAGGTGTGCATGTCCTCCCAGTGTTATCTCCGGGTTGGTACGGAGTATCCCGTTGTGAGAGCCAAGATTGAAGCTTGTTTCATTTCCGGGGTTATCGCCGAAACTGCATTCCTTGGGGTGATCCCCAAGGTTGGTGGCTGTTCTCATGATTGGGACTAAGACTGGATACCTCGGGGTTATCTCTGAGATTAATCAGTCTTCTCTGGTGTGTGTTCCTATATTGGATCTGCATGCCTCGGGGTTATATCTGAGGTTGGAATTGTTACTCCCAGTGTGTGTTCTGGGGTTGATGCTGAACTTTCGATAGTATCCGGAATGGATATGAATTGTCTTTCAGGGTTCCCTCTTGAGAGACGAATCTGTCTTCCTGCAATGTTAAAGACAACAGTACAAAAAATTTCGAGTGTCTACAGATGCCCCTCTTTATCATACTCATGCTTGGCAATGCATGGGTAGGATAAAGAATCCTAGACACTTGAAATGCAACAAGATAAACATGGTACTATATGTAGCAACATGATGCAAATGTATGATGCATGTGTACGGGGTTGTAGCCCAACATGTTGGGGATGATTGCTGGCTCCTTGTTGCTTCAACTGGGGATTGGCAATGATGACCAAATTTGATGTGTTATCCGAATCTGTTAAGATGTTGATGTTGGGGTTATCACCAAATTCCTGGGTCCTTGATAACGACTTGATCATGGAGATGTACCTCTTATGCGTAAGAGATCTGTGGGGATAAAACTTGGTCTGTTTGAGGATGTGTATAACATATTCTATCATCGATCCTCTTTGATAACATTGACCTTTCCTGGTTGGTATTGCCAGGACATGTTAAGATTCTGTTGGATTTATTGTCAACAACAAATGCTGTCAGGGATGCTTGACCTTCGTTGACGTGTACTTCAACCGACAAGTGAATCAACGGCTGAAAAACCTATGGGATAGACCGTCTAGGTTGCTTGACCTTTGCTGACGTGTGAATAAACGGAACATTGTGTTGTGACCGCCGCTGGGGATCCGCTGGGGAATATGAGCAATCGAGCATGAAACCCTCGAATAGCTCTGGAGCTCTGATGGGTTTAATCGCCATCGGCTGAGATAACGTCAAGGCTGCTTGACCTTCATTGATATGTGTGTCAACGGCTGTATGTGCGTTGTAATCCCCTGCCGGGGCTTCACATTGGAACCCCCGTCGGGGATTCACATTGGAACCCCCGTCGGGGATCTACGTTATAACCCCCGTCGAGGATCTACGTTGTAACCCCCGTCGGGGATCACGTTGATCTTTTAGGGTAATGACCCGGAGTTGGCGGAATTGGACCTGTACAAGGTATTGCCGGATGTGATTTGTAACAAATGAGATCATTGGCAAGGTATACCTCATGTTGAAGGGTGACTACCGATGAAGCGATATCTGAGACTCAAAGTTTCATCCGAGAAGACCAGGATTGCATGCTGTTTTGCTCAATCGCGTGGCATTTTTATTCCCGATTTGACCTTTTTAGTTCTCAAGAACTCCTTTTTAACTTGAATTGGACCGAGCCGAAGGGGTGGGGCCCACTAAAAGAGATACTTGAGTGCACACCTTCGGTATGTAGATGAACTGCTGACGGTAGTGGATGATATAATCTAGCAGGTTGGTACCACAAGTCACTTTTAATTTATTTCGCCAAGGAAAATTCGAGAGCCTCCTTCAGATCTGCTGAGTTCGGGCTACTTTCTGCAAATTCTATCACCGTACAAGTGTTCTGCACTATCCTGGTAATGTATGCATGTATTTTTTTCCAGTTTTTATCCTTTGGAATTTGAGTTATCGCATGAAATGTATCTAAACACATAGTAGTGATTATGTATGCACAAATGACTTGATAAAAAATATTCAACATAGTAAATGTTAGTATTAAACCATGCTGAACATAATGATGTGAAAAAATTTGACTTTTGAGACAGTCAAATTGGCACCTTTTTCTGTTATTTTTGTCCTATTTGAGGTCCAATGAGCAAAAGGTAGAAAGGCAAAGTACTCCTGATATTGAGGTTAACCTTATGCATGGATGATTTTGATTTTTAATGCATATATTATGTATATGACTTTGGGGCAGGTGTGCTACTGAATGGCCACCTAGACATGCCTATGTGCATGTGGATAGTCCTATTTTCAAAGGGGATTATGGCAAAAATTTTCAAAATATAGGCATTGGGTAGTCATGCATTTTAACTCTATTATATGTTAAAGTAAATGCATGCATGCATATAGTCATAAAATGCATTCTAGAAAGCTCAAGGTAAGGAAATACCACACCCTTTTTGAGGTGATTTGGAGACTTGTTGTCCAGATATTATGGATCCGGATTAGCCGAGTAGTTCCCGTAGGACCACTTCTGGTATACGGAAGAGGGCTTCAGAAGTGCCTCGACCGGATTACGTCGAAGGAACGACCTCGTCGATTAGTGGAGGTAGTAATTGACGGCCGATCCGGGTGATGTTCGGGCGTGGAGGACGAGGATGAGGATATTCCGATTGAGGATCCCGCTCCTGCTGTACATGTTCCCCGTAGGGAGCTCCCTTGTATTCAGGTGGCAAACCCAAATCTTCTAGGTGATTTGAGCAGACATCCTTCGATGTACTTGCATGCTAACGAGGTATGACGTTAGATCTTAATCTTCCTTCTTTCCTATTGACGAGGAGTAAAGGATTCTGATGTTGATCTGCATTTCATGCAGGTTCCCGGCTTCACACAGCCTCGAGGGAATTGGTTTAGTATACACTCCTTGTATCAGGCTCTTCATCCTGATTACAGAACGGTAGTGCATGATTGGGGATTCGGGGCATTCTTCTCCATTTTCCCTGTCGTTGTCCCTGGGGTTACCTCAGGGCATTGTCTGAGCGATGGTTTCATCAGACTCAGTCACTCCATCTAGTGGATTGCAAGGTGATGATGACGCCGATGGATTGGCAATTTATCACAGGTATGGAGTTCGGAGGGGAGCTAGTGCCTTGCATGGCGAATATTACCCTTACTGCCGTTAGATCCTTGTTAGGAGTTCCGACGGAGGCGCTCAAAGGCAGGACTGTCCGTTCAGGTCCTTTGATCAGAAATGCTATAAGCGGGCTTTTGAGTGAGCCCATGCCTAATGATGTTAGAGTCAGGGATTGCATTCTTCGGCGATTGTTCCTGATGATCATTAGAGGCTGCTTCATAGCAGATAACTCTTCTACGGTGTCGTTCGCTTTGATCAGCACCACACATCATGTGGACCGTATTGGAGAGTATGATTGGGGTTCCTACACCTTTGCCTATTTTCTACGAGGCATGCGTTATCGCTCACGAGGGTTTAATGAGAGGCTTGGCTGAAGCTTCTACCCATTTACATTGGTGAGTATTTCTCTTGTCATTTCCCATTTATAGGTTAAGAGTGTTTATTGATCGAAGATGTTTTGCCATTGTGTTGGCAGTTTTGGGCCTACGAGAGGCTCCCATGCTTGCGTCCTGTGAGTGTGTTAGGTTTAGATACCTATCCACGAGGACGGCGATGACATCATTCCATTTCTACGGAGGTCCCCACATGGTGAGGTTTCACTCCTTTGTCGTGTCTGTTGGAGTTGTTGACAGTCGATACCATCACATGGACTCCCTTTTCAGGGGAACACTTGACTATTGGTTTTGAGGATGGATACCCGACTGGAGTCGAGTACGTGATTTCCACCAGGAGAGTTCCTCTCTTCACCGATGGAGGCTAGGAGCTCTATTTAGGAGAGCATGCTATTAGGAGCAGCACAGAGGAGATTCGTATGCCGATCTTGCCTCATGCCAGGCGTTATTAGCCTCTATCACAGTCACCTGTCACTGATATCCCATTGTTGGGGTTCGACGACGTTACATTATCAGAGGGTCCTTGCACTCAGGAGACGTCCCAGCGTTGGTGGTTCCCTCGTACTATCGTAGCCCAGTCCCGCGCCACACAGTTTATGGGGGATATGGTTCCAGGATCCGTGATGATGACGGATAGGATAACTTGTGTCCTAGATCTGACCCATATGGCACATATTGATAGTTTGACCCGGCAGTTGGACCAGACACGCATATTTATCCAGCATTTGGGCAGAGATCCAACAGAGGCAGCTTCATTTGATCCTTCCAGCTCAGGCGCTGGCCCCTCAGATGACCCATTCGGTTTTGTCGGCGCAGATCCTCCTCTGTATAGGCCTGATATCCCTGTTGATAGAGATCTAGTGACTTAGGAGGAGTTACATCAGGTGGACAGGATTGATGATGTAGATATTGACACCATTGTCTTCTTCTGATGTGTATTCTCGTTATATCTTTTGATAGGCCTCTGTTAGATATTGGGTGGTTTGTACCCCATCCTCGCTATATCTTTTTTGATAGGCCTCTATTAGTAGTAGAGGCGTCTGTGCCCCATTTCCCTGTGTTGTATGTTTGACGAGAGATGATGTTTTAGATGTTAATATACTTAGGAATGTATGCACAGTTTTTCATTCCCTATATCATATTGCCATCTCTTATCTGCTATGCATGTATCATGTTATACATATGTATGTATGTCCAGAGATATTCAACATTGACCCCTGGATGGTCTTATGACACGGCCCGTACAGATGTCTTCTTCGTCAGTTAGCCGTATTGATCATACCCCACCATCATTGGTGGTATCGGGTATGCGATCGTGGTATGATAGCATGTCACCATCAGACAGGGTGACCGTAGATCATTTGCTGCAGCATACCATGGCCTTATTGATGTTTCAGGTTCTCGCAGGGTTTGTGGATGGCATGCTAGAGCATTGGGTATCAGATAGGCAGGTTTTCCGATTCGGGACCCATGAGTTGACTCACTACTGCGGAGGTATGCACGATTAGCGATCTTTGCTCTTGGGCCGGACCTTGCGTGCATATGGCTCTTCGAGATATGAGTCGACGGTTCATGACTCTCACTGGATTGCGGCGCAGAGTGGTTCAGGATGAGCTTACATCGAGCCACATCATATCCCAGTGTTTTCTGTTCAACAGATTTGGCTCTAAGGATAGTTATTCACGACATTCTGGAGATTTCACCGCACTAGAGGATCATTGGCGTTTAGCCAGGGTTGATGTAATGTTGTTATGTGTACTGTCGTATGTCTATATGCCACGGTACATGGATGAGATTGACATCAGAGTCATCAAGGCGGTGAGAGCTCTCAGGGAGGGTCGTACCATTATACCGATGATCATAGTAGAGACCCCGCGGTTAACATCTGACTGCTGCACTTATTCGACAGGAGTGTTCACGGGTAGCTCGGTCATGCTATATGTGTAGTTTATGTCCCACTTGAGACCGATTAGTACTCTTAGACGGCATGGGTATTGGTTCACCCATGATATAGCCATGTCATACTCCTTTCAGCCATTGGGGTGTATAGATGCTATGTCTTGGTCCACATTTTTGGCGGATATCAGAGATCCATTTGTCATATTGTCGTGTTCGGGGCTTAGCTCTCCATACAACTTTATTACTCATGCTCCGGGCATGGACTACCTCCCTCTGCCTGGTTTGAGGGGCGTGACCACCTATCACCCGCTAGCCGTGATGTCGTAGTTTGACTAGTTTCAGGACTTTCATCCTTTCGAGGGGGCGATAGGTCAGCATTTAGCTTCTCGATATCTTTTAGTAGAGGACCGATCCCGTGTGTATGCTTGTTGGGATCAGTGTGAGATAGCTGATTTTTCCATTAGTCATCCAGGTTGTTCTGCAGAGTATTCCGCATGGATGGAGACATAGATTTTATCGGTTGCGGTAGTATCCACAGTACCGGATAGTGAGTCAGATGAGGGAGAGCCCATGGAGGACATTGATTCTCATATCGAGGAGGATCCAGGTGCTGGGTTGCCAACATCTCTTTTAGATTCTCCCAGTACCAGTACTGTTGTGATTCAACATTCAGCACAGTACTTTGAGTAGAGTATTCATCTAATGACCTTTGAGAGAGATCAGGCTCGATCTATGATGTTGACTGCCCTTGATAGGAGAGACACATCTCTATTAGAGAGAGATGAGGCATTAGCTCACAGAGATATCGCTGTTGTTGAGTGGGATGAGGCCAGATCAGCCAGAGATGCAATGATAGTAGAGCGGGATAGTGTTATATCTGCCCGGGATGTAGCCATCACAGATAGTACTGCAGTGAGGTCCCTTACCACTGGTATGATCGCATAGATGAGCGCTTATATTGATGAGCATATGGTCACAATGCAGATGGCTGCAGATCTGTTGGGTCGTGTGGATATTCTCGTATAGGACACCACAACTTTGCCTCCTTCTTCTGAGAGGGATGCCATGTTGGGCTTGTTAGGTCGCATATACCCTGACTTGTAGATGAGCTTGTATTTTCCTACACAGACTAGCTTAACCATTTTGTCATGTACAGTTTACATTGTATATATCAAACAACATTATATATATGACAGGGAAATATATTTTTGGATCACTTCCCTTTTAGATATGCTTTTCTACTTGCTTGATATTTTACCTGCTGCTTCAGGGCTTGCGATCTTGATGTATTTCAAATTCCTCCTGGGTGGATGGACATTGAGTTGTCTCTGGATAGTTCAAAATGGATCATCGATATGTATGTATCCCTACCATCTTTGGTGTCTTGTGACTGGTTTATGTATGGAAATGTAGAGAGGAGTGTGACTTTCCTTTGTGAGATTGACTGCACCACAGATGGTCGCCAATACTTCTATTTAGGAGAAGCCTAGTTAATTCCATCTCTTATGGATTGGTGTTGCTCTTCAAGGTATGACCGCAGCTTAGATGGTCGCTTAATCTCCTATTTGGGAGGAGTTCAGGTAATTCCATCCCTTTGGTCTAAAGCCAATGAAATGTAGTGGATTGATGTTTGATCCCAGTACCAACTGACAAGGGTTTGTGTTTTGGTAGGGGGTGAGACCGCACCATGAATGGCTGCCTACGTACTCCTATTGAAGAGGAGATTAGGGCTGCGTAGTTCGAAACTGGTGTAAGAGGTTCAACGCTATATATGGTAGAAATGGTGTAGGAATGTTTTTGTTGTTTCTTTTAAGGAAAAGGGTGGAAATGTTTTTGTTGTTTTTGTTTTATTGCGACCGGGCCATATGAAATGGTTGCCTACATACTCCTATTGAAGAGGAGATTAGGTCGATGTAGTTCGTCCCTCAGGGCGAGATGAAAAGCGTGATCCCATGTACAGGTCAGATTGCGGGGAAGAGAAAGTTTAATCCTAGGTTGAGGATAAACTGCAAGTAGGAGAAGTTTGATCCCATGTATGGGTAGCCAAACTGCAAACGCAAGAGGTTCAATCCGTAGTGGGATGACCTAAGTCGTAGGAATGTAGAGGAGCCAGGCTGCTGGCTTGAAAAGTATGTTTCCCTGAGGGGCAAAGTGTGGAAGAGTTGTATGTGGTAAAGGGTTAAAGAACCGAGATGACTGGTGTTCTAATTATCCAACACCAGGATGTTTGCTTGATGGTCACTTCAGACATAGTACCATTTCACGGCGTCCGAATTGATGAGTTGTGGTCCATTTCTTGCAATCTGATAGCGCCTTCTATCAATATTTCCTTAACAACAAACGGGCCTTCGTAGTTAGGAGTGAATTTTCCCTTAGATTGATCTTGGTTGCCAATGATCTTCTTCAAAACCATTCATCTTCGGATGATAGATGACGGAGTTAAGATGTTTGATGTGGAATTCACTGCATAATTCCTCCATCATTTTGTTGTTGAGGTTCTTAGCATTGTCTAACACAATCACCTCTGGTTGTCTATATCGACAAACGACATTGTTTCTGATGAAAGCAATGATGACTTATTTAGTAACCCTGGGGAAGGAGGCTGCCTCTACCCACTTGGTGAAGTAGTCGATCAAGGTGAAGATAAATCGATGTCCATTACTAGCTTTAGGCTCAATGGGCCCGATGACGTCCATTCCCCACATTGAGAAGGGCCAAGGTGAACTCATATTGTGGAGTTCCCGTGGAGGGGCGTGTATAGCATTCCCATGAATCTGGCACTGATAGCATCTCCTAACGTGGTCATTTCAATCAGCTTTGAGAGATAGCCAATAATGTCCTATCTTGAGGACTTTCTTGACAAGGAGGGGGCCACTCATGTGGGGGCCACAAACTCCACCATGGATTTCATCCATAAGCCTTTGGGCTTGATCTTTGTCTAAACATCTGAGGAGACCTAGTCCCGCATCTCTTTTGTAGAGTGCATCTCCACTCAGGTAGAATTTCATAGCAAATCGATGGATCCACCTTTTCTCAGTCGGGCTCGCTTCCGCGGGTGTAAATCCATCTCGTAGATATTCCTTGATATGATGATACCAAGGATGTTGGATGGGAGGTAGCTCATCTGATACTTCTCCAATGTAATTCCTATATTTGGGGCCTTGTGTGAGAAATTGTGACTTTCGGCAAATTGTTCCTTGTCGATATCTGAATCAAGGAGACCAAAGTTGCTAACAGCGTCCGCAAAGTAATTCTTATTACGAGGAATGTGTAGAAAGGAGATTTCTTCGAACTCCACAACCAACTGTAAAACTTTAGATGGTAGAGGCGAGAAAATGTAGTTCCTTGGTTTAATAGATTCCGATGGATTATCGATTACCAACTACGAATCTCCAAAAGCGATTAACGCTTTGACGCCCATTGAATGGACAAGTTTTAGCCCCATGAGATAGCCTTCATACTCAGCTGTGTTGTTGGTGCCGACAAAGCGCAATTTTTGGCTGACGAATCGCTTCCCGTGCACTGATACTAGAACTGCTCCAGCTCCAAAACCTTCCATATTAACAGCTCCATCAAAATACATCTTCCATTAGTGCTGGCGTATTGTGATGATGGTGTTCTTTGGCTTGTCATTACTCCTCCATCGGGAAATATGTCTCAAGGGTTTGAAATCCTCGAAGGTGGGGCTACCAGTTGATCGCAATTTCTTGACCTTTGATGGACTTTTGAGTCACATCACGATGTCAAATTGTTGTAGGATCAAGCGCCATCGGACAACCGCAATTTAACATAGGTTTATTGAACACGTATTTGAGAGGATCCACGGGATGTGAGATGGGTTGTGTGACCATGGAGGTAATCTTTGTAACCTCATGGAAACCCATGCTAAAAGCACAACAAGTCTTCTCAATCGAGTGTACTTGTGTTCTTCTTTTGCTAAATCTTTTCTTTGAGGTAATAGATAGCTTGTTCTTGGCCTCTATCCTCCTTACGTCCCAAAGATGTAACCCATGGCTTTGCATCACTTATGGGCGATGTACATGAACAGGGGAACATCATCCCTGTGTGGTACCAACACGAGAGCTTTGACTAACTGTTTCTTGATTGTGAGGAAGGCATTTTGACACTCATCATTCCATTTTATGGAGGAGTTCTTCCTTAATAGCTTGAAGATTGGCTCACAGGTTGCTGTGAGTTGAGAGATAAACCTGCTAATGAAGTTGATTTTTCCCAAAAATCCCCGTATTTCCTTTTCTGTCTGAGGAATGGGCATTTTTGTGATGACCTGGATTTTGGCAGGATCCAGCTCAATCGCTTTGTGGCTTACTAGAAATCCTAGCAACTTGCCTGATTTAACGCCAAAGGCGCATTTATCTGGATTCAACTTCAAGTTGTACTTACGCAACCTGTTGAACAACTTTCTGAGATGGTCTAGATGGTCATCCTCCTTCCGGGACTTGACAATGATGTCATCCACATAGATCTCGATCTCTTTGTGCATTAAGTCATGGAAAAGAGCCATCATAGCTCGTTGATAGGTGGCTCCGGGATTGATGAGGCCGAATGACAACCTTCTATAGCAAAAAGTTCCCCAAGGCGTGATGAAAGTAGTTTTCTCATGATCTTCCTCAGCAACCATGATCTGATGATATCCCGCAAAGCAATCAACCAAGGAGTACATGTTGTATTGCGCAGTATTGTCAATAAGAATGTGGATAAATGGCACGGGAAAGCTATCTTTTAAGCAAGCTTTGTTCAAGTCCCGGTAATCCATGCAAACTCGCACCTTCCCTCCGGGTTTAGGCATGGGCACAATGTTGGATATCCACTCAGGATATGTGGACACCATGATGATGCCAGCTTGAAACTGTTTCACAATATCTTCTTTTACCTTTAAACTCCACTCAGGTTTCAATTGCCTGAGCTTTTGCTTGACTGGTTTAAATCCCTCTTTGATGGGAAGGCGACGAAGGACAATGTTAGTGGACAAACCCACCATGTCTTCATGAGACCATGCAAACACATCCTGGAATTGGGTTAGTAGCGTAACCATGTCATTCCTTTGGTTTGGGGTAAGGTATGAACCAATCTGGATTAACTTAGGGCTTTCTAAGGTTCCGAGATTGAAAGAAGTGGTTTGGTCAAGGTTGGGTTTAGGTTTGTCTTTGACCAATTCTTGAATTTCTGGAGGCACCTCAATGTCATCCTGTATTTCCATCAAGGCTGAATTCATCTCCACATCAAAGGTACAATCCTTATGGAGAAGAGGCACCGTATCAGCAAGTACAGACACATCTAAATTCAGGGTCCTGAAACAAAATATGCTTTCACTTAGTATATATGAAACGTTTTGAGTATACACAGTGTTAGCATGTACTGAAAAAATAAACTGCTAATACTGTACAGAAAAGTAAGCAGTTATTATATCTACATGGCAGAAAGAGTTTCTGCCCGTTTTACCCTTGTCGACCAATGCAAGGAGTGCTGCTCCAATTGGCAAGGGTAAAGTCCGGGTGGACCGCAGTGATGGAGGGGTATTCATCGTCCTCCCTATCCCAAATGATGGCCATTATATCTGGGTAATCATCGTCTGGGGTGTATCTGTTGGTATGTTCATCATGAACGATGATGCGTATACCTGACATCATTCAGATATTCTTCGTTCCTCCTCTTCTACTGCGGGATTTGGAACAAAAGACTTCTTTCTCCTTCACCGGTACCGGCTTGGGAAATAACATAGCCATTATATTGGCCGGCACCTTTACAGGAGATTGTGCGGACTCAGAGTTTGAAGGCGAAGATAAACGCCGCATGGTTGAAACTGAAGGAATCTGCTGATGCTTATGAAGATTCTTATGACTAGAACTTGCAGAATAGCCTAGTCTAGCTATTCCAGTTTGCTTGGTTAATCGAATTGGGTACTTGATACCCTGGAAATCTTTACCCAGCCCTTGTCCCGGTTTATGACCCAATGACATCATTTCTTGAGTAGCCGACATTATCTCGACAGAAATCTAGGGTTCGGGTAATGGCATTCCAATAGCATGGTATTGGGTATTGCTTACTTCCAAGGTATGAAAACTGATCGATTAAACATCTGCATTGGCATTGATGAATGGCATGTCCCCGTGTTGAGGACACTCTGGCTCAGCGTTGACAGTGACTAGGCTATTGTTGATAATGTATTTCAACTGTTGATGAAGACTGGAGGGGACTGCCCCAGCCATATGGATCCATGGTCGTCCCAAAAGCAGGTTGTATCCGGAATCTATCTTGAGTACATGGAAAGATACGCATAATGTGTGGGGACCAATTTTGATTGGCAGTTCAATTACTCTGACCGAATTTCGGTGGGCTTCATCAAAAGCTTTAATGACGGTATGGCTACTCCGGAGTCTGTTGAGATTGACATTTATCTTCACCAAGGTAGTGTATGGTGTCGACGTCGGGATTTTTGGATGTCCCTTTCCGTTACTTGTTCTTTGGTGTTCTCAGTTTAGGTGAGATTTGTTTGAAAAAACAAGTGAAAAAGGTCCGACATGTATGATGTCGACGATGGGACTGTTAAGAGTCGCCAGTTGGTTTTTTAAATGGTTGTACCAACACAACTGAGAAAAGGTTAGCACAATGACCTAGTGGTGTGACACTGATATACGGGTCGGTGAAACCGAGATTCGTTTTAGGGTCCGAGGACTTGATTATGCGGGGGGAAGGTGTTAGGCACCCCCCGACATCCGTGTTACCACGGTGACCGCCTCTTTTTAGGAAACTATTATCTGAGTGTGTGTGTGTGGGTCAATGTGCTATTATATGGAAGTTGTGCGAGGCCTCGTTCGAACCTATATACACAGGGTTTGAATTTATGTAAAAATTTAGTTTTTAGCAAGATATGGCAGTGATGTTTTATAAAAGAGGTTTTTCAAACCCCGATGCTCAATAAGAATTGAGACCTTTTACACTCCCATTTTTATTAAGTGATCGGCTTGATTGATTTTATTTGACGGATGCGAGGTATCCGTACGAAAATAATATATAAAAATAATGCCGACTTCCTCGTGGGTATGGAAACCATCTGAGAAAATTCAGACATCGCAGAATAATTTATAAAAGTCGCTTGCTATTTGAAAATGTCCATCACGGGAACCGAATCTAGATTCAATGGGATGAATCTGTGATCACATGATTCCTAGGCTCACAAGATACTGCAGTTTATATGAAAGCAGTAAGCAGGTATATATATATAAAAGCTGTAAATATATATATACAGACAGGATCACCAACCACGAAGCACCTCCATGGGGGATCAGAAATGTAAATAAAGCTGTTAATACGGTCAACTGCCACGAAGTAAATTCCAGGTAGGACGAACGTAAAGAAAGCTGTAAACGTGATCAACCACCACGAAGTAAACTCCAGGTGGGACATTATATATATATATATATGTATGTATATATATATATATATATAAAAGCAATAAACTCATAGGATGTAAAAATCGAGGTCATCGAACAAAGTCAGGCCACGGTTCATATATATATATATATATATATATATATAAACAAAGTCAGACCCACGATTATATATATATATATATATATATATATATATATATATATATATATATATATATATATAAGCGAGTAAACGCACTGCATCAAGTTCAGGCTCATCGAACTAAGTTCGACATTACAGTTAATATATATATATATATATATATATATATATATATATATATATATATATATATAAATGTAAATATATATTTATTAAAGCAAATAAACGCTCGCATCAAGTTCAGGCTCAATCGAGGCATAACTCGATAATTTTAGTCAATGTATATGTAAAATATATAATATATATATATATATATATATATATATATATATATATATATATATATATATATATATATATATACTGATCTGAAATGAAACCACAGGCATCAAGTTAAAGGGCAAAAGCAAGCAACACGACTCTCAGCGTGTAGAAGGGTGTGTGCACATATGAAGAGAAAGACTCTAAAGTGTGTGAGAAGGCTTACAACCGATCGCTAAAAAGGCTTCTATATCTTTAGAGTGGGTAAACACTTGGCTTTTTGTGGGTACAAAAGAGGCTATATATGAGCTCACAGGTGTTTAAAAGTGGGAAAATACACTGTATGGGCGAGTGCAAAGCGAATTGTGCAGGGTTTCCTCGTCTTTTTTTCTTGAAAAATCAGCACCCCAAGCCCTCTATGTATAGGCATATGAGCCGCAGGTGTACCAGAGGCAACCCGGGTTGGCCCGGGTTTGTCGGGTCGGGTCATCTGGAAGTACGTGCACTCAGGCAATGTAATGTCCACTCGGATTTTGAGAAGTGCAATCCGGCCATCCTTTTGAGGTATACAGGACCTACTTCGGACCGCCGTTGCCGAGAGTTGTACGATGGCATGGGATTAGAGTTTGTGCGAAGTCATTGAAGATGGGACGATGCCCTCCGGTCTTCAAGCTTCAACTTTCATCCGTTACCCCGCACAATAGTCACTCGGGATTGGTTAGCCTTGTGGGACATCGTTGCGTAGAGACGTGACGTGGCATCGTGTTGGACGAGATGACGATGGTGCCCCTCACCGGTGTTATTGCCGGATTGGGCCGATAAAGCAGACGTTGCTCAGACTTCGCTGAGATTGGACTGCTGCAATTGTTGAAGGTCCTTATTGTCATCTTTGAGGTGTGCCTGTCTTCCCGATGTTATTGCCGGGTTGGTGCAGTGTATCTCGTTGTGAGCGCCGAGATTGAAGCTGGCCGCATTTGAAATAAGCATTTCTGGGGTTATCGCCGAAATTGCATTCCTTGGGGTTATCACCAAGGTTGGTGGCTATTCCCATGGTTGGGGCTGAGACTGGATACCTCGGGGTTGTCTTCGAGATTAATCGGTCTTCTCCGGTGTGTGTTCCGATATTGTATCTGCAGGTCTCGGGGTTATCTCCGAGGTTGGATTTGGTTACTCCTAGACTACGATCCGGGGTTTGATGCTGAACTTCCGGTATGGATTTGGATTGTCTTTCAGGGTTCTCTCTTAAAAGACGAATCTGTCCTCCTGCAATGTTAGTAACAGTAGTACAAAAAATTTCAAGTGTCTACAGATGCCCATCTTTATCATACTCATGCATGGCGATGCATGGGTAGGATAAAGAACCCTAGACACTTGAAACTCAACAAGATGAACGTGGTACTATGGGTAGCAAAATGATGCAAATGTATGATGCATGTGTACGGGGTTGTAGCCCAACATGCTGGGGATGATTGTTGGCTCTCTGTTGCTTTAACTGGGGGTTGACAATGATGATCAGATTTGATGTGTAAGCCGAATCTGTTAGGATGTTGATGTTGGAGTTATCACCAAATTCCTGTGTACTTGATAACAACTTGATCCTGAAGATGTTCCTCTTATGTGTAAGAGATTTGTGGGGATAAAGCTTGATCTGTTTTGAGGATGTGTATAACATATTCCATCATCTATCCTCTTTGATAATGTTGACCTCTCCTGGTTAGTATCGCCAGAATATGTCACGATTCTGTTGGATTTACTGCCAACAGCAAATGCTGTTAGGGATGCCTGACCTTCGTTGACGTGTGAATCAACGGCTGAAACATCCTGTGGGATATATTGTCAAGGCTTCTTGACCTTCGCTGACGTGTGAACCAACAACTGAGATTCTGTAGATTGTCAAGGTTGCTTGACCTTCGCTGTCGTGTAGATCAACGGAACATTGCGTTGTGACCCAGGGATCATTTGGGAATATGAAGCGATTGGGTATGAGAACCTCAAATAGCTCTATAGCTTTGATAGGTTTAAACGCTATCGGCTGAAATGACGTCAAGGTTGCTTGACCTTCGTTGATATGTGTGTCAACGGCTGAGCATGCGTTGCTACTCCCGCTGGAGATATACGTTGTAACCCCCGTCGGGGATCTACTGGGGACTAATGAGTATGTACGCAACTATCGAACAGTCCTCAATGCTTCGATGGGTTTACTTGCCATCAGATGAAATAATGTCAAGCCTGCTTGACCTTCATTGATAGACATGTCAATGGATGAACGTGTTGTAACCCCCACCGGGGATCTACGTTGTAACCCCCGTCGGGGATCCATTTAAGGTAACGACCCGGAGTTGGCGGCATCGGACCTGTACGAGGTATTGTCGGATGTGGTTTGTGACAATTGAGATCATTGGCAAGGTATACCTCGTGTTCGGGGGACTACCAATGGGCGATGTACCGATTTAAAGTCTCATTCGAGAAAACCAGGATTGTATGCTATTTTGCTCAATCGCGTGGCATTTTTATTCTCGATTTGACCTTTTTAGTCAGTGAGAACTCCGTTTTAACTTGAACTGGACCGAGCCGGAGGGGTGGGACCCACATAGAGGAGCCGCAGGTGCACTGCCATTCTGGTAGTGAGTGAGCTTGCGGCAGCGTGGATGATAAATCCTATGACCTTACCTTCGCAAGTTCATTTCCAACTCACTTCGCTTAGAAAAAACCGCGAGTCTTCTTCAGATCTGCTGAGTTCGGGCTGTTTTCTGCAAATTCTATCACCGTACAAGTGTTCTACACTATCCTGGTAACGTATGCATGTTTTTTTCCGGTTTACATCTGGATTGGATTGTGAGTTATCGCATTGAAATGCATCTAAACACATAGTAGTGATTATGTATGCACAAATGACTTGATAAAAAATATTCAACATAGTAAATGTTAGTATTAAACCATGTTGAACATAATGATGTGAAAATTTTTTACTTTTGAGACAGTCAAATTGGCACCTTTTTCTGCCATTTTTTGTCCTATTTGAGGTCCAATGAGCAAAAGGTAGAAAGGAAAAATACTCCTAGCATTGAGGTTGGCCTTATGCATGATGATTTTAATTATTTTTAATGCATATATTATGTATATGACTTTGGGGCAGGTGTGCTACTGAATGGCCACCTAGACATGCCTATGTGCATGTGGATAGTCCTATTTTCAAAGGGGACTATGACAAAATTTTTCCAAATGTAGGCATTGGGTAGTCATGCATTTTAACTCTATTATATGTTATAGTAAATACATGCATACATATAGTCATAAATGCATTTAAAAAGCTCCAGGTAAGGAAATACCACACCCTTTCTAATGTGATTTGGAGACTTGTTGTCCAGATATTGATGGATCCGAATTAGTAGGCGGTTCTTATGGGACCGCTTCACGCGCACGGAGGAGGGCTTGTCGAATGCACTGACCTCGTCGGTTGGTGGAGTCTGTGATACGTCCTGTCCAGGTAGATGTTCCAGACGTTGAGGACGAGGAGGCGGATATTGAGGATCCCACTCCTGCTGCACATATCCCTCGCATGGAGCTTTCGAGCATTCAGGTGGTGAACCCAGAGTTGCTGGGTGATTTGGGCAGACATCCATCGATGTACTTGCACGCTAATGAGGTATGGCGTTAGACTTTATCTTCCTTCTTTCCTATTGATGAGGATTAAAGGGTTCTGATGTTGATCTGCGTTTCATGCAGGTTCCATGTTTTACACAGCCTCGGGGGAATTGGTTTAGCATCCACTCCGTGTACCAACGCTTCATCCTGACTATAGAGCAGTAGTGTATGGGTGGGGTTGGGGCATTTTTCTCCATCCTTCCCGTCATTGTCCACGGGTTACCTCGGGGCATTATCGAGCGATGGTTTCATCGAGACTCGATCCTCCACTACTATTTGGATTCATGAGGTGATGATGACGCCTATGGATTGACGATTTATCACAGGTATGGAGTTTGGAGGGGAGCCAATGCCTTGCATGGCGAATATTACCCCTATTGCCGTTAGATCCTTATTAGGAGTTCCGGCGGAGGCGCTCAAAGGTAGGACTGTCTGTTCAGGTCCTTTGAGCGTAGATGTTATGAGCGGCCTATTGAGTGAGCCCATGCCTGATGATGTCAGGATCAGGGATCGCGTTCTGCGGCGATTATTCCTGATGATCATTCGAGGCTGCTTCATAGCAGATAACTCTTCCACGATATCTTTTGCTTTGGTCAGCGCCATACGCGATGTGGACCGTATAGGAGAGTATGACTGGGGCTCTTACACCTTTGCCTATTTCCTCCGGGGCATGCGTCTGCGCGCTGCTGGGGGTTTGTGAGAGGCTTGGCTAGGATTTTACTCGTTTTTGCTGGTGAGTATTTCTCTTGTCTTTTCCCATTCATAGGATAAGAGTGTTTACTGATAGCAAATGTTTTTCCATTGTGTTGGCAGTTTTGGGCTTATGAGAGGCTCCCATGTTTGCATCCCATAAGTGTGTTAGGCTTAGATACCTATCCACGAGGACGACGATGGCACCATTCTATTTTGCCAGAGGTCCCTGTATTTGAGGGCTTCGCTCACTGCCGTATGCAGCTGGAGTTGCTGACGGATGACGCCATCACATGGATTCCCTACTCAGGGGAACATTTTGGCCATCGGTTTTGAGGATGGACACCCGACTAGAGTCGAGTATTTGATTTCCACCCGGAGAGTTCCTCTCTTCACAGATGGAGGCTAGGAGCTCTATTTAGGAGAGCGTGCTATTAGGAGCACCACATGGGAGATCTGTATACCGATCTTGCCTCCTGTCAGGCGTCATTGGCCCGTATCACAGACACCCGCCATTGATATTGCATTGTTGGGAGTTGACGGTTTTGATTTATCCGAGGGTCCATGTACTCAGGAGATATTCCAACGTTGGTGGATCCCTCATACTATTGGGGCCCAGTCCCATGCCACACAGTTTATGGGGGACATGGTTCCAGGATCTTTGATGATGATGGATTGGGTAGCTTGTGTCCGAGCTCCGACTCATATGACCCAGATTGATAGCTTGACCTAGCAGTTGGATCAGGCACACATATTTATTCGGCATTTGGGCAGAGATCTAGCAGAGGAGGAGTCATTTGTTCCTTCAAGCTCAGGTGCTGGCCCCTCAGACGACCCATTTGGTTTTGCCGGCGCAAATCCTCCTCTTTATAGGCCCGACACATCCCTGTTGATAGAGATCCGTTGACTCGGGAGGAGTTACATCGGTGGGAGAGATTGAGGACGTGGACATCGAGACCTGGTCTTCTTCGATGTATATTCTCGTTATATCTTTTGATAGGCCTCTGTTAGATATTGGGTGGCTGTTCCCCATTCTCGCTATATCTTTTCATTCCCTATATCATATTGCCATCCATTATCTGTTATGCATGTATCATGTTATGCATATGTATGTATGTCCAGAGATATTTGGCATTGACCCCTGGATGGTCATATGACACGGCCCGTACAGATGTCTTCTTCGACAGTTAGCCGTATAGATCATACCCCACCGTTAGTGGTGGCATTAGGTATGCGATCGTGGTACGATAGCATGTCACCGCTTGAACGGTGTATTCAGATCCATTAACTGCTAAAGATACCATGACCCTTTTGGCATTTCAGGTTCCTGCAGGATTCGTGGACGAGATGATAGAGCATTGGCTACTAGATAGGCAGGTATTCCGATTTGGCACCCATGAGTTGACTCCTACCCTAGAGGAGTATGCACGATTGACGATGCTGCCCTTAGACAGACCTTGCGTGCACATGGCTTTGGGAGACATGAGCAGACGGTTCATGACTCTCACAGGATTGCGGTGTAGAGTAGTGCAGGATGAGCTGACATCTGGCCATGTGATATCTCAGCGTTTCCTGTATGACAGATTTGGCGCGGAGGACAGCTACTCACGACATTCCGGGGATTTCACCGTGTCGGAGGATCATTGGCATTTGGCCAGAGTTGATGTACTGATGCTATGTGTCTTGTCATCATACACGTGTATGTCGTCAGTATATGGATGAGATAGATATAGGAGTTATCATGGCCGTGAGAGCTCTCGGGGAGGGTCGTACCATTGTACCTATGATCGTGTGGCGAGACCTGCGATCGACATCCCTTCTTGATACTTACCCGTCAGAGTGTTCATGGGAGTTCGATCAAATTTGTATGTGTGGCTTATGTCACACTTGCGACCGGTTGGTACCCTTAGACGGCATGGGTATTGCTTCCCCCATGATGTGGCTATGTCATACTCCTTTCAGCTATCGGAGTGTACAGATGCTCAGTCCGGGTCCGCATTTTTGGCAGATATTAGAGATCCATTTAGCATATTGTCGTGCTCGGGATTTGCTCACCATACAAACTTCATTACTCATGCTCGAGCATGGATTTCCTCCTCCGGTCGGCTTGAGGGGAGTGACTACTTATCACCCATTGGCGCGTGATGTCATGATTCGACCGGTTCGAGGATTTTCATCCTTTCGAGGGGGCGACAGTCAAGATTCGACTTCTCGATACCTCTCGAGAGAGGACCGATCTCGTGTATACGCTTCTTTGGGATCGGCGTGAGCTAGGCTTAGCTTTTACGCGATCATCCGGTTATTCCGCAGAGTACTCGCATTAATGGAGATGGAGGTTTTATCGGCTCTGTTGATATTTGCGATGTGAGAGCGCGAGTTATACGATGTAGAGCCTATGGAGGACATTGATGCCTACATCGAGGAGGAGCCATTTCTTTGGGTTGCCAACATTTCTTACGGATTCTCCTAGTACCAAAGATTACTTTTGTGATTCAAAGACTTTTCGACATAAAGATTTAGAGCAGAGTCTTCATCTGATGACCTTTGAGAGAGATCAGATTCGATCTATGATGTCGACTGCTCTTGATGTGAGGGACGCCGCCCTATCAGAGAGAGACGAGGCATTGGCTCGTAGAGATGCCGCCGTCGCTGAGCGTGATGAGGCCAGGTCATCCATAGACGCAACGGTAGTTGAGCGGGATATCGCCATATCTGCCCGGGATGTGGCTGTCACAGATAGTATTGCAGTGAGGTCCCTTACCACTAGTATGATCGCAAAGATGAGCGCTTATATTGATGAGCATATGGTCATCATGTAGATGGCTACAGATCTGTTGGGTCGTGTGGATATTCTCGTATAGGAGACCACAGCTGCACCTCCGTCATCTGAGAGGGACGCCATGTTGGTCTTGCTAGCTCGCATGTACCCTAACTCGTAGATGAGCTTGCATTTACACATATTAGCTTAGCCATTTTATCCTGTACAGCTTACATTGTATATATCAAACAACATTATATATGACAGGGAAATATATTTTTTGGATCACTTCCCTTTTAGATATGCCTTGCTATTTGCTTGATATTTTGCCTGCTGCTTCAGGGCTTGTGATCTTGATGCATTCTGAATTCTTCCTGGGTTGATGGACATTGAGTTGTCTCTGGATAGTTCAGAATGGATCATTGATCTATGTGATTCCCTACCATCTTTTGTGTCTTGGGACTTGTCTCTATATGAAAATGTGGAGAGGAGTGTGGCTTTCCTTTCTGAGATTGACCGCACCACAGATGGTCGTCAGTACTTCTATTTAGGAGAAGCCTAGTTAATTCCACCTCTTATGGGTTGGTGTTGCTCTTCAAGGCATGACCGTAGCTTAGATGGTCGCCGAATCTCCTATTTGGGAGGAGTTCAGGTAATTCCATCCCTTTGGTCTGAAGCCGAATGAAATGTAGTGGATTGAACGAGAATCCCAGTACCAGTTGACAATGGTTTGTGTTTTGGTAGGGGGTGAGACCGCACCATGAATGGCTGCCTACGTACTCCTATTGACGAGGAGATCAGGTCTGCGTAGTTCGAACCTGGTGTAAGAGGTTCAACGCTGTGCATGGCAGAAATGGTGTAGGAATGTTTTTGGTTGTTTTTATTTTTGTAAGGGTAGAAATGTTTTTGTTGTTTTTGTTTTATTGCGACCGGGCCATATGAAATGGTTGCCTACGTATTCCTATTGAAGAGGAGATCAGGTCGACGTAGTTCACCCCTCAGGGCGAGAAGAAAAGCGTAATCCTATATGCAGGTCAGATTGTGGGGAAGAGAAAGTTTAATCCTAGGTTGAGGATAAACTGCAGGTGAAAAGTTTGATCCCAGAAATGGGTAGCCAAACTATAAACGCAAGAGGTTCAATCCACGGTGGGATGACCTAAGTTGTATGAGCGCAAAGGAGAAAGCCAGGCTGCTGGCTTGAAGAGTATGTTTCCCTAAGGGGCAAAGTGTAGAAAAGTTGTAGGTGGTAAAAGGTTTAAGAATCGGAATGACTGGTGACCTGATGATTACGCACCAGGGTGTTTGCTGGTTACTTTAGACATAATACCGTTTCACGGTGTCTGAGTTGATGAGTTGTGGAAATTCATCGCCGTCCATCTCTTGCAATCTGAGAGCGCCTCCTGTCAATACTTCCTTGACAATAAACGGGCCTTCCCAGTTAGGAGCGAATTTTCCTTTAGCCTGATCTTGGTTGTCAAGAATCTTCTTCAAGACCAAGTCATGTGGTTTAAACTACCGTAGCCGGACTTTTTTGTTGTAGGATCTGGCGATCTTTTGCTGATATAACTGACCATGGAAGATAGCCGCGGTTCGCCTTTCGTCTATTAAAGACAATTGGTGATACCTGTCTTGTACCCATTGGTCTTCATCCGGTGGCGTCTATCAACACTCGAGAGATTCCATCTCAACTTCTATAGAACCTTGCTTCCATCCCATAGGTTAAAGTGTAGGGGTTGCCCGGTTGAAATGCGCATGGAGGTTACGTAGGCTAATGAGTCGGAGGCAATAGGTCAGGCCAATCTTTGTGGTTGGTGGACATCTTCTGCATAATCTTCTTGATATTTTTGTTAGCCGCTTCAACAGCACCGTTCATCTTCGGACGATAGATGACAAAATTAAGATGTTTGATGTGGAATTTACTGCATAATTCCTCCATCATTTTGTTGTTGAGGTTCTTGGCATTGTCTGACACAATCACCTCTGGTTGCCCATATCGATAAACGACATTGTTTCTGATGAAAACAATGATAACTTCTTTAGTGACCCTGGGGAATGAGGCTGCTTCTACCCACTTGGTGAAGTAGTCGATCATGGTGAAGATAAATCGGTGACCATTACTGGCTTTAGGCTCGATGGGCCCGATAACGCCCATTCCCTACATTGAGAAGGGCCATGGCGAACTCACATTGTGGAGTTCCCGTGGAGGGGCGTGTATAGCATTTCCATGAATCTGGCACTGATAAAATCTTTTGACGTGGTCGTGGCAATCAGCTTTGAGAGATAACCAATAATATCCCGTCCTGAGAACTTTCTTGATAAGGAGGGGGCCACTCATGTGGGGGCCACAGACTCCACCATGGATTTCATCCATAAGCCTTTGGGCTTGATCTTTGTCTAGACACCTGAGGAGACCTAGTCCTGCATCTCTTTTGTAGAGTGCATCTCCACTCAGGTAGAACTTCATAGCAAGTCGATGGATCCACCTTTTCTTAGTCGGGCTCACCTCAGCGGGTGTAGATCCATCTCACAGATATTCCTTGATATGCTGATACCAAGGAGGTTGGATGGGAGGTAGCTCATCCGATACTTCTCCAACGTAATTCCCATAGGCTGGGGCCTTATTCAGGGGAATTGTGATGCTTGGTAAGTGTTCCTTGTCTGATATGCGAATCAAGGAGGCCAAAGTTGCTAATGCATCCGCGAAATCATTCCTATTACGAGGAACATGTACAAAGGAGATTTCTTCGAACTCCAAAGCCATCTTCAAAACCTGCCGATGGTAAGGCAGCAAATGTAGTTCCTTGGTTTGATAGATTCTGGTGGATTGCCTGATTACCAACTCCGAATCTCCAAAGACAGTTAATCGCCTGATGCCCATTGAACGGGCAAGTTTTAGCCCCACGAGACAGCCTTCATACTCAGCCGTATTGTTAGTGCTAACAAACTGTAATTTGACGGCGACGGGATACTGCTCCACCGTACCAGATACTAGAACTGCTCCAGCTCTAGAGCCTTCCATATTAACAGCTCCATCAAAATACATTTTCCATGATTGGCGTATATCATACTGATGGTGTTGCTGTATTGTCATTACTCCTTCATCGGGGAAATATGTTTCCAAGGGTTTGAAATCCCCTGAAGGTGCGGCGGCCAGTTGATCCGCGATTCCTTGACCTTTGATGGACTTTTGAGTCATATATACGATGTCAAATTGTTGTAGGATCAACTGCCATCTGGACAGCTGGCAATTTAACATGGGTTTATTGAAAACGTATTTGAGAGGATCCACGCGGGATATGAGATGGATCGTGTGACCATGGAGGTAATGTTGTAATCTCATGGAGGCCCATGCCAAAGCACAACACGTCTTTTCGATCAGAGTGTACTTGTGTTCACTACTTCTGAACCTTTTGTTGAGGTAATAGATAGCTCGTTCTTGGCCTCTATCGTCCTTCTGTCCCAGCATGCAGCCCATGGCATTGTCACTTACAGATAGGTACATAAACAGGGGAACATCATCCCTGGGTGGTACCAAAACGGGAGCTTTGACTAACTGTTTCTTGATTGTAAGGAAGGCATTCTGGCACTCATCATTCCATTTCATGGAGGAGTTCTTCCTTCATAGCTTGAAGATTGGCTCACGTGAGTTCTTTGTGAGTTGGGAGATAAAACTCTGGCCGATGAAGTTGATTCTTCCCAAAAATCCCCGTATTTCCTTCTCTGTCTGAGGAATGGGCATTTCAGTGATGGCTTGAATTTTAGCAGGATCCAGCTCTATCCCTTTGTGGCTGACTAGAAATCCTAGCAACTTGCCTGATTTAACGCCAAAGGCGCATTTAGCTGGATTCAACTTCAAGTTGTACTTACACAATCTGTTGAACAACTTTCTGAGATGGTCTATATGGTCATCCTCCTTCCGGGACTTGACAATGATGTCATCCATGTATATCTCAATCTCTTTATGCATTAAGTCATGGAAAAGAGCTATCATAGCTCGTTGATAGGTAGCTCCGGCATTGATGAGGCCGAATGACAACCGTCTATAGCAAAAAGTTCCCCAAGGAGTGATGAAAGCAGTCTTCTCATGATGTTCCTCGGCAACCATGATCTGATGGTACCCCGCAAAGCAATCAGCAAAGGAGTACATGTCGTATTGCGCAGTATTTTCAACGAGAATGTGGATAAATGGCACGGGAAAGCTGTCTTTTAAGCAAGCTGTATTCAAGTCCCGGTAATCCATGCAAACTTGCACCTTCCCTCCAAGTTTAGGTACAGGCACGATGTTGGATATCCACTCAGGATATGTAGATACCATGATGATGCCAGCTTGAAATTGTTTCACAATTTCTTCTTTCACCTTTAAACTCCACTCAGGTTTCAATCGCCTGAGTTTCTGCTTGACTGGCTTAAATCCCTCTTTATTGGGAAGGCGATGAAGGACAATGTCAGTTGACAAACCCACCATGTCTTCATGAGACCACGCAAACACATCCTGGAATTGGGTTAATAGCGTAACCATGTCATTCCGTTGGTTTGGGGTAAGTCTCGAACCAACTGGATTAACTTAGGGCTTTCTAAGGTTCCGAGATTGAAAGAAGTGGTTTGATCAAGGTTGGGTTTGGGTTTGTCTTTGAACCATTCTTGAATTTCTGGAGGCACCTCAATGTCATCCTGTATATCCATCAAAATTTGAATTCATCTCTACATCAAAGGTACAATCCTTGTGTAGGAGAGGCATCGTGATCCGCAAATCTGAGCACATCTAAATTCAGAGTCTTGAAACAAAATATGCTTTCACTTAGTATATATGAAATGTGTTGATCATACATAGTGTTAGCATATACTGGCAAAATAAACTGCTAATACTGTACAGAAAAGTAAGCAGTTATTATATCTACAGGGCATAAAAAGTTCTGCCCGTTTTACCCTCGACGACCAATGCAAGGAATGTTGTCCCAATTGGCAAGGGCAAAGTCCGGATGGACCGTAGTGATGGAGGGATTGTCATCATCCTCCCTGACCCGAATGACAGCCATTACGTTTGGGCAATCATCGTCTGGGGTGTATTTGTTGGTATGTTCATCATGAACGATGATGCGTATACCGGACATCATCCGTATGACATCTTGCTTGATTCTTCGTTCCTCTTCTTCCACTGCGGGATTTGGAACAAAGATTTCTTTCTCCTTCACTGGTACCAGCTTGGGAAATAGCATAGCCATTACATTGGCTGGCACCTTTACGGGAGGTTGTGCGGACTCGGAGTTTGAAGGCGAAGCTAAACGCCGCATAGTTGAAGCTGAAGGAATCTGCTGATGCTTATGAGGGTTTCTGTGATTAGAGCTGGCAGAATAGCCTAGTCCAGCTGTTCCAACCTTCTTGGTTAAGCAAATAGGGTACTTGATACCCTGGCAATCTTTACCCAACCCTTGTCCCGGCTTATGACCTAACGACATCATTTCTTGAGTAGCCGACATTACCTCGGCAGAAATTTTGGGTTCGGGCAATGGTGCTCCAATAGCATGGTATTGGGTGTTGCTTATTTCCAAAGCATGAAAATTAACTAGTTCAACGTCTGCATTGGCATTGATGAACGACACGTCCCCGTGTTGAGGAATCTCTGGTTCAGCGTTGACCATGACCAGGCTATTATTGATGATGTATTTCAACTGTTGGTGAAGAGTGGAGGGGACTGCCCCAGCCATATGAATCCATGGTCGTCCCAATATCAGGTTGTATCCCGAATCTATCTTGAGCACATGGAAGGATACGCAGAATATATGAGGGCCAATTTTGATTGGCAGTTCAATTACTCCGACCGAGTTACGGCGGGCTCCATCAAAAGCTTTGATGATAGTATGGCTACTCCGAATTCTGTTGAGATTGATATTCATCTTCACCAAGGTAGCGTATGGGCAGATATTCAGAGAGGAACCTCCATCTATTAAGACTCCAGCCACCATATATTCGGAGGACAAGACCGTAATGTGCAACGGTTTGCAATGATGGGTCCCTTTTCAAGTATGTCATCATCAAGTGAAGGATATCACATTGTTGTTGAAAATGTGATCAACCATGTGTTGAAACTTTTCCGTATCCACTGATATCGGGAGATAGGCTTCTTCCAAAACCTTTAACAAGACCTTCCGATGATTCTCGGAAGTTAGGACCAAGTCCAAGATTGATATTTGTTGTGGAGCTTCTTTCAAGCTTAAAACCACCGTAGCTTTATTATGACCCACAGCGCGGAGGAATTTTTCAATCTTCTCCATGAGTATTTTC
This sequence comes from Panax ginseng, assembly GCA_020205605.1. Classification (NCBI taxonomy): domain Eukaryota; kingdom Viridiplantae; phylum Streptophyta; class Magnoliopsida; order Apiales; family Araliaceae; genus Panax; species Panax ginseng. Next base: position 81,842,893 of record CM035142.1, on the reverse strand, counting down.
CCCTTTAGTTTGGTGGTGGGCTTCATCACCCGATGGGGGAGATACAATGGATTTTCTTTCGACACTGCAGCAGTTGTATGTGAGGTGGATCCTTCACCTTCTCCATAATTCCATGGAACCTTGTGCAAGTTAACAATAGGATATTGTGCTCTACATGGCAAATTGATTGGCTCGGGAGCGACCACTTTCAAAGGATTGTTGCCTCTCTTGAGTTGAATTGTCGGTGTTGTGAGTAAGGTATTAATCCCCTCAGCTTCAGTGGATATGACTGCTACCACACTTTTCCACTTAGTAGGGCCTGCATTCTCACTTGCACGTAACACAGTGTCGTTATCTTCCAAGCGCAGTACACCATTGTCGATTAGATTTTGAATAAGGTGGCGGAGTGCCCAACATTCTTCTGTGCTGTGACCACGAGACTAGGAGTGATATTGACATACTCCATCAGAGTTGTACCATCCTGAACGGGGGTTGATTGGAGGTAGAAGGGAACTGATCCTTCCTTCATTGATTAACATATGAAGAATTTCCTCCATGGGTTGGCCCAAATAGGTGAATTCCCTTTTGTTGACGAAATCTCGATGGGCTTTGGCATTTGCTCTCTTCGTCACTTTGTCTTCCAGCATTTCATTTTCTGAAAGTGACGAGGGAATATTCATGACAATAGGTAGGAGACTGGCATGCTCCTGGATGATTAACTGCCGAGTTACTTGATGGTGATAAGTCACCAGTTTCGCCAATTGCTCAATTTGTTTGCCGAAAGTTTTGATCTTTCGTTCCATTGTGAATTTGAACTTGGCATAATCCCATTTGTCATCACTGTCTTTGGGGGCCTGGGAAGATTCACAGCTGAAGTTGGAACTCTGTCCATTGCTCCAATTGATCATGTTGACCTCTTCTTCTTTGTGTTGAGGAAGAGGGTTGTCTGGAACATGAGGCTGATCGGGTTTGGTGACTAAGATCTCCCCGTTGTCTATCAGGTCCTGTATCTTGTGTTTCAAGGCCCAACAATCCTAAGTATCATGTCCAGGTGCTCTAGCATGATAAGGACATTTCCTAGTAGTATTGAAACCCCGTCCATTAGGGCTGGCTGGTGGAAGAAGATGCGTAATTTTCTTCTGTGTTGTCAGAAGATTGAGAATGTTCTCGAGGATATCCCCTAAGGGTGTAAACACTCGAGGGCGTCGGACTTCTCCACATTTTGGTATTGGAGGGTTTGTAGACTGTGCTGGAAAGGGAATGTAGTTTCTCCTTTGAATGTGCATGTTTTGATTGCTTTTTGCCCCTGTAGTATCAGGGAAACATCTTCTTCTTTCTTTTTATGGACCCTTCGGGGGTTATTCCCATAATTTCCAGATTGGATGTGATCAGCAACAGCTTTGAGTGCAGCTAGGTCTTGAATCTTTCCTGACTTCAACCCCATCTCAGCCATCTCCCCATGCTTGACTATTTCAGAAAATGGTTTGCCGATGCCGGTTAAAACTCTCTCATAGAAGGGAGCTTCTTGTATATCTATGAAAGTCATGACCATTTCTGATTCCGTCATGGCAGGACTAACTTGGGTAGCCATGCGTCTCCACCTTTGGGCATACTCTCTGAAATACTCGTTAGACTATTTCTTGATCTTGGTAATTTGATACCGATCAGGAGCCGTCTGAGTTTGAAAATTGTATTGAGTGAGGAAGGCATGTGCTAGCTCTTCCCAGCTGTGGGTTTTGGAGTTGTCTAATCTTGTGTACCACGAACGGGCTTCTCCAATTAGACTCTTTTGGAACAATTGCATTCTGAGTTTTTCATCCTCTGCATAAGATCCAAGTTCTCCAATAAATATTTTTAAATGTGTATAAGGATCTCCTAACCCGTCATATTTTTCAAAGTCAGGAGTTTTAAATTTTTTTGGGTAATGAACACCAGGAAAAATACACAGATCAACATATGAAACACTCCCGTGTGTTCCAATTCCTTTGATAGCGCGAAGGGTCTCTTCCATTTGGAGGACTTTCTTTTTGATGTCACCAGTGTCTGGATCTCCAGTGGGATGGGTAGCATCATGAATTTTGTTGGTTGTATCCAACTGTAGTTCAGGTATGGTAATGACCGGGATTCCTCCTTGTGTGGAGGATTCAGTATGTACGGGTATTTTCTGACCCTGTGTAGACTGGTGTAATTCTTTTAATAGAAACGACCAAATCATGGATCCGCTTGCTTAATCCGTCGAATTCTTTGCGAGAAACTGGATTAAGTTCAGTCTGGTCGGATGACGACATGATTGACTATGGGCCTGTTGCCTTTTTGGACTTTGACCGGGTGATAGGTCCGATTGATTCCCTGCGAAAGACTTGCATAGTTTAGTCTTTAGGGGAGGTGTATAATAACATGTCATGTGATGTGTTCATTTTAGGAATTTTATCCTGCAAAACGGGTGTCAGCTGTTTGTAACATGTATGTGGACACATTGCTTCATATTTCTCATTACATGGAGATATATATGGAATAAAATTACAAGTAATTGTGTTTACAAGTAATTGAAATGAGAGCATGAAGAGACTTTCCTCCGTTTTGGGTTTATCAGAGGCTGACCTATCTTAGGTTACTCTCGCGGTTTTTTGGCATGAAGGTTCCCAAATCATCGCAATCTACTTGACGGGAAGTTAATCCGGTCTTTCAACTAGAGCAAATTTGGGTGGTGCCTTTCCTGAGCCTCTGAGAATTAGTCTTCTCACGAGTCCTGTAATCAAACACCGACGGGATAGCCTCCTGGTGGAGGGACCACACTACATACATTCACAAACATCGCGTCTCACCGTATGAAATGATGACATGTGCAAAGCACTAATATCATAAGCATTTTATAGTGCGAAGCACTAACATCACACGCAGATATGATGCGAAACACTAAGTGCAATCAAGACATGCATTCATACACATTCATCCAATGTAAATGCAACATCCACACACAAGTAGATAACATTTTTGAAAAGATTGTAGTAGCGGCTTAAGTCCTCTTACTGGAGTCCCCAGCAGAGTCGCCACCTGTCGACGTCGGGATTTTTGGATGTCCCTTTCTATTACTTGTTCTTTGGTGTTCTCAGTTTAGGTGAGATTTGTTTGAAAAAACAAGTGAAAAAGGTCCGACATGTATGATGTCGACGATGGGACTGTTAAGAGTCGCCAGTTGGTTTTTTAAATGGTTGTACCAACACAACCAAGAAAAGGTTAGCACATTGACCCAGTGGTGTGACACTGATATACGGGTCGGTGAAACCGAGATTCGTTTTAGGGTCCGAGGACTTGATTATGTGGGGGGAAGGTGTTAGGCACCCCCCGACATCTGTGTAACCACGGTGACCGCCTATTTTCAGGAAACTATTATCTGAGTGTGTGTGTGTGTGGGTCAATGTGCTATTATATGGAAGTTGTGCGAGGCCTCGTTCGAACCTATATACACAGGGTTTGAATTTATGTAAAAATTCAGTTTTTAGCAAGATATGATAGTGATGTTTTATAAAAGAGGTTTTTCAAACCCTTATGCTCAATAGGAATTGAGTCTTTTACACACCCATTTTTATTAAGTGATCGGCTTGATTGATTTTATTTGACGGATGCGAGGCATCCGTACGAAAATAATATATAAAAATAATGCCGACTTCCTCGTGGGTATGGAAACCATCTGAGGAAATTCAGACATCGCAAAATAATTTACAAGTCGCTACAATTTGAAAATGTCCATCACGGAACCGAATCTAGATTCAATGGGATGAATCTGTGATCACATGATTCCTAGGCTCACAAGATACTGCAGTTTATATGAAAGCAGTAAGCATGTATATATATATAAAAGCTATAAATATATATATACAGACATGATCACCAACCACGAAGCACCTCCATGGGGGATCGTGAAATGTAAATAAAGTCATTATCATATATCAATCGCCACGAAGTAAACTCCAGGTGCAGATTAAACGTAAAGAAAGTCAGAACGCGATCAACTTCCACTTAAGTAAACTCCTGTGTGGGACAATATATATATATATATATATATATATATATATATATATATATATATATATATATATATATATATATATAGTAGCAAACGCACTGGACTAAAGTTTAGGCTCATCGAACAAAGTCCGACCACCACAGTTCATATATATATATAAAGCGAGTAACGCACTGCATCAAGTTCAGGCTCACCAACAAAGTTCTACACACAGCTTATATATATATAAATGTAAATATATATATATATATATATATATATATATATATATATATATATATATATATATATATATATTAAAACAAATAAACGCCTGCATCAAGTTCAGGCTCAATCGAGGCATAACTCGATAATGTTAGTCAATGTATATGTGAATATATATATATATATATATATATATATATATATATATATATATATATATATATACTGATCGAAATGAAACCACGGACCCAAGTCCAGGGCAAAAGCAAGCAACACGACTCTCAACGTGTAGAAGGATGTGTGCACATATGAAGAGAAAGACTCTAAAGTGTGTGAGAAGGCTTACGGTACCGATCGCTAAAAAAGGCTTCTATATCTTTAGAGTGGGTAAACACTTGGCTTTATGGGTACAAAAGAGGCTATATATGAGCTCTGTGTGTTTAAAAGTGGGAAAATACATCAGATGCTGCATGAAAGTGCAGAGCTTAATTGTGTGAGGTTTCTGTCTTTTTCTTAAAAAATCAGCACCCCAAGCCCTCTATTTATAGGCATATGAGCCGCAGGTGTACCAGAGGCAACCCGGGTTGGCCCGGGTTTGTCAGGTCGGGTCATCTCAAAGTACGTGCACTCAGGCAATATAATGTCCACTCGGATTTTGGGAAGTGCAATCTGGGCATCCGTTTGAGGTATACAGGACCTATTTCAGACCGTCGTTGTCGAGAGTTATACGATGGCATGGGATTAGAGTTTGTGCGAAGTCATTGAAGATGGGACGATGCCCTCCGGTCTTCAAGCTTCAACTTTCATCCGTTACCCCGCACAATAGTCACTCGGGATTGGTTAGCCTTGTGCGACATCATTGCGTAGAGACGTGATGTGGCATCGTGTTGGATGAGATGACGATGTTGCCCCTCACCGGTGTTATTGCCGGATTGGGCCGATAAAGAAGACGTTGCTCAGACTTCGCTAAGATTGGACTGCTGCAATTGTTGAAGGTCTTCATTGTCATCTTTGAGGTGTGCTTGTATTTCCGATGTTATTGCCGGGTTGGTGCAGTGTATCTCATTGTGAGCGCCAAGATTGAAGCTGGTCGCATTTGCAACAAGCATTTCTGGGGTTATCGCCGAAATTGCATTCCTTGGGGTTATCACCAAGGTTGGTGGCTATTCCCATGGTTGGGGCTGAGACTGGATACCTCGGGGTTGTCTCCGAGATTAATCGGTCTTCTCCGGTGTGTGTTCCGATATTGTATCTGCAGGTCTCGGGGTTATCTCCGAGGTTGGATTTGGTTACTCCAAGACTGCGATTCGGGGTTTGATGCTGAACTTCCTAGAGTATCCAGATGGATTTGGATTGTCTTTTCGTGGTTCTATCTTAAAGACTTAATCATCCTCCCCGCAATGTTAGTAACAGTAGTACAAAAAATTTCGAGTGTCTACATATGGACATATATATAGAGATGGGCCTCCATCTATCAAGACTCCAGCTAACATGTATCCGGAGGACAAGACCGCAATGTGCAACGGCTTGCAATGACCGGTCCCTTCGGGCGGTATGTCATCATCAGTAAAGGATATCACATTGTTGTTGAAAATGTGATCAACTAGATGTTGAAATTTTTCCGTATCAACTGTTGTTGGTAGATAAGCTTCTTCTAAAGCCTTTAGCAAGATCTTCCGGTGATCATCGAAAGTTAGGACCAAGTCCAAAATTGATATTTGTTGTGGAGCTTCTTTTAAGCTTAAAACCACCTTGGCTTCGTTATGACCCATAGTGTGGAGAAATTTTTCAATATTCTTCATGGGTATTTTCCCCTTTGATTTGATGATAGACTTCATCACCCGTTGGGGAAGATACAATGGATTTTCCTCGACCTTAATCAGAAAGTAGCCTTGTATGTGAGCTGGATCCTTCACCTTCTCCATAATTCCACAGAACTTTGCGCAAGCTAATAATAGGATATTGTACTCTGCACGGCAAGTTGATTGGCTCGGGAGCGGCCACTTTCAAAGGATTGTTGCTTCCCTTGAGTTGAATTGTTGGAATTGTGAGTAACTTGTTAGCCCCATCAGTTTCAGTGGATATGACTGCTACCACACTCTTCCACTTAGTAGGACCTGTATTCTCACTTGCACGTAACAAAGTATCATCGTCCGCTAGGTGCAGAACACCACTGTCAATTAGATTTTGGATAAGGTGGCGGAGTGCCCAGCATTCTTCTGTGCTGTGATCGCGAGAATGGGAGAGATATTGACATACTCCATCAGAGTTATACCGTCCTGAACGAGGGTTGATTGGAGGTAGAAGGGAACTGATCCTTCCTTCATTGATCAACATTTGAAGGATTTCCTCCATAGGTTGGCCTAAATAGGTGAATTCCCTTTTGTTGGCAAAATCTCGACGGGTTTTGGCATTTGCTCTCTTTGTCACTTTGTCTTCCAGCATTTCATTTTCTGAAAGTGATGAGGGAATATTCATGACAAGAGGTAGGAGACTGGCGTGCTCCTGGCTGATTAATTGACGAGTCACTTGATGCTGATAAGTCACCAATTCTGCCATTTGTTCAATTTGCTTGCATAGAGCTTTCATTTTTCGTTCCATTGTGAAATAGAACTTGGCATAATCCCATTTATCAACACCGTCTTTGAGGGTCTGGGAGGATTCACAGTTGAAATTGGAATTTTGTCCGTTGCTCCAATTTATCATGTTGACCTCTTCTTCTTTGTGTTGAGGAAGAGGGTTGTCTTGAACGTGAGTTTGATCTGGTTGGTGACCACGATCTCACCGTTGTCTATCAGGTCTTGGATCTTGTGTTTCAAGGCCCAACAATCCTGAGTATCATGTCCAGGTGCCCCGACATGATAAACACATTTCCGAGCAGCATTGAAACCCCGTCCATTAGGGCTGGCTGGTGGAAGAAGATGCATAATTTTCTTTTGGGTTGTAAGAAGATTGAGAATATTCTCGAGGGTGTCCCCTAAGGGTGTGAACACTCGAGGGCGTTTGACTTCTCCACCTTTTGGTATTGAAGGGTTCACAGACTGTGCTTGAAATGGAGTGTAGTTTCTCCTTTGAATATGCATGTTCTGACTGCCTTTTTGACCCTATAGTATCAGGGAAACTTCTTCCTCTTTCTTTTTATGGACCCTCTGGGGGTTGTTTCCATAATTTTTGGATTGGATGTGATCAGTAACAGCTTTGAGGGCAGCTAGGTCTAGAATCTTTCCGGACTTCAAACCCATCTCAGCCATCTCCCCATGTTTGACCATTTCAGAAAATGGTTTGCCGATGCCGGCTAAAACACTTTCATAGAAAGGAGCTTCTTGTATGTCTATGAAAGTCAGGACCATCTCTGATTCTGTCATGGAAGGAATAACTTGGGCAGCCAGGCGTCTCCACCTTTGAGCATACTCTCTGAAAGACTCGTTAGACTGTTTCTTAATTTTGGTAATTTGATACCGATCAGGAGCCATCTGAGATTGAAAGTTGTATTGAGTGAGGAAAGCATGTGCTAGCTCTTCCCAGCTATGGATCTTTGAGTTGTCTAATCTTGTGTACCACAAACGGGCTTCTCCAGTTAGTCTTTTCTGGAACAATTGCATTCTGAGCTTTTCGTCCTCTGAATAAGATCCAAGTTCTCCAGTAAACACCTTTAAATGTGTGTAAGGATCTCCTAATCCGTCATATTTTTCGAAGTCAGGAGTTTTAAACTTTTCTGGATAATGAACACCAGGGAAAATGCAAAGATCAACATATGAAACACTCCCGTGTGTTCCAATTCCTTTGATAGCACGAAGGGTCTCTTCCATTTGGAGGACTTTCTTTTTGATGTCACCAGTGTCTGGATCTCCAGTGGGATGGGCAGCATCATGAGTTTTGTTTGGTCGATCTAACTCTGATTCTGTATTGTAATGACCTGGGTTCCCCCTTGTGTGGAGGACTGAGCATGGACGGGTATTTTTGGACCTTGAGTAGACTGGTGTAGTTCTTTGAGTAGAATAGCCAAATCTGTAATTTTTTTTCTTAATTCTTCGAATTCTTTACGAGAAACTGGATTAAGTTCAGTCTGGTCGGATGACGACATGATTGACTGTAGGCCTGTAGCCTTTTTGGATTTTGACCGGGTAGTAGGTCCGATTGGTTCCCTGCGAAAGACTTGCATAGTTTAGTCTTTAGGGAATGTGTATAATAACATGCTATGTGATGTGCCCATTTTAGGAAATTTATCCTGCAAAACGGATGTTAGCTATTTGTAGCATGTATGTGTACACATTTCTTCATATTTCTCATTACATGGAGATATATATGGAATGTAATTACAAGTAATTGTGTTTATAAGTAATTGAAATGAGAGAGTATGAAGAGACTTTCCTTCGTTTTGGGTTTATTAGAGGCTGACCTATCTTAGGTTACTCTCGCGGCTTTTTGGCATTAAGGTTCCCAAATCATCGCAATTTACTTAACAGGAAATTAATCCGGTCTTTTCAACTGGAGCGAATTTGGGTGGTGCCTTTCCTGAGCCTCGGGGAATCAGTCTTCCCACGAGTCCAGTAATCAAACACCGACGGGATAGCCACCTGGTGGAGGGACCACACAACATACATTCACATACATTGCGTCTCACCGTATGAAAATTATGACATGTGCGAAGCACTAATATCAAAAGCAGATATGGTGCGAGGCACTAAGTGGAATAAGGAAATGCATTCGTACACATTCATCATAAATGTAAATGCAACATCCACACACAAGCAGATAACAGTTTGAAAAGATTGTAATAGCGGCTTAAGTCCTCTTACTAGAGTCCCCAGCAGAGTCTCCACCTGTCGACGTTGGGATTTTTAGTTGTCCCTTTCCGTTACTTGTTCTTTGGTGTTCTCATTTTAGGTGAGATTTGTTTGAAAAAACAAGTGAAAAAGGTCCGACATGTATAATGTCGACGATGGACTGTTAAGAGTCGCCAGTTGATTTTTAAATGGTTATACCAACACAACCGAGAAAAGGTTTGCACATTGACCCAATGATGTGACACTGCTAAATGGGTCGGTGAAACCGAGATTCATTAGGGTCCGGGGACTTGGTTATGCGATGGGAAGGTGTTAGGCACCCCCCGACATCCGTGTTACCATGCTGTCCGCCTCTTTTCAAGAAACTATTATCTGAATGTATGTGTGTGTGGGTCAATGTGCTGTTATTTGGAAGTAGTGCGAGGCCTCGTTCGCACCTATATACACAGGGTTTGAATTTATGTAAAAAATTAGTTTTTAGCAAGATATGGCAGTGATGTTTTATAAAAGAGGTTTTTCAAACCCTTATGTTCAATAGTAATTGAGACCTTTTACACTTCCATTTTATTAAGTGTTCGACTTGATTGATTTTATTTTTGAGATGCGAAACATCTATAAGAAAATAATGTACAAAATAATGCAGACTTTCTCGTGGGTATGAAAACCATCTGAGGAAATTCAGACATCGCAGAATAATTTACAAGCTGCTTATAGCTGAAAATGTCCATCACGGGAACCGAATCTAGATCCAATAGGCTGAATCTGCGATCACAAGATTCCTAGGTGCACATGATACCGCAATTTATATGAAAAGAAGTAATATATATATATATATATATATATATATATATATATATATATATATATATAAAAGTGTAAATATATATATATAGCATATGATCAACAACCACGAAGCACCTCCATGGGGGATCGAGAAATGTAAATAAAGTTGTAAAAGCTATCAACCGCCATCGAGGAAACTCCAAAGGGATTTAAACATAAATAAAGTGTATAAAGCAATCAATCATCACGAAGAAGTGAAGTCGAGCAGATTTAAACGTAAAGAAAGCAAAGAAAGCGATCAACCACCACGTAAGTAAACTCTGTGTGGGACGAAATATATATATAAATATATAAAAGCGATAAATGCACCGGATGTAAAATCCAGGCTCATCGAACAGAGTTCAACAACAGTTCATATATATAAGTTCATATATATATATATATATATATATATATATATATAAAAGCGAGTAAACGCACCGGATGTAAAATCCAGGCTCATCGAAGCGAGTTCGACAATGATTCATATATATATATATATATATAAAAGCAAGTAAACGCCTCCGGATGTAAAATCTAGGCTCATCGAATAATGTAGTTCACACACATGTTAGTATATATAAATGTGTATATATATATATATATATATATATATATATATATATATATATATTAAAGCAAGAAACGCCTGCATCAAGTTCAGGCTCAATCGAGGCATAACTCGATAATGTTAGTCCATATATATATATATATATAAATATATATATATATACAAAGCGAAATAAAACCACGAATCAAGTCAGGGCAAACACACGTATACGACTCTCAACGTGAAGAAGGGTGTGTGCAAAGATGAAGAGAAAGACTTTAAAGTGTGTGAGAAAGCTTATAGTGGGCTGCCAAAGAAGACTTCTATATCTTTAAAGTTGGCAAACACTGGCTTTTGTAGGTACAAAAGTAGCTATATATAAGCTCACATGTGTTTAAAATGAGAAAGTACTCCGTATGGGGTTAGTACAAAGCAAATTGGGCAGGGCTTCCTCGCCATTTTCTCTTGCAAAATGGCCACCCCAAGCCCTCTATTTATAGAGGGTGCAGCAGCAGGTGTACCAGAGGCTACCCGGGTTGCCCCGGGTTTTTCGGGTCGGGGCGTCTCGTAGTACGTGCACTCGGGCACTGTAATGTCCGCTCGAACTTTCAAAAGTGCAATCCGGGCATCCGATTGAGGTATATAGGACCTATTTCAGACCGTCGTTGTCGAGAGTTGTACAATGGCATGGGATTAGAGTTTGTACGAAGTCATTGAAGATGGGACGATGCCCTCCGGTCTTCAAGCTTCAAATTCTATCCGTTACCCCGCACAATAGTCCCTCGGGATTGGTTCTCCTTGATTCTTGTGGGACATCATTGTGTAGAGATGTGTGTATGAAATGTTGAGATGATGTGGCATGGCATCGCGTTGGCGAGATGACGATGTTGCCCCTCACCGGTGTTATCTCCGGTTTGGGTTGATAAAGCAGACGTTGCTCAGGGCTTCGCTGAGATTGGACTGCTGCAATTGTTGAAGGTCCTCAGTGTCATCTTTGAGGTGTACCTGTCCTCCCGGTGTTATCTTCGGGTTGGTATGGAGTATCCCATTGTGAGAGCAGAGATTGAAGCTGGTTGCATTTGAAACAAGCATTTCCGGGGTTATCGCCGAAACTGCATTCCTTGGGGTGATCACCAAGGTTGGTGGTTGTTCCCATGATTGGGACTGAGGCTGGATACCTCAGGTTTATCTCGAAGATTAATTGGTCTTCTCCGGTGTATGTTCCAGTATTGGATGTGCACGCCTCAGGGTTATATCCGAGGTTGGATTTGTTACTTCCAGTGTGTATTCTGGGGTTGATGGTGAACTTCCGGTAGTATCCGGAATGGATATGGATTGTCTTTCAGGGGTCCTTCTTGAAAGATGAATCTGTCCTCCTGCAATGTTAGTGACAGCCGTACAGAAAATTTCGATTGTCTACAACCTGCTAAGTGATGATCAACTATTATGACTTAAACTAGTATGCAAGCATGTGTAAGGGGTATATACAAGTATATTAACTTAATGTGAGTATGTTTTAATAGATTAGCATTCATGAATAATGAAAGTGTGTGGTTGAAATGAATTTAGAAACTTTAGAAAGGAACTTGATGAGTATGAGTGCCATGTTTATGTATTGACTCGCAAGCATTTTGGTATAATTTAGAAATACATGATGTATGATTCTTAGTTCCTTTGTTCATGACCACTTTATTAGGATTTGTGTTAAAGAAGTTTTCAAGAAAAAGCTTAGCATAGTGAGCTAACATGCATGACTACTACATGATTTATATTCTGACCTTGCGAGCATGTTAACATGACTTGACTACATATGTTTAGAGCTTTGAAGTTGTCTTGTATGTGTTAGATTGCATAGTTCAAGTCTAAAATGGTTTCAAAAGCAAACTTGAAAATATTGTCGAAATCTAGTTGCATCACATGGATATCTAGATGACAAAGGGATAAGATGTCATGTTATGTCTATAATATCCCTAGATATGATTTATATGTATTAAACATGATAATAACAAAACCAAACATGAGTTTAAAGCATGATTCAAAGTGTTAGACAATGATAGTTGTAAACAAACAATAGGAATACTATAAGCATGTGTATTAACAAAATGTATGCCATCATTATGTAGACTTATGGTCAAAGTTATAAAGTGTGGTGGTTGTATGACCTTTTAAGCTTTAAATTTCATAGAAAGTCATAAACTAAGAACTTGTAAAGATGAGCACAAGAATGGTCATGTGGTATGTGAAAGCTTCTAACATGCATGTATGTTAAAGTATAAGTGTAGTGGTATGTTAAAGTGGAATTTGAAATCGGGAGGCAAGAGCTCAACCTGAGTGCCGCCAGGGGACACCACAGATCAATGATCCTAAGCCTAGACAAGTAGCAGTGCAGATGCTCAGTCTTAAATAGTTTTACATTTTGGATCTGAAGTTCAAGGCACGCTTATATGATCACTTTTGTGACGCCCCCAAAATTAGGTATACATCACCCATTATGAGTCGCCAGATACATGGTACAAAATTCAAATATAACTTCATTTATACAACTGTTGAACTGTCGTATAGAATACGACCATAGTTAACTGTGAGTTTTAATACAAATGTATGTAACTCTCATGGTGCTTCGACCACAACCTTACAATGGTACTTTACATAAAAGTATAGTCAAAAACTGTTTTAGAAATTAAAATCTTTGGGAAGTGCTCAAGAAAACCTTCGTACATGGGAGGCCATGCGTCTAGGTTATAATAGATATCATATGTTCACAGAATTATCCTTGGTTTAACCAATAGACCCCAAAGAAAAATGAGAAGATTACTATCATCTTCTTTCTAATGGTGAGTCTTCTCTTGATATATAACTAACTCCACTGTCTCCAAGTGAATATTATATTTCAAATAAACTGCAAGATCATATAGGTAGTGCCCGTAGATATATTCAAAGAAGTGGATGCGCACAACCTACATCTTATGATAACACGAGGTTGTATGTCATTAGACATCTTGTATGATAGTGGCAAAACACCCTTCCAAAGTTGGGTTCGCCTCACCCTATTTGATTCACCAAATATAACTACTAAATAATGTATAGAATACAACACACTTTTCTATATCTTGTTTAGGAGAACCTCTCTGACTAGAGACCACCGTTTTATTCCCCTCGTTATCCCGGCCAATTCAAGAACACTCTTACAGCAACACTCTTATTACCTGAAAGGAATTGTGAAGCAGAAAGGGTGAACAAAACTAGCCCAGTAAAAAATATCATGACTAAAGATAATTAAATTATCAATAGCTTTCATCAATAATAAATCAGAGATTTAGAACATATGGTAGATGATAAACTTTTCAACCATAGTTGCAGCGGAACGAGCAATCCATTAGAAGAGTCAAATAGACCATAAGGTCTATTATCTTCTCTATGTTAAAAGTCCACAAATAATATTTTATCCCTGTAACATCAATCAACAATTCCCGTCCACGATCATGTGAATAACTCATAATCATAATTGTGATTCTAAATTCCTCTTCGCACATAAGACGAAGATAATTTTCATCACCTGTCTTCACCTGAAACATCAAAAATCATGGTTATACCAAATAATAATTCCTGCTCGTAATCATTAAATCATCTTTGCACTACGGCCAAAGATATTCATTATTATCACATCCATGAATTAATATTTCATTGTTGAGACTCAACTCAATAATTAATCCACATCATCGAATCATCCATGCACTACAGGCCAAGGATATTCTTTAGCATCACGACCACGAATTATCCATGAACTACGACCAAAGATAATCGTATTTTCATCAACGGTCCTGATCATGCCATAAAACAATTCATCTTTGCACTACAACCAAAGAGAATCCATAGCCATAATCATACCAAAAACTGTCCATCAATGCACTACGGCCAATGAGGACTTTTTCCACATCATTTGTAACATTACGGTTATGATTATACCGAATAATCCTCGGTCATAATCATACCAAGTCCATCTATGCACCTCTGAGCCACAGATGACTTTCAACATAATATAAGCATGAGGATGATGACAATATTATAAGCATTAGTCAAACTAAATTAAGGATAAATATTAAAGACTTTAAATTTATCCAAACATTATCAATCACTTAATAAAATCATAATCTAATATTGTTAATATTATAACAATATTTTAATCACTTCTTAAACTTATAAACAATTTAATTTAATTGTTTACACTTTTCCAAATAATGCATTTAATCATTCAAAATGCCAAACTCATAAGATTTCATCACCAATAATCAAATTACTCATAAAAAATCTGCATATACCTTATATAGGATTTTCAAGCCATAAAATCCTATTTACCAATTTTTCAACTTCACATAACATATTTAATTCATATGTTCGTAACTAAATCATTTTCATAAAAAATACCAAATCAGTCCCAAAAATTATTCTTTTCTGGGATTAAGCAGAATATAGTCCCATATTGAACATATATTTTTCTCGGAATTTTTAAAATTCATTTACTATTTTTCAAAAATCAATTTCTAATTAATTCCTTAAGAAATTAGCTACCTCAAGGTTAACTCAAAAAATCCCCAAATCTTGTCAGGATCTTACACATGTTAACGTGAGTTTCCAGTTTAAATTTCATGGTCATCGGAGTTATAGAACTCCGGTTATAGCATTTTTCATCGAAAAAACCTAAATATTGAAATAGTCACAACTTACTCATTTTAAGTCGGAATGAGCTCATTTTGGATAGTAGATACTTTACACCATAAATTTTCATGTCCCAAAGGCCGGAATTTTTCTCACAATTTAAGTGACCAAAAATGCCCTTTTAAATTTTCTGGCAGTAGCTTTTTGACACTTTTCAGTTTTTGACTCCTTTACTAAAATCAGTCCACACGAAAATCTACAACACCTTTTCTAGTAATTCCACTTGGATAAGATAGAAAACTTATAGATCTAACTCTAGAACTTGACCACACTCAAAAATTTAAAATATAATAGGAGATATAATCAATTGAATTTCATACTTCATTTTTATCAAAATCTGATTTTCAACCCTTTGTGTTTTCTAAGAACTTTCATGTTTTCACATAATAACCAACATAACTCATCATGACAATGACATAATAATTCAATAAAACAAGTTCAAGAATAAGTTTTAAAGATTTATAAGTTAATTTATCCTGAACTCAATAATGTCCAAATTGTCAACATGATACTATTTTGTGGAGTAAAATTCAAGAATGCTCAGAAGAATATTTTCATGAAAAGATACTGGATGAAGTGCAAATATCAAGGATATTCCACTAATTTCATGGAGTATAAAAGTCAAAGTTTTAAGCAACTGAGTATAATAAAGAATGGAATAACAAACATGCGATAAACCGCACATGCAGGTTATTCCAACAGAATAATAAATAACGGAACCAGGTCCGGCGTAAAACGCACAGACGGATATTCCAACAGAATAATAAAGAATGGAACCAGGTCCGGCATAAAACGCACAGACAGGATATTCCAACAGGATAATAAAGAATGAAATAATAGAGGAATTTCACCAAGTATAGGGTAGCCCGCGTATACAGGTTATTCCAACAGAATAATAAATAATGGAATTGTGACAACCCGAGAAATTAGACAATTTATAAAAATCTTAAATGATTTGATTTAAGGTCAAATAATAGACCTAGATAGAAAATAAGTGTATGCATTTGATATTATTAGGATGGAATTTTGAGGATTTCAAAATTTCGTGAAGGCTTATAGGTGAATTATTCAGGATTAAGGATTTTTGTGATTAAGTTCTGTGTATATGGTTAATGATGTGTTCAGAATGTGGTTAATGGTCAAGGGTTGACCAGATAAATTATATCTGTAACAAACCCTAAGAATATATTAAGAACGCCAACGTTCGGTTAGAAAACCCTAATGTCTAATAAGAAACCCTAGAAATCGGTTCTGGAAACCCTAGTTTCAGTTCCGGGAATCCGAAACCCTAATTCGGTGCATGAAACCCTAAATCGGGAACTTAATGGCATAAGTGTAAATAACTATAAGATTAATTAGGGTTAATCTTAACAAATTGATTACAAAACCCTAATTCCAAATCTGAAACCCTAATACTTGATAAAAACCCTAGTTTCGATTTCGATAAATTGAAGCCCTAATCTGGGAAATTAATGGAGAATTATAATGCTCTCATCGCTATTAGTATATATTAATTAGGTAACGCTTAATTAATTAGCAAACCCTAATTTCAAATTATCGAACTTAAACTTTTCCGTCAGGAACCCTAATGATGGATTTGAAACCCTAATTTATAATTAGGAAAAATGAAAGTGTTAATTGAATATTTTAATGTTAATTAGGAAATATAAATCCTAATTGTCAAGTTATTAGAAACCCTAATCTAAGTGGGAAATCTAATTTCTAAAATTTAAATATTATTTTTATATTTAAAACCCTAATTTTTTTGGGTTATAAAGTATAATGTACAAATTTGACCCTAAGTGCTTAATTAGCAATTTTAATTAGGATAAAATTTGTCATAATTAGCAAATAATGATTCATGATTAGAAAATTATGATATAATTAGGAAGCCCTAATTATAATTAGAAATCAAAAATTTTCTATTTTAAAATTTTAATTAGAATTTTTTTTTTAAATCCAAGTTGCTAAATATTTGAGGGTTAAAACCTAAACCCTAAATTTGTCCAAACCCTAAACCCTAAGGGTTTTATCATTTGGCAAATTCTAGAAAATTAAGGAAATGTCATTTATGCCCTTTTTAGATTTTTTTTTTTAGACAACTTGCAAATCTTGCTAAGTCAAGGTTGGTGAACAACCCTAGCCTAATATAGCCCATAGCATGTGACTTATATGACCAGCAATCTCAGCAGCCAAATCAGCCATATACATTGCATTGTATCTAATACATATATTAGATTAAAGAGAGAAAATGCTACATGATTTCTCAAAACAACCAAGACCATTCTCTCTTAAATTTCGTGGATGGGAGTAAAAGAGGGTTAAATAATAAGCTTAGATCACCCACAATCGTCAAATATCAGAACCAAGGATCAGATTGTAGATCAAAAGCTCAAAATGGTAAAGAACCCTAAATTTCAAAATCTCTTGATCTTATGTTATATGTTACAATTGAGCGGTTAAACTTGTGTAATAAGGTGTCATTTAGTGATCTGGGTTGTTAAAACCCAGATCCATAACATTAAAGAGCTCGAATCTTGCATTTTTGCAAATCTAGAAAAATTTTAAAGTCGAGGTCCCGATAAACGAATGTCGAGCCTCTAGATCTTTTTCTCGTTAGATGTTTGGTGTGTTTGTTGTTTTAGATCCATTTCTATGACATGTGGTCTTTATTCTAAAACTTGAATCATAGTCGGATCATGCATAGATCACAAGATATGATCGATCAAAGTGCATCGACCGAACATTTAAATTTGATTTTGGGCAAACCCGTAAATTTCGATTCGACAACGTTTTTGAAGCTTTTGATCTTGTCAGTAGCTTGTTAGTTTGGCTAAGTTATTGTTGTTATATTGTATTTCGTATGTAGACTACATATTAAAGTCATTATATCACCTAGATCGAATCGGAATGACAGAAATTAAGGTCAAACTATAGTTGATCGAATTGTTTTGATGAATTCGAAATTTCGAGAAAGTTGAAGAACACGGTTCTGACAAAAGATGTTTGACCAACTATATTTTACACATGTGATGTTGTTAGACTAATTTTATGTTATGATGTTATACCCCGTCATGCATTTACAAGATCGAACCTTTAGATCACAAAACCAAAGCCTAGATCGCAAGTTACAAGGATCGATAAAAAGGTATTTAAGGTCGTTCTTCAAACTGGAAAACCTGAATTTGAAGAAACAGTCCGATAAAGATGAATGGTTTAGCTTAGATCTCTCTCGGTATGTTGTGTATTGTTCGGATCTTGGTTGATAATTGTAGTATTACACTTATACTACAACATCAATACATTAGATTTCCCAAAACCTAGGATCAAGAATTTATAAGTAGTCAAACCTAGCCCTCGAATTCGGATATGAAGATCTCGAAATTGGCCAAGAATACCAAGAACACCTATAGCGATTTTACATTGCTATAGGCCCCTTTATGACAGCTTTATTAATATTATTTCAAAATTAATTAAAATTAGAAAAAATGGTTTTAATTATTAAAATACATATTAAATTACGAAAAAATTATTTTAAAGCTTGAAAAATAGTTTTTAATTATTTTGATATATTTCAAAAATATTTAATATTTTTGGGAATATAAAAGGTATTTATTTATTTAATTATAATATTAAATAAATTATTTAAAAATAGTTTTAATTAATAAAAAATCATGAAAAATAATATTATGGTAAAAGAAAATATTTTAAGTTATTTTTGATGACTTTTAATATTTTATGATAAATTTCATTAATAATTTATTATTAATGGTAATTAGTTTATTTAATAAATATATTAAATAAATTAAGGAAAAATAGAATTAATGTTTTAAAAATCATTTGAAAATGATTTAAGTGTTATAAAATATTTGAAGTTATAAAATATAACTTTTGATATTTTGGCATGAAAATATTAATATTTTAATATTAATATTAATTATCGGATAATGGATTTAAGTGTTTAAAAATTAAATAATTATAATTTTAAGATATTAAAATATTTTGATATATTATAATTACATTATAATATTATGTTATGAATTTCATTAATATTTTATATTAAATGAATATTAATGATTAAGGAATTATGCGGTATTTAATTCATTTAAATACGATATTAATGATTGGAAAATCATGATAAATGGTAATAATTATTCAAAATTATTACGAGCCTAGGAAAAATGTTTTTTGATCGATAAGAAATTATCTCGTGATAATTGTTAAGTGTTTAAAAAGAGTTTAATCGAACTTAAACTCGAGTATTGTCCCACTAGTAACCATTCGGGATGATAGAATGGTGTTAGTTTTAAGTCGATTGAAATAGTTTGATTCGATATTAAGTCTTATGTCGATGTATATCGATAGATAGGGTTATGTGTTTAGGTTATTCGTGTATATAAATATAACAATATTATATTGTGATGATATTATTCTAATATTGGAGATCTATATTATTAATATTAGGTCTTGGATAAAGCGTTATAAATTGCGTTACAGAATCAACGGTGCGAGCAAGTTTGTATTTACTTAACTCTACTAAGAGTGTTTTATTCAAGCTTATGGTTAAATCATCATTACCGATTGCCATGAAAATTGTACTCAGACATCTTGCAGATGTATAAGTCGTATGAAAGGTCGATCACCTTCATTACCAGTTGGTTCGAAATGTTTGTTCATGTTTTAGAACTTGTTGGTCAAAAGTTTGTTCTGCTTAGTTCTCAATTATATTGATGAATTATAGCCAGCTTATTATTCATACTCTTCAATCATGATATATCCTTATATTGTTGTATTTAAACTTGCTGGGCAACTTTCATGCTCACCCTTGCTATATCATGATAAAACATTGCAGATAAGACGAAAGCGTTCGGATACAGGAAACGATTAAAGCCAAGTTCAGCTTGGGTTATAAAGTGCAGCTAGTTTGTAATAGCGTATTGTGATAAATATTGTTATGTAATAAATAGTTTATGAAATGTGTATAAGTTAAGGTTACTCGACCTTGGGGAATAGTGTGTAATGTAATGTATAAACAATGTATGTTTATATTTTCCGCAAACAGTTATAGAATGATTAGTGTAACCGAATCCCATGGCGATTTGGGGCCCGGATTGAGGGGACCTTCTGATTGGTATCAAAGTTGTTGGTTATGAAGCTTAGGTAGGATATACGAGACCAATAACCGCATGATGATTAGATAAGATCTAACTCACATAGAGTTAGTTGGTCAGTAAGATTCAAAGATGAATCTCGGTAAGTTGTTAAGATACGAGTTCCCTAACTCGGTAATAATGGTGAATGAGAAGTGGTGAACAAAAGTGCAGGGATAGGAGATCGTAAAACAAAACGATCAAAGACATGGAATTGAATCATAATATATACGATGAGATCACCCCGTGATCTGTTAAAATTATGACAACCAGAAAGAATCAATCGGATGATTGAAAAGACCTTTTATATAAAGGGAATATTTTAAATTTGAGTATCTTTGATAGATACCCGAGAAATTTGAGTATCTTTGCTAGATACCCGAGAAATTTGAGTATCTTTGATAGATACCCAAGAAAATTTGAGTATCTTTGATAGATACCCGAGAAATTTGAGTATCTTTGATAGATACCCAGAAAATAAGTTCATGATCTTGTGTGATCGCTTCAATTATAACTTGAAAACTTTTACTCTTGTGAGTGGTGTAGTAGTGGTAGCGGTGATATGTGTGAATGGTGTAAATGCACGATTGTAAGGTGTAAAGGTGAATTTGGGGACGAAATTCTTAGAAGGAGGGTGAATGTGACAACCCAGAAATTAGACAATTTATAAAAATCTTAAATGATTGATTAAGGTCAAATAATAGACCTAGATAGAAAATAAGTGTATGCATTTGATATTATTAGGATGGAATTTTGAGGATTTCAAAATTTCGTGAAGGCTTATAGGTGAATTATTCAGGATTAAGGATTTTTGTGATTAAGTTCTGCGTATATGGTTAATGATGTGTTCAGAATGTGGTTAATGGTCAAGGGTTGACAAGATAAATTATATCTGTAACAAACCCTAAGAATATATTAAGAACGCCAACGTTCGGTTAGAAAACCCTAATGTCTAATAAGAAACCCTAGAAATCGGTTCTGGAAACCCTAGTTTCAGTTCCGGGAATCCGAAACCCTAATTCGGTGCATGAAACCCTAAATCGGGAACTTAATGGCATAAGTGTAATAACTATAAGATTAATTAGGGTTAATCTTAACAAATTGATTACAAAACCCTAATTCCAAATCTGAAACCCTAATACTTGATCTGAAAACCCTAGTTTCAGATTCTGATAAATTGAAGCCCTAATCTGGGAAATTAATGGAGAATTATAATGCTCTACTGCTATTAAGTATATATTAATTAGGGTAACACTTAATTAATTAGCAAACCCTAATTTCAAATTATCGAACTTAAACTTTTCCGTCGGGAACCCTAATGATGGATTTGAAACCCTAATTTATAATTAGGAAAAATGAAAGTGTTAATTAAATATTTTAATGTTAATTAGGAAATATAAATCCTAATTGTCAAGTTATTAGAAACCCTAATTTAAGTGGGAAATCTAATTTCTAAAATTTAAATATTATTTTTATATTTAAAACCCTAATTTTTTTGGGTTATAAAGTATAATGTACAAATTTGACCCTAAGTGCTTAATTAGCAATTTTAATTAGGATAAAATTTGTCCTAATTAGCAAATAATGATTCATGATTAGGAAATTATGATATAATTAGGAAGCCCTAATTATAATTAGAAATCAAAAATTTTCTATTTTAAAATTTTAATTAGAATTTTTTTTTAAATCCAAGTTGCTAAATATTTGAGGGTTAAAACCTAAACCCTAAATTTGTCCAAACCCTAAACCCTAAGGGTTTTATCATTTGGCAAATTCTAGAAAATTAAGGAAATGTCATTTATGCCCTTTTTAGATTTTTTTTTAGACAACTTGCAAATCTTGCTAAGTCAAGGTTGGTGAACAACCCTAGCCTAATTTAGCCCATAGCATGTGACTTATATGACCAGCAATCTCAGCAGCCAAATCAGCCATATACATTGCATTGTATCTAATACATATATTAGATTAAAGAGAGAGAAAATGCTACATGATTTCTCAAAACAACCAAGACCATTCTCTCTCTTAAATTTCGTGGATGGGAGTAAAAGAGGGTTAAATAATAAGCTTAGATCAGTCCACAATTGTCAAATATCAGCAACCAAGGATCAGATTGTAGATCAAAAGCTCAAAATGGTAAAGAACCCTAAATTTCAAAATCTCTTGATCTTATGTTATATGTTACAATTGAGCGGTTAAACTTGTGTAATAAGGTGTCATTTAGTGATCTGGGTTGTTAAAACCCAGATCCATAACATTAAAGAGCTCGAATCTTGCATTTTTGCAAATCTGGAAAAATTTTAAAGCTGAGGTCTGACAACGAATGTCAGAGCCTCTAGATCTTTTTCTGTTAGATGTTTGGTGTGTTTGTTGTTTTAGATCTGTTCTATGACATGTGGTCTTTATTCTAAAACTTGAATCATAGTCAGATCATGCATAGATCACAAGATATGATCGATCAAAGTGCATTGACCGAACACGAAATTTGATTTCTGGGCAAACCGTAAATTTTTCGATTCGACAACGTTTTTGAAGCTTTTGATCTTGCTGTAGCTTGTTAGTTTGGCTAAGTTATTGTTGTTATATTGTATTCTGGTATGTAGACTACATATTAAAGTCATTATATCACCTAGATCGTAACTGGAATGACAGGAAATTAAGGTCAAACTATAGTTGGCCGACTGTTTTGATGAATTCTGGAAATTTCCAGAAAGTTGAAGAACACGTGTCTGACAGCATGTTTGACCAACTATATTTTACACATGTGATGTTGTTAGACTAATTTTATGTTATGATGTTATACCCTGTCATGCGTCTTTACAAGGTGAACCTTTAGATCACAAAACCAAAGCCTAGACTGCAAGTTACAAGGATCAGTAAAAGGTACCTAAGGTTGTTCTTCAAATCTGGAAAACCCAGAATTTGAAGAACAGGTCTGACAGTGAATGGTTTAGCTTAGATCTCTACGGTATGTTGTGTATTGTTAGGATCTTGGTTGATAATTGTAGTATTACACTTATACTACAACATCAATACATTAGATTTCGAAACCTTAGGATCAAGAATTTATAAGTAGTCAAACCTAGCCCTCAATTCGACATGAAGATCCGAAATTGGCCAAGAACACCAAGAACACCTATATAATGCAGTTCGCTCATTCCTATAGGGCCCATTTAGCGACAGTTTATTAATATTATTTAGAAAATTAATTAAAATTAGAAAAAATGGTTTTAATTATTAAAAATACATATTAAATTAAGAAAAAATTATTTTAAAGCTTGAAAATAGTTTTTAATTATTTTGGATATATTTCAAAAATATTTAATATTTTTTGGGAATATAAAAGGTATTTATTTATTTAATTATAATATAAAATAAATTATTTAAAAATAGTTTTAATTCATGAAAATCATGAAAAATAATATTATGGTAAAAGAAAATATTTTAAGTTATTTTGATGACTTTTAATATTGTATGATAAATTTCATTAATAATTTATTATTAATGGTAATTAGTTTATTTAATAAATATATTAAATAAATTAAGGAAAAATAGAATTAATGTTTTAAAAATCATTTGAAAATGATTTAAGTGTTATAAAATATTTGAAGTTATAAAATATAACTTTTGATATTTTGGCATGAAAATATTAATATTTTAATATTAATATTAATTATCGATAATGGATTTAAGTGTTTAAAAATCAAATAATTATGATTTTAAGATATTAAAATATTTTGATATATTATAATTACATTATAATATAATATTATGTTATGAATTTCATTAATATTTTATATTAAATGAATATTAATGATTAAGGAATTATGCGGTATTTAATTCATTTAAATACGATATTAATGATTGGAAAATTATGATAAATGGTAATAATTATTCAAAAATTATTACGAGCCTAGGAAAAATGTTTTGACTGATAAGAAATTATCTGTGATAATTGTTAAGTGTTTAGGCAGAGTTTAACTGAACTTAAACTTGAGTATTGTCCGACTAGACCGTTGGGATGATAGAATGGTGTCAGTTTTAAGTCGAATGAAATAGTTTGACACGATATTAAGTCTTATGTCTTTGTATGATAGATCGATAGGGTTATGTGTTTAGGTTATTACGTGTATATAAATATAACAATATTATAATGTGATGATATTATTCTAATATTGGAGATCTATATTATTAATATTAGGTCTTGGATAAAGCGTTATAAATTGCGCTAAGGTAATCAACCAGTTCAGCAAGTTTGTATTTACTTAACTCTACTAAGAGTGTTTTATTCAAGCTTATGGTTAAATCATTACTGATTGCCATGAAAATTGTACTCTGTACATCTCAGATGTATAAGTCGTATGAAAGGTCGATCATCACCTTCATTACCGGTTGGTTCGTAAATGTTTGTTCATGTTTAGAACTTGTTCAATCAAAAGTTTGTTCTGCTAGTTCTCAATTATATTGATGAATTATAGCGACTTATTATTCATACTCTTCAATCATGATATATCCTTATATTGTTGTATTTAAACTTGTTTGGCAACTTTCATGCTCACCCTTGCTATATCATGATAAAACATTGCGAGATAAGATTTAAAGCGTTCGGACACGAGGAAACGATTAAAGCCAAGTTCAACTTGGGTTATAAAGTGCTGACTAGTTTGTAATAAGCGTATTGTGATAAATATTGTTATGTAATAAATAGTTTATGAAATGTGTATAAGTTAAGGTTACTCGACCTTGGGGAATAGTGTGTAATGTAATGTATAAACAATGTATGTTTATATCTTCCGCAAACAGTTATAGAATGATTAGTATACCAAGAATCATGGCGATTTGGGGCGGATTGAGGGACGCCACAGAATAATGTAAGTTCTCTTCATGAATACAAAAGAAATAATACCCCTTACCGTAAAAGAAACTGAATATAAAAGTAGGGAAGTAGCAGAATACTTTTCTATAGTTTCTCTATAATTTCTCTCTCTAGAGTTTCAGTGAATTCGTAAGAAATAATGAAGGAATGAGCTTCTATTTATAGAAGAATGGACTGCATAGTAACTAATTCATGAACGGTCCAGATTAATTTACTTTTAAACGGACGGTCCATATTGGTTTACTATTAAAACTTAAAGTAACGGTCCATACTGATTTACTATTAAAACTTTAAACCAACGATCCATATTGATTTACTATTATAACTATCAACCAGCGGTCCATATTGATTTACTATTATATCTTCAACCAACGGTCTAAAAAATTAGCACATCTCCTCATGGACTAATATTGTACCCAAAAATAATTTGGACCGAAAAGAAATATATTTTACGGGTGAATAGTACTCCGTTAATAGTAACTCGTCAATAGTAACTCGTGAATAATAACTCGTGAATAGTAACTCATGAATAGTAACTCATGAATAGTAACTCGTGAATAGTACTCTGATACGAAAAGTGTCCCGAATACCCGATTGAACAATACTTTGAGTGACTTCTCACATAAGCATCAATAATCAATACCGGTACTACTATGCAACCACGCCAGACATCAGCATTTTTAACATTAGGGTGTTTCAACAGATTAACGGTAAAACTTTACCGTTATTTTCATAAAGTATTTTTGTCGTTTTCTCAATTCGACAATAATTCTGTTGTGGGGTCCACCAATGATTGTACCGTCGTACGAATATTCCCCAACAAAAAGAATATTCCCCGACTAATCGAATATTCCCCGACAAAATGAATATTTTATTTCAACTTGCTTACTTTGCAAAATTTTTTTTTTCACATATTACCCTTTACTTTAAACTTTTATCAATTTAACTATTTACCAAAATAGAAAAATTGAATACTTTTATTTCATAAAATTCGGGGTCTCACAACTTTAACTTATAATACATAACCAATATGCTATGTGTAGACACTCAAAATTTTCTGCTTACCTATTAATAACATTGCAGGAGGGCAGAATCCTTTTTCAGAGATAACCCTAGAAGACAACTCAGTTCAATCCCGGAGACATCCCAGGGATATTCAGTATTACCATCTCTGAGATAACTGTTGGTTGGAAACTCGATCACTAAACACGCGCAAGTATACGTGGTCTAACAAGTAATAAAGTGATAAGTAGAGTGTCGTACCCACGAGGAACTATGACTAATATTTACCAAGTACTGACTTTGTATCGCTAAAGTCTTATTCGAACAACAGTAAATGGAAGTGTGATAAATCTAGTTAAAACTAATTTACAAAGCAAGTAAATGGATAACGAATGGTAATCGAAGGAATTACAAGCTAAGGTCACAACCTTACC
Source organism: Panax ginseng (assembly GCA_020205605.1). Taxonomy (NCBI): domain Eukaryota; kingdom Viridiplantae; phylum Streptophyta; class Magnoliopsida; order Apiales; family Araliaceae; genus Panax; species Panax ginseng. The sequence goes on along the minus strand of CM035142.1, from coordinate 81,816,349 downwards.
CCACACAAGCATTCTGTCGAACACCTAGCGTGCTATGCTTCATCAATCTAGCTACCCTTCTCTCTTTGGTCTTAATGGTCATGACAATTTGTCGACCGAGAACACACATGTGCTTATGCACATCTGTTGAGGTATCCACAAACATATCCTCTCCAAATCCACCCAAAAGGGAATAGAACAAAAAAGAACGTCCAAGCTAGATACAATCCTACAAATGTCTATACGAATTAATCATAACAAGGATTTAAGCATAAGTTCTCTATTAGGTCGCACGTGGCGCACAAATATATGTCTATTCTATGCACAACTTATGCAGCCAAAACCCATAATCAAATGCCAATATATTTAGGTGTAAATCTACAATTCTTCTGTCGATATCATATAGATTACCAAAATCATCACTAATGTCTTAGCGATAATCATTAAGCATGAATATATTAAACCAAATCATATAGTGCCAACCAAAGAGATAAGACATTCAATTTAAATAACAAAGGGTTCCATTATAACCTTAGAGCCAATATTCAGTTCATATCTATTGAACAAAATAGAAGTAGCAATAAAGTCAACATTTATAGATTACAAAATCAGAGGAAATAAATGGATAAGAATAAACTCTGTCGAGGCTCTTCAGTCTCCAAGCATTTCGCTCCTCTCAAGCTTTCCAATCTGTGTAACTTACCGCTCTTGATGCTCCAAGGAAATCCAGACTTCTCCCTAAACTACATAATCTATATTTACAGACATCAACTAAGAACTAGAGAGAGAAATACAGAAGAAAAGAGAAAAACTAATCTATCTTAAGCTAAACTATGTGACTGTACGATATAGGATGTCTCATACGAAATATAGAGGCTCTCATGTGTTATATATGGACCCCTCCTTCAAGCTAGGTCAAAATAAGTCATTTCTACATGGGCACCAGAGCTCCCGCTGTGGCGCGGGCAATAGACCTATGGGTGGCGCTGCGGTGCCATGTAAGTTTGGAAAAACCGGAGCTCGCGCTGCAACGCAAGCCCATAAAGGATAAGTGGCGCTGCGACGTGAAGGTGACATCAGCAAGGACACGGAGGTGGCGTCGCAACGTGAGATATAGGCTAGGCCTTGGCGCCGTGGCGCGGCTACATATAAAATGACCCTTTTGCCCTTGAATGCTAGAAAACACCTGTAAAGCCCTGCAATACGTCGATTAAGCATAATAAGACTATAATCATATAAAACTATATAAAATCTACGAGATCAGGCAACTATTTAAGTCATAAGGTATCCGATTCGCGGGTATAAATCCCACTCATCAATAACCCCGAGATATCTAGCTCAAACCCAGAAATACCACTGGAAGTTTCAACCTCAGTCTCGGAAATAACACCGGGTGTTTCAGTTTCAACCTTGGAGATAACCCCGAGGAGTGCAGTTCAAATACTGGAAATCACACCAGAGAAGACCGTGTCATCTCGGAGATAACCCCGGGATACTCAGTCTCAGCCCCAGAAACAATACCGAGAAAGACAGTGGAAAACTCGGAGATAACCCCGAAGCATGCAGTTGCAGTTCCGGAGATAACCCCAGAAATGCTTGTTTCAAACCCATGCAAATAACTTCAAACACTCGGCAAAAGCCCCGAGGCACTCATCTACCAAGTCTAGAGATAACCCCGGGAAGTCAGGTACATCTCAGAAATAACACTGAGGACGGTCAACACCTGCAGCAGTCCAATCTCAGAGATAACCATGAGCAACGACCGCTAAAATAGCTCAATCCAGAGATAACCCCGGTGAAGGGAAGGATCGTTATTTTTCCATCTCAAACCCACATTGCACCGTCTCAACAACAACATACATACATTCTACATAGCAATGTCCTACAAGAACAAAAGAGCGCCAATCCTGAGTGACTACTGCATAAGACAGCACACAGAATATAATTTGAAGCGTGAAGACATAGGGCATGGTCCCATCTTCCTGACTTCGTACAACCTCTAATCCCATGTCATTGTGTAGCTCTCAACAACAGCATGCCGTAAAAGGTCTTATACACCTTGATCGGATGCCCAGATTGAATTTCTGAAAGTTCGAGCGGACATCATGTTGGAAGCGTGCACATACTTCGAGATGGTGGGACCCGCAAAACCCTTGTCACCCTTGCAAGGCGTGCAAGAAGTGCATCTGCACGCCAGAAGACACTAGCGGCTCCCCCTCTATAAATAGAGGACTTGGGGCAGCCATTTTGTAGAGAGAAAAGGTGAGGAAGCCCTGCCCAATTTGCTCTATACACACTATAAACTAAGTGCTTTCTCATTTTAAACACTTGTGAGCTTATATATTGCTATATTTTTACCGGCAGGAGCCGAGTGTTCATCCCTTTAAATTTATTGAGGTCTTCTTTGGCAGTCCACTAGAAGCTTTCTTACACACCTTAAAGCCTTTCTCTTCATCTTTGCACACACCCTTCTTCAAGCTGAGAGTCGTGTTGCGTTTGTATGCCCGGATTTCGGTCCGCGGCTTTTATGTTTTTTATATATATATATATATATATTTATTATATTTATATATATGGTCTATCATTATCGAGTTATGCCTCGATATAGCCTGGATTTTATATTCAGAGCGTTTATTTGCTTTTATATATATACTTATATATATGAACTGTTGTCGAACTCTTTCGATGAGCCTGGATTTTACATCCGGAGCATTTACTGCTTATATATATATATATATATTTGCATTTCGTCCCGCCTAGAGTTTACTTCGTGGCGGTTGATCGTCTTTACATCTTTGTTTACATTTTTGATCCCCTATGGAGGTGCTTCATGGTGGTTGATCTTGTTTTTACAGCTTTATTTACATTTTTGATCTCCCATGGAGGTGTTTCGTGGTGGTTGATCCTGTCTATATATATATATATTTACCGCTTTTATATATTTACATTTCTGATCCCCCATGGAGGTGCTTCGTGGTGGTTGATCATGTATGTATATATATATATATATATATATATATATTTCTGACTTTTTATATATATAACTGCGCTATTTACTTTTCATATAAATTGCGGCATCATGTGAGCTTAGGAATCATGTGATCACAGATTCAGTCTACTGAATCTAGATTCGGTTCCCGTGATGGACATTTTCAGCTGTAAGCAGCTTGTAAATTTATTCACGGTGTTTGGATTTCCTTAGATGGCTCCCATGCCCATAAGGAATTCGACACTGCTTTGTATATTATTTTCTCAAAGATGCTTCGCATCTCGAAAATAAAAAGCAATCCAGCCGAATATTTAATAAAATGGAAGCATCAAAAGGTCTCAATTACTATTGAGCATAATGGTTTGAAAAAACCTCTTTTACAAAACATCACTGCTATATCTTGTTTAAAACTAAATTTTTACATAAATTCAAACCCTGTGTATATAGGTGCGAATGAGGCCTCACACTACTTCCAAATAATAGTACATTGACCCACCCACCCACACACACACATATTCACATAATAGTTTCTTGAAAAATGGCGGTCACCGTGGTAACACGGATCTCGGGGGGTGCCTAACACCTTCCCTCTACATAATCAAGTCCCCGGACCCTAATGAATCTCAGTTTCATAGACCCATTTAGCAGTGTCACTTCATTGGGTCAATGTGCAAACCTTTTCTCGGTTGTGTTGGTACAACCATTTAAAAAACCAACTGGCGACTCTTACAGTCAAATCGTCGACATATAAATGTCGAACCTTTTCACAACTTGTTTTTTCAAACAAATCTCACCTAACATGAGAACACCAAAAGACAAGAACAGAAAAAGGACAAATAAAAATCCCGACATCGACAGGTGGCGACTCCGCTGGGGACACCAATGAGAGGACTTAAGCCGCTATTACAATCTTTTTCAAAACTGTTATATGCTTGTGTGTGGATGTTGTATTTACATTCGATGGATGTGTACGAATGCATTTACTTACTGCTTTACGCTATATCTGCTTATGATATTAGTGCTTCGCACATGTCATCATTTTCATAAATGGTGAGACACGTTGTATGTGAATGTATGTTGTGTGGTTCCTGTAATACTCGAGAATTTCTACGTATTATAAAATGAATATATTAATGGAAATACTATTTATATGGATATAAGTGTTGTTTTTTTATGAGTTGGTTAATACAATTGATTTGTATTAGATCAATACGTATTAAGAAGTGTGAATTGACAATGAGGATGGTGAACTACCTTGTGTGGCATATTGCAAAACGAGGAAACCCCTTAAGCGAATTAGAAAGACAATTAAGAAGATTAATCGTGTTGATCATGTGAATTCTTATAAGTAATCAATACGCTCGTAGATTTGTAGTAACACTTTTGTGGACATCAATTCATGTTATATATAACGCGTTTAACAATGAAAATTGGAATGAGCTGAAGCTAAACAAGTCTTAGACTTTGTCGAGGCACGCAAGACACGATTCTTGTCTCAAAGAAGATACAATCGGCACAAATTGCTGATGATAGTCGATTGGAGTTGGTTACTTTCTACTGTAGCACTGAATTGGGGACATTAATGTTATTTGTGTAACATGGATGAAACCATATGATAGGAGTATATTGCAATATATCCAGAAATGTAATTAGAATACTATCGATAATTAATGGTTATGAAAATCCATAATTTCATCAATAAAAAATGGATTAAATTATATTAGTGATAATTAATCGAGGAGGTGAATAATTTATTTACTTAACATAAATAAGTAAGTTATTAATATAATAATATTATATTGACAGTTATGAGCATGTGAACAATAATACAAATATAACTATATAGTGTGGTGTGACATTTATGTGGCAATATATTAAGTCTTATAAAACTAAATTGTATGAGGCAATGTGGTTAAACATATTGGAACTATATGTTATAAATACATTGTGAAATGTGTATGTAACAATAAGCATGTGGGTAGACATTAACATAAAATGTACATGGATTATATGTATATTACATAACACCTACTAACTTGAAATGTTTAGTCATATTATGACATTAGGTTATATTACATGGTTGATATAACATAAGAGTAAAAATGTGTGGGCTACGTGTTGCTGAGAGTTTCTTTTGTCCCAAAATGAGTGGCACAAGGACATGAATAGTGACTCCAAGCTATAATACGTATGTTTTCAAAAGGCTAAATCCTAGATGATCATGGCTAGCTAGGTGGTTGGTATGGAGTTGTTGAGCCACCCTTCATGAACCATTGTTTCATTGCATTGCAACATGAATTCATGTTTTGTGTAACACCAATGCCCAGTCCAAACTTCTCCTTTAAATAGCAGACCAAAATTTCTCAGTGATGTTCTTGAAGTTGTTTGAGATTTTTTAAGATACAAGCATTCTTAGAGCTTAAGAGTTCAAGTAGTAGCAAGTTCTTTCACATTACAAAGGTATAATTCCATTACTAGCTTTCCAATTTCAGTTTCTGTAAATAGAGTTGTCGAGTTCTTGAAATTGCAAATTTTTGATTTTGTAGAATTGGATGTTAGTATGGGTGAGTAATGTTCATATGGTTGTTATATGACCTTACAAACATGTTTAAACTGATATATGAGTGTTTAGGAATGATTTTGTGAGTAATTTCTGTGTTTGGGCTAAACAGTTGCTGAGGTTTATTGTTCCTAGTCTGAACTGGACTACGGCTAGCAAATGCCGGATTAACACTAGGAGACTTTCAAAGAATTTTATTTGACCTCTGAATTCTGTTTTGAAATTTGTTATAGTACTATGACTTATGATAGCATGCAAGAATATGTAAGGAATATATATAGAGATATGGACCTAATTTGAGCATGTTAGACTAGCTTAACATGATTAAAGAAAGTGTGTAGCTTAAAATGGATTTAGGGACTTAGGAACGAACTTATTGTGTATGTATGCCATGTATGTATACTAACTTTGCAAGCATTTTAGTATGACTTAGAAATGCATGAATAAACCTTTAGATGGTGTTTATGAGGTTAGTAAGCAAGCATTAACATGTTGAACTTACTAGTGAGCTTTGAATGTGAATATTGTCAAACTATCTCGAGGACTAGAATATGACATTTGTGATCATGTTTGATGACACTCTTAGGCACACTCATGTAGTATAAACGTATATATACCGTGCTTGTGTATCACATTTCAAGAAAAGCATAAACGAAGCATGTTTCAACCAAAGCGGTACTAATTGCATATATATGTTATAAATACTCACAAGCATGCCTATTATGAGTGTTATAACTATCTTGTATGTTTAGAGAGCAAGCATGATAGCCTTTGTGGTTTCATGACCTTGGATGGCCTTAAATTATCGAAATAATCAATTTAGAAATTTTCTGAAAGAAGGAACCTAGATTGACTTAAGAGGCATGAAAAGACCTTTAACATAACAAATGTATCATGTATGATTGTTTTGGTCAAGCCGGGAAGAAGCCACAAGGCAGGAGCTGAGTCTTGGCATAGCTAGAGGATGGCTTGTTGCACGAGCCCTAAGTTTAGCCACAGCAACATTGCCTTGATTCATGATCATGATTTGGCCAGTTTTGAAATCTAATCTTGGACCAGTTAACTTGTATGGTACCTACGATGCAAGAGGTGGTTTAAAACCGCTTGATAATGTTTTACTTGAATGCCATGAGAAATGTAAGTTTAACTTATAAGAATAAACACAAGAATGGTAAAGTGGTATGGGAAAGCTTTTAGCATGCATGTATGTTAGGCAATAGGTATAAATGGTATGTTGAAGTGGGACAGAAAATGCAAGGCAACAACTTCGGTCCTGGTTCAGCCACGGGACAGACAATTAAATTTGTCTTGAATCCCTAGGTTTAGACAGGCGCAATTGCTACCGTAACAAAGAATACAAATGAGTTCTGTTTTTGAACTGATGAATGAAGCATGCCTACACATGTCTTTAACGTGTAATATATGATCAACATGCTACGTAATGTGATAAGGAACATGCCATGTGATAGAAATGAAGGTTATTCATAGCTTTCGATTAATAAGTCCAAAAAGGGTGTTTACATAATATCAAAACAAAGATACGTGAGTTGAACTTGTGATGACGTATAAACTGATTTTGTACCATATGTGCATACTTGAATTATGTCTAGCTTGATTAAAGACTGGGTTAGCTAATGAACATCTTAAACATATAATTTGCTATAAATAGGATTCGAAAGTGTTGATTTTTTAACGTGGATAAACTACGCGTAAGGCAAGTATCCGAACCCTACTTTACATTGTGCTAGTATTCTAAACTCTTGCATTACTTATTCCAGTGAATATCGTAAACTTATCTCTTTGAATGTAAGTTATCCTACTTATTTGTTCAATCGATCTAGTATGCTTAAACTCTTGTGTAAACTATTGTTCATGATGAACTTGGTATTGTTCTTAAAAATTGTGAAAGAGTTGATGCCATTTGATTCAGCTAGACTATATGCATGTTTATAAAACTGTACAAATCAAGTGATTGGTGCGGAAATCTTAAAGACTGAGTTGAACAACCCTTATGGTAAGGGGAATGTTTGTTGTTGGAAACCCCAACACATGAGTATATTATTACTGTGGTGTTATGCATAACTTAGAGTATTGTAGACTTATCCTCTATAGTACTTGTTTCTTTTGGGTTATCAGTTTAATATTGGTAATTCTAGTAGATGTTCAATAGTCCTTAGTGACTGCTCAGTATAAATTGTTATCCAGTCGGATACCTTGATAGTCTTTGAATTCATATATATATCTGTTGATTTATATTGGATCATTGTTCTTATTCCAAGAATTGTTGATAATTCATTATTCATGATATTATTTTGAAACCCTGAGATATCTTAGTAATGATACTTCGATATTTCAAACTTGTGTTATAAAACTCCTTATCCTTGTTGTATATTACTTGCTGGGCAATTTGTGCTCATTCTTGCTTATTTAAAACCTTTCAGTTAAGACGGAACATGGAGGTGTATCTGGGAAAGACAAAGGAAAGGGAAAGGCTACTGACTAGCTTGTCCCTTTATGTTTAAATCTATCATGTTGTATTAAGACTATTTACAGACTATGTTTAAACTTAAGTAGGATTATATAATAAGTCTTTATTCGATATTATTATGTAATCTATTAAGTATTGTAGGTTGCGAGACTTGGGGGAATAATTATAATAAATCATTGTATATTATTCTAAATTAGATCTTTCGTTGTGAATGTGTGATTTTAGTTATTATGGTAATACTTTGAGAACGTGACGAACCGAATTCGGTTGACCAAGTGGAGGTCAGAATTTGGGGGCGTCACATGTTGGTATCAAAGCGATAGTTATAAACCTTAGGAACGAGAGTCCTTAGATTATAACTTAGGAAAACTTAGAAGTTAGGAGAGGGATAAAACTCATGTAGAGTTTCCCTGAGAGACTTAGTGTGTTATGAAATGTAACTTCATTCTATACAATGAACTTATGTTATTTAACATTCTGATGGAGTTGCTTCTTGTCTTATCTTATGTTGGTGATTATAGGATGACTGACATGGGAGGACCTAGCCGAGTAGTTGAGGAGGAGCCGCGTGATATCCACGTAGTCTATGAGACACCCATGATAGCGGAGCATATATCGGTAGTTGCCCCTATTGATGATGATGATGATGAGGAGGAGATGGTGCCTCTACCTGAGGAGTATGATCTGGAGGAGGAGCCTATAGAGGAGGAACCCGAGCCCATGGAGGACTTCGACGAGACTACATTTGAGGATCTGATGATTGGAGAGTATGAAGAACATATTTTGGAATTAGGATGTCGAGTCGAGGAGCTAGAGACTGAGACTCTGGAGAGGCAACAGGTGATACAGGAGATGGAGGTAGAAATTGCTCACCGTAAAGAGGCAGGGATCCAGATGGGTGCCTTGTTTCACCGATCGGTGGCGAGGAACGTCGAGTTGGCAGGAAAGTTAGAAGAATTGGAACTGTAACATTCCGGAATTTTAAATGTAATATTAAATATTTATTGATTTATATAAATATTTAATGGATGTGATTATCGTTGAATAAATATTTGTTCAATTGATTTAATTTTGTTTAGTTAATTATTTATTAAATAAATAATTGATGAATTAAGGAAATGATTATTATAATGATATTTCAATTTAAATGATTAATTATTTGTATTGTGTTATGTGATTAAAGGATTTATTTAATTAATTGTGATTTGCATTAATTAAAATAAATATGAAAGCTTGATTAAATATAGTGTGACAAATAACTATATTATAAAGAGTTATTAAAATAAATTAAAGTAGTTTAATTTAGTTTTAACAAACAAGGCTTAATATATTTGTGATAACCCGGGATTTCGAACAATCCAAAATTTATGAATAATTTTTTTATTTTATTTTAATATTAATATTGATTATTAATTTGGTGACAAGTTTCTGTGATACGAGTCTCGAGAAGGTCAATTTGTGTATTGACTAATAATTTTAGAGTAGAGTTGTGCTTAACGGAGAATAGAAACCCTAACCCTAATTTCTGGAACGAGATTCGGTAGAAAATATTATTAAAATAATTATATTGATGAGAATGTGTTTGTATTGTATGTTGATAATGATCAATGATTGATCGGATAAGGTTTAAAATTAATAAACCCTAATAAGAGATTAGAAACCCTAATCTCAGGATTAAAAATCCTAACGCATAGTTAGAAACCCTAATCGAAAGCCGAGAAACCCTAATTTCGTATTCGGGATTTCTAAACCCTAATTAGGCAACCCTAATCCTAATTGGAAGGCCTAATATATTTATTAAACACTAATATAATTAGGAAACCCTAATTATACTTTAGAAATATTAATTTCTATTTAAAACCATAATTACATTTTTGAAATTCTTAATTTTCTATTTTAAACCATAATTAGAAAATTCTAGAATTGGATGTTTTAAAACCTAAGGGTTAGAACCTTAGGGTTAAACCCTAAGAGTTAAAACCTAAGGGTTAAACCATAAGGGTTTGTGCATTTGGCAAGAATGTCATTAAAATTATTTTGTAAATGACTAAAATACCCTTTTTGGATTTTTATTTAGATAACTTGTTAAATGACTATCAACTTTAGTAGGTAACCAACTAATTTGACTTTGGTGACACAAAATCTCTATAACTCAGCCGAAAATATCAGATCATGAATGAATCAAAGTAATATAAATAGTTTTGGAGAGAGAAAGTTCACCAAAATTGCAAAAATTGCTAACTTGCTCTCACCAACCCCTTCTCTCTCCTAACCTCCGAAAATCTAAAGTAGATCAGTCCCCTAAACAGATCCTATATCACCAAGAACAACTAAGGAGATCTAAGATCAAAGCATATTCAAGAGAAGGTATAAACCCTAACTAGCTTTTGATCTTGTATGCTTAGATAATTTTTGTTTTTTTGTGTTTAGAATCTTGCTAATGGATGTTTTATGAAGATCTATGATGATCTATCACGAATCCATAGCATCAAAGTGCTATGGATTTTTGTGGTCTGACAAGAAATGTTAGTGGCCACATATCATTACTCGTTTACTATTTTTGTTGTTTTAAAGTTGTTACATGTAGCCTGGTATGTGGTCTTTAATCTGCAAGTGGATTCAGTACCATTTAATGTCTGGATTTGTAGATATTAACGATCAAAAAACCGATTGACCGACGCGTTGATCGGGCCAAAACTGGGTAACCCAAAAGCCTCGATCAACGCCCCGACAACTTCTTTTGGGCTTAATATCCGTGAGTGTATAAGTTGTTTGATGTTTGGTTTGTAACCATATTGGAGCCTCGTAAGATGGACTATAACTCAATGCTTGTAGAACATTAAAAAGTCAATAGATCGATCGTGACATGTGGTCAAAGTAGGCCACTTCAGACCTTTGAATTTCATTTCGGAATTTTCGTAAAAAAATGAAGAACGCGCTTCACGCCGTTTGGCCGGATTAAACTGGAGCTTTGAATCTTGTTTAAGCGAGATGGGGTTATGTAATCGCACCTTGACACTAGTACTATAGCTTTAGACCATAACCTAACCGATTTGATGACCTAACACTATAATAATCCAGCCACAAAGTGGTACCCATGAACTGCTTGGGTTTCTGGGTTACCTAGAAAACCCAAGAGTTGTCTGACAGTTAGTTTGGGAGATCAGATCTCCTTATGTGTTTGTTATTAGACCACGATGTAGGTTGGATGTTGTAGTGTGTCATAAGAACTACACGACCACATTTCAAGCTTGCCCAGAACATTATTACACAGAGAATCATTAGTGGTCAAACGTTGAACCTTAAACACGAAGTACAAAGTTGTTCTTGAGCTCAAGAACACCAACAACGATTCATCATCGCCGCTAAAGACCTATAGCGACAGTTTATTTAGTTTTTATTTTCTGAATATTCAGAAAATTATTTAAAAATAGAAATAAATTATAAAAATTACTAAAAATGGTTTTAAAAATCATTTTAAATTCTGAAAAATAACTTTTAATTATTTGGGACATTTGTCATTAATAATTATAATTATTTGGATATTAATGATATTTAATTTATTTAATTAGTATATTAAATAAATTAGAGAAAAATGATCTAATATTATGAAAAATCATTTTAAATAAGAATAATGTATTTAAATATATTTTGAGTTATAAAATGTAAATTTTAATATTTTTGGAGAATTTTCATTAATAAATTAATATTAATGATATTAGATTTATTTAATTATTAAATTAAATAAATAAGATAAAATGATTTTATTGATTTAAAAATCATTTTAAATAAGAATAAAGTGCTAAAAAATATTTTGAATTATAAAATATATATTTCAATATTTTTAGAGAATTCTCATTAATAAATTAATATTAATGATATTAGATTTATTTAATTATTATATTAAATAAATAAATTAATAAAGGTTTTATTAATTGAAAAATCATTTAAAAATGAGAAAATGATTTGAAAATATTTTAAGTTATAATTAATGACTTTTAATATTTGATAATAATTTCATTAATATTTAGATATTAATGGTGATGATTTAAAATGATTTTATTTATTTTAAAAATCATTTAAGTATAATATTAATGATTTAAAAATATTTGAAGTTATTAATAATAACTTTGATATTTTGACAAGTATGCTATTAATATTTTATATTATTAAATATTAATGATAATAAGTTTATTTGATAATTAAATCATTTAAAAATGATTTAAGTGTTTGAAAAATTATTATAAATTATAATAATTGTTTATAAATTATTAAAAGCTTAGAAAAATATTATAAATGATATATGACTTATCTAAATTAATATTAAAGCTTAGAAATGAATTTAATTGACAATAAATGTGTTAATTGTTTGGATAGGGTGACCGTAATAATCGAGAATGGACCAAGTCCAAACTGCACCAAACTAGTTAGATTTGTTAAATGTTTATATAGGTTATAAACACCGATGTGACTATGTGGTAATGTGTCTAGGAGAAGATTTCATCGTGAATTACAAAGTGTTGTGTGTTATGAAATATTGTGCTAATTGTGAGACCGATATTATTGGTTATAGGTCTTTCAAACGCAGATAAGTTTATTGTGTAGCTGTAATCAACGCGGAAGGCAAGTTTTCTAACTCAACTTGAGTTATTATTTTTCATAAATGGTAGTGAATAATTATTAATAGTTATTCACATCTATAATGATTGTTGTAATTCGTATGTAGTGAAATTGAATAATGTTCTATTCATTATAAACTGAATTATTATTGGAAGATCTATGCCATTGATTTCGGCTAGATTAATATTGTTACTAATTATTGAAATCATAGTATTTCTTTGAAAGTAATCCAAACCATATTGTGGTGGTACGGACTCATGGAGTAAGACTAAGATGAACAAATTTTAATGTCGTAAATCGACCTATGCATTATTAATGAGTATTATGCATAATATAGGGTACAAAGGAGTTGGCCAGTCCAGGTACTTACAGAAGAGTATAGTTTAGTTTTTATAACTAATTTATATTCTTTTGGTAATTTAGTTTTAATAACTAAATGATTCCTCTATTAGTTCATGATCCTCCGGGATCACTCAAAGATGAAAACTGGGTATATCCCACTTTATTGAAGATCGTTATAAAGATTGTTAATTTCTTTTATTTAATTGAATATTATTGAATCTTTGAAAGAATTATACTCTTTCATATCGGATATGTTATTCAAAGATGAAATAGTAAAATGTTTTATTATTGAGATTGAATTATTATTTCATTTATCTCGAAATCGTTTGATTTTTGTTGAAGTTCTATACAAGCTAGACTTTTCTATTCATGATATATATATATATATATATATATATATATATATATATATATATATATATATCATTTATTGTATATCTTAACTTGCGGGGAAAACTTGGTGCTCACCCTTGCTAAATAAAATATTTCAGCTAGGAACGATGAGGCCAGCAGGGCTAAGCAGAACAAAGGCAAAGGCATAGTGCTGGAGTAGTTTTATGTTAGGCATATTTACTATGTTGTTTTGTAAACTCTTTTTGTATATCTAAAGGGTAAATTTGTAATGATAAGGTTAGACGACCTGGGATAAAGTTGTTAACCTATTAATTAACTTTATGTAAGTTTATATTCATCAATGAATGGGTAGTTAGATATTATTATATTATGGATCATGAGCACCAAACTCAAGGGTCAGGTAACCCAGATTTGGGGGCGTCACAGGTTGGTATCAAAGCTGTAGGTTATAAACCTTAAGTGGGATGGGGGAAAACCCTAGGATTATAACCATACACGAAATAGAGAAATCTCATGTAGAGTTCTAAGTGAGGGATTGCCAAAGTGCATCAATAATGAGATAAGTTGACACATAGTGTGAGGAGTTTGTACTAATGAAGTACTAATCAAGTTATTTAAACTGATTGTAGGATGTCTGGAGAAGATCAAATTAGTGCAGAGATGCTAGCGGTTGTTGCACCAATGCCAGAAGCCGAGGTGCCAGCGCAAAGCGAATCAGTTGAGAAGTTGGGAGAAGACGAACCCATGGTAAATCTATCAAGTGATCATGATGAGTACCCTGAGATGGAGCTGGATGAAGAAGAGGAAGTATATTCCAAAGAGACAAAAGTGGAGCCAAAAATAAAGATCAAAGATGGGGAAGAAGGAAAAGTAGCAATCGAAGAAGCTCAAACATCTGCAGAAGTTCAAGACTCAAGGACTAAAGTACTTCTTCTGGAGGAATTATGGAAGACAGAAATAACATTAGGCGAGATGATAAAAGAACAAAATAATTTGAAGGCACAAGTCGATAGAATGAGGGTTAAGTGTAGTGTATTATCTAAAGAGGTAGTAAAGAAAAAGAAGAGTAATAAAAGGTAAAAGAACTACGACAGCGACAACAACACAGAGAATTCACATTCAAAGAAGAAACTAGTATGTGGCAAGTGTGGAAAGAACCATTTGGGGGAATGTATGTGGGGTAAGAATGTGTGTTACAATTGTGGTCAGGAAGGACATCTTTCACCAAATTGTCCTAAACCAAAGAAAGGAGGATGTTTTGCATGTGGTGGAACGAGTCATAGGGTTAAGAATTGTCCTAAAAGGAAGAAAGATGGAGGAAGTGGACGGAAGAAAGATTAAGTGTGAGGAGTATAATCTTTTGAAGTATAATATTCCCTTTGGTAGGAATAGGAGATAACTTTTGTATGCCTCCACTTTTTGTGTAAAGTTGTAGAAATTAATCCCGACTTTTGTCATAATGGGATAGTAACTGCTTATTAGTAGTTGTATGTGCAAGGTAATTGAAAAAGTACTATGTATTATTTGCATAAATATAAATGCAATAATATGTTTTTATGAATGAAATCTTTATTTTCTATATGAATATAAGATTAAGATTACTTTGTAAGTTCTTAAAACTCATACTTATGGTAAGTTCATGATTCATAATTATATGAAATGTTTTGAACCCCTCAGCGAATGGACGCCAAAGGTCAGACTAGGATAAGTTCATACACTCATATAATTGTGGCAAGTTCTTGAACTCATAAGTGTGGTAAGTTTGACGAACTGGGAATAACTATGTGTAAATGGAGAATTAGAACTTTTTGTGTAAAGATTTTGTTGTTAATCCTGAACGTTTACGTCGTGCGTGCGAGTTTACAAAGACACGTTCACTAGTTCGCTCTTTTTTCACCGAATTTAGCAAAAAAAATATTAAAAGGGGTGCAACACGAGGACTTCCCTGGGGGTCACCCATCCTAGTACTACTCTCGCCCAAGCACGCTTCACTTCGGAGTTCTGATGGGATCCGGTGCATTAGTGCTGGTATGATCGCATCCGTTAAGATTCTCCATTTTTATTCCTATATCCCCACATGTGGGTGGGACGTAGTGAAGTTAAC
This sequence comes from Panax ginseng, assembly GCA_020205605.1. NCBI lineage: Eukaryota > Viridiplantae > Streptophyta > Magnoliopsida > Apiales > Araliaceae > Panax > Panax ginseng. Next base: position 81,800,913 of record CM035142.1, on the reverse strand, counting down.
TTCGTGCATGCGCGTTTACCAAGACACGTTCACTAGTACGCATTTTGTTCACCGAACTATAAAAAAATATAAAAGGAGGTGTAACACGAGGACTTCCCAGGGGGTCACTGATGCGGTTGAAGAGCAAGTGTGTAAGTTTATGGAAATATTTGATCCAATTTATGAAAAGATTTGATCCGGTGGCAATTTTGTAATTTCTGTCAATTTTGGAGTGTCGTATTTTCGCATTTTCGGAGGCTAGTTTCGTTGGAAACGTGTCATGGTCAAAAGTCACGAAAGCGCCACGCCGTGAACTCAGAGGATCTTTTGGTCAAATTCCATTGTTTAGGCCTTCAAAATTATATTTTTACTATTTTTGGGTTATTTTTGTAATTTTCCTTATTAGTTTTCCTTTTTGCGTTTTGGATTCCGCTTTTAGGGTTTTGTTATTTAAATGTTTGTTATGATGGGAAGCAGCAGTTTCGATGAATAATAGACTTTTCTTTTTTTCCAAAATTCTCTGAATTAGAATTTTGTTTCCTATTTTTCGAGATTCGTAGTATCAACAGGTTGTAGAAGGTTATCGTTTGGAAATCGTGCGCGATTCAACAATTGATAACACTTTTCGTTGCACTTCCGCTACGTTAGTCACCGATCCTGGTAATACTCCCGCCCAAGTACGCTTAACTTTGGAGTTCTGATGGATCTAGTAAATTAGTACTGGTATGATCGCATTCTTTAGGATTCTCCATTTTTATTCCTATAATCCCACATATGGGTGCAACGCAGTGACGTTTACGTCGTGCGTGCGAGTTTACAAAGACACGTTCACTAGTTCGCTCTTTTTTCACCGAATTTAGCAAAAAAAATATTAAAAGGGGTGCAACACGAGGACTTCCCTGGGGGTCACCCATCCTAGTACTACTCTCGCCCAAGCACGCTTCACTTCGGAGTTCTGATGGGATCCGGTGCATTAGTGCTGGTATGATCGCATCCGTTAAGATTCTCCATTTTTATTCCTATATCCCCACATGTGGGTGGGACGTAGTGAAGTTAACTTCGTGCATGCGCGTTTACCAAGACACGTTCACTAGTACGCATTTTGTTCACCGAACTATAAAAAAATATAAAAGGAGGTGTAACACGAGGACTTCCCAGGGGGTCACTGATGCGGTTGAAGAGCAAGTGTGTAAGTTTATAGAAATATTTGATCCAATTTATGAAAAGATTTGATCCGGTGGCAATTTTGTAATTTCTGTCAATTTTGGGGTGTCGTATTTTCGCATTTTCGGAGGCTAGTTTCGTTGGAAACGTGTCAGCGGTCAAAAGTCACGAGCGCCACGCTCGTGAACTGTAGGATCTTTTGGTCAAATTCCATTGTTTAGGCCTTCAAAATTATATTTTTACTATTTTTGGGTTATTTTTGTAATTTTCCTTATTAGTTTTCCTTTTTGCGTTTTGGATTCCGCTTTTAGGGTTTTGTTATTTAAATGTTTGTTATGATGGGAAGCAGCAGTTTCGATGAATAATAGACTTTTCTTTTTTTCCAAAATTCTCTGAATTAGAATTTTGTTTCCTATTTTTCGAGATTCGTAGTATCAACAGGTTGTAGAAGGTTATCGTTTGGAAATCGTGCGCGATTCAACAATTGATAACACTTTTCGTTGCACTTCCGCTACGTTAGTCACCGATCCTGGTAATACTCCCGCCCAAGTACGCTTAACTTTAGAGTTCTGATGGATCTAGTAAATTAGTACTGGTATGATCGCATTCTTTAGGATTCTCCATTTTTATTCCTATAATCCCACATATGGGTGCAACGCAGATGGACGCTTACGTCAATGCATGAAGCGAGTTTACAAAGACACGTTCACTAGTTCGCTCTTTTTTCACCGAATTTAGCAAAAAAAATATTAAAAGGGGTGCAACACGAGGACTTCCCTGGGGGTCACCCATCCTAGTACTACTCTCGCCCAAGCACGCTTCACTTCGGAGTTCTGATGGGATCCGGTGCATTAGTGCTGGTATGATCGCATCCGTTAAGATTCTCCATTTTTATTCCTATATCCCCACATGTGGGTGGGACGTAGTGAAGTTAACTTCGTGCATGCGCGTTTACCAAGACACGTTCACTAGTACGCATTTTGTTCACCGAACTATAAAAAAAATATAAAAGGAGGTGTAACACGAGGACTTCCCAGGGGGTCACTGATGCGGTTGAAGAGCAAGTGTGTAAGTTTATGGAAAGATTTGATCCAATTTATGAAAAGATTTGATCCGGTGGCAATTTTGTAATTTCTGTCAATTTTGGAGTGTCGATTTTGCATTTTGAGGCTAGTTTCATTTGGAAGCGTGTGTCACGGTTAAAAGTCACGAAGCGCCACGCTTCGTGAATCAGAGGATCTTTTGGTCAAATTCCATTGTTTAGGCCTTCAAAATTATATTTTTATTATTTTTGGGTTATTTTTGTGTAATTTTCCTTATTAGTTTTCCTTTTTGCGCTTTTGGATTCCGCTTTTAGGGTTTTGTTATTTAAATGTTTGTTATGATGGGAAGCAGTAGGTTTCGATGAATAATAGATTTTTTTTTTTTTCCAAAATTCTCGAATTAGAATTTTGTTCCTATTTTTCGAAATTAAGTAGTATCAACAAAGTTGTAGAAGGTTATCGTTTGGAAATCGTGCGCGATTCAACAATTGATAACACTTTTCGTTGCACTTCCGCTTACGTTAGTCACCGATCCCGTAATACTCCACCAAGCACGCTTAACTTTGGAGTTCGATGGATCTAGTAAATTAAATCTTTGGTATGATCGCATTCTTTAGGATTCTCCATTTTATTCCTATAATCCCACATATGGGTGCAACGCAGATGACGCGCGTACGCCGTATGCGCTGAAGTTTACAAAGACACGCTCACTAGTTCGCTCTTTTTTCACCGAATTTAGCAAAAAAATATTAAAAGGGGTGCAACACGAGGACTTTCTGGGGTCACCCATCCTAGTACTCTTCTCGCCAAGCACGCTTCACTTCGGAGTTCTGATGGGATCCGGTGCATTAGTGCTGGTATGATCGCATCCGTTAAGATTCTCCATTTTTATTCCTATATCCCCACATGTGGGTGGGACGTAGTGAAGTTAACTTCGTGCATGCGCGTTTACCAAGACACGTTCACTAGTACGCATTTTGTTCACCGAACTATAAAAAAAATATAAAAGGAGGTGTAACACGAGGACTTCCCAGGGGGTCACTGATGCGGTTGAAGAGCAAGTGTGTAAGTTTATGGAAATATTTGATCCAATTTATGAAAAGATTTGATCTGGTGGCAATTTTGTAATTTCTGTCAATTTTAGGGTGCCGATTTTAAGATTTTCGGAGGCTAGTTTCGTTGAAAAGCGTGTCACGGTCAAAAGTCACGAGCGCCACGCTCGTGAACTGTAGGATCTTTTGGTCAAATTCCATTGTTTAGGCCTTCAAAATTATATTTTTACTATTTTTGGGTTATTTTTGTAATTTTCCTTATTAGTTTTCCTTTTTGCGTTTTGGATTCCGCTTTTAGGGTTTTGTTATTTAAATGTTTGTTATGATGGGAAGCAGCAGTTTCGATGAATAATAGACTTTTCTTTTTTTCCAAAATTCTCTCGAATTAGAATTTTGTTTCTATTTTCGAGATTCGTAGTATCAACGGGTTGTAGAAGGTTATCGTTTGGAAATCGCGCGATTCAACAATTGATAACACTTTTCGTTGCACTTCCGCTACGTTAGTCACCGATCCTCGTAATACTCCCGCCCAAGTACGCTTAACTTTGGAGTTCTGATGGATCTAGTAAATTAGTACTGGTATGATCGCATTCTTTAGGATTCTCCATTTTTATTCCTATAATCCCACATATGGGTGCAACGCAGTGACGTTTACGTCGTGCGTGCGAGTTTACAAAGACACGTTCACTAGTTCGCTCTTTTTTCACCGAATTTAGCAAAAAAAATATTAAAAGGGGTGCAACACGAGGACTTCGGGGTCACCCATCCTAATACTACTCTCGCCAAGCACGCTTCACTTTGAGTTCGATGGGATCCGGTGCATTAGTGCTGGTATGATCGCATCCGTTAAGATTCTCCATTTTTATTCCTATATCCCCACATGTGGGTGGGACGTAGTGAAGTTAACTTCGTGCATGCGCGTTTACCAAGACACGTTCACTAGTACGCATTTTGTTCACCGAACTATAAAAAAAATATAAAAGGAGGTGTAACACGAGGACTTCCCAGGGGGTCACTGATGCGGTTGAAGAGCAAGTGTGTAAGTTTATGGAAAGATTTGATCCAATTTATGAAAAGATTTGATCCGGTGGCAATTTTGTAATTTCTGTCAATTTTGGAGTGTCGTATTTTCGCATTTTCGGAGGCTAGTTTCGTTGGAAACGTGTCATGGTTAAAAGTCACGAGCGCCACGCCGTGAACTCAGAGGATCTTTTGGTCAAATTCCATTGTTTAGGCCTTCAAAATTATATTTTTACTATTTTTGGGTTATTTTTGTAATTTTCCTTATTAGTTTTCCTTTTTGCGTTTTGGATTCCGCTTTTAGGGTTTTGTTATTTAAATGTTTGTTATGATGGGAAGCAGCACTTTCGATGAATAATAGACTTTAATTTTTTTCCAAAATTCTCTGAATTAGAATTTTGTTTCCTATTTTTCGGGATTCGTAGAATCAACACGTTGTAGAAGGTTATCGTTTGGAAATCGTGTGCGATTCAACAATTGATAACACTTTAAGTTGTACTTCGCTTACGTCGACCACCGATCCCGTAATACTCCTTGCCAAGCACGCTTAACTTTGAGTTCGATGGATCCGTAAATTAGTCTTGGTATGATCGCATTCTTTATGATTCTCGCATTTTATTCCTATAATCCCACATATGGGTGCAACGCAGTTGACGCGTTTACGCCGTATGCGGCGAGTTTACCAAGACACGCTCACTAGTACGCCTTTTTTTCACTGAATGTCACAAAAAAATATTAAAAGGGGTGCAACACGAGGACTTCACCGGGGTCACCCATCCTAGTACTACTCTCTCGCCAAGCACGCTTCACTTTGAGTTCGATGGGATCCGGTGCATTTGTCTTTGGTATGATCGCACCTGTTAAGATTCTCCATTTTATTCCTATATTCCCACATGTGGGTGGGACGTAGTGAAGTTAACGTCGTGCATGCGCGTTTACCAAGACACTTTCATTAGTACGTATTTTTTTCACCGAATTATAAAAAAAATATAAAAGGAGGTGCAACACGAATTTTTCCCACAGGGTCACCCATCCTAGTACTACTCTCGCCCAAGCACGCTTTACTTCGGAGTTCTGATGGGATCCGGTGCATTAGTGCTGGAGTGATCACACTCGTTAGGATTGTCCATTTTTTATTCCTATATTCCCAAATGTGGGTGGGACGTAGTGAAATTTACGTCGTGCATGTGCGTTTACCAAGACACTTTCACTGGTACGCATTTTTTCACTGAATTATAAAAAAAATATAAAAGGAGGTGCAACACGAGTACTTCCTATGGGGTCACCGATGCGTTAAAGAGCAAGCGTGTCATATTAAGGAAAGATTTGATCCGATTAATGAAAAGATTTGATCCCAGAGCAATTTGGTAATTTCACAATTTTGGAGTGTTTGATTTTCGTATTTTTGGAGCCTAGTTTCGTTGGAAATGTGTCACGCATTAAAAGTCACCAGTATATAACGTCGTGGAATCTGAGGATCTTTTGGTCAAATTCCATTGTTTAGGCCTTCAAAATTATACTATTTTTGGGTTATTTTTGTAATTTTCCATATTAGTTATCCTTTTTGCGTTTTGGATTCCACTTTTAGGGTTTTGTTATTTAAATGTTTGTTATGATGGGAAGCAGCAGTTTCGATGAATAATAGACTTTTCTTTTTTTCCAAAATTCTCTGAATTAGAATTTTGTTTCCTATTTTTTGGGATTCGTAGAATCAACTGGTTGTAGAAGGTTATCATTTGGAAATTGTGCGCGATTCAACAATTGATAACACTTTTTGTTGCACTTCCGCTACGTCAGTCACCAATCCTGGTAATACTCCCGCCCAAGCACGCTTAACTTCAGAGTTCTGATGGATATGGTAAATTAGTACTGGTATAATCACATTTTTTAGGATTCTCCATTTTTATTCCTATAATCCCACATATGGGTGCAACGCAGTGACGTTTACGTCGTGCGTGCGAGTTTACCAAGACACGTTCACTAGTACGCTCTTTTTTCACCGAATGTCGTAAAAAAAATATAAAAAGGGGTGCAACACGAGGACTTCCCTGGGGGTCACCCATCCTAGTACTACTCTCGCCCAAGCACGCTTCACTTCAGAGTTCTGATGGGATCCGGTGCATTAGTCGGTATGATCCTTTCTGTTAAGATTCTCCATTTTTATTCCTATATTCCCACATGTGGGTGGGACGTAGTGAAGTTAACGTCGTGCATGCGCGTTTACCAAGACACTTTCATTAATACGCATTTTTTTCACCGAATTATAAAAAAAATATAAAAGGAGGTGCAACACGAGGACTTCCCAGGGGGTCACTGATGCGGTTGAAGAGCAAGCGTGTCAGTTTATCAAAAGATTTGATCCAATTTATGAAAATATTTGATCCGGTGGCAATTTGGTAATTTCTATCAATTTTGGAGTGTCATATTTTCACATTTTCGGAGCCTAGTTTGGTTGGAAACGTGTCAGCGGTCAAAAGTCACGAGCGCCACGCTCGTGAACTGCAGGATCTTTTGGTCAAATTCCATTGTTTAGGCCTTCAAAATTATATTTTTACTATTTTTGAGTTATTTTTGTAATTCTCCTTATTAGTTTTCCTTTTTTCCGTTTTGGATTCCGCTTTTAGGGTTTTGTTATTTAAATGTTTGTTATGATGGGAAGCAGCAGTTTCGATGAATAATAGACTTTTCTTTTTTTCCAAAATTCTCTGAATTAGAATTTTGTTTCCTATTTTTCGGGATTCGTAGAATCGACAGGTTGTAGAAGGTTTTCGTTTGGAAATCGTGTGCGATTCAATAATTGATAACACTTTTCGTTGCACTTCCGTTACGTCAGTCACCGATCCTGGTAATACTCCCTCCCAAGCACGCTTAACTTCGGAGTTTTGTTGGATCTCGTAAATTAGTACTGGTATGATCGCATTCTTTAGGATTCTCCATTTTTATTCCTGTAATCCCACATATGGGTGCAACGCAGTGACGTTTACATCGTGCGTGCGAGTTTACCAAGACACGTTCACTAGTTCGCTCTTTTTTCACCGAATGTCGCAAAAAAAATATTAAAAGGGATGCAACACGAGGACTTCCCTGGGGGTCATCCATCCTAGTACTACTCTCGCCCAAGCACGCTTCACTTCGGAGTTCTGATGGGATCCGGTGCACTAGTGCTGGTATGATCGCATCTGTTAAGTTTCTCCATTTTTATTCCTATATTCCCACATGTGGGTGGGACGTAGTGAAGTTAACGTCGTGCATGCGCATTTACCAAGACACGTTCACTAGTACGCATTTTGTTCAACCGAACTATAAAAAAATATAAAAGGAGGTGTAACACGAGGACTTCCTGTGGGGTCACCGATGCGGTTGAAGAGCAAGTGTGTAAGTTTATGGAAATATTTGATCCAATTTATGAAAAGATTTGATCCGGTGGCAATTTTGTAATTTCACAATTTTAGGGTGCCGATATTTTCGATTTTGAGGCTTGTTTCGTTGGAAGCGTGTCACGGTTAAAAGTCACGAAAGGCGCTTGCGCTTCGTGAACTATCAGAGGATCTTTTGGTCAAATTCCATTGTTTAGGCCTTCAAAATTATATTTTTACTATTTTTGGGTTATTTTTGTAATTTTCCTTATTAGTTTTCCTTTTTGCGTTTTGGATTCCGCTTTTAGGGTTTTGTTATTTAAATGTTTGTTATGATGGGAAGCAGCACTTTCGATGAATAATAGACTTTAATTTTTTTCCAAAATTCTCTGAATTAGAATTTTGTTTCCTATTTTTCGGGATTCGTAGAATCAACAGGTTGTAGAAGGTTATCGTTTGGAAATCGTGTGCGATTCAACAATTGATAACACTTTAAGTTGTACTTCCGCTACGTCAGTCACCGATCCTGGTAATACTCCCGCCCAAGCACGCTTAACTTCGGAGTTCTGATGGATCTGGTAAATTAGTACTGGTATGATCGCATTCTTTATGATTCTCCATTTTTATTCCTATAATCCCACATATGGGTGCAACGCAGTGACGTTTACGTCGTGCGTGCGAGTTTACCAAGACACGTTCACTAGTACGCTCTTTTTTCGCCGAATGTCACAAAAAAAATATTAAAAGGGGTGCAACACGAGGACTTCACTGGGGGTCACCCATCCTAGTACTACTCTCGCCCAAGCACGCTTCACTTCGGAGTTCTGATGGGATCCGGTGCATTTGTGCTGGTATGATCGCACCCGTTAAGATTCTCCATTTTTATTCCTATATTCCCACATGTGGGTGGGACGTAGTGAAGTTAACGTCGTGCATGCGCGTTTACCAAGACACTTTCATTAGTACGTATTTTTTTCACCGAATTATAAAAAAAATATAAAAGGAGGTGCAACACCTAATTTTTCCTGTGGTCACCCATCCTAGTACTACTCTCGCCCAAGCACGCTTTACTTCGGAGTTCTGATGGGATCCGGTGCATTAGTGCTGGAGTGATCACACTCGTTAGGATTGTCCATTTTTTATTCCTATATTCCCAAATGTGGGTGGGACGTAGTGAAATTTACGTCGTGCATGTGCGTTTACCAAGACACTTTCACTGGTACGCATTTTTTCACTGAATTATAAAAAAAATATAAAAGGAGGTGCAACACGAGTACTTCCCATGGGGTCACTGATGCGGTTAAAGAGCAAGCGTGTCATATTAAGGAAAGATTTGATCCAGTTAATGAAAAGATTTGATCCGGTAGCAATTTGGTAATTTCTGTCAATTTTGGAGTGTCGGATTTTCGTATTTTTGGAGCCTAGTTTCGTTGGAAACGTGTCAGCGGTCAAAAGTCACCAGCGCAACGCTCGTGAACTGTAGGATCTTTTGGTCAAATTCCATTGTTTAGGCCTTCAAAATTATACTATTTTTGGGTTATTTTTGTAATTTTCCATATTAGTTATCCTTTTTGCGTTTTGGATTCCACTTTTAGGGTTTTGTTATTTAAATGTTTGTTATGATGGGAAGCAGCAGTTTCGATGAATAATAGACTTTTTTTTTTTTTTTTCCAAAAAATTCTACGAATTAGAATTTTGTTTCCTATTTTTGGGATTCGTAGAATCAATCTGGTTATAGAAGGTTATCGTTTGGAAATTGTGCGCGATTCAACAATTGATAACACTTTTGTTGCACTTCCGCTTACGCGTACCACCAATCTCGTAATACTCCCGCCAAGCACGCTTTTAACTTCGAGTTCGATGGATATGGTAAATTAGTCTTGGTATAATCACATTTTTTAGATTCTCATTTTTATTCCTATAATCCCACATATGGGTGCAACGCGATGACGTTTACGTCGTATGCGTAATGAATTTACCAAGACACGTTCACTAATACGCTCTTTTTTCACCGAATATCGTAAAAAAAAATATAAAAGGGTGCAACACGAGGACTTCCACGGGGTCACCCATCCTAGTACTACTCTCGCCCAAGCACGCTTCACTTCAGAGTTCTGATGGGATCCGGTGCATTAGTGCTGGTATGATCGCACCCGTTAAGATTCTCCATTTTTATTCCTATATTCCCACATGTGGGTGGGACGTAGTGAAGTTAACGTCGTGCATGCGCGTTTACCAAGACACTTTCATTAATACGCATTTTTTTCACCGAATTATAAAAAAAATATAAAAGGAGGTGCAACACGAGGACTTCCCAGGGGGTCACTGATGCGGTTGAAGAGCAAGCGTGTCAGTTTATCAAAAGATTTGATCCAATTTATGAAAATATTTGATCCGGTGGCAATTTTGTAATTTCTATCAATTTTGGAGTGTCATATTTTCACATTTTCGGAGCCTAGTTTGGTTGGAAACGTGTCAGCGGTCAAAAGTCACGAGCGCCACGCTCGTGAACTGCAGGATCTTTTGGTCAAATTCCATTGTTTAGGCCTTCAAAATTATATTTTTACTATTTTTGAGTTATTTTTGTAATTCTCCTTATTAGTTTTCCTTTTTTCCGTTTTGGATTCCGCTTTTAGGGTTTTGTTATTTAAATGTTTGTTATGATGGGAAAAAGTAGTTTCGATGATGAATAATAGATTTTTTTTTTTTCCAAAATTCTCTCGAATTAGAATTTTGTTTCTATTTTTCGGGATTCGTAGAATCGACAGGTTGTAGAAGGTTTTCGTTTGGAAATCGTGTGCGATTCAATAATTGATAACACTTTTCGTTGCACTTCCGTTACGTCAGTCACCGATCCTGGTAATACTCCCTCCCAAGCACGCTTAACTTCGGAGTTCTGTTGGATCTCGTAAATTAGTACTGGTATGATCGCATTCTTTAGGATTCTCCATTTTTATTCCTGTAATCCCACATATGGGTGCAACGCAGTGACGTTTACATCGTGCGTGCGAGTTTACCAAGACACGTTCACTAGTTCGCTCTTTTTTCACCGAATGTCGCAAAAAAAATATTAAAAGGGATGCAACACGAGGACTTCCCTGGGGGTCATCCATCCTAGTACTACTCTCGCCAAGCACGCTTCACTTCGGAGTTCGATGGGATCCGGCACTAGTCTTTGGTATGATCGCATCTGTTAAGTTTCTCCATTTTTATTCCTATATTCCCACATGTGGGTGGGACGTAGTGAAGTTAACGTCGTGCATGCGCATTTACCAAGACACGTTCACTAGTACGCATTTTGTTCACCGAACTATAAAAAAAATATAAAAGGAGGTGTAACACGAGGACTTCCCAGGGGGTCACTGATGCGGTTGAAGAGCAAGCGTTTCAGTTTTTGGAAAGATTTGATCCAATTTATGAAAAGATTTGATCCGGTGGCAATTTGGTAATTTCTGTCAATTTTGGAGTGTCGTATTTGCGCATTTTCGGAGCCTAGTTTCGTAGGAAACGTGCCAGCGGTCAAAAGTCACGAGCGCCACGCTTGTGAACTGCCGGATCTTTTGGTCAAATTCCATTGTTTAGGCCTTCAAAATTATATTTTTACTATTTTTGGGTTATTTTTGTAATTCTCCTTATTAGTTTTCCTTTTTTCCGTTTTGGATTCCGCTTTTAGGGTTTTGTTATTTAAATGTTTGTTATGATGGGAAGCAGCAGTTTCGATGAATAATAGACTATTATTTTTTTCCAAAATTCTCTGAATTAAAATTTTATTTCCTATTTTTCGGGATTCGTAGAATCAACAGGTTGTAGAAGGTTATCGTTTGGAAATCGTGCGCGATTCAATAATTGATAACACTTTTCGTTGCACTTCCGCTACGTCAGTCACCGATCCTGGTAATACTCCCTCCCAAGCACGCTTAACTTCAGAGTTCTGATGGATCTCATAAATTAGTACTGGTATGATCGCATTCTTTAGGATTCTCCATTTTTATTCCTATAATCCCACATATGGGTGCAACGCAGTGACGTTTACATCGTGCGTGCGAGTTTACCAAGACACGTTCACTAGTTCGCTCTTTTTTCACCGAATGTCGCAAAAAAAATATTAAAAGGGGTGCAACACGAGGACTTCCCTTGGGGTCACCCATCCTAGTACTACTCTCGCCCAAGCACGCTTCACTTCGGAGTTCTGATGGGATCCGGTGCATTAGTGCTGGTATGATCGCATCCGTTAAGATTCTCCATTTTTATTCCTATATTCCCACATGTGGGTGGGACGTAGTGAACTTAACGTCGTGCATGCGCGTTTACCAAGACACGTTCACTAGTACGCATTTTGTTCACCGAATTATAAAAAAAATTAAAATGAGGTGTAACACGAGGACTTCCCAGGGGGTCACTGATGCGGTTGAAGAGCAAGCGTGTCAGTTTATGGAAAGATTTGATCCAATTTATGAAAAGATTTGATCCGTTGGCAATTTGGTAATTTCTGTCAATTTTGGAGTGTCGTATTTTCGCATTTTCGGAGGCTAGTTTCGTTGGAAACGTGTCAGCGGTCAAAAGTCACGAGCGCCACGCTCGTGAACTGCAGGATCTTTTGGTCAAATTCCATTGTTTAGGCCTTCAAAATTATATTTTTACTATTTTTGGGTTATTTTGTAATTTTCCTTATTAGTTTTCCTTTTTGCGTTTTGGATTCCGCTTTTAGGGTTTTGTTATTTAAATGTTTGTTATGATGGGAAGCAGCAGTTTCGATGAATAATAGACTTTTATTTTTTTCCAAAATTCTCTGAATTAGAATTTTGTTTCCTATTTTTCGGGATTCGTAGAATCAGCAGGTTGTAGAAGGTTATCGTTTAGAAATCGTGTGCGATTCAACAATTGATAACACTTTAAGTTGCACTTCCGCTACTTCAGTCACCGATCCTGGTAATACTCCCGCCCAAGCACGCTTAACTTCAGAGTTCTGATGGATCTGGTAAATTAGTACTGGTATGATCGCATTCTTTAGGATTCTCCAATTTTATTCCTATAATCCCACATATGGGTGCAACGCAGTGACGTTTACGTTGTGCGTGCGAGTTTACCAAGACACGTTCACCAGTACGCTCTTTTTTCACCCAATGTCACAAAAAAATATAAAGAGGGGTGCAACACAAGGACTTCCTAGGGGGTCACCCATCCTAGTACTACTCTCGCCCAAACACGCTTGACTTCGGAGTTCTGATGGGATTCGGTGCATTAGTGCTGGTATGATCGAACCCATTAGGATTCTCCATTTTTATTCCTATATTCCCACATGTGGGTGGGACGTAGTGAAATTAACGTCGCATTCACGTTTACCAAGACACGTTCACTAGTACGCAATTTTTTCACCGAATTATAAAAAAATATATAAAAGGAGGTTCAACACGAGGACTTCCCAGGGGGTCACTGCTGCGGTTGAAGAGCAAGTGTGTCAGTTCATGGAAATATTTGATCCAATTTATGAAAAGATTTGATCCGGTAGGGCAATTTGGTAATTTTTGTCAATTTTGGAGTGTCGATTTTGATTTTTTTGAGCCTAGTTTCGTTGGAACGTGTCAATCATTAAAAGTCATCGCCTCACCGCTTCGTGAATCGCATGATCTTTTGGTCAAATTCCATTATTTAGGCCTTCAAAATTATATTTTACTATTTTCGGGTTATTTTTGTAATTTTCCTTATTAGTTTTCCTTTTGCGTTTTGGATTCCGCTTTTAGGGTTTTGTTATTTAAACGTTTGTTATCATGGGAAGCAGCAGTTTCGATGAATAATAGACTTTTCTTTTTTTTTTTTCCAAAATTGTCTGAATTAGAATTTTGTTTCCTTTTTCTCGGTATTCGTAGAATCAACATGTTGTGGAAGGTTATTGTTTGGAAATCGTTCGCGATGCAACAATTGATAACACTTTTCGTTGCACTTCCATTACATCAGTCACCGATCCTAGTACTACTCTCGACCAAGCATGCTTAACTTCGGAGTTCTGATGGATCTGGTAAATTAGTACTGGTATGATCGCATTCTTTAGGATTCTTCATTTTTATTCCTATAATCCCATATATGGGTGCAACGCAGTGACTTTTACGTCGTGCGTGCAAGTTTACCAAGACACGTTCACTTGTATGCTCTTTTTTCACCGAATGTCGCAAAAAAAATATAAAAAGGGTTACAACACAAGGACTTCCCAGGGGGTCACCCATCATAGTACTAATCTCGCCCAAGCATGCTTAACTTCGGAGTTCTGATGGGATCCGGTGCATTAGTGGTGGTATGATCTCACCCGTTAGGATACTCCATTTTTATTCCTATATTCCCACATGTGGGTGGAACGTAGTGAAATTAACGTTGTGCATGCGCGTTTACCAAGACACGTTCACTAGTACACATTTTTTTCACCGAATTATAAAAAAAATATAAAAGGAGGTGCAACACGAGGACTTCCCAGGGGGTCACTAATGCGGTTGAAGAGCAAGCGTGTTAGTTTATGGAAAGATTTGATCCAGTTTATGAAAAGATTTGATCTAGTGGCAATTTGGTAATTTCTGTCAATTTTGGAGTGTCGGATTTTTGCATTTTCGGAGCCTAGTTTTGTTGGAAACGTGTTAGCGGTCAAAAGTCACTATCGCTTTGCTCGTGAACTGCAGGATCTTTTGTTCAAATTCTATTGTTTAGGCCTTCAAAATTACATTTTACTATTTTCGGGTTATTTTTGCAATTTTTCTTATTAGTTTTCCTTTTGTGTTTTGGATTCCGCTTTTAGGGTTTTGTTATTTAAACGTTTGTTACGATGGAAGCAGTAGTTTTGATGAATAATAGAATTTTGTTTCATATTTCCCGGTATTCGCAGAATCAACAGGTTATAGAAGGTTATCGTTTGGAAATAGTGCGCGATTCAACAATTGATAACACTTTTTGTTGCACTTCCGCTACGTCAGTCACCGATCCTGGTACTACTCTCGCCCAAGCACACTTAACTTCGGAGTTCTGATGGATCTGGTAAATTAGTACTAGTATGATTGCATTCTTTAGGATTCTCCATTTTTATTCCTATAATCCCACATATGGGTGCAACGCAGTGACGTTTATGTCGTGCGTGCAAGTTTACCAAGACACGTTCACTAGTACGCTCTTTTTTCACCGAATGTCACAAAAAAAATATTAAAAGGGGTGCAACACGAGGACTTCACTGGGGGTCACCCATCCTAGTACTACTCTCGCCCAAGCACGCTTCACTTCGGAGTTCTGATGGGATCCGGTGCATTTGTGCTGGTATGATCGCACCCGTTAAGATTCTCCATTTTTATTCCTATAATCCCACATGTGGGTGCAACGCAGTGACGTTTACGTCGTGCGTGTGAGTTTACCAAGACATTTTCACTAGTACGCATTTTTTTCACCGAATGTTGCAAAAAAAATATAAAAAGGGGTGCAACACGAGGACTTCCCTGGGGGTCACCCATCCTAGTACTACTCTCGCCCAAGCATGCTTCACTTCGGAGTTCTGATGGGATCCGATGCATTAGTGCTGGTATGATCGAACCCATTAGGATTCTCCATTTTTATTCCTATTTTCCCACATGTGGGTGGGACGTAGTGAAATTAACGTTGTGCATGCGCATTTACCAAGACACTTTCACTAGTACGCATTTTTTTCACCGAATTATAAAAAAAAAATATTAAAGGAGGTGCAACACGAGGACTTCCCAAGGGGTCACTGATGCAGTTGAAGAGCAAGCGTGTCAGTTTATGGAAAGATTTGATCCAGTTTATGAAAAGATTTGATCCGATGGTAATTTGGTAATTTTTGTCAATTTTGGAGTATCGAATTTTCACGTTTTCGGAGCCTAGTTTCGTTGGAAACGTGTCAGTAGTCAAAAGTCATGAGCGCCACACTCGTGAACTGCAGGATCTTTTGGTCAAATTCCATTATTTAGGCCTACAAAATTACATTTTACTATTTTTGGGTTATTTTTTTAATTTTCCAAATTTAATTTTACTTTTGCGTTTTGGATTTCGGTTTTAGGGTTTTGTTATTTAAACGTTTGTTATGATGGGGAGCAGTAGTTTCGATGGATAATAGACTTTTCTTTTTTTTGAAAATTCTCTGAATTAGAATTTTGTTTCCTATTTTCCGGTATTCGTAGAATCAACAGCTTGTAGAAGGTTATCATTTGGAAATCGTGCGCGATTCAACAATTAATAACACTTTTCGTTGCACTTCCGCTACGTCAGTCACCGATCTTGGTACTACTCTCTACCAAGCAAGCTTAACCGGAGTTCGATGGATCCGTAAATTAGTCTTTGGTATGATCGCATTCTTTAGGATTCTCCATTTTTATTCCTATAATCCCACATATGGGTGCAACGCAGTGACGTTTACGTTGTGCGTGCGAGTTTACCAAGACACGTTCACTAGTATGCATTTTTTTCACCGAATTATAAAAAAAATATAAAAGGAGGTGCAACACGAGGACTTCCCAGGGGGTCACTGATGCGGTTGAAGAGCAAGCGTGTCAGTTTAAGGAAAGATTTGATCCAATTTATGAAAAAATTTGATCCGGCGGCAGTTTGGTAATTTCTGTCAATTTTGGAGTGTCGGATTTTCGCGTTTTCGGAGCCTAGTTTTGTTGGAAACGTGTCAGCGGTCAAAAGTCACGAGCGCCACGCTCGTGAACTGCAGGATCTTTTAGTCAAATTCCATTGTTTAAGCCTTCAAAATTACATTTTACTATTTTCGGGTTATTTTTGTAATTTTCCTTATAAGTTTTCCTTTTGCGTTTTGGATTCCACTTTTAGGGTTTTGTTATTTAAACGTTTGTTATGATGGGAAGCAGCAGTTTCGATGAATAATAGACTTTTCTTTTTTCCAAAATTCTCTGAATTAGAATTTTGTTTCATTTTTTCCGGTATTCGTAAAATCAACAGGTTGTAGAAGGTTATCGTTTGGAAATCGTGCGCGATTAAACAATTGATAACACTTTTCGTTGCACTTCCACTATGTCAGTCAACGATCCTGGTAATACTCCCGCCCAAGCACGCTTAACTTCGGAGTTCTGCTGGATCTGGTAAATTAGTACTGGTATGATCACATTCTTTAGGATTCTCCATTTTTATTCCTATAATCCCATATATAGGTGCAACGCAATGACATTTACGTAGTGTGTGCGAGTTTACCAAGACACGTTCACTAGTACTCTCTTTTTTCACTGAGTGTCGCAAAAAAAATATAAAAAGGGTGCAACACGAGGACTTCCCACGGGGTATCCTAGTACTACTCTCGCCCAAGCATGCTTGACTTCGGAGTTCTGATGGGATCCGGTGCATTAGTGCTGGTATGATCGAACCCATTAGGATTCTCCATTTTTATTCCTATTTTCCCACTGTGGGTGGGACGTAGTGAAATTAACGTTGTGCATGCGCATTTACCAAGACACTTTCACTAGTACGCATTTTTTTCACCGAATTATAAAAAAAAATATAAAAGGAGGTGCAACACGAGGACTTCCCAAGGGGTCACTGATGCGGTTGAAGAGCAAGCGTGTCAGTTTATGGAAAGATTTGATCCAGTTTATGTAAAGATTTGATCCGGTGGTAATTTGGTAATTTTTGTCAATTTTGGAGTGTCGGATTTTCGCGTTTTTGTAGCCTAGTTTCGTTGGAAACGTGTTAGCGATCAAAAGTCACGAGCGCCACACTCGTGAACTGCAGGATCTTTTGGTCAAATTCCATTATTTAGGCCTAGAAAATTACATTTTACTATTTTTGGGTTATTTTTTGTAATTTTCCAAATTTAATTTTACTTTTACGTTTTGGAATCCGCTTTTAGGGTTTTGTTATTTAAACGTTTGTTATGATGGGAAGCAGTAGTTTCGATGGATAATAGACTTTTCTTTTTTTTGAAAATTCTCTGAATTTGAATTTTGTTTCCTATTTTCCGGTATTCGTAGAATCAACAGGTTGTAGAAGGTTATCATTTGGAAATTGTGCGCGATTCAACAATTAATAACACTTTTCGTTGCACTTCTGCTATGTCAGTCACCGATCTTGGTACTACTCTCGCCTAAGCAAGCTTAACTTCGGAGTTCTGATGGATCTGGTAAATTAGTACTGGTATGATCGCATTCTTTAGGATTCTCCATTTTTATTCCTATAATCCCACATATGGGTGTAACGCAGTGACGTTTACGTTGTGCGTGCGAGTTTACCAAGACACGTTCACTAGTACGCTCTTTTTTCACCCAATGTAACAAAAAAATATAAAGAGGGGTGCAACACAAGGACTTCCTAGGGGGTCACCCATCCTAGTACTACTCTCGCCCAAGCACGCTTGACTTTGAGTTCGATGGGATTCGGCATTATTAGTCTTTGGTATGATCGAACCCATTAGGATTCTCCATTTTTATTCCTATATTCCCACATGTGGGTGGGACGTAGTGAAATTAACGTCGCATTCACGTTTACCAAGACACATTCACTAGTACGCATTTTTTCACCGAATTATAAAAAAAAATATAAAAGGAGGTTCAACACGAGGACTTCCCAGGGGGTCACTGCTGCGGTTGAAGAGCAAGTGTGTCAGTTTATGGAAATATTTGATCCAATTTATGAAAAGATTTGATCCAGTAGGGCAATTTGGTAATTTTGTCAATTTTGGAGTGTCAGATTTTCGTATTTTCGGAGCCTAGTTTCGTTGGAAACGTGTCAACGATCAAAAGTTATCAGCGCCTCGCTCGTGAACTGCATGATCTTTTGGTCAAATTCCATTATTTAGGCCTTCAAAATTATATTTTACTATTTTCGGGTTATTTTTGTAATTTTCCTTATTAGTTTTCCTTTTGCGTTTTGGATTCCGCTTTTATGGTTTTGTTATTTAAACGTTTGTTATCATGGGAAGCAGCAGTTTCGATGAATAATAGACTTTTCTTTTTTTTTTTTCCAAAATTGTCTGAATTAGAATTTTGTTTCCTTTTTCTCGGTATTCGTAGAATCAACATGTTGTGGAAGGTTATTGTTTGGAAATCGTTCGCGATGCAACAATTGATAACACTTTTCGTTACACTTCCGTTACATCAGTCACCGATCCTAGTACTACTCTCGACCAAGCATGCTTAACTTTTGAGTTCGATGGATCCGTAAATTAACTTGTAGTATGATCGCATTCTTTAGGATTCTTCATTTTTATTCCTATAATCCCATATATGGGTGCAACGCAGTGACGTTTACGTCGTGCGTGCAAGTTTACCAAGACACGTTCACTTGTATGCTCTTTTTTCACCGAATGTCGCAAAAAAATAATAAAAAGGGTTGCAACACAAGGACTTCCCAGGGGGTCACCCATCCTAGTACTAATCTCGCCCAAGCATGCTTAACTTCGGAGTTTTGATGGGATCCGGTGCATTAGTGCTGGTATGATCGCACCCATTAGGATACTCCATTTTTATTCCTATATTCCCACATGTGGGTGGGACGTAGTGAAATTAACGTTGTGCATGCGCGTTTACGAAGACACGTTCACTAATACACATTTTTTCACCGAATTATAAAAAAAATATAAAAGGAGGTGCAACACGAGGACTTCCCAGGGGGTCACTAATGCGGTTGAAGAGCAAGCGTGTTAGTTTATGGAAAGATTTGATCCAGTTTATGAAAAGATTTGATCTAGTGGCAATTTGGTAATTTCTGTCAATTTTGGAGTGTCGGATTTTTGCATTCTCGGAGCCTAGTTTCGTTGGAAACGTGTTAGCGGTCAAAAGTCACTATCGCCTTGCTCGTGAACTGCAGGATCTTTTGTTCAAATTCTATTGTTTAGGCCTTCAAAATTACATTTTACTATTTTCGGGTTATTTTTGCAATTTTTCTTATTAGTTTTCCTTTTGTGTTTTGGATTCCGCTTTTAGGGTTTTGTTATTTAAACGTTTGTTACGATGGGAAGCAGTAGTTTCGATGAATAATAGACTTTTATTTTTTTTCCAAAATTCTCCGAATTAGAATTTTGTTTCTATTTCATTGATATTCAGAGAATCAACAAAGTTATAGAAGGTTATCGTTTGGAAATAGTGCGCGATTCAACAATTGATAACACTTTTTGTTGCACTTCACTTACGTCACCACCGATCCCGTACTACTCTCGCCCAAGCACACTTAACTTCTTGAGTTTCGATGGATCCGTAAATTAGCATCTGGTATGATTTCATTCTTTAGGATTCTCCATTTTTATTCCTATAATCCCACATATGGGTGCAACGCAGTGACGTTTATGTCGTACGTGCAAGTTTACCAAGACACATTCACTAGTACGCTCTTTTTTCATTGAATGTTACAAAAAAATATAAAAAGGGGTGAAACACGAGGACTTCCTAGGGGGTCACTGTGACGCCCCCAAAATAGGTATACATCACCTATCTTAAGTCTCCAAATACATGGTACAAAATTCAAATATAACTTAATTATACAACAGTCGTGTAAAATACGACAAAACTTAATCTAAGAGTTTTAATAAGAATATTGTCATCTAGATAATATCCACACTCAATGGAGTCCTCAATTCATTTATTGTCACACTATTTAACAAAATAGTGAGGACTACTAATGCTATCATCCTCGACCGCCACTGCTCCCCGACTAGTCCCGAACTACGTTCTCATTTCACAAGAGAAACGGTGAAAGAAAGGGTGAGCTCAACTAGCCCAGTAAGAAATATTATGACTAAGATAATGTAGAATAAATTATCATTAGCCTTCAACAGTGTTAAACTGATAAAATATAATAAACATCAAGTTTAACTGCAACGGAACAAGCAATCCATTAGAAAAGTCAAGTAGAGAATAAAATCTACTATCTTTTATGATTTAAAAGGTTTTTCATCACTTTTATCGCTGAGATTCAGCTTAATAAATAAACAACATCATCCCTGCACTACGGCCAAGGATATTCATAAGTATCACGACAACAAATTATCCATGAACTACGGGCCAAGGATATTCGTGTATTCATCAATGGTCATGATCATGCCAACAACTGTCCATCAATGCACTACGGCCAATGAGGACTTTTACCACATCATTTATAACATTACGGTCATGATTATACCGAATAATCCCTAGTCATAATCATACCAAGTCCATCTATGCACTACACGCCACAGATGACTTTCAACATATTATAAACATGAGGATGATGACAATGATATAAGAATTCAATAAAATAAGTTCAAGGATAAATTTGTAAAGATTTATAATTTAATTTATCGAGAAATTAATAACGTCCAAATTGTCAACATGATACTGCTTTGTGGAGTAAAATTTAAGAATGCTCAGAAGAATATTTCCATGAAAAGATACTGGATGAAGCGTAAATATCAAGGATATTCCATTAATTTCATGGAGTATAGAAGCCAAAACTTTAATCAACTGAGTATAATAGAATATATGAAACCGCAAATGGATTTTTGCCGCGATGCGGTAATCCATGTAGAAAGATTATTCCAACAGAATAATAAAGAATGGAATAATGTAAGAATTCACCGTGCATGCGTAATCCAATGCACATACAAAAGTTATTCCAATAGAATAATATATAATGGAACCGAAGTCACGCGTAATACACATGTATGTGATGTTCCAACAGAATAATAAAGAATGGAACTGTGTCATGCGTAATTTGCATGCATGTGATGTTCTAATGTAATAATAAAGAATGTAATAACAATGAATTCACTAGGTATGCGATTGATCAGACGCATACAAAGTTATTCCAATGTAATAATAAAGAATTGAATAATGTAAGAATTTCACCATGTATGCGATTACTCAGATAGACAAAGTTATTCCCAATATAATAGTAAAGAATGGAATAACAACCCTTATGAGTATTGAAAGAAAATAACTCTCTTTATGAATAAGAAAGAATAATACCCCTTACCTTAGAAAAACTGGATACTGGAATAGTGAGGTAGCGGACTTCTCTTCTTCTTTCTCTCTATAATTTCTCTCTATAATAATTGCTCTAAAGCTTTTGTGAATTGGTGAGAAATGAAAGAAGAATTAGCTTCTATTTATAGAAAAATATAGTTTCGATAATTTCACATTTTGGGGCTCGAAATATTATAATATAATACCTTCCTCTTTTTCTTCATTTTTAATTTAGTCCTGCAAGTATTATCAAACTTGCACCACCTCCCCTAATAGTAAATAATGTGAATTAATAGTTCATTCATGTGACTCAATAGTATAATCATGTGAAAAAACTAATTACAGTATAGTACCTTCAACTATACCTATATTTTTAATTTAGTCATGCAAGTATTATCAATCTTGCACCACCTCCCCTAATAGTACATGAATGTGAATCAATAGTACACACATGTGAACAAATAGTTATAAGCATGTGAAATAATAGCAAATAATTGCTCATTTATCCGATTAATTACCCGATTGGTCAATATAACCTCCAGACATCAATTATTATCGAAATAAATGTCAATTTTCACTAACACTAATAATCCCAACACAATGGAACTATCAATTTAATCTTTAATCAACACAACTTATTCATCATTAATATTATAACTCACAATATTTAACAACAAAGTCGCTCCTGTGAAAGAGGGGCTTTCAGATAAAGATTTCTCCTTATCGGGCGTGTAATTGGGGACCAAACCTCTCCTCGATGTAACTTACAGACATTGTCAATATTTCAAATAATAATATGAATAATTTTGTCGTCTCAATTATTGATTTAATAATAATAAATATTATGTAGATGATACTGTGACAATAATTGAATCAATAATATGAGAGATATGATGCATCAATTATTGTAGTAATAATTGAGTATAACTGAGTGACTTCTCACGTAAGCATCAATAATCAATACCGTGTGCTACTATACAACCACGCGTATTACTTTACTTTTATTATCGAGTAGTTCAACAATTTTAACGGTAACACTTTCGCCGTTATTTTTATAAAAAGATAATTCTGTCATTTTCTAACTACAACAATACTTGGTTGTAGGGGTCCATTAATGATGATTGTGTCATCGCATTTAATATTCCCTGTTAAAACAAATATTCCCCGACCAATCGAATATTATATAACCACTTGCTTACTTTCAAAAATTTGTAAATAATACCCACAACTATAACATTATATCAAATCCACACCATAATATTAAAAAATATATTTCGAGAAAAAATAATCTTTATTCATAAAAGTTGGGGTCTTACAGTCACCCATCCTAGTACTACTCTCGCCCAAGCACGCTTCACTTCGGAGTTCTAATGGGATCCAGTGCATTAGTGCTGGTATGATCGCACCTGTTAGGAATCTACATTTTTATTCCTATATTCCCACATGTGGGTGGGACGAAGTTAAATTAACATCGTGCATGTGCGTTTACCAAGACACTTTCACTAGTACGCATTTTTTTCACCGAATTATAAAAAAAATATAAAAGGAGGTGCAACACGAGGACTTCCCAGGGGGGTCACTGATGCAGTTGAAGAGCAAGCGTGTCAGTTTATGGAAAGATTTGATCCAGTTTATGAAAAGATTTGATCCAGTGGCAATTTGGTAATTTCTGTCATTTTTGGAATGTCAGATTTTCGCATTTTCGGAGCCTAGTTTCGTTGGAAACGTTTCAGCGGTTAAAAGTCACGAGCGCCTTGCTCGTGAACTACATGATCTTTTGGTCAAATTCCATTGTTTAGGCCTTCAAAATTACATTTTACTATTTTCGGGTTATTTTTGCAATTTTTCTTATTAGTTTTCCTTTTGTGTTTTGGATTCCGCTTTTAGGGTTTTGTTATTTAAACGTTTGTTACGATGGGAAGCAGTAGTTTCGATGAATAATAGACTTTTATTTTTTTCCAAAATTCTCTGAATTAGAATTTTGTTTCCTATTTCCCGGTATTCGCAGAATCAACAGGTTATAGAAGGTTATCGTTTGGAAATAGTGCGCGATTCAACAATTGATAACACTTTTTGTTGCACTTCCGCTACGTCAGTCACCGATCCTGGTACTACTCTCGCCCAAGCACACTTAACTTTGAGATTCGATGGATCCGTAAATTAGTACCTGGTATGATTTCATTCTTTAGGATTCTCCATTTTATTCCTATAATCCCACATATGGGTGCAACAAGCTTGACGCGTTTATGTCAGACGCAAGTTTACCAAGACACATTCACTAGTACGCTCTTTTTTCATTGAATGTTACAAAAAAATATAAAAAGGGGTGAAACACGAGGACTTCCTAGGGGGTCACTGTGACGCCCCCAAAATAGGTATACATCACCTATCTTAAGTCTCCAAATACATGGTACAAAATTCAAATATAACTTAATTATACAACAAATCGTGTAAAAAATACGACAAAACTTAATCTAAGAGTTTTAATAAGAATATTGTCATCTAGATAATATCCACACTCAATGGAGTCCTCAATTCATTTATTGTCACACTATTTAACAAAATAGTGAGGACTACTAATGCTATCATCTGGACCGTCACTCTGTTCCCCGACTAGTCCCGACTACGTTCTCATTTCCTGAAGAGAACAGTGAAAGAAAGGGTGAGCTCAACTAGCCCAGTAAGAAATATTATGACTAAGATAATGTAGAATAAATTATCATTAGCCTTCAACAGTGTTAAACTGATAAAATATAATAAACATCAAGTTTAACTGCAGCGGAACAAGCAATCCATTAGAAAAGTCAAGTAGAGAATAAAATCTACTATCTTTTATGATTTAAAAGGTTTTTCATCACTTTTATCACGAGATTGACTTAATAAATAAACAACATCATCCCTGCACTACGGCCAAGGATATTCATAAGTATCACGACAACAAATTATCCATGAACTACGGGCCAAGGATATTCGTGTATTCATCAATGGTCATGATCATGCCAACAACTGTCCATCAATGCACTACGGCCAATGAGGACTTTTACCACATCATTTATAGCATTACGGTCATGATTATACCGAATAATCCCTGGTCATAATCATACCAAGTCCATCTATGCACTACACGCCACAGATGACTTTTCAACATATATAAAAACATGAGGATGATGACAATGATATAAGAATTCAATAAAATAAGTTCAAGGATAAATTTGTAAAGATTTATAATTTAATTTATCGAGAAATTAATAACGTCCAAATTGTCAACATGATACTGCTTTGTGGAGTAAAATTTAAGAATGCTCAGAAGAATATTTCCATGAAAAGATACTGGATGAAGCGTAAATATCAAGGATATTCCATTAATTTCATGGAGTATAGAAGCCAAAACTTTAATCAACTGAGTATAATAGAATATATGAAACCGCAAATGGATTTTTGCCGCGATGCGGTAATCCATGTAGAAAGATTATTCCAACAGAATAATAAAGAATGGAATAACAGAAGAATTCACCAGGCATGCGTAATCCGTACATACAGGTTATTCCAATAGAATAATATATAATGGAACCAGGTCATGCGTAATACACATAGACAGGATGTTCCAACAGAATAATAAAGAATGGAACCAGGTCATGCGTAATTTGCACAGACAGGATGTTCTAACAGAATAATAAAGAATGTAATAACAACAGAATTCACTAGGCATGCGATTGACCGCACAGACAGGTTATTCCAACAGAATAATAAAGAATTGAATAACAGAAGAATTTCACCATGTATGCGGTGCTTGATGATAAAAGTTATTCCAACATAATAGTAAAGAATGGAATAACAAACCCTTATGAGTATTGAAAGAAAATAACTCTCTTTATGAATAAGAAAGAATAATACCCCTTACCTTAGAAAAAGCTGGATAATTTGGAATAGTGAGGTAGCGGACTTTCTTCTTCTTTCTCTCTATAATTTCTCTCTATAATAATTGCTCTAAAGCTTTTGTGAATTGGTGAGAAATGAAAGAAGAATTAGCTTCTATTTATAGAAAAATATAGTTTCGATAATTTCACATTTTGGGGCTCAAATATTATAATATAATACCTTCCTCTTTTCTTCATTTTTAATTTAGTCCGCAAGTATTATCAAACTTGCACCACCTCCCTAATAGTAAATAATGTGAATTAATAGTTCATTCATGTGACTCAATAGTATAATCATGTGAAAAAACTAATTATGATATAGTACCTTCAACTATACCTATATTTTTAATTTAGTCATGCAAGTATTATCAATCTTGCACCACCTCCCCTAATAGTACATGAATGTGAATCAATAGTACACACATGTGAACAAATAGTTATAAGCATGTGAAATAATAGCAAATAATTGCTCATTTATCCGATTAATTACCCGATTGGTCAATATAACCTCCAGACATCAATTATTATCGAAATAAATGTCAATTTTCACTAACACTAATAATCCCAACACAATGGAACTATCAATTTAATCTTTAATCAACACAACTTATTCATCATTAATATTATAACTCACAATATTTAACAACCAGGTCGTTCCCAGGAAAGAGGGGGCTTTCCGATAAAGATTTCTCCTTATTGGCGTGTAATTAGGGGACCAAACCTCTCCTTGACAGAACTTCTAGACATTGTCAATATTTCAAATAATAATATGAATAATTTTGTCGTCTCAATTATTGATTTAATAATAATAAATATTATGTAGATGATACTGTGACAATAATTGAATCAATAATATGAGAGATATGATGCATCAATTATTGTAGTAATAATTGAGTATAACTGAGTGACTTCTCACGTAAGCATCAATAATCAATACCGTGTGCTACTATACAACCACGCGTATTACTTTACTTTTATTATCGAGTAGTTCAACAATTTTAACGGTAACACTTTCGCCGTTATTTTTATAAAAAGATAATTCTGTCATTTTCTAACTACAACAATACTTCCGTTGTGGGGTCCACCAATGATTGTGTCATCGTACGAATATTCCCTGTTAAAACAAATATTCCCCGACCAATCGAATATTATATAACCACTTGCTTACTTTCAAAAATTTGTAAATAATACCCACAACTATAACATTATATCAAATCCACACCATAATATTAAAAAATATATTTCGAGAAAAAATAATCTTTATTCATAAAAGTTGGGGTCTTACAGTCACCCATCCTAGTACTACTCTCGCCCAAGCACGCTTCACTTCGGAGTTCTAATGGGATCCAGTGCATTAGTGCTGGTATGATCGCACCTGTTAGGAATCTACATTTTTATTCCTATATTCCCACATGTGGGTGGGACGAAGTTAAATTAACATCGTGCATGTGCGTTTACCAAGACACTTTCACTAGTACGCATTTTTTCACCGAATTATAAAAAAATATAAAAGGAGGTGCAACACGAGGACTTCCTGAGGGGTTGATGCGATTGAAGAAGCAAGCGTGTCGATTTATGGAAAGATTTGATCCATTTATGAAAAGATTTGATCCGTTGGCAATTTGGTAATTTCTATCATTTTTGGAATGTCAGATTTTCGCATTTTCTGAGCCTAGTTTCGTTGGAAACGTTTCAGCGGTTAAAAGTCACGAGCGCCTTGCTCGTGAACTACATGATCTTTTGGTCAAATTCCATTGTTTAGGCCTTCAAAATTACATTTTACTATTTTTGGGTTATTTTTGTAATTTTCCTTATTAGTTTTCCTTTTGCGTTTTGGATTCCGCTTTTAAGGTTTTGTTATTTAAACGTTTGTTATGATGGGAAGTAGCAGTTTCTATGAATAATAGACTTTTATTATTTTCCAAAATTCTCTGAATTAGAATTTTGTTTCCTATTTCCCGGTATTCGCAGAATCAACAGGTTGTAGAAGGTTATCGTTTGGAAATCGTCCGTGATTCAACAATTGAGAACACTTTTCGTTGCACTTCCGCTACGTCAGTCACCGATCCTGGTACTACTCTCGCCCAAGCACGCTTAACTTCGGAGTTCTGATTGATCCGGTAAATTAATCTTTGGTATGATCGCATTTTTTAAGATTCTCCATTTTTATTCCTATAATCCCACATATGGGTGCAACGCAGTGACGTTTACGTCGTGCGTGGAAGTTTACCAAGAAACGTTTACTAGTACGCTCTTTTTTCACCGAATGTAGCAAATAAAATATAAAAAGGGGTGCAACACGAGGACTTCCCATGGGGTCACCCATTCTAGTACTACTCTCACCTAAACACGCTTAACTTCGGAGTTCTGATGAGATCCGGTGCATTAGTGTTGGTATGATCGAACCCATTAGGATTCTCCATTTTTATTCCTATATTCCCAAATGTGGGTGGGACGTAGTGAAATTAACGTCGCATGTGCGTTTACCAAGACACGTTCACTAGTACGCATTTTTTTCACCGAATTATAAAAAAAATATAAAAGGAGGTGCAACACGAGGACTTCCTAGGGGGTCCCTGATGCGGTTGAAGAGCAAGTGTGTCACTTTATGGAAAGATTTGATCCAATTTATGAAAATATTTGATCCAGTGGGGCAATTTGGTAATTTCTATTAATTTTGGATTGTCGGATTTTCGCGTTTTCGGAGCCTAGTTTTGTTGGAAATGTGTCAGCGATCAAAACTGACAAACACTTTGCTTGTGAAATGTAGGATCTTTTGGTCAAATTCCATTATTTAGGCCTTCAAAATTACATTTTACTATTTTCGGGTTATTTTTGTAATTTTCCTTATTAGTTTTCCTTTTGCGTTTTGGATTGCGCTTTTAGGGTTTTGTTATTTAAACGTTTGTTATGATGGGAAGCAGCAGTTTCGATGAATAATAAACATTTCTTTTTTTTCCAAAATTCTCTGAATTAGAATTTTGTTTCCTATTTCCCGGTATTCGTAGAATAAACAGGTTGTAGAAGGTTATTGTTTAGAAATCGTACCCGATTCAACAATTGATAACAATTTTCGTTGCACTTTCGCTACGTTAGTCACCCATCCTGGTACTACTCTCGCCCAAGCACGCTTAACTTCATAGTTCTGATGGATCTGGTAAATTAGTACTGGTATGATCGCATTCTTTAGGATTCTCCATTTTATTCCTATAATCCCACATATGGGTGCAACTTGATGACGTTTACGTCGTATGCGTCTTGAATTTACCAAGACACATTCACTAAATACGCTCTTTTTTCACCGAATATCGCAAAAAAATTATAAAAAGGGGTGTAACACTAGGACTTCCCAGGGAGTCACCCATCCTAGTACTACTCTCGCCCAACCACGCTTAACTTCGGAGTTCTGATGGGATCCGGTGCATTAGTGCTGGTATGATCGCATCCGTTACGATTCTTCATTTTTATTCCTATATTCCCATATGTGGGTGGGACATAGTGAAATTAACGTTGCATTCGCGTTTACCAAGACACGTTCACTAGTACACATTTTTTTCACCGAATTATAAAAAGAAATATAAAAGGAGGTGCAATACGAGGAGTTCCCAAGGGGTTACTGATGCGGTTGAAGAGCAAGTGTGTCAGTTTATTGAAAGATTTGATTCAGTTTATGAAAAGATTTGATCGATTGGGGCAATTTGGTAATTTCTGTCAATTTTGGAGTGTCGGAGTTTCGCATTTTCGGAGCCTAGTTTCGTTGGAAACGTATCAGCGATCAAAAGTCACCAGCGCCTCGCTCGTGAACTGCAGGATCTTTTGGTCAAAATCCATTGTTTAGGCCTTCAAAATTACATTTTACTATTTTTGGGTTATTTTTGTAATTTTCCTTATTAGTTTTCCTTTTACGTTTTGGATTCAGCTTTTAGGCTTTTGTTATTTAAACGTTTGTTATAATGGGAAGCAGCAGTTTCAATGAATAATAGACTTTTATATTTTTCCAAAATTCTCTGAATTAGAATTTTGTTTCATATTTCAAGGTATTCGTAGAATCAACAGGTTGTAAAAGGTTATCGTTTGGAAATCGTGCGCGATTCAACAATTGATAACACTTTTTGTTTCACTTCCTCTACGTCAGTCACCCATCCTGGTACTACTCTCGCCCAAGCACGCTTAACTTCAGAGTTCTGATGGATCTGGTAAATTAGTACTGGTATGATGGCATTCTTTAGGATTCTCCATTTTTATTCTTATAATCCCACATATGGGTGCAACGCAGTGACGTATACGTCGTGCGTACGAGTTTACCAAGACACGTTCACTGGTACGCTTTTTTTTCACCGAATGTCACAAAGAAAATATAAAAAGGGGTGCAACATGAGGACTTCCCAGGGGGTCACCCATCCTAGTACTACTCTCGCCTAAGCACGCTTAACTTCGGAGTTCTGATGGGATCCGGTGCATTAGTGCTGGTATGATCGCACCTGTTAGGATTCTTCATTTTTATTCATATATTCCCACATTTGGGTGGGACGTAGTGAAATTAACATCGTGTATGCTCGTTTACCAAGACATTTTCACTAGTACGCATTTTTTTCACCGAATTATAAAAAAAATAAAAGGAGGTGCAACACGAGGACTTCCCAGGGGGTCACTATGCGGTTGAAGAGCAAGCGTGTCAGTTTATAGAAAGATTTGATCCAATTTATGAAAAGATTTGATCCAGTAGGGCAATTTTGTAATTTCTATCAATTTTGGAGTGTCGAATTTTTGCCTTTTCGGAGTCTAGTTTCGTTGGAAACGTGTTAGCGGTCAAAAGTCAACAGCGCCTCGCTTGTGAAATGCAGGATCTTTTAGTCAAATTCCATTGTTTAGGCCTTCAAAATTACATTTTACTATTTTTGGGTTATTTTTGAAATTTTCCTTTTTAGTTTTCCTTTTGCGTTTTGGATTCCGCTTTTAGGGTATTGTTATTTAAACGTTTGTTATGATGGGAAGCAACAGTTTCGATGAATAATAGAATTTTCTTTTTTTCCAAAATTCTCTGAATTAGAATTTTGTTTCCTATTTCCCAGTATTCGTAGAATCAACAGGTTGTAGAAGGTTATCGTTTGGAAATCGTGCGCGATTCAACAAATGATAACACTTTTCATTGCATTTCCGCTACGTCAGTCACCCATCCTGGTACTACTCTCGCCCAAGCACGCTTAACTTCGGAGTTCTGATGGATCTGGTAAATTAGTACTGGTATGATCGCATTCTTTAGGATTCTCCATTTTTATTCCTATAATCCCACATATGGGTGCAACGCAGTGATGTTTACGTCGTGCATGCAATTTTACAAAGACACGCTCACTAGTACGCCCTTTTTTCATCGAATGTCGCAAAAAAAATATAAAAAGGGGTGCAACACGAGGACTTCCCAGGGGGTCACCCATCGTAGTACTATTCTCGCCCATTCTCCATTTTTATTCCTATATTCCCACATTTGGGTGGGACGTAGTGAAATTAACATCGTGCATGCGCGTTTACCAAGACACTTTCACTAGTACGCATTTTTTTCACCGAATTATAAAAAAAATATAAAAGGAGGTGCAACACGAGGACTTCCCAGGGGGTCACTGATGAGGTTTAAGAGCAAGCGTGTCAATTTATGGAAAGATTTGATCCAGTTTGTTGGGAGAATGCATATGTTAATTTGATGTTTAAATATAAATGCTCATGATTATTTGTAAAGTCCTTCAAGGAATATATGTACAAGGACTTAATGATAGATCAAATTTGTTAGGTTGATCTAAGCTCTTAATATGTATCATTGTGGAAATGAATTTATAGATAGAAAGATCAAAGCTTTTAGGTTGATCTTGAGATGTTAGATAGGCTTCAAAGAATTTGTATTGTATCACTATGATTAACATTACAGAAGTCAAGGCAGAAACGTAGAGCTTTAAGGATCGTAGTATGCCTGCCTTGAAGGGCCTCTTCGGAAATCGTAGAGTGGTCCCAACATTTTCCGAGCCAACTCAGAGATCGTAATGTGCTCCCGGAAATGTAGAGTTTACATCTTAAGCAAGCGAAGATCGTAGTGTACAAATAGTTAAGAGAAATCGTAGTTCTCTCGGCTGATAACATCAGACCAAGCACCAAGGCGACAAGTCACCACGATCTGAATCGTAGAGTACCACAATCTGAATCATAGAGTACCATGATCTGAATCGTAGAGTATCATTTGTCTTGTGTCAGAAGCATCAAGCCTCACGATTTATGTGTAGACAAACTCCAACATATGAGAAATGGATTCAAAACGTTATAGTACTCACCAGTCCCAAAATCATAAGAAATATCCTTAGTATGAAACAAAGAAGCGTATTGAAGAAGCTAAAGGAAGTACCTTTGGTAAGGGGAAAACACCTTTTCAGGTGTTAGGTGAGAAAGCAGTCTGCTGTGTTAATGGGCCATAATGCAATTCAGAAGATGTGCAGAAAAGTCTCCATCAAAGAACAGAAAGGTCAAACGCATTTAATGCTTCAACGGATGGATCCAACGGATAGTTTTCAAGATCACATATATGCAAATCAAGCAGATAAGAGAGGTAAGCAAGCATTGAACAAAAAGCGTGCAAGAACTCTCAAAGCTCAACTCTACGATCCGAGAAAAGGAAAGCTTTCTAACTACACGATTCTTTCGAACAAGTGCTTAAACAAAGAATCGAGTAACAACCATCAAGAACTCAACATCTACCAATCAATGAAGAAAAGTTCCAAGTCTCTTTGGACTTGAAGAGTTCTAAGTGAATCGTAAGAGAGCCAAGTCTGCTGGACTTGAAGAGTTCAAGAGTGAACTAAGAAGTTCCTAGACTGCTGGTCTAGAAGGAATCTGTGTGATTCAGAAGTTGTAAAAGACATCCTTAGTGGATTTCCTACTTGAGGAGTAGAAGAGTGGACTAGGAGCTTTAAGTGCTTTGAACCACTTAAAACGCATCGTGTCTTTTTACTTTCATAACGATAACTCGCTATATCGCCATAAATCGTTATAAGCGCCTCACTCTCATAACTCCACTACTTCATAAAGGAGATTAAAACAAACATTAATTTCGCTAAGTTTTAATCATCATCAACGAACAAGTTTAAAACGAAATGATTTTTTAAATATCTATTCAACCCCCCCCCTTCTAGATAACTATTGTGCCAACTAGAACTAACAATTGGTATCAAAGCAGGTTCTATTTTACAGCATACAAGATTTAGTAGATCCAATGGCACATGTACCAAGCGAATCAAGGACTGGAGGAGGCCGCAAGCCACCAATGTGCAACAAGGATAAATTTTCAAACTGGAAAGTCAGGATGTAAGCATACATGGACTCAATAGATGAAGATCTATTTGAGATGAAGGTCACCACGATCTGAATCATAGATTATAACGATCTGAATCATAGAGTATCATCTATCTTATGTCAGAAGCATCAAGCCTCACGATTTATGTAGAGACAGACTCCAACATATGAGGAATGGATTCTAAACGTTGCAGTACTCACCAGTCCCAAAGTCATAAGAAATATCCTTAGTATGCAACAAAGAAGTGTATTGAAGAAGCTAAGGGAAGTACCTTTGGTAAGGGGAAACACCTTTTCAGGTGTTAGGTGAGAAAGCAGTCTGCTGTGTTAGTGGGCCATAATGCAATTCAGAAGATGTGCAGAAAAGTCTCCATCAAAGAACAGAAAGGTCAAACGCATTTAATGCTTCAACGGATGGATCCAACGGATAGTTTTCAAGATCACATATATGCAAATCAAGCAGATAAGAGAGGTAAGCAAGCATTGAACAAAAATGTACAAGAACTCTCAAAGCTCAACTCTACGATCTGAGAAAAAGGAAAGCTTTCTCAGCTACTAAGTTCTTTCGAACAAGTGCTTAAATAGCAACTGAGTAGCAACCATCAAGAACTCAACATCTACCAATCAACTGAAGAAAAAGTTCCAAGTCTCTTTGGACTTGAAGAGTTCTAAGTGAATGTGAAGAGAGCCAAGTCTCATCGGACTTGAAGAGTTCAAGAGTGAACTAAGAAGTTCTAGGCTGCTTTGGTGCAGAAGGAATCTGTGTGATTCAAAAGTTGTAAAAGACATCCTTAGTGGATTTCCTACTCGAGGAGTAGAAGAGTGGACTAGGAGCTTTAAGTACTCTGAACCACTTAAAACGACTGTGTCTTTTACTTTCATACGATAACTGCTATATCTGCCATAACTGCTATAACTGCCTCACTCTCATAACTCCACTACTTCGTAAAGGAGATTAAAACAAACATTAATTCCGCTAAGTTTTAATCATCATCAAAGAACAAGTTTAAAACGAAAAGATTTTTTAAATATCTATTCAACCCCCCCCCCTTCTAGATAACTATTGTGCCAACTAGGAACTAACAATTGGTATCAAAGCAGGTTCTATTTTACAGCTTACAAGATTTAGTAGATCTAATGGCACACGTACCAAGCGAATCAAGGACTGGAAGAGGCCGCAAGCCACCAATGTGCAACAAGGATAAATTTGCAAACTGGAAAGTCAGGATGCAAGCATACATGGACTCAATAGATGAAGATCTATTTGAGATGAAGGTCACCACGATCTGAATCATAGAGTACAACGATCTGAATCGTAGAGTATCATCTGTCTTGTGTCAGAAGCATCAAGCCTCACGATTTATGTGGAGACAGACTCCAACATATGAGGAATAGATTCTAAACATTGCAGTACTCAGCAGTCCCAAAGTCATAAGAAATATCCTTAGTATGCAAAAAAGAAGCTAAGGAAAGTACCATTGGTAAGGGGGAAAACACCTTTTCAGGTGTTAGGTGATAAAGCAGTCTGCTGTGTCAGTGGGCCAGAATGCAATTCAGAAGATCTGCAGAAAAGTCTCCATCAAAGGATAGAAAGGTCAAACACATTTAATGCTTTAATGCATGGATCCAACAGATAGTTTTCAAGATCAAATATATGCAAATCAAGCAGATGAGAGAAGTAGGCAAGCATTGAAAAAAAACATGAAGAACACTCAAAGTTCAACTTTACGATCTGTGAAATAGAAAAGCTTGCTCAGCTACTCAGTTCTTTTGAACAAGTGCTTAAACAGCAACTGAGTAGCAACCATCAAGAACTCAACATCTACCAATCAACTGAAGAAAAGTACCAAGTCTGTTAGACTTAAAGAGTTCTAAGTGAACTGTAAGAGAGCCAAGTCTGCTGGACTTGAAGAGTTCAAGAGTGAACTAAGAAGTTCTTAGACTGTTGGTCTAGAAGGAATCTGTGTGATTTAGAAGTTGTAAAAGACATCCTTAGTGGATTTCCTACTCGAGGAGTAGAAGAGTGGACTAGGAGCTTTAAGTGCTCTGAACCACTTAAAACGACTATGTCTTTTACTTTCATACGATAACTGCTATATCTCGCCATAAAGCGCTATAAGCGCCTCACTCTCATAACTCCACTACTTCGTAAAGGAGATTAAAACAAACATTAATTCCTCTAAGTTTTAATCATCATCAACTAATTAACAAGTTTAAAATGAAAAGATTTTTTAAATATCTATTAACCCCCCTTCTAGATAACTATTGTACTTCACCGAGAACTAACAATTGGTATCAAAGGAGGTTCTATTTTACAGCTTACAAGCTTTAGTTGATCCAATGGCACACGTACCAAGCGAATCAAGGACTGGAGGAGGCAGCAAGCCACCAATGTGCAACAAGGATAAATTTTCAAATTGGAAAGTCAGGATGCAAGCATACATGGACTCAATAGATGAAGATCTATTTGAGACTATTTAGAATGGGCCCTATGTTCCAAAAAAGCTTGCACCAACCACAGACGATCCAAATAGAATACAAATCAAAGTCAAATTGGAGTGGACAGACAACGAGAAGAGAGCTGTCCAACTTGACAAAAAGGCCAATAACATCTTGTTTCAATCCTTAGAAGACGATTTGTTCAAAAACAAAATAGCTAAGGAGGTTTGGGAAGCACTGCTCATCATGCACGAAGGAACTGAAGAAGTAGGAGAAAACAAATAATCACTCTTGACACAATAATATGAAATGTTTGCTCATGTTCAAAGAGAAAATGTAACTGCCATCTATGAGAGATTCAACGTTTTGCTCAACTCTCTACGAGCATATGGGAAGATCTATCCAACAAAGATCTAATCATAAAGTTCATGAGAGCCCTACCAAGCAGGTGGGATGCCAAAACCATTGCTATAAGAGAGTCAAAGAATCTTAATGAGATGACAGTTCAACAGCTATATGGTAATCTCCTGACATATGAATTGGAGATGACTCAACGAGCTGAAACCCTATCAGAAGGAAGAAAGAAGGATAAGGGTGTTGCTCTCAAGGCTATTGAAGGTGCATCTAAGGTCAACACTGAGATGGAATCTGATTATGATGAAGACTTTGCTATGCTGGTAAAAAGACTAAGAAGGTTCATGCGTCAAGGCAAAACCAGTAAGCCAAAGAAGGTCAGCAATTACAGCAGCCAAGAGCAAATGAATGATATATGCTACAACTGCCAGAAGCCTGGCCACTTCATTGCCAACTGCAACAAACCTCTCAAAGAAGAATTAAAGAAGAAATCACATGCAAAGAAGGAATACAAAGGCAATAAAAGGCCTCAAAAGAGAGACAAAGGCCTGGTAGCTGGAGGATCGTGGAGTGATTCAGACAATGACTCCAATCCTGATTCTGGAGATGATGAAGAACCACAAATGGCTAATCTGTGCCTAATGGCCAAACATGCAAAGGATAAATAAAACTCTAACATACATGAAGTAAGTCTCGATGAGGTATTTGACTTCAACTCTCCTGATGTAGACATAAATGATTTAAGAACTGCACTGCATGACATAACCACCGATCTACATCAATACATGAAGTGGTTCAGAGTTTTGTCTAAGGATCATTCACTTCTTCAAGAGGAGAAAAAGAAAGTTCAAGAAGAGCTTGAAACAGCCCTTCTAAGTACTAACCTTCTCTCCAAGCTTGAGGCTGAGAATGAAATCTTAAAACAGACAAATAAACTCAATACACAATGAGAGTCTAATCTAACCTCTAAAATTGAGGAACTAGAAAAGACTATCTCTACATGGAACAAATCCTAATCATCCATGGACTCCCTGCTCTCTAGTCAGAGAAGTACATTCGACAGAACAAGCCTAGGCTTTGGGTAATCCATCTCAGAGCCATGTGTGGAAAAGACAAAGGAAACTAGCACTAGTAATGCCTCAAGTTTTAGTAGAAGCATTACCTTTGTGAAATCCTCACAGAAGGAAGAACCAGGTCAACCTTATTCTACTATTTCCGCCCATACTCAAAGGAGTAAAGGGTCTCATACTGTCCTGGGCTTCACAAAAGAGAAGAGTATCCCAACCTCTACTCACCAACCTCGAAGAATCGTAGAGTCAAGTAAGACCAACTCTACAAATCAACTGGGAAGGTACAGTAGAGGTAAGGCACACTCATCACTATTTATGAAATCCAAGGAAACGTGGAAGAAGGAGAATCAGTTCAACAGAAGGACAACTAAAGAATCACACAAGTCTAAATGGAGGATGAATAATCATACACACATAGGCATGCATCATACTAGATGTTTTATATGCAATAAATTTGGTCACAAGGCTGCCAAGTGTTACTATAATTCCATGCATGTGAGACCCAAGATCAAATAGATTTGGGTCCCCGAGGGCACTAAAAAAATAGGACCCATGCAGATATGGGTACCAAAATGAAGGTTAAACTTTGTGACAGGTAATTAAAGAGCTCCACGATCACAACCTGGTATTTGGATAGTAGATGCTCAAGACACATGACAAGGAACAAAGCCCTTCTATCGAACTACATAGAAAAGGAGGGTCCCTCAGTCATCTTTGGAGACAACAGCTCGGGTAAGACAAGAGGATACGGCTCTGCTGGTAATGGTGTAGTATCTTTTAGCAAAGTAGCATATGTGGAAGGTCTCCAACACAACCTTCTAAGCATCAGCCAACTCTGCGACAAGGGTCACCAAGTAACATTGCTCAACAACCAGTGTCAAGTCAGAGATCTAAAGACATCTGCTGTAAAGCTAACTGGGAAAAGAGAAGGAAATGTCTATACAGTGAATCTTGGTCAACTAAGCTTAGTCGAGACAATATATTTTCTAGCAAAAACATATGAAGAAATGAGTTGGCTATGGCATAGATGGTTGTTCCACTTAAACTTCAAAAGCATGTCCAAACTGGCATCAAAAGATCTCGTTGCTGGCCTACCTAAGTTCAACTTCGTAAAAGAAAGGCCATGTAATGCCTGTCAGCTTGGAAAGCAAACCAAAAGCTCATTCAAGAGTAAAACTGCCAACTCTATGGACAAGCCCCTGCAGTTGCTCCACATGGATCTATTTGGGCCAATTCCAACAACTAGTCTTGGAGGAAAAAGATAATCTCTAGTTATAGTCGACGACTACACCAGATTCACATGGGTATTCTTCCTAACTTCAAAGGATGAAACGAGCTCCCAATTAATCAAGATGTTCAAACTGGTGATGAACGAGAAATGAGAGAAAATCAAGGCAATAAGGAGTGATCATGGAAGATAATTCTACTTCTCAGAAATGGACCAGTTCTGCACATATAATGGCATCAGTCATAACTTCTCTGCTCCACGAACTCCTCAACAAAATGGAGTAGTCGAAAGAAAGAACAGAACTTTGATAGAGGCTGGAAGAACTCTACTAGCAGTATCTCATCTACCTGAATACTTCTGGGTAGAAGCCGTCAACACTGCATGCTACACGTAGAATAGATC
The DNA here is from genome assembly GCA_020205605.1 of Panax ginseng. Lineage (NCBI taxonomy): Eukaryota > Viridiplantae > Streptophyta > Magnoliopsida > Apiales > Araliaceae > Panax > Panax ginseng. The sequence goes on along the minus strand of CM035142.1, from coordinate 81,762,626 downwards.
ACTGATACACTCTACGATCAAGAAAATCACTGATACACTCTACGATCAGCTACTTTCATGTATTCGGCTATTCATGCTACATTCTCAACAATGGAAAGCAGTACCTGACAAAATTTCAACCCAAGTCAGACGAAGGAATCTTTATTGGATATGCCACAGATAGTAAGGCCTACATGGTGTTCAACAAGAAGACACTGAATGTTGAAGTCTCGATTCACATCATCTTTGATGAAACAGACTTAGACAAAATAGTGCTTCAAGACACTACGACCGATAATTAAAACACTACGAATGAGGTCGTTGAGCTCAACACCACGATCGTAGTGCCAGAAAGTGAAATCGTTGAGCAAGAAAATGAGATCGTAGAGAGGTCTATGCAAGACAACGAACCTCCACACCAAGAAGAAGAAATAGATCTTTAAGACTTAAGACACGAAGGCATCAGGACAAATGTCCCAACCAGAAATAGATGGGCCAGAGATCACACTCAAGATCTAATCATTGGAGATTCGAGTGCTAGAGTCAAAATAAGAGCTGCCACCCAGAATCAATGCTTTTATCTAAGCTTCCTGTCACAAATGGAACCAAAGAAGATAGAGGATGCTATGGAAGACTCCAGTTGGATAGAAGCTATGCAGGAGGAACTCAACCAATTTGAACGAAGAAATGTATGGAGATTGGTACCAAGACCAAAGAGTCATCCTGTCATTGGAACCAAGTGGGTCTTCAGAAACAAAATGGATGAAGATGGAGTTATAAACAGAAATAAGGTAAGACTGGTGGCCAAGGGTTATTCTCAGGAAGAAGGCATTGACTACGATGAGACATTTGCACCTGTTGCCAGACTAGAAGCCATCAGAATCTTTCTCGCCTTTGCCGCTCACATGAAGTTCAAGGTCTTCCAAATGGATGTCAAAAATGCATTCCTGAATGGAGAACTTCAAGAAGAAATGTATGTAGAGCAACCTCCAGGTTTCATCAATCCATCTCTTTCCAATTATGTTTATAGATTAGACAAAGCCTTATATGGTTTTAAACAAACACCTAGAGCATGGTATGAAACACTAACTAACTTCCTGATTGAAAATGGGTTCACTAGAGGTAGAGTAGATACCACATTATTTCTTAGAAAGCATAAAGACAAAGTCTTATTGGTTCAAATATATGTTGATGATATTATTTTTGGTTCTACTGACGAAAAGTTATGCAAGAGATTCTCCAAGTTAATGCAGAGCAAGTTTCAAATGAGCATGATGGATGAGCTGAATTTCTTCCGTGGACTACAAGTAAAGAAGACTGATGAAGGAACCTTGATAAACCAAGCCAAGTACATTAAAGTTTACTTAAGAAATATTTTTGTAAAATACCTTGTTGTATGAAGTTTATTGTGTCCAAATATCATGGTCATATCACCTGTAGATTAGTGGGAATAAAATCGTAAAAGTGGTTGCACGAAACAAAAATTTGCTGTCTTCCTTGGGACTGTTTGGATCAATCTGTCTCAGGGGCATTTTCGTCCACTGTTTTGTACTATAAAAAATTCTGGAAAATTTTGGAGTATTAATATAAGAAGATATGAAGGTCCTGTAAAAAATTGAGAATTTTTGGCTATACGGTTTGAGAGTTATGGATTTTACGGCTAATGACACTATTTGAAAAGATACTCGAATAACTCTCTGTGTATAAGTCCAAAAATTACAAACGTTTTACTGGAAGTACATATGTATAACAGGAGTTAACCCTAAAAATTTCAGAATATTTAGAGCTAATCTCGATTTATGAAAAATCTGAGAATATTTGGCTATTATGGACTATTTAAAAATAGTAAATGGATTTTAAAAATTCCTAGAAACATATATGTTCAATGTGGGACTATATTCTACAAAATCCGAGAAAAGAAATATTTTTGAGACTGATTTGATATTTTTCATATAAATGATGTTATATGGATAAATGAATTTAATTATATATGTGATGTCATAATTATGGAAAATGAGATTTTTCGACTTGAGACCCTTAAGCATATTTTATGCAGATTTTTGGTAGAGTTTTGGTCCGAAAAATGTCACAAAATTATGTTTTCTAGTTTCTTTTATTTAACCACGTGGCCTATACGTAGCAATGTGTTATGTAATTGTATTGTATTTGAATACGTGTGAGTTTAATCGTCTTATTAAAATAAAAGGGAACCATTATACTTCAGAGTGGTGTTCGAGAACCAAATTGCTTAACGTGTCACATGTGAATAGGTTACGTGAAGGACTAGTAGATAGTAGTAATTGTAGAAGACGTATCAGGCAAGTTTCCTAACTTTATTCACTTTATTGTAGTGAATGTAAGTTCCCTTAACTTGTACAATTTATCATTGTGTACAAGTCTCGTATGTTGCAAGTTATAACACGTACAAACTTATATATAGTGCAAGTTATATTGATGATTACTAAACTAATAATTCAGTTGTTTATGCCTTAAAGTTCTTAATTATTTATGAACTTCTTTCAAGAATGCGATATGGCCATTTGTTTCGGTTAGATATTATAGATGAGAGTTGTTGTATTATTTGAACTATTTCAAATTCATTATAGCTATTTAAGTCTACCAATCCAAATTGTTTTGGTGCAGTCTCGCATGAAACTAAGATGAACAACCTGGATAACGGGGTAACTGATGTCAGGCATATAGTCCCATTTATGCTTATGCGTTTAAACTTTATACTTGTGCACAATGTAAGGTACGGTAGGCTGATCACCTAGAGTACTTGCAGAGACTGTTTACAATCTATTTGATTGTTAAACCGTCGATGGTTTTCGATGAAACAAAAAATGTTGGTGGTATCTAACACCCCTTAGTATCTTTATTGAGAATTCCGAACTCTTATCTTGATATTTAAGTTTATCTCTTGATATTTATTTCAATTTGTTGAGAATTATTCATACTAATGCTTTTTACTCGATGTATGTTCTCAAACTACTTTATACACTTCTTTGGGCAATTTGTGCTCATTCTTGCTTAAACCTTTTAGTTAAAATTTGATAACGTTGAGGGCTCGAGGCAAGGACAAGGGAAAGTCTAAGATGAAATGATGAGAGTTATTTATGTAATAATTATATTTCTGCATATGATGTAATATAGCGATAAACGCTAAGTTTAAGTTTCAGTTTATTAAAGGTTGTAAAGGCTTGGGACTTTATTTTGAATAAGTATGTAATAGTTAATATTATTATTATTATTAGAGTTACTTAGATAGATGATGATGTATGTTGTATCGTGAGCACCATGTCCTGTAATCGATGTTACACGGATTTGGGGGCGTCACAGGTTGGTATCAAAGCAATAGGTTATAAACCTTAGGTGGGGAACCTTAGACTATAACCTTAGGGAAGTTAGAGGAGAAAATAAGGAGATGAACTCATGTAGAGTTCTAGGGGTTGTGTCAAATCTATTTTTTTTTCTAAAAACAAAAACATCTATTTTAAAATACTAACAGAGTTATTTTGTCTTGTTTGAAGGATGTATGAGAAGAGGAGGTTAGAGATATCCACGTTGTGAGTGAGCAGTTGGTGATAGCTGTAACTGAGCCTATAGCTGAGGCAGCAGCTGACTTAGACCCAGAGGAGTATCCTGAAGAGGGAGAGGAGCCCGAGGAGGACTCGGAAGAAGTACCTGAGGATACTTTGTTGGATGAGTTGATGGATAGGATTACGAAGTTGGGCGACAAGGTCCATGAGTTAGATGAGCTGTATCAGGGGGAGCAGCAAGCTGCAGCATTGCTTGAGGCATTGGTGCACCACCTGATAATTAGGAATGGGGATCTGGCTGACAAGCTGCGGGCATCAGACTATAAGGCGGATAGGCTGGAGGATGAGAAAGAAGCTATTAGGATCCACTTGGGGCATACCATTAATGGGTTAGAGTCGAGGATTCAGAGTCTCCAAACTGACAAGCAGATTATTACTACATTCTGGGGAGATGAGAGGAGAGACCGTGTTTGGGCCAAGAAGCTAACTGGCGAGTTAGAAGGAGAGGTGAGAGATAAGAAGGTTAAGATTGACAAGATTAAGTACGCGTTTAAGTCAGCACATGGAAGGTTCCAGCATAGGGTGCATCACTTTCCAAGTGAGGAGTCTTTGGTCAGGCGTGTTATAAGTAGAAATTTGGTCTTTGGAGATAGCGGATGAGGAGCACGAAGACGCCATTAGGCGTGGCTTTTAGTTTATTATGATGAACTTTTACTACTAGCGTATAGAACGCTTATCTATGAATAAAAAGCCTAGTTTCAGTTTTTACCAAGTATGTTGGTTTAAAGTGATGTAAATGGCTTAATGCCATAAGACGATGAAATACCTTGGGTGTTATGTTTATAAATAAATATGCTTTTATTTAAGTATGTGATGTGATGATTAAGTTCTCTTCTTATGAATGATATATTCTATAGAGTAAGTGATAAGATAATAACATTAAGTTCATTTTAAGCACATAGATGGCTAGAGGAAGACGTCGTCAAACACCCGAGGGGTCAGGCGGTAATGTTGGGGATCCACCGAACCCTATGCAGCAGTTTGTAGACATGTTAGTGGGGGCACTTCAAAATCGAACCCCGAATGCCAATAACCCTCCAGTGGCTCAAGTGGCACACTTTAAGGACTTCAAGAGCGCGGGACCCCCTGAGTTTAAAGGAACCACTGAACCCATCGAAGCTCAAACTTGGGTCAAGGAAATCGAAAATGCGTTCGCTATCGCCCGAGGAGGTGATGATCAGAAAATAATCTTCGCCACTTATATGCTGAAGGGTGAAGCCAACTTCTGGTGGGAGGCAAACCAGACCAGGGCTAGAGAAGGTGTGATACCTTGGGAAGGGTTTAAGAAATTTTTTTTCGAGAACTATTTTCTGGTTAGTATGCAGAGTCGCATGGAGATGCGATTCCTGGAGCTGAAGCAAGAAGACATGGCGGTACCTCAATATGCCACAAAATTCAACGAGCTAGCGAGGTTTGCGCCTCACCAGGTTGACACTGAGGAGAGAAAAACGAGGAGGTTTGATCAGGGTCTCAAATCATGGCTATATAGCAGACTCTCGATTATTCTGAGACGAATAGCCAGCGACTCTCTAGAAAGCTATAATCACGAGGCGAAAGTGAGGAATACGATGAAATTTAACAAGGAGAAAAAGAAGAAGAATGAAGGACAGAATCGTGGGGAAGGTAGTAGCAGTAGTGGTGCAAACAAGAGGAAGTGGAACAATAACAACAGTAGAAACAATAATTTTAATTCGAAAAACTCTGGGGGGGAAATAAGGGGAAGCAAAGAAGAGAACTGAGGCATGCAAGGAGTGTGGGAAGAATCACTCGGGGGCATGTCTAAAAGGGAAGAATGTATGTTTCAACTGCGGGTAGGAGGGGCACATCTCTCCCAATTTCTCTGCACCAAAGAGAAATGGATGCTTCAACTGTGGAGCATTGGATCATCAGGCAAGGAATTGGCCAAAGAAGAACACAACAGGAGGAAATGGAGGAAGGGGACCAAGCGGTGGGAATCTCACAATTAATGGACCACCAACTCAAAATTGACTAACATCAAGGACTTTCAACATGACGGTTTAGGATGCGGTTGCATCCAAGGATGTGGTTTCAGGTATCATTCCGATCAATGATATATATGCTTACATATTATTTGATTCGGGTGTTACTTGTTCCTTCGTATCACATGAATTCTCCCAACGATTAAACTTACCCCCGGAAGAATTAGAATATCCTATGAACATAGAAGTTGCTAATAAGTAAATGATTCCTGTTAGCTATGTCTATAGAAATTGTGTTGTAGACAACAAGGGATATAAGTTACCTGTGGATTTAATTCCAATTCAATTAGGAGAATTTGATGTAATTCTAGGAATGGATTGGTTATTTAACCATGGAGCGTTGATAGATTGCCAGAAGAAGAGTATAAATCTTAGGACTCCAGACCAGTCTAAGGTAGCATTCTATGGAAGTAGGTTGCCGAAACACTCAAGTTGTCTGACGATGATGCAAGTGAAGAAGTTACTAAAAAAGGGATGTGTAGGATATTTGGCCTATATCGTTGATATGCAGAAAGCAGGGATAGATATGGGACATATACGAGTAGTGAAAGAATTTCCAGATGTATTTCTGGAGGAATTGCCAGGACTTCCGCAGGATCGGGAGGTTGAATTAATTATAGATTTGGTACCAGGAACGACACCGATTTTGAAAGCCCCTTACAGAATGGCACCGGTAGAAATGAAGGAGCTGATGGTATAGTTGCAAGAGTTATTGTATAGGAAGTATATTCAACCGAGTATGTATCGACTATCGAGAGTTGAACAAGGTGATGATTAAGAACAAGTATCTGTTACCTAGGATAGATGATTTGTTTGATCAGTTGAAGGGATCGAAATATTTTTCCAAGATCAACTTGAGGACGGGATATCACCAGTTAAAGGTGAGGAAGGAAGATGTACCTAAGACAGCGTTCAGGACTCGTTACGGTCACTACGAGTTCCTGGTGATGTCGTTTGGGTTAACAAATGCGCCAGCAGCATTTATGGACATGATAAATTGGGTATTCAAGCAATACTTAGATAAATTCGTAGTTGTGTTCATAGATGATATCCTGATCTATTCCAAGACTCAGGAAGATCATGCTGAACACTTAAGGTTAATGTTGGAGGCGTTGAGGAAGGATAAGTTATACGCAAAATTCTCGAAGTATGAGTTCTGGTTAGAGAAATTTCAATTTTTGGGTCACGTGATCGACAAGGAAGGAATTTTTCTGGATCCAGCGAAGGTGGAAGCGGTTCAAAATTGGGAACAACCAAAGTCACCGACCGAAGTAAGAAGTTTCTTAGGACTGGCATGCTATTACAGACGGGTTATCCAAGATTTTTCAAAAATAGCGGGAACGTTGACGAACTTAACGAAGAAGTTGGTAAAATTTGTCTAGACGGAGAAGTGTGAAGAGAGTTTTAAGGAACTCAAGAAAAGACTGAGTGAAGCACCAGTGTTGTCTTTACCTGATGATACAGGTGACTTCGTGATTTTCAGTGATACGTCACACAAAGACTTGGTTGTGTGTTTATGCAACATGGTAAGGTTATTGCGTACGCATCACGTCAATTGAAGGATTATGAGAAGGGATATCCTACCCATGACCTGGAGTTGGCGGCAATAGTATTTGCCTTAAAGATATGGAGGCACTATTTATACGGTGTTAGGTGTGAAATATACAAGGACCATAAAAGTCTGAAGTATATCTTCACGCAGAAGGAGTTGAATATGAGACAGAGAAGATGGTTGGAACTTATAAAGGATTACGATTATACGACATCTTGTATCATCCGGGAAAGCTAACGTGGTAGTAGAGATGTGTTGGTGAAAAGCGGTGGTAGATTGGCAATGCTAACAGCTCAAGAGGAGTTAATTAAGGAGATGGCTAGATTGGAACTCGAGATAAAAAGTCCAAGGGAGCCAGAGGGGAAATTATTCGCAATGGGGGCTCATTCGATTCTATTGGACAAAATCAAGGAAGCACAAGGTAGCGATGAGGAATTTGTGAAGGTGGGGAAAATAATTTCAGATGGAGAAGAGCTTAAATTCAGTATGGGGGTGATGGACTATTAAGATTTGAGAAGAGAATTTGGGTGCCAGCGATGTCTGAATTAAAGGAAGAAATCTTGTAGGAAGCTCATAGCTCAAGTTACTCAATCCACCCGGGAAGCACAAAGATGTATCAGGATCTTCGCCAATATTATTGGTGGCCTAATATTAAGAGAGAAGTCGCAGATTGTGTCAGAAAGTGTTTAACATACCAGCGAGTCAATGCGGAACATCAGAAATCGAGCGGGTTACTTCAACCTTTAGAAATTACAGAATGGAAGTGGGAGCATATCACGATGGACTTCGTGGTAGGACTTCCAACTACACAGAAAGGTTACGATGCAGTATGGGTGATCGTGGATCGATTGACCAAGTCAGTGCATTTCTTGCAAATCAAGATCAGATATACCTTGGATTAGTTGGAAAAGCTTTACATCAAAGAGATTATTTCCAGGCACGGGGTACCTGTATCAATTATGTCAGATCGCGATCCGCGGTTCACAACAAATTTCTGGAGAAGTTTTCAAGAACGCATGGGAATGCAACTGAGGTTGAGCACGGCGTATCATCCTCAAACAGATGAGCAGAGCGAGAGAACTATTCAAATTTTAGAGTACATGCTGAGAGCATATGTTATGGATTTCAAAGGAAGCTGGGATGACCACCTACCGTTGGTGGAATTTTCATACAACAATAGTTATCACGCGAGCATCGGTATGCCACCTTATAAAGCTTTATATGAAAGGAAATGCAGAACGCCATTGTGCTGGGATGAAGGGGGAGAATGACAATTGTTAGGGCCATAATTGGTGCAGCAAATTGCAGATGTGATCAAAACGATACGAGCGAGACTAGTCACGGCTTAGGATCGACAGAAGAAATATGCATATCAACATCGGCAACAACGAGACTTCGACGTCGGCACTTATATGTTTTTGAAAGTGTCTCCTTGGTCGAAGTGTTGAGGCGAGTGGGTGAGGTAGCTTATGAAATAGCTTTACATCTGGAGTGAGAACATATACACAACGTGTTCCACGTTTCAGTCTTATGACCCTATAAGCAGGATTACAAGCATGTCATAGAGTATGAACCTATTCAGTTTGAAAAGGACTTAACCTATGAAGAGGTCCCATTGCAGATAATCGATAGAAAAGAACAAGTGTTAAGAAATAAGATAATACCTTCTGTTAAGGTAGTATTGAGGAACCACAACGATGAGGCTACGTGGGAACTCGAGGAGAAAATGATGAAAAATTACCCTAATCTTTTTGTTTGATGTGTAATGATTCTGGGGACGGAATTCTTATAAGGGAGGGTGAATGTAATATTCGAGATATTCTATGTAATTGAAGAATTATCAATAAACAATTTTATATGAAACTTTTGGTTGATTTCATTTATTAGATGTATATGTGTTGTACATATATAATTTATTTCAAGATATGTGATGAGATGTGTTTAAATGGTTGGATTAGTTTTATTTAACTATTTAAAGTGATTAAGTAGGGAATTATTTTATTTATTATGTGGGATGGTATTAAATTATGAGCTGGAGTTCGGAGAAGAATTTAGAGACGCGGACTGCGTATTCGAGTCTGAAACGTTGAAATTAGTCAGGATAGACTATAATCACGAAAAAGTGTCACGACTGACTTTTTGGTAAAAGTCAACCGATTGACTTTTTGGATGAAAAAGTTAACCACAAATTTCGGGGATGATTTTGACGAAACGGATAGTCCCATGACGTCCGAAATGTCGAATTAGTAAGAATCGATATTAACATCGAAACGTTTGGCTACAGAGGGCAAAATGGTCAAAATAATGTATTAAACGATTAAATTGATTTTAGTATTATTTTAATAGAAAAGTGCAGCAGCCGTGGGGCCCACGTGACAACTAAATTAGGACAAGGGAGGGAACATTAGTATTATAAGGTAATGATGGGGGAGGGAGTTACAACTCTTTACAATCCAAGACCTTTCTTTTCTCTAACCCCACCCCATATTAAATTGAATTTATACAATATACTTATTACATATAATTATATTGGAGATAAAATGGCTGGAAAATCAATTGGTTCTCATGTTCTACATATACTCTTTATCCAAGTTTTCTTCTTTTTTGTAAAAAAAATCCTACCGTCAGTAAAGTTAAGAGTGAGAGAAGAAAGAGCTTGAGAGGGTGGAGAATTCTAGAGTTTTGGGGAGTGTAAACAGGCAAGTGAGGAGGATTTTTAGAAGCTATACAAGAAAAAATTCATCAAGTAAGCAACTCATGAACCTTTATATGTTTTCAAGGGAAATAGCTAGAAAATGCCTCTTAGTTGCTAATTTATTCAATCATGGTAATTTAGTGAGTTTGTTTGTTGTAATATGTTCATATATGTTAGTAGATGAGATCTGGTCGGTAGGAATCGAATCCATGCAAGCTAGAATCAAAACCATGATTTTGTCAAAGTTGGTTAAAAAGTATAAATCTGTGATTTTTGGGTTTTTCAGAGCCTTGGATTCGTGGTTTATATGACTCGATTAGCGTATTGAATAATTTTATAAAATTATATGTAGTATGAAGTCTAATATGTCCCAAATTGCATTAGAATCGAAGTTATAATGAGCAAGTTATGAAAATCGTAAGCAAACATGTTCATAACAAAATCTGCAGAAAAACTGGAATTTCCAAAATTACCACGAATCTGGTGTACTATTTCTATGTCTATTACGAAAGATATAAACATAAACTGTTTATACATTAAATATTACACACTATCCCCAAGGCCGAGAACCTTCATATAATACCTAAATCAATATCCTATCAGACATACAAAGTTATTATCATACATTATTATTACAAATTTAGCTGCACATATAATCCAAAGCTGACTTATCTTTTTTTTTTTCAGATCCAAGCGTATTCGTCCTAATCGCAATGTTTATCATGATATAGCAAGGGTGAGCAACAATTTTGCCCAGCAAGTATAAGTTCAATTAAGGATATATCATGATTGAAAGAATTGAACAATAAGTTGGCTAACTTTCTATAATATATACATTGTGAAAGAGCATGAATAAAGTTTCATAGCTGAACGAATAATGAACATGAATAAATCAACTGGACCAAAGGTGATCAGCCTTTCATACTTGATGAATACATGTAATGTGCACAGAGTGCGAATCAATAATTCATAGACATGGTATAATCAGTAATGATTAACCCCAAGTATATTTCAAAAATATCAACTCGAGATCGAGTTAGAGAACTTGCATGCACCATTGATTACAGATTACTTTAACCTATATCGCTTTGTTCAAGACCTAATATAGATAATACCGATCTCCAAATATTAGAATAATATCATCATAGTATAAGATTGTTAAATACAATTATAATATAACCTAACAAATTACCACATAATCTATCTATCACCATAAAATACCTAAAATTTTGGTATCAAGTCAAACTATTTCAGTTTGAGTTGAATTGAAGACAATTTATGACATCCCAAACCAGTACAGTTGGATAATTCATGAGTCTAATTTCCATAAGACTTTTACTAAATGCTTTACATTTACCTTAGATAATTTCATTTTCAAATCAAAATATTTTTCAATGACTTATAATAATTTTTAGATAATTATTATCATTTATCATGATTTTTCAATCATTAATATCATATTAATATGAATTAAATACTACTTAATTCCATTATCATTAATATTTATTTCATATCAAATATTAATGAAATACATATCATAATATTATAATATATTTATAATATTTCAAAGTATTTTAATACCATAAAATCATATTTATATGATTTTTAAACAAAAATCTATTATCCGATAATTGTCATTAATATTAAAATATTAGTGTTTTCATGACTAAATATCAAAAGTTATATTTTATAACTTTAAATATTTTTCTAACCCTTAAATCATTTTTATATGATTTTTAAAACATTAATTCTAATTTTCTACAATTCATTTAATATATTTATTAAATAAATCCATTATCATTAATATTTATTTATTAATGAAATTCATCACAAAATATTAAAAGTCATTAAAAATAACTTAAAATATTTCCTTACACTTTAATATAATTTCAAATGATTTTTAAAGTATTAAAATCATTTTAAGTAATTTATTTAATATAATAATTAAATAAATTAACTATCATTAATATTTAAAAATATTAAAATATTAATGAAATATATTCTAAATTATTAAAAACCCATTCTTAGGCTTTAAAATTATCTTTTTACAAATTTATTATGAATTTATAATATTTATTTTCTATTTATTCTATAATTTTCGTTTAAAGTTGGGGTCCTCCACAAAAACACTTGTAGACGGTAATCTACACGTCCGATTTGGGCCCACTTGGTATCGTTAGAACCGTGACTTCCCGAGCTACGTTTTAGGCTCAAGAAACGGTCAATTTGGCCCAGTATAGGATCCTGAAAACAGGCCACTACCGACTAACCATTACATGCCTTGTAAACATTTTCAATTTTGGAGTCTTTTACAGAAACGCTTGTATTACGAGATCCACAACTCCGATTGAGGCCCAATTAGACTCGTTGGATCCGTATCTTCTTGAACTACAGTTTTCAGTTATCAAATACCAAATTCCAATCTGTCTAGGTTCCAAAAATCAGGCCCAAAGTGACTGGTCAGCAATGTTTTCTTCAACAGTTGGGTCATTTTTTAGATTTGTGGTCCTTAACGGAAACACTTAGAAAACGAAATCTACAAATGGGATTTAGGTCCAATAGGTATCGTTGGATTTGTACTTTCCCGAAATACAGTTTCCATGTATCAAACATCTATTTTGGTTCTGTTTTGGTTCTGGAAAAAATGATAGAAGTGAGTGATCAGTGGTTTGTGTTCAACAGTTGAGGTAGTTTGGGATTTAATTCATAACTTGCTCATTTCTTAACATATTTGAGTGATTCCAAATGGATTTTTCCCTTAACTCATGTATCTAGCATGCTAACATCTTTTAAACCATTTACCACATGAACCCAATGAATCTAACATAAACATAAATATAGCATACAAATCAAAGTTTTTTCTTAAACTTTTTGGTACAAAACTTGATTTTCTCACTTTGGATCTAACTTTTGATTTCAAAAATACTTTGATACAAATATAAAATATCAATACTCATGTAAATCATGAGTTTTTTTTAAAGATCGAAAACAAAAGTTGCTTCATTCATAAAGATCTAACAAAAGAGAGCGCAAAAAGTGTAAAATTTTAATTTCTTACCTTTTTCTTCTTACAAGCCTTCTTGATTTTTTTTCTCCTTTCTTCTTTTTCTCCATCAATGGCAGCCTTCTTCCTCTTATTCTCTTTGTTCTTAGTTTAGACTTAGGTTTAAAAATCTAACATAACTTGGTGTATATACAATTATACATATAACACATATAATTATAGAATATATAACTCCCAATATAATTACATATACTAATTATCAAATTAATATATAAGTTACAAAATTAGAATTTTAAAAGCCCTAAGGCTTGTTTGGCAAAATCATATTATTTTAAAATCAGGTTTTAATAGTTTAGGTCTTGTTTGGGTAAAACATGTTTTAAAAACTCTTTTAACTCTTTTAATAGATCTTTTAACACATATTCTTAATGTTATCCTTTAATTAATTAAACCTTAACATTAATTTAATTAATTAAAAGTTTAACATCAATTAATCACATAAAATTGTCACATTATAATTACTCGCTAATTATAACTTCATGTAACAATTACCACATCACTACATTATCTCAATTAAATTAGAACTATAACATAAAATCATTACATATTAATTAAATATTAAATAATCATTTAATTAATATAATACACTTAATTACATTACTCCATATTAATCACATAATCTCAATAAATAATTCAAATAAAATATTTATTTACTTCAATAAATATTAAATTAACATTTAAATTCTCTTCACACTGATTCACATATTTCACAATATATAACACATATAGACATACTCGTACTTAAACATCTTAAAATAAGAATTTTATTTATAAAATTCTCATTTATTAATTCTTAAAAATTTGGGATGTCACATCCTTCCCTCTTTATAAGGATTCCATCTTCGGAATCAACGAAACCTCCCTTACTCGGTTTTCGCAAAATCTCTTTCACAATTATCGTTGAATAACTTCAACACGTTAACTTAGCAAAATGTTTTTTATATATATATATATATATATATATATATTTCATTCATTTCTTCAACAACTTTTAGGTTTTATTACATAACCTTAAATTAAACACAGTCATATATCAAATATTATATATTCTTTAACCCATTCATTTCCTTTTCTAAGGATCGTTATCAGAAACACTCGGGATATTACATTCACTCCTTCTTCTACGAATTTCGTCCTCGAAATTTTATTTATTAATCTTCATTCATTCAATCTATCAAAATAGATTTTACGTTAATCTCTATTCACTGGATTAAAGTGTTCTCCAGCTACTTCTTTCTAAGGGCTATTCTTCTTGCTACATTCTCCATCAGAATAATAAGAATCTTCCACAATTGCTCAATAATTGGGATGCGATATAAATAACTCAGGAATTTAAAAGATTCCAATAATGTTGAGTGGTCGCAAGACCTTGAACTTCTTTCTAGGTTTAATAGTGATTCACCCCCGATACTTCACACTATAAACCGCATCGGTACTCTAGGTGGCCAGCATATTGTACCCCTATGTCGGGCCCAAACGTAGTACATCGTAATGACTATATGCGTTACATTCAGAACTATTTTCTCCGTAACATGTCCCATTTTATAGGGTTGTTCACATCAACTTCTTAACATGAATCCACACCAAAACAATTTGGTTTGGCATAGTTTGACCAAAAACGCTCAAATTCCATAAACATCTTTCAATATTTGTCTAGCTGAATCAAGTAGCATAGACTTCTAGCAAAAATTTGGACATCAATCGAAATAATTTTATCCAATTCATATGGCATATCTTTCTTAGTTTAAAGAAAACCAAAAATCCTTTTATGATGACATGATAACGTACTATCTCGATAGTACGTTGAGGATTCAGTCATTATATGACTTTATCATGCTACATTATACCATAGTGGGTTGACGATCTTATGATCACATCCAACACCAGGTTTAATTGCATTGATGACTTCCTCGTTTGTCAAATCAACATCATATTTAGTGATGCCTTAATGACTACGGGAAAAAAAACAAAATACATTTTGATATTTTTAAATCATTTTTGTCTAGCCAAAACAATTAGCATAGACATACGAATAACGATATTGTTTTATAAAACTCATTGGTTCCATCATTTAATCCAATGTTTTCAAGAAAAAATAAAAGTGCAAACATCAGCACAAATTCAATAAATTTCGAAAATCTAGCAAAGCTAGAAGATTTTGAATACCTAACTTTCTCCATCAATTTCAATTTTTACTCCATTACCTCATTACTGACTACTTCTTTTATTTCTAGCACCACTAATGCTCTTATACTAAGCATTCTTGTATTTTAACTTACAATCTTCCTATACCCCCAGTATAGTTCATCAAACTTACTACACATTAGAAGTTCAGGACTTGACACAATAATATGAGTTTAAGAACTTATCCTAGTCAGACCATAGGCATCCATTCGCTGAGGGGGTTCAAAACATACCATATTATTATGAGACATGAACTTACCATATGTATTAGTTTTAAGAACCGTACCTAATCTTAATAATATCTTACTAATCTTAATAGTTTCTAACAATCAAATATACACATGAGAAAAGAATCACCTTTTCGCCACATATACATTGATAGCGCGACACCAACATTCCAATGATTATCAATGTGATAAACTGAGTGCAAGCACAAAACCCTCGCCCATATAAAGGTTTGTACAACTCAGCCATCACATGAGTCCTTAATTGAAATCCCATCTAACTCTATCTTACTTATAACTTCTCGCTCTATACTCGATACATACTTATGTATCTCATCATCTATAACTCCTCGTGAGTTATATCGTACTATTTCATAGTACATTATCTTCATAGCATCAAGCTATAATTATTAAAACATTACAGACCATATTTCTTTTATAACTTAAATAGATCACGTCGTGATCTTATTCTATAATCATCTCCCTTAAAATTCTTTTCTTAACTTGTGATCGTTTTGTTTTACGATCCTCTTTCTTTCCTTTTTATCATTTATGATTTGATTTATGCTTTTAATATTACAGACTTTGTCTATTCATCATTATTCATTATCTTGGCTATTGGAGTTAGGCAACTCTTGATTCTTATCTACATATCTCTTCAAGATTCTTCTGTGAATCTTCTTGTTTATTTATTAACTCTTCCTTTAAGAATTTAATATAATTCACGTTACTCAATATTTTATTCGAGTTTTATCCCTCGTCATTCTAATATTCTTCTTATAACATTTCTAGGACTAAACTCATCATATACATCTACGTATTTGAAAAGAATCACCTTTTCATTATACGTAACTTAAACTTAACTTCTTATTCTTTTAACCTATGGTTATAGCCTAAGGTACCCTTACCTAAGGTGTATAACCTATCAGCTTTGATACCAACTGTCACAGGGGTCAAGTCTGGTCAAATCATGTTAACATGATACCAATTGTCACAGGGGTCAAGTCTGGTCCCAAAATTTTGCCAACTTTTCCAACCCTGTGATGGCCTGGTTGCCTCCTTAACCAATCAGCCAACCCACACAATGTAGTTTGTCGCACTGTTTGCACCAACAAAACACACACACACACCCTGTTTGTATGGTTTACTGTTTGGAACAAGTAATTAGCAACGCACGAATTTACAGGCAAAACGCCCAACCTTTTATTGCACTCTCAATAAACTAGGAAATTATCCCAAAGGCTTACAAAACTCAGCTCTCAAAGCCTACTTGTCTGATGTCTCACTACACCACATAACTCACCTACATTTTTGTGCTCCCAGCACTGACTATTTATAGCCTAATGGTCAGTTGACACACCCAACTGCCAAGAGGTTTGCACCAATAAGGTGCTGCCAACAAAGGGGTGGCAGTTCCCCAAAACTACCCACTACAAATAATGTCAACATGTGTCACACATCCTTGGGTCCAGTCATACAATCTGATGTCTGGCCATGTTTCCTCATTAGCTGGTTATTGCCCTAAACTGCTACCAGGTCAGCTCACCCACCATAGGTAACTACCTCAACTGTTGTCTAGCACCTTGCCCACTACTTGGTAACTGCCCACAACTGCCTTGCATGATCTCCCAATTGATGCCCACATGCTGACACGCTTG
Source organism: Panax ginseng (assembly GCA_020205605.1). Classification (NCBI taxonomy): domain Eukaryota; kingdom Viridiplantae; phylum Streptophyta; class Magnoliopsida; order Apiales; family Araliaceae; genus Panax; species Panax ginseng. Next base: position 81,745,671 of record CM035142.1, on the reverse strand, counting down.
TCCCCCATATTTGTGCAATCTGGCGCCCCAAACTACACCCCAACTGCTCCCTGACCCAGTCCAAGTCGCAGCATAAGCCCACTGTGCATACCAACCTGATCTGTTAGCCTACACGTGCATCAGCCTTGCATGCTGCTCAGCTCAACATGACTAGCACTATCTTGTGCATTGCCCAACACCCTCTGTTGTCACGCATCCCAACGCCTCGCATTATTTGGCACCCCTCATAGCCCAACTTGTGATGCTTCCTTTGCCACCAATTTAGTCTAGTCCTGCCTCGTCTGACCCCATGCACTATTTTGACATGCTAGGCTCCATCTATGCCATGCCCACGTTTAGCCCACCTCATGTGTCACCAAGCCACTCGTCCGTTAGTCCTTGATCTTAAGCCAACCGTATGCCAAGCTCATCCTTGACATTGCTTTGACATGCCAAGCCCATCACCTTGCCATGCCCAACGTTCGCCCAACAACGTTCTTGCTCGATCATGCCTCGCTCATGAACGAGTCTTTGATTCAATCCAAATCCACAATCCAATGTTAGACATTGTTGTAAGGGAGCCCAACAATGTCCCAACGCCCAGTACGCCTCGCCCATGGCACCTGCCCATGGCCCCGGGTAACATTCACGGAGCACCCCCCCTTATAGTAACACTTATGAAAATTTCCAAAGTGCCAGCACTGGACATCAGACCTGTCTGAGGAAGCATAATGTAAGTTGTCCAGAACTTTCATTTTCTTGACATAGCCCATTTGTTGCACAATGACCCAACTTGCTGTCTAGTGTCGCCTACTGCTGTACAACGCTGCTCATTTGCTCAAATAACTAAGTATCAACTTGTTTGTTGACCAAGTGCGCACATCACCCTTGCATGCCGTGACATCGTCGTTCGATTAAGACAAGCACCTTAGCCTGCCAGACACACATACATACGCCCTTTTGGTGCCGAACATTATCAAGACACCTACGCATAGCGCCCTTGTGTATGTCAAGGTCCAACATTATCCTTCGACCAAGGCCCAAAATCGCCGCTTATTGCGCTTAATCGCGCAGACATCGTGCTTTATTGCCACATCGCCGCGCTTAAGTCGCCACACGACGCGCGCCAAATCGCCGCAGACGCTATGTCAAGTCTTTGCACAATTTGAGTGTCAATCGCATATCAAGTTGACAAGGGTCTAACAAACCACCCCCACTTGAAGAATTCGACGCCCTCGTCGAAGAACTTCTAAGTAATCCCTTCACTTGTCGAACCATAGAGATCTTTTCTCAGCCATTAATTCCGTCTGATGCCTCTGTTTGTACTGAACTTGACATCTCCCCTTCCAAGAACATCATTCCAAACCCAATTACTTTTTGTTGCATGCAGGCCCCAGCACCTGCACACTGCCAACTCTAACAACAATGAGGCTTGCCTCTGCACCCGAATCAGACCCCTCTTGATCTTCATCAGCCCTCAACACTGTCACCTTAACTTTTTTCTGGCAATCTCTTGCAAAATGTGGCCCGCCACAGATAAAACAACCGCCCGCCTTAGACTGTCCCTTATTTTTCTGCCCACCATCAGCAGCCCTGTTACCCTTCTCTTGCCCATCACCAAGATTTCCAGCGGCACGACCCTTGTCTGCCTTCTTGGTTTTGGTTCCCCCTTGGTTAGTCTTGTCAAGCCGCATGTCAACAAGGTTGTCCGCTACAGTCACCGCTAACTGAAAATCCTTTACACCTTGGCATCGCAACTCAGCCTGCGCCCAAGGCTGTAAACCAGCCACAAAATTGAACACCTTGTCTTCTTCTGACATTCCCTTGATGTCCAATAACAGCGATGTGAAATTTTTCACATACTCTCGCATAGTCCCGTTGTGCTTTAGCGTCTTAGCGCCTCCCTCGCTTGCCAACTCGAATTTGCCGGAAAGAACTGCCCCTTCAATTCCTTCTTCAAGTCAGCCCATTTTTATACAACAGCACAGGTTTCATCTCCAACCCTTGTACGCCACCATAACTTGGCGTCACCAGTCAAGTACATGCTGGTAATATCCACCATCTCAGCCTCCCGAATATGGGCAGTTTTGAAGTACTGCTCCATATCCCATAGAAAATTCTCCAACTCCTTAGCACTACAATCCCTACCATAGGCCTTTGGCTCGGGAATTTTTGTTTTCTGCTGCACTACTGTGGATTCCATCCCAACAGTCTGCAACATAGCCCACTTAATGAGGGTGATCTCCCCATCAATCCTGTTGAATCTCGCTTCCAACTTCTCACCAATGGTTGTCAGTTGCCCAATTTTCTCTGACAGCCCATTAATTTTTCTCTCCATTGCAGTGTAACGTTCCGTCATGTGACCTTGCAAGTTCTGCAGATCAGCACCAAACGTCCTGACCTTATTTGACAGCGAGCTACTTTCCCCCAAAAGTTCTTCGCCCACATACGTCTCGAGTCGCTGCCCACCTAAGGTTCCCCACCTAAGGTTTATAACCTATTGCTTTAATACCAACTTGATAATTAGGAACAGGTATCTGGCTGACAAGCTACGAGCATCAGACCAGAAGGCGGATAGGCTGGAGGATGAGAAAGAAGCTATTATGACCCACTTGGGGCATACCATTAATGGGTTTGAGTCGAGGATTCAGAGTCTCCAAACTTACAAACAGATTATTACTACATTCTGGGGAGATGAGAGGAGAGGCCGGGTTCGGGCCGAGAAGCTAACTGGCGAGTTAGAAGGAGAGATGAGAGATAAGAAGGTTAAGATAGATAAGATGAAGTACGCATTTAAGTCAGCACATGGAAGGTTCTAGCATAGGGTGCATCACTTTCTAAGTGAGGAGCACTGGTCTAGACGTGTTATAAGTCGAGGGCTGGTACTTGAGATAACGGATGAGGTGCATGAAGACGCCATTAGGGGAGGACTTTAGTTTATTATGATGAACTTTTACTACTAGCGTATAGAACGCTTATCTATGAATAAAAAACTTTGTTTTGGTTTTTACCAAGTATGTTGGTTTAAAGTGATGTAAATGGCTTAATGCCATAAGACGATGAAATACCTTGGGTGTTATATTTATAAATAAATATGCTTTTATTTATATATATGCTATGATGATTAAGTTCTCTTCTTATGAATGATATATTCTGTCGAGTAAGTTATAAGAGATTAACATTAAGTTCATTTTAAACAGATAGATGGCTAGAGGAAGACGTCGTCAAACAACCGAGGGATCAGGCGGTAATGCTGGGGATCCACCGAACCCTATGCAGCAGTTTGTAGACATGTTAGTGGGGGCACTTTAGAATTGAACCCCGAATGCCAATAGCCCTCCAGTGGCTCAAGTGGCACACTTTAAGGTCTTCAAGAGCGCGGGACCCCCTGAGTTCAAAGGAACCACTGAACCCATCGAAGCTCAAACTTGGGTCAAGGAAATCGAAAAGGCGTTCACTATCGACCGAGTAGGTGATGATCAGAAAAAAATCTTTGCCACTTATATGCTGAAGGGTGAAGCCAACTTTTGGTTGAAGGCAAACCAGACCAGGGCTGGAGAAGGTGTGATACCTTGGGAAGGGTTTAAGAAAAAAAAATTCGAGAACTATTTTTTGGTTAGTATGTAGAGTTGAATGGAGATGCGATTCCTGGAGCTGATGTGAGGGCCCTGAATCTGGGTCCCGAATCACCGTGGATCCGGTTCAATCATTCTATCACTACTACTATATTGCGGAAGATATAAACATAAATTGTTTATACATTAAACTTACACACTTTTCCCCAAGGTCGAGTAACCTTAAGTTATACACAATGCATAACTTATTTAACTTACAATAACATTAATATATAATACTTATTACAACTCTAATCGCACACATTAACTTTACGCTGGAACTGTCTTTAATATTTCCTTGTATCCGACGTATTCGCCTTAATCTGCAATGTTTATCATGATATAGCAAGGGTGAACATAAGATTTCCCAACAACTTTAAGTTCAATAATTTAATGATATATCATGATTGAAAGAATCTGAATAATAAGCTGGCTATAATTCAACAGTATAGTTGTGAATTAGCACGAACAAACTTTTGATTGAACTAGTATTAAACATGAATAAAATATATCTGGACCGAATGGTAATGAAGGTGATCAGCCTTTTATACCTGACTTATACATGCAATATGTACATAGTACAATTCTACAATGGCAATCAGCAATGATTATCCATAAGCATATCTGAATGAAACAACTCTTAGTAGAGTAAAGTAAAACTTGCCTGAACCGTTGATTATCGCTACACAATTTATAACGCTTTATTTGAAGACCTAATATTAGTAATATAGATCTCCAATATTAGAATAATATCATCACAATACAATACTATTATATATATACATAGAATAACCTAAACACATAACATATAACCATATCAGTCTATTCAGCACATAAAACTTAGCATCAAGTTAGACTATTTAAGTCCGAGTTGAAACCGACACAATTCTATCATCCCGGCGGTCTAGTCGGACAAATATCGAGTTTAAGTTCAATTAAACTCTGCCTAACCACTTAACAATACCTTAGATAATTTTCTTATCGGTCAAAATAATTATCATAGACTCGTAATAATTTTCAAGTAGTTATTACCATTTATCAAAAATTTATAATTTCTTACATCATATTTATATAATATAAACACCACATTATTCTATTATCATTAATATTTACTTAATACTAAATATTAATGAAAATCATAACGTAATATTATAATATATCAAAGTATTTTTAATACTTTAAAATCATATTTATATGATTTTTAAATAGTTAAATCCATTATCCGATAATTGCTATTAATATTAAAATATTAATATGCTTATGACAAAATATCAAAAGTTATATGTTATAACTTAAAATATTTTTATATAACTTAAATCATTTTATATGATTTTTAAATCATCTATTCTATTTTTCTATAATTTATTTAATATATTTATTAAATAAACTAATTATCATTAATATTAATTAATTAATGAAATTCCTCCCAAAATATTAAAAGTCACCGCAAATATCTTTAAATATTTTATTATACCATAATATTATTTTTCATGTTTTTTCATGTATTAAAATCATTTTAAAATAATTTATTTAATATTATAATTAAATAAATTAAATACCATTTATATTCCAAAAAATTTAAATATTTATGAAATATACTCTAAATAATTAAAAACTAATTTTTAGACTTTAAAATAATTTTTGGAATTTATTTAGTATTTTTAATAATTTAAAACCATTTATTTCGATTTATTTAATTAAAAATATTAATTTCTGAAATTAACTGTCGCTAAAGGGGCCTATAGGTGACAAAAATGTCACTAATGGTGTTCTTGGGCATGTTCTTGAACATTCATCAGCAAACCCAGAAAACCAAGTTAGTGAGGAGGGTATATAGTTTGACCACAAATAGATTAGTGTTCGTGTTGTTTTCGGAGCTGAAATTTGCTTTCAGGTTGTAGTATTTATGTAATACTACCATAATATACCAAGTTCATGAGCATTCTACATAATAACAAAGAGATCCAAGTCTCCAAAAACCTGTCAGACGCTGTTCTTCAATTTCTGGGTTTTCCAAAAATTGAAGAACAGACGAGATACCTACTTTGGATCCATATAGTTTGCATTCTATGAATTGTTTGTGTGATATAAAAGTTCACAATTTCAGTCTTGATGTCAGAGTACAACCTCATAACATCATATCAACATAACAACATCAGCTATACAAGATCTGGGTCGGTCAAACTAAGGGTCAAGAACCGTTCTTGAACTTTCTGGGTTTTCTAGAAAAGTTCATCCGATTGATGGTCAACGGTTGTTTGACCAGCCATAACTTTGCTTCTATGTAAAATATAAGTGATATGGTCACTTTAATATGTAGCCTACATACCAGACTACAACAACCAAACAACAAATTGGCTAAAATGCTAACACACAGCAAGATTAAAGGCTAGCAAAACTTGTCAAAAGCCATCTAGGCAAATCTGGGCTGCCCAGATTCAGATTTCCGTGTTTGGTCACCGGCCTTTGACCGATTATATCTTGCAATCTATACATGATCTGAGCTTGATTCAAGTCTTAGATCAAAGACCTAACAACCAAGAACAGATCTATAACACAAAATACACCAAACATCAAACACACACAGATCTATGAGGTCTGACATATGGCTGTCAGATGACTTTTTCCAGCTTTTCCAAATTTCATAAAAAGCTAGATTCGAGGACTTTGATGTTATGGATTTGGGATATAACAACCTAGATCACTAAGTGACACCTTATTACACATATTTATCCAACCAATTACAACATATAACCTTAGATCATAAGATTTCTAAGTTTAGGGTTTATACCACTTTAACTTTGATCCTTTTATTTCTGACTTTTGATTCTGAGGTTGGCTTGCAATGCACTAATTATGACTTATCTTATCACTCTCTCTCACTCTAGATTTCGGATTTAGAAGAGAGAGAAAGGGTTGGAGAGAATGATAATTAAAGTGTGCATTTTCTCTTTCTTAATCTATATAATTGATATGATTCAATGTTTCTAGCAATCTAAATAGATAATTTTTGACACATAGCTAGGGCTAGGACTAGGGTTTGTTCACCCACCCAATTTAGGTCAAGATCTATACACCAACTCATTAAAGAATTGCTAAAAGGGTAAAATGGTCATTTCTATAGAATTTTAATTCTAGAATTGTCTTTTGATGCAAACCCTTAGGGTTTAGGGTTTAGGATTTGAACACTTGGGTTTTAAAAATAATTTCTAGAATTTCCAAATTAGGTTTTCAAAAATAGAAAATTAATATTTCTAAATTATAATTAGAATTTTCTAATTATATTAAAATTTCTTAATCATAATTGAAATCTTGCTAATTAGGATTAGTATTTCCTAATTAAAATGGATAATTTAGCAATTAGGGTCAAAATGATACATTAGGGTTTACAACCCAAAAGTTAGGATTTCTAATAGAAAAATAATTTTCTAATTTAGAAATTAGGTTTCGTAATTAGATTATGATTTTCTAATTACTTATAACTTGAAAATTAGGATTAATATTTCCTAATTAATATTAAAATTATTAAATCAACAATTAGGTTTTTCCTATTTATAAATTAGCGTTTCAAATCCAAAAATTAGGGTTTAAAAATTTGAAATTAGGGTTTGCTAATTAATTAAGCTTCACCCTAATAACTATTATAATTACTAGCACTTGAGCATTATAATTATCCTTTAAGTTCCCAGATTAGGGTTTTAAATTTCTGAATTAGGGTTTCGAATTCTCGGAACTGAAATTAGGGTTTCTAGAACCTGTTTCTAGGGTTTCTTGTTAATCGCTAGGATTTTTTTCTAACTGAACGTTGACGTTCTTAATATATATTTAGGGTTTGTTACAAATATCGTTTATCTTGTCAACCCTTGACCCTTAACCACATATTGTACACATACATAACCATACTCACATAACATATTCACCTATTCCCTTAATCCTGAATAATTCACTTATATCCTTCACAGAATTTTGAAATCCTCAAAATTACTTCTTAAAATTATCAAACACATACACTTATTTTCTGTCTAGGTTCTAATATTGAACCTTAAATCAATTAATAAAAATTTAAAAAATATTCTAATTCTCGGGTTGTCACAGCTGAAGCAATTAGAAGACATGACGGTACCTCAATATGCTGCAAAATTCAATGCGCTAGCGAGGTTTGCGCCTCACCGGTTCAATACTGAGGAGAGAAAAACGAGGATGTTTGAGCAAGGTCTCAAACCATGGCTATATAGCAGACTCTCGGTGTTACAGACGAATAGCTTCGCGACTCTCCTGGAAAAAGCTATAATCGCTGAGGGCGGAAGTTAGGACCTGATGAAATTTAACAAGGAGAAAAAGAAGAAGAATGAAATAGGGAATTGTGGGGAAGGTAGCAGCAGTAGTGGTGCAAACAAGAGGAAATGGAACAATAACAATGATGAGCAAAACAACAATTTCAAATCGAGAAACTTTGGGGGGGGGGACCAGGGGAAGCAAAGAAGAGAACTGAGGCATGTAAGGAGTGTGGGAGGAATCACTCGGGGGCATGTCTAAAAGGAAAGAATGTCATTTCAACAATGCAAGGTGAGGGAGGGCACATCTCTCCCAATTGCTTCGCACTAAAGAGAAATGGATGCTTCAATTTGTGGAGCATTGGATCATCGGGCAAGGAATTGCCCAAAGAAGAACATAACAGGAGGAAATGGAGGAAGAGGACCAAGCGGTGGGAATCTCACGATTAATGGACCACCAACTCAGAATCAACCAACAACAAGGACTTTCAACATGAAGGTTCAGGATGCGGTCGCATCCAGGGACGTGGTTTCAGGTATCATTCCGATCAATGATATATCTGCTTACATATTATTTGATTCGGGTGTTACTTGTTCCTTCGTATTGCATGAATTCTCCCAACGATTAAACTTACCCCAGGAAGAATTAAAATATCCTATGAACATAGAAGTTGTTAATAAGGAAATGATTCCCGTTAGCCATGTCTATAGAATTTGTGTTGTAGACATAAGGGGATATAAGTTACCTGTGGATTTAATTCCAATTCAATTAGGAGAATTTGATGTAATTCTAGGAATGGATTGGTTATTTAACCATGGAGCGATGATAGATTGCCAAAAGAAGTGTATAAACCTTAGGACTCCAGATCAGTCTAAGGTAGCATTCTATGGAAGTAGGTCGCCGAGACACTCAAGTTGTCTGACGATGATGCAAGCGAGGAAGTTACTAAGAAAGGGATGTGTAGGATATTTGGGCCATATCGTCGATACGCAGAAAGCAGGGATAGAGATGGGACAAATACAAGTAGTGAAAAAATTTTCGGATGTATTTCTGGAGGAATTTCTACGACTTCCGCCGGATCGGGAGGTCGAATTCGTTATAGATTTAGTACCGGGAATGACACCAATTTTGAAAGCCCCTTACAGAATGGCACCGGCAGAAATGAAGGAGGTGATGGTACAGTTGCAGGATTTATTGGATAGGAAGTATATTCAACCGAGTGTGTCTCCTTGGGGAGCCCCAATTTTTTTATGAAAAAGAAGGACGGATCGATAAGACTATATATCGACTATCGAGAGTTGAACAAGGTGACAATTAAGAAGAAGTACCCGTTACCTAGGATAGATGATCTGTTCGATCAACTGAAGGGAGCAAAAAAAAATTCCAAGATCGACTTGAGGACGACATATCACCAGTTAAAGGTGAGGAAAGAGGATGTACCTAAGACAGCGTTCAGAACACGTTACGGTCACTACGAGTTCCTGGTGATGTCGTTCGGGTTAACAAATGTGCCAGCAGCGTTTATGGACATGATGAATCGGGTATTCAAGAAATACTTAGTTAAATTCGTAGTTGTGTTCATAGATGATATCTTGACCTATTCCAAGACTCAGGAAGATCATGTTGAACACTTACATTATGCTTCCTCAGACAGGTCTGATGTCCAGTGCTGACACTTTGGAAATTTTCATAAGTGCTACTATAAAGGGGGGGGTGCTCCGTGAAGGTCACCCGGGCCATGGGCAGGTGTGACGCCCCCAAAATAGGTATACATCACCCATCTTGAGTCTCCAAATATATAGTACAAAATTCAAATACAACTTAATTATACAACAGTCGTGTAAAATACAACTAAACATATGCTGTGAGTTTTAATACAAATATTGTCATCTAGACAATATACAAACTCAATGGGGTCCTCATTACATTTATTATCACACTATTTCATAGAATAGTGAGGACTACTAAAGTTATCATCTAGACCGTCACTCCGTTCCCCGACTAGTCCCTACTACGTTCTCATTTCCTGAAGAGAACAATGAAAACAAAATGGTGAGCTCAACTAGCCCAGTAAGAAATATTATGACTAAGATAATGCAGAATAAATTATCATTAGCCTTCAACAGTGTTAAACTGATAAAATATAACATACATCAAGTTTAACTGCAACGGAATAAGCAATCCATTAGAAGAGTTAAGTAAAGAATAAAATCTACTATCTTCTATGATTTAAAAGGTTTTTCATCACTTTTATCGTTGGGACTCAGCTTAATAAATAATCCACATCATCGAATCACCCATGCACTACGGCCAAGGATATTCTTTAGTATCACGACCACAAATTATCCATGCACTACGGGCCAATGACATTCGTGTATTCATTAATGGTCATGATCATGCCAACAACTGTCCATCAATGCACTACGGGCCAATGAGGACTTTTACCACATCATTTGTAACATTACTGGCCATGATTACAATCGAATAATTTCGGTCATAATCATACCAAGTCCATCTATGCACTCTGAAGCCATGGATGACTTTCAACAAAATATAAACATGATGATGATGACAATGATATAAGAATTTAATAAAACAAGTTCAAGAATTAATTTATCCAGGAACTAATAACGTCCAAATTGTCAACATGATACTTCTTTGTAGAGTAAAATTCAAGAATGCTCAGAAGAATATTTCCATGAAAAGATACTAGATGAAGCGCAAATATCAAGGATATTCCACTAATTTCATGGAGTATAGAAGTCAAAGTTTTAACCAACCGAGGATAATAAAGAATGGAATAACAAAAGAAATCACCAAGCATGCGATAGATCGCTCAAGCGAGTTATTCCAATGAATAATAAATAATCGGAACGGTCCGGCGTAAAACGCATGCATGAGGATATTCCAATGTAATAATAAAGAATGGAACTAGGTCCGCGTAAAAAACGCATGCATGGATATTCCAATGTAATAATAAAGATCGGAACCGGTCCCACAGAAACGCAGACATGTGATATTCCAATGTAATAATAAAGAATGGAATAATGTAAGAATTTCACCAAGTATAGGGTAGCTCAGCGTATATAAAAGTTATTCCAACGAGAATAATAAATAATGGAATAATGAAGTTCTCTTCATGAATACAAAAGAAATAATACCCCTTACGAGTACAACAAATAATATCCCTTACCGTAAAAGAAACTGAATATAAGAGTAGGGAAGTAGCAGAATACTTTTCTATAGTTTCTTTATAATTTCTCTTTCTAGAGGTTCAGTGAATTTGTAAGAAATAATGAAGGAATGAGCTTCTATTTATAGGAGAATGGAAAAGATACTATTTAGAATTCTCACGACCGCATAAAGAGGAATCGAATTTAAATCATTTGTAGAATCACGGGCGAAAGGAAATTTTTTCTTCAGACGCAACTTAATAATATCATATTTGAATTCCCTCAATTCACATCAACCGATATATATATATATATATACAACAAGCTGGCCACTTATATATATGTATATTATATATATCCACCATTTCAAAAAAAAATTCATCCTCCCATGACTTAATGTCACCCCCCACCCATGTTGCTTTCAAGATATATATATATATATAAATATAAGAACAAGATAGTGCTCCAAAGTCTTCTCCCACCAAAAATTAACTAAGACATATATAACATATGTTTTATAATGCTTATTCACGGAACGCACCCATAATTCCTCCACTTGACAAATAATACAACTTATATATATATATATATATATATATATATATATATATATATAACAACATTTATCATCATTATTATAATTCACAATATTAATCGACCAGGTCATTCCCAGGAAAGATGGGCTTTCCAATAAGGATTTCTCTCTATTGGCGCGCAATTAGGTGACCAAACCTCTCCTTGAAAGAACTTCTAGACATCGTTAATATTGCAAATAATAATATTAATAACTTTGTCATCTCAATTATTGATTTAATAATATATAAAATATTGACAATAATTGAATAAATTACGTGAGATACTATGCAGCAATTACTGTAGCAATAATTGAAAAAACTGAGTGACTTCTCACGTAAGCATCAATAATCAATACCGTGTGCTACTATGCAACCACACGTATTCATCGTATTTTTTAACACAAGGTGTTTCACCGATTAACGGTAAAACTTCCGCCATTATTTTCGTAAAGTATTTTTGTCATTTTCTCAATCCGACAATAATTCCGTTGTGGGGTCCACCAATGATTGTGTCGTTGTACGAATATTCCCCGACCAATCGAATATTATATAACAACTTCTGTACTTTGCAAATTTTATGAATATTACCCAGAACTATAACATTATATCAAATTCATTCCATAAAATTCAAAATTGATATTTATAGAAAATTAATCTTTTTTTAAAAAAGTTGGGGTTTTACAACCTCCCCTTCTTATGAAATTTCTCCCTCGGAATTAGGGTACGTACCTGGTATGTCGAAGAGGTAAAGATACCTTGATTTCATTTTAGATTCTATCTCCCAAGTCATTTCCTCAACATCGTGGTTTTTCCACAAAACTTTGACTTGAGGTATAACCTTGGAGCGTAGAATATGTTCCTTCTTATCCAAGATTTGAACAGGAACCTCTTCATACGTCAAATCTTCCGCTATTTCGTCCGGTTCTAACTCAATAATGTGGTTCGGGTCTTTCACATATTTACGTAACATGGATATATAAAAAACGTTATGAACACGAGACATACTTGGCGGTAAAGCGAGTCTATAGGCCATAGTTCCTACTCGATCGAGGATTAAAAATGGGCCGATAAATCAAGGATTTATCTTTCCTCTCTTTCAAAATATTGTAACTCCTTTCCATGGAGAAACACGTAACAACACATGATCTCCTATATCGAATTCCACATCCTTTCGATGAAGATCAGTTTGTTGATCTTGTGAGGTTTTTATACGTTGCCGGATCGTTTGAATCTTTTTCGTAGTCATACGTACCAACTCCGGTCCCAACAAAGTTTCTTCACCCACCTCATCCCAGCATATTGGAGAACGACACTTTCGTCCATACAACGCTTCGAATGGAGCCATGCCAATACTTGCTTGATAACTGTTGTTGTAGGAAAACACCACCAATGGTAAGAACTTGTCCCAACTTCCCTTGAAATCAAGGACACAGAGTCTTAATAGATCCTTAAGAGTTTGAATAGTCCTCTCTGACTTTCCGTCTGTCTGAGGATGATATGCCGAGCTAAATCGTAAATCCGTGCCCATAGCTTTTTGTAAACTAACCCAAAATCGTGAAGTGAATCTTGGGTCTCGATCAGAAACTATGGATACTGGCATACCATACAATCTTACAACCTCGTTTATGTACATACGAGCAAGACATTCAAGTGTATAAGTTTCTCGTATAGGTAAGAAGTGAGCAGACTTGGTCAATCTATCAACAATGACCCAAATTGCATATATGCCTTGAGAAACCTTGGGAAGACCAGTAACGAAATCCATGGTAATGTGCTCCCACTTCCATTCTGGAATTTCAAGTGGTTGCAATGGACCTTTTGGTACTTGATACTCCACCTTGACTCGTTGACACGTTAGACACCTTGAGATAAACAGCGCTATCTCTCTCTTCATATTGCTCCACCAAAATGTATGTCGAAGATCATGATACATTTTGGTACTCCCACGATGGATTGCAAACGGTGTGTTGTGCGCCTCCATCATGATTTTATACTTTAAATCAGGGTCGTTAGGAACACAAAGTCTATAGTTGACTCGAAGTATTCCTTCTTCATCGATTCTTGCTTCTGACATAGCACCTTCTTGCACTTTCTTCCTCATACGCATCAGCTCCAGGTTTGTAGCTTGAGCATCTTTAACTTTATCGATTAAAGTCGGTTCTACTCGTATATTTGCCATCATCACATGGGTCCCTGGAGTCTTTAACTCTATCTCCATCCTTTGCAAGTCACACAAAATGGTCCTTTGTGTTGACAATATCGCACTCGTACTTGCATATGATCTTCTACTTAATGCGTCAGCTACCACGTTCGCTTTTCCAGGATGGTATTGGATGGTATGATCATAATCTTTCAATAGTTCAAGCCAACGTCGTTGTTGCATGTTGAGTTCCTTTTGAGTGAAGAAATATTTGAGGCTTTTATGATCCGTAAAGATCTCCACTTTCTCCCTATACAAGTAATGCCTCCAAATTTTAAGTGCAAAGACAACAGATGCCAACTCTAGATCATGAGTAGGATAATTCCTCTCATATTCTTTGAGTTGTCGCGAGGCATAGGCTATGACTTTCCCATGTTGCATGAGAACACATCCCAACCCTTTGCCCGAAGCATCACTGTAGATGACAAATCCCTACGAGCCAGATGGTATTGTCAGAACAGGTGCTGAAATGAGTCTCCTCTTGAGTTCTTGAAAACTCTTCTCACATTCTTCGCTTCAACTGAACTTTGTATCTTTTCAAGTTAGCTGAGTTAATGGAGTAGCGATTTGAGAAAATCCTTCCTCGAATCTCCTATAATAACCAGCTAAACCGAGAAAGTTACATACCTCGGTCACTGATTTAGGTTGATCCCAGCTTTGAATTGCTTGAATTTTTGTCGGGTCAACAGATATTCCATGACTTGATACTACGTGCCCAAGGAATGCTACTTCCTCAAGCCAGAACTCATATTTTTTTAACTTGGCATAAAGCTTGTATTCACGAATCTTTTGGAGTATCAGCCTCAAGTGTTGCTCATGATCTTCACGGCTTTTGGAATAAATAAGGAAGACGACCACAAAGTGATCCAAATATTCCTTGAATACTCGGTTCATCATATCCATGAAGGCAGCAGGAGCATTAGTCAATCCAAAGGACATGACTAGGAATTCATAATGCTCGTGATTGAGTTACGAAAAGTCATCTTTGGAATGTCATCGGTTCTAATCTTCAATTGGTGATATCCGGAACGAACATCAATCTTTGAAAAGAATTTGGCTCCTTGCAACTGGTCAAATAGGTCATCAATACGTGGCAATGGGTACCTATTTTTGATGGTGACATGATTCAACTCCCAATAATCAATACAAAGTAGCATACTCCCATCTTTCTTCTTCACGAATAGAATAGGAGCACCCCAAGGTGAAGGACTAGGACGAATGAAACCAATGTCTAACAATTCCTGTAATTGGGTCTTTAACTCCTGAAGTTCAATAGGAGCCATTCGATATGGGGCTTTGGAAATGGGTTTCATACCGGGTTCAAGGTCGATACAAAATTTAATTTCACGCTCTAGGGGTAGGCCAGGAAGTTCTTCATGGAATACGTCAGGGAATTTATTAACAATAGAAATATCATTCAAAACTGACGTATTTTTGTTTAGATCCGTCACATGAGCTAAGAAAGCTTGACATCCGTTTTTTCAATAAACGAATATCTTTATGGCTTGAGATGACCGTGATTGATTTTAATGGTTTGGTCGCTTGAATTCGCATAATAGATTGATTAGGAATATGAAAGCTAACAACCTTACGAAAACAATCAATTTTAGCATGATGAGTAGTTAACCAATCAATCCCTAGAATCACATCAAATGCAAGTATTTTTTAATGAAATAAGATTGACAGTAATGTGAGGGTACCGATTTGAACCAAACAAGACTTATTAAACAGTGGATGTAATGAAGGTTTCTCCCAACGGAGTTTCCACAGATAAGTCAAAGTCTAATTTCTCCGGAGTCAAATTTAATCGTTGAGCGCAAGTAGGAGAAATAAAAGAATGGGTAGAACTGGTATCAAATAAGGTATAGACTTCGCTAGAATTTATGATAAGCTTATCCGTGATGACCTCATTCGGGTTCCTTGCTTTCTTGGAGGTCACAACAAACGCTCTCCCTTGCACTACCGGCTTTGACTTTTCTGGGACGGCCTTTGGTGCCTCCATCCTAGCTTAACTTGTCTTCGGTGAACGACAAAATCGGGCTAAGTGACCTTCTCTTCCACAATTATAACATGTTTTGGACGACATCGCACAGTTTGGACTGATGTGTCCCTCCCATCCGCATTTGAAGCATATGATAGGTGGCCGTTCTCCTTCTTTAACAATGGGTGCTGGTGCTGACGTCTTTCCATCATTGTTGAATCTCCTCTTCTTGAAATGTCTATTCTTATTGTTTTGGCCCTGATTACCACCGAAGTGGTTACCATTTCTGGCATGTTGATTCCCACCATGCTTGTTGTCACCGCTTCGATGATTGCTCTCACTTGTATTATCATTTTCCAGGCTGCTCTCTTTTGGTTGCGTTGACTCGTTATCGCGCTCCACTAACTGAGCCCTATTTACAACATCTGAATACAAACACAGTTTATGAGAAATAAGATGTTGACGTATCTCCGGCTTCAAACCTCTTAAGAACATCCGCGTCATTCTCTCTTCATTATCCACCAAGTTGGACACAAACTGGGAGAACTCAGCAAACTTGGCTTCGTACTGCGACACGGTCATATTATTCTGCTCCAACTTGATGAATTCTACCTCCTTCATGTGACGAATACTTTCGGGAAAGTACTTGTCATTGAACAGTTCTTGGAACTTCTCCCAAGACATCTTCAGTGCGGCAGGTTGAGTACGCTTTACCGATTCCCACCAGTAATCTACCTCTCCTGACAACATAAAGGCGGCAAAGGGAACCTTTTGCTCCTCGGAGCATCCCAAGACATCAAATATCATGGTGATCTGCTTTATCCATGCTTCCACCTTAAGTAGTTTTGGCTCTCCAATAAACTCCGATGGTCCCAGCTCCTTGAACTATTTAGCGGTGACCGTCCAAGAGTTTCCAGTGTTTCCACCAATATTTTGGACAGGAGCCGCTTTCGTCTGCTGTTGCATGAATTGTATAAAGCCTCTGAACATTCCATCATTCATCATTTGGTTAGTGTTGTTTTTTGCATGAGGATTGTCGCCTTCCTGATGCACATTATCCTGATTATTTATATGTGGTGAATCAACGGTCGCCTGTGTTCCATTGCTATTCTCAACATTCTCGGATGTCATTTTCAGATACTGCCACAAAACAAAAGGTTAATTGACATGTAACATATTATCCCTATATTCTGACCGACCAATTAAATACCAAAAAAAAATTTAGGTAGGTCATACTAACGAAGGAATTCCACGTCTCTCCCCTCCTACTTCTATTCTCACATCTTAGCCAGGGATCATATCCCTAAGCTTTGATACCAACTGTGACGCCCCCAAAATAGGTATACATCACCCATCTTGAGTCGCCAAATATATAGTACAAAATTCAAATACAACTTAATTATACAACAGTCCTGTAAAATACGACTAAACATATGCTGTGAGTTTTAATACAAATATTGTCATCTAGACAATATACAAACTCAATGGGGTCCTCATTACATTTATTATCACACTATTTTATAGAATAGTGAGGACTACTAAAGCTATCATCTGGACCGTCACTCCATTCTCCGACTAGTCCCTACTACGTTCTCATTTCTTGAAGAGAACAATGAAATAAAATGGGTGAGCTCAACTAGCCCAGTAAGAAATATTATGACTAAGATAATGCATAATAAATTATCATTAGCTTTCAACAGTGTTAAACTGATAAAATATAACAAACATCAAGTTTAACTGCAGCGGAACAAGCAATCCATTAAAAGAGTCAAGTAGAGAATAAAATCTACTATATTTTATGATTTAAAAGGTTTTTCATCACTTTTATCGCTGGGACTCAACTTAATAAATAATCCACATCATCGAATCACCCCTGCACTACGACCAAGGATATTCTTTAGTATCACGACCACAAATTATCCATGCACTACAGGCCAATGACATTCGTGTATTCATTAATGGTCATGATCATGCCAACAACTGTCCATCAATGCACTACGGGCCAATGAGGACTTTTACCACATCATTTGTAACATTACGGTCATGATTACACCGAATAATCCCTGGTCATAGTCATACCAAGTCCATCTATGCACTACAGGCCACAGATGACTTTCAACAAAATATAAACATGATGATGATGAAAATGATATAAGAATTCAATAAAACAAGTTGAAGAATTAATTTATCCAGGAACTAATAACGTCCAAATTGTCAACATGATACTTCTTTGTAGAGTAAAATTCAAGAATGCTCAGAAGAATATTTCCATGAAAAGATACTAGATGAAGCGCAAATATCAAGGATATTCCACTAATTTCATGGAGTATAGAAGTCAAAGTTTTAACCAACTGAGGATAATAAAGAATGGAATAACAAAAGAAATCACCAAGCATGCGATAGACCGCACAAGCAGGTTATTCCAACAGAATAATAAATAACGGAACGTGTCCGGCGTAAAGTTTACGACGTGGGATATTCAACGAGAATAATAAAGATGGAACTGGTCCAACGAAAGCATTACAGACATAAGATATTCCAATGAGAATAATAAAGAATGGAATAATGAAGAATTTCACCAAGTATAGGGTAGCAGCGTATCTGAGTTATTCCAACAGAATAATAAATAATGGAATAACAAAAGTTCTCTTCATGAATACAAAAGAAATAATACCCCTTACGAGTACAACAAATAATATCCCTTACCGTAAAAGAAACTGAATATAAGAGTAGGGAAGTAGCAGAATACTTTTCTATAGTTTCTTTATAATTTCTCTTTCTAGAGGTTCAGTGAATTTGTAAGAAATAATGAAGGAATGAGCTTCTATTTATAGGAGAATGGAAAAGATACTATTTAGAATTCTCACGGACTGCACAGTAGGAATCAGACGAAATCATTTGTATAATCACGGGCGAAAGGAAATTTTTTCTTCAGACGCAACTTAATAATATCACATGTGAATTCCCTCAATTCACGTTAACATATATATATATATATATATATATATATACACAAAAGTGGCCACTTATATATATGTATATTATATATATCCACCATTTCAATTTTCTTTTCATCCTCCCGTGACTTAATGTCACCACCCACCCATGTTGCTTTCAAGATATATATATATATATATATAAATATAAGAACAAGATAGTGCTCCAAAGTCTTCTCCCACCAAAAATTAACTAAGACATATATAACATATGTTTTATAATGCTTATTCACGGAACGCACCCATGATTCCTCCACTTGACAAATAATACAACTTATATATATATATATATATAACAACATTTATCATCATTATTATAATTCACAATATTAATCGACGACCAGTCGTTCCCGTGAAAGAGGGGCTTTCCAAAGAAGGATTTCTCTCCATTGGCAAGGCAATTAGGTGACCAAACCTCTCCTTGACAAAACTTTTAGACGTCGTTAATATTGCAAATAATAATATTAATAACTTTGTCATCTCAATTATTGATTTAATAATATATAAAATATTGACAATAATTGAATCAAATAACGTGAGATACTATACAGTAATTACTGTAGCAATAATTTAACAAAACTGAGTGACTTCTCACGTAAGCATCAATAATCAATACCGTGTGCTACTATGCAACCACACGTATTATTGTACTTTTAACACTGGGTGTTTCAACAGTTAACAGTAAAACTTCCGCCGTTATTTTCATAAAGTATTTTTGTCGTTTTCTCAATCCGACAATAATTCCATTGTGGGGTCCACCAATGATTGTGTCATTGTACGAATATTCCCTGTTAAAACGAATATTCCCCGACCAATCGAATATTATATAACAACTTGTGTACTTTGCAAATTTTATAAATATTACCCACAACTATAACATTATATCAAATTCATTCCATAATATTCAAAATTGATATTTATAGAAAATTCATCTTTTTTTTAAAAAGTTGGGATCTTACAGCAGGTGCCATGGGCGAGGCGTGATGGGCGTTGGGACATTGTTGGGCTCCCTTACAACAATGTCTAACATCGGATTGTGGCTTTGGATTGAATCAAAGACTCGTTCATGAGCGAGGCATGATCGAGCAAGAATGTTGATGGGTGAACATTGGGCATGGCAAGATGATGGGCTTGGCATGTCAAAGCAATGTCAAGGATGAGCTTGGCATACGGTTGGCTTAAGACCAAGGACTAACGAACGAGTGGCTTGGTGACACATGAGGTGGGCTAAACGTGGGCATGGCATAGGCGGAGCCTAGCGTGTCAAAACAGTGCATGGGGTCAGACGAGGCGGGACTACACTAAATTGGTGGCAAAGGTAGCATCACAAGTTGGGCTACGAGGGGTGCCAAACAATGCGAGATGTTGGGCTGCGTGAAAACATAGGGTGTTGGGCAATGCACAAGATAGTGCTAGTCATGCTGAGCTGAGCAGCATGCAAGGCTGATGCACGTGTAGGCTAACGGATCAGGCTGGTGTGCACAGTGGGCTTAGGTTGCGACTTGGACTGGGTCAGGGAGCATTTGGGGCGCCATATTGCAAAAACATGGGGGACAAGCGTGTCAGCAAGTGGGCAGCCACTGGGAGATCATGCAAGGAAGTTGTGGGCAGTTACCAAGTAGTGGGCAAGGTGCTAGATAGCAGTTGAGGCAATTACCTGTGGTGGGTGAGCTGACCTGGCAGCAGTTGAGGCCAACAACCAGCTAGTGGGGAAATATGGCAAGACATCAGATTGCATGACTGAACCCAAGGATGCGTGACACATGTTGACATGCTCTGTAGTGGGCAGTTTTGGGGAACTGCCACCCCTTTGTTCGCAGCACCTTATTAGTGTAAACATCTTCGCAATTGGGGGTGTCAACTGACCATTAGGCTATAAATAGTCAGTGCTGGGAACACAAAAACGTAGGTGACTTATGTGGTGTAGTGAGACATCAGACAAGTAGGCTTTGAGAGCTGAGTTTTGTAAGCCTTTGGGTGAATTTCCTAGTTTATTGAGAGTGCAATAAAAGGTTGGGCGTTTTGCCTGTAAATTCATGTGTTGCCCATTGTGTGATTGCTAATTACTTGTTCCAAACACTAACATACAAACAGGGTGTGTGTGTGTTACATGCAAACAAGCAGTCTGACAATTTGCATTGTGTGGGTTGGTAATTTGGTTGAGGAGGCAACCAGGCCATCACAAGGTTGGAAAAGTTGGCAAAAATTTGGGACCAGACTTGACCCCTATGACGCCCCCAAATCCGTGTAACATCGATTACATGACATGGTGCTCACGATACAACATACATCATCATCTATCTAAGTAACTCTAATAATAATAATAATAATATTAACTATTACATACTTATTCAAAATAAAGTCCCAAGTCTTTACAACCTTTAATAAACTGAAACTTAAACTTAGCGTTCATATATCGTTACATTACATCACGAAAATATAATTATTACATAAATAACTCTCATCATTTCATCTTAGACTTTCAATTGTCCTTGCCCGAGCCCTCAGCATTATCAGCCTTAACTTAAAGGTTTAAGAAAGAATGAGCACAAATTTCCCATCAAGTATATAAAGTAGTTTGAGAATATACATCAGAAGTAAAAGCATTAGTATGAATAATTCTCAACAGTTGAAATAAATATCAAGAGATAAACTGGAATATCAAGATAAGAGTTTTGGAATTCTCAATAGCATACTAAGGGGTGTTAGATACCCTGAACATTTCTTTGTTTCATCGAAAACCATCAGACGGTTTAACAATCAAATAGATTGTAAACAGTCTCTGCAAGTACTCCAGGTGATCAGCCTATCGTACCCTACATTGTGCACAAGTATAAAGTTTAAACGCATAAGCGTAAATGGGACTATATGCCCGACATCAGTTACCCCGTTATCCGGGTTGTTCATCTTAGTTTCATGTGAGACCGCATAAAAGAAATTTGGATTGGTAGACTTAAATAGCTACAATGAATTTGAAATAGTTCAAATAATATAACATCTCTCATCTATAATATCTAACCGAAAAAAATGGCCAGATCGCATTCTTGAAAGCAGTTCATAAATAATTAAGAACTTTAAGGCATAAACAACTGAATTAATAATTGAGTAATCATCAATATAACTTGCACTATATATAAGTTTGTACGAGTTATAACTTGAAACATACGAGACTTGTACACAATGATAAATTGTACAAGTTAAGGGAACTTACATTCACTGCAATAAAGTGAATAAAGTTAGGAAACTTGCCTGATACGTCTTCTACAATTACCGATATCTACTAGCCCTTCACGTAACCTATTCACATATGTCACGTTAAGCAATTTGGTTCTCGAAAACCACTTTGAAGTGCAATGGTTCCCTTTTATTTTAATAAGACGATTAAACTCACACGTATTCAAATACAATTCAATTACATAACATGTTGCTACGTATAGGCCACGTGGTTAAATAAAAGAATCTATGAAACATAAATTTATGACATTTTTTGGACCAAAACCTCCATAAAAAATCTGCATAAAATATACTTAAGGGTCTCAAGTCGAAAAACCTCATTTTCCATAATTATGGCATCACATATTTAATTAAACTCATTTATCCATATAACATCATTTATATGAAAAATACCAAATCAGTCTCACAAATATTTCTTTTCTGGGATTTTGTAGAATATAGTCCCACATTTAACATATATTTTTCCCGGAATTTTTAAAATCCATCTTCTATTTTTAAATCGTCCATAATAGCCAAATATTCTTTAGATTTTTCATAAATCGAGATTAGCTCCAACAATTCTGAACTTTTCAGGGTTAACTCTTGTTATACACATGTACGTCCAGTAAAAATTTTATAATTTTTGGACTTATACACAGAGAGTTATATGGGTATATTTTCAAATAGTGCCCTTAGCCGTAAAATCCATAACTCTCAAACCGTATGGCCAAAATTCTCAAATTTTTACAGAACCTTCATACCTTCTTATATTAATACTCCAAATTTTTCCAGAATTTTTATAGTACAAAACAGTGGCCGAAAATGCCCCCGAGACAGACAGATCCAAACAGTCCTTAGAAATACATCAAATTTTTATTTCTTGCACCCACTTTTGCGATTTTATTCCCACTAATCTACAGATGATATGACCATGATACTTGGACACAATAAACTTCATACATCAAGGTATTTTACAAAAATATAACATTCATTAAACTAGCATACTAACACCACAAACCAACTGCATAGAAAAACGTGCCAGCACTGGTTCTATACTTAGAAAAAATTTGGAAATTCCAGATTTTCGGCAGATTTTGTTATGAACATGCGTGCGTACGATTTTCATAACTTGATCATTATAACTCCGATTCAAACGAAATTTGGGCCATATTAGACTTCATACTACATACTATTTTATAAAATTATTACGTACGCTAATCGAGTCATATAAACCACGAATCCAAAGCTCCGAAAAAACCCAAATATTATATATTACACTTTTTAACCAACTTTGACAAAAAAAAAACATGATTTTGATTCTAGCATGCATGGATTCGTTTCCTACCATCCAGATCTCATCTACTAACATATATGAACATATTACAACAAACAAACTCATTAAATTACCATGATTTGAATAAATTAGCAACTAAGAGGCATTTTCTAGTTATTTCCCTCTGAAACATATAAAGGTTCATGAGTTGTTTACTTGATGAATTTCTTCTTGTTTAGCTTCCGAAAATCCTCCCCACTTGCTTATTTAGACTCCCCAAAACTCTAGAATTCGCCACCCTCTCGAGCTCTTTCCTCTTTCACTCTCAACTTTACTTACGGTAGGATTTTTTTTACAAAAAGGAAGAAAACTTGGATAGAGAGTATATGTAGAACATGATAACCAATTGATTTTCCAGCCATTTCATCTCCAATATAAATATATGTAATAAGTATATTGTATACATTCAATTTAATATGGGGTGGGGGTTAGAGAAAAGAAAGGTCTTGGATTGTAAAGAGTTGTAACTCCCTCCCCCATCATTACCTTATAATACTAATGCTCCCTCCCTTGTCCCAATTTAGTTATCACGTGGGCCCCATGGTTGCTGCACTTTTCTATTAAAATAATACTAAAATTAATTTAATGTTATTTTAAAGCCTAAAAATGGGTTTTAATAATTTGGAGTATATTTTATTAATATTTTAATATTAATTATAGTTGATTTATTTAATTATTATATTAAATAAATTACTTAAAAATGATTTTAATACTTTAAAATTAATTTGAAATTATATTAAAGAGTAAGGAAATATTTTAAGTTATTTTTAATGACTTTTAATATTTTTGTGATGAATTTTATTAATAAATTAATATTATCGATAATAGATTTATTTAATAAATATATTAAATAAAATTGTGGAAAATTAGAATTAATGTTTTAAAAATTATATAAAAATGATTTAAGAGTTAGAAAATATTTAAAGTTATAAAATATCACTTTTGATATTTTGTCATGAAAACACTAATATTTTAATATTAATGGAAATTATCGGATAATGGATTTAATCGTTTAAAAATCATATAATTATGATTTTATGGTATTAAAATACTTTGAAGTATTATAAATATATTATAATATTATGACATGTATTTCATTAATATTTGATATGAAATAAATATTAATGATAATGGAATTAAGTAGTATTTAATTAAGTATTAATATGATATTAATAATAGAAAAATCATGATAAATGAAAATAATTATCTAAAAATTATTATAAGTTATTGAAAAATATTTTGATTGAAAATGAAACTATCTAAGGTAAATGTAAAGCATTTAGGCAAAGTCTTATGGAAATTAGACTCATGAATTATCCGACTGTAATCAGTGGGATGTCGAGAAATTATCTAATTCAACTCGGTGAAATAGTTTGACTTGATAACTAATTTTAGGTATTTTATGAATCGATAGGATTATGTGGTAATTTGTTAGGTTATATTATAAATTGTAATTAATAGTACTATCTTGTGATGATATTATTCTAATATTTAGAGATCAAATTATTATCTATATTAGGTCTTGAGGATAAAGAGATATAGGTTCATAGAATTCAGAATCAATGGTACATGCAAGTTCTCTAACTCGATCTTGAGTTGATATTTTTGAAATATGATTGGGGTTAATCATTACTGATTATACCATGTCTATGAATTATTGATCCGCACTCTGTGCACATTGCATGTATTCATCAGGTATGAAAGGCTGATCACCTTCATTACCATTTGGTCCAGTTGATTTATTCATGTTCATTATTCGTTCAGCTATGAAAATTTATTCATGCTCTTTCACAATGTATATATTGTAGAAAGTTAGCCAGCTTATTTTTCAATTCTTTTAATCATGATATATCCTTAATTGAACTTATACTTGCTGGGCAAAATTGTTGTTCACCCTTGCTATATGATGATAAACATTGCAGATTAGGACGAATACGTCGGATACAGGAAAAGTCAAAGACATGTCAACTTTGGATTATATGTGCAGCTAAATTTGTAAAAATAATGTATGATAATAACTTTGTATGTCTGATAGGATATTGATTTAGGTATTATGTGAAGGTTCTCGACCTTGGGGATAGTGTGTAATGTTTAATGTATAAACAATTTATATTTATATCTTTCGTAATAGACATAGAAATAGTACACCGAATTCGTGGTGATTTGGGACCCGAATCTGGGGGTATTATAGTTGGTATCAAAGCCGACTCTCGAAAGCTAGGGTCGGGTCATCCGATCGGGTTGCCAGAGGTGGGGACACGAAGGCTGGTGGTATTATCCCATAATGGAGAGATGGAGGTCCGAAGGTGGGGACACGAAACCAGCCGGTATTATCCCACAATGGCTAGAGAGGCAAAGATCTTTGGGCCTTTTGTGTGATTGGTTCTGACGGGGACGTCAGAAATTTAAGTGGAGTAGTTTTTAACACCCCAGTCCCACATCGAAAGATAGGGGAAAAAATTTATCTGCATATAAGGAAAAAAGTTACTACCATTAGTACCTTCAAGTGTAATATCGATTACAGGACATGGTGCTCACGATACAACATACATCATCATCTATCTAAGTAACTCTAATAATAATAATAATAATATTAACTATTACATACTTATTCAAAATAAAGTCCCAAGTCTTTACAACCTTTAATAAACTGAAACTTAAACTTAGCGTTTATAAATCGCTACATTACATCATATGCGGAAATATAATTATTTCATGAATAACTCTCATCATTTCATCTTAGACTTTCCCTTGTCCTTGCCCGAGCCCTCATCGTTATCAGCCTTAACTGAAAGGTTTAAGCAAGAATGAGCACAAAGTGCCCAGCAAGTATATAAAGTAGTTTGAGAACATACATCAGAAGTAAAAGCATTAGTATGAATAATTCTCAACAGTTGAAATAAATATCAAGAGATAAACTGGAATATCAAGATAAGAGTTTTGGAATTCTCAATAGCATACTAAAGGGTTTTAGATACCCTAAACTTTCTTTGTTTCATCGAAAAACATCAGATGGTTTAACAATCAAATAGATTGTAAACAGTCTCTGCAAGTACTCCAGGTGATCAGCCTATCGTACCCTACATTGTGCACAAGTATAAAGTTTAAACGTATAAGCGTAAATGGGACTATATGCCCGACATCAGTTACCCCGTTATCCGGGTTTTTCATCTTAGTTTCATGTGAGACCGCATAAAAGCAATTTGGATTGGTAGATTTAAATAGCTACAATGAATTTGAAATAGTTCAAATAATACAACATCTTTCATCTATAATATCTAACCGAAATAAATGGCCAGATCGCGTTCTTGAAAGTAGTTCATAAATAATTAAGAACTTTAAGGCATAAATAACTAAATTAACAATTGAGTAATCATCAATATAACTTGCACTATATATAAGTTTGTACGAGTTATAACTTGCAACATACGAGACTTGTACACAATGATAAATTGTACAAGTTAAGGGAACTTACATTCACTGCAATAAAGTGAATAAAGTTAGGAAACTTGCCTGATACGTCTTCTACAATTACTGCTATCTATTATAGCCCTTCACGTAACATATTCACATGTGACACGTTAAGCAATTTGGGTCTTGAACACCACTTTGAAGTTTAATGGTTCCCTTTTATTTTAATAAGACGATTAAACTCACACGTATTCAAATACAATTCAATTACATAACACATTGCTACGTATAGGCCACATGGTTAAATAAAAGAAACTGGGAAACATACATTTGTGACATTTTTTCGGACCAAAACTCTACCAAAAATCTGCATAAAATATGCTTAAGGGTCTCAAGTCGAAAAATCTCATTTTCCATAATTATGACATCACATATATAATTAAATTCAACTTATCCATATAACATCATTTATATGAAAAATACCAAATCAGTCTCAAAAATATTTCTTTTTTGGGATTTTGTAGAATATAGTCCCACATTGAACATATATTTTTCCCAAAAATTTTAAAATCCATTTACTATTTTTAAATAGTCCACAATAGTCAAATATTCTCAGATTTTTCATAAATCGAGATTAGCTCTAAATATTCTAAAATTTTCAGGGTTAACTCCTATTATACATATGTACTTCCAGTAAAAAGTTTGTAATTTTTGGACTTATACACATAGGGTTATCCGAGTATCTTTTCGAATAGTGTCCTTAGCCGTAAAATCCATAACTCTCAAACCGTATGGCCAAAAATTCTCAATTTTTTACAGGACCTTCATATCTTCTTATATTAATACTTCAAATGTTTCCAAAAATTTTTATAGTACAAAACAATGGACAAAAATGCCCCCGAGACAGACTGATCTAAACAGTCCCAAGAAAGACATCAAAAATTTGTTTCGTGCAACCACTTTTGCGATTTTATTCCCACTAATCTATAGATGATATGACCATGATATTTGGACACAATAAACTTCATACAACAAGGTATTTTACAAAAATATAACATTCATGAAACTAGCATGCTAAGATCACAAACCAACTGCATAGAAAAATGTGACAACACTGGTTCTGTACTTGGAAAAAATTTAGAAATTCTAGATTTTCTGCAGATTTTGTTATGAACATGTTTGCTTACGATTTTCATAACTTGCTCATTATAACTCCGACTCTAATAAAATTTGGGACAGATTAGACTTCCTACTACATACAATTTTATAAAATTATTACATACGCTAATCGAGTCATACAAACCACGAATCCAAGGCTCCGAAAAACCCGAAAATCACATATTACACTTTTTAACCAACTTTAACAAAAATCATGATTTTGATTCTAGCATGCATGGATTCAATTACTGTTGTCCAGATCCCATCTACTAACATATATGAACATATTACAACAAACAAACTAACTAAATTACCATGATTTGAATAATTTAGCAAATAAGAGGTATTTTCTAGCTATTTTCCTGGAAAACATATAAAGGTTCATGAGTTGCTTACTTGATGTGAATTTCTTCTTGTCTAGCTTCTAAACATCCTTCTCACTTGCTTGTTTTGACTCCCCAAAACTCCAGAATACTAACACCCTATCTATCACTCTCAATTTCTTTCCATGTTTACTCACTTGGTGAAATTTTCTTAAAAGAAAAGGATGTTTGAGTGATGTGTATATATGTATAGCTTGATAGAGTCTTTTGATTCCCATAACCCCCAACTCCTATAACCCCCAAATCTAATTATTAGTTACTCACAATACTTAATAATACAATAATTTAGTTAATTAATAGGAAGAATGTGGGAGTTAAAAAAAATGAAAGGATTTTGGTTTTAAGGAATAAAATAAAGTACTCCCTCCTTAGCTATTATGTAATATACGTATACTCCCTCCCTTGTCCCAATTCGTGAGTCACAAGGGTTCCACCAGCTGCTGACTTGTTTAAATAAAACATTATAATAATCAATTGATCAATTAATAAATTACTTTGACCATTTTGTCCTTCGTAGCCGAACGTTGCGAAACTTATATCGATTGTTACTAAAGTCGATGTTCCGAACGTCATAGAACTATCTATTTAGTCAAATTCACCTCTAAAATTCGTAGTTGATGTTGACTTTGACCAAAAAGTCAACCGTGACACTTTTTCATGATTACAGTTTATCCTGACTAATTTTGACATTCTGGACTCGAATACGCAGTCTGCGTCTCTAAATTCTTCTCCGAACTCCAGCTCATGATTTAATACCATCACACGTAATAAATAGAATAATTCCCTACTTAATCAATTTAAATAGTTAAATAAAACTAAACCAACCATTTAAATACATCTCATCAAATATCTTGAAATAACACATATATGTACAACACATATACATCTAATAACTGAAATCACCCAAAAGTTCTATATAAGTTCGTTTATTGATAATTATTAAATTACATAGAAAATCTCGGATATTACATTCACCCTCCCTTATAAGGATTCCGTCCCTGGAATCATTACACATCAAACAAAAGGATTAGGGTAATTTTTCATCATTTTCTCCTCGAGTTCCCACGTAGCCTGATCGGCGTTGTGGTTCCTCCATACTACCTTAACAAAAGGTATTATCTTATTTCTTAACACTTGTTCTTTTCTATCGATTATCTGCACTGGAACCTCTTCATAGGATAGTGTACACGGATCACGCGGCAATTCGACACTTGGTTGCAGGAATTCAATTTGGAGATCAAGGACAGAAAGGGCACTGAAAACCAAGTGGCGGACCACTTATCTCGACTAGAGAATCCAGAAAGGGAGGCAGACGACAAAGTTATAATAACGAATCCTTTCCAGATGAGCAGTTGCTGTGGTGAAAGGGGAAGTGCCATGGTTTGCAGACTACGCGAACTATTTGGCGAGTAAGATGGTACCTTCTAACTTGGTGGGTTATCAAAAGAAAAAAATTCTGAATGATGTCAAATGGTATATATGGGATGAACCATACTTGTTTAAATAGTGTGCTGATCAAATGATAAGAAGGTGTATCACATATAGCGAGACCGAGGGGATTTTGCAGGATTGTCGCGCTTCTGTGTATGGGGGTCACTATGGTGGAGAGCGAAATCGGCTAGAGTGCTACAAGCAAGATTCTACTGGCCGACAATTTTCAAGGATGCGTACAATTTTGTCCAGAGATGTGATAGATGTCAGAGAGTTGGGAACATTTCGAAAAGAAATGAAATGCCTTTGAACACAATCCTCAAAGTGGAAATTTTCGATGTGTGGGGGATAGATTTCATGGGTCCTTTCGTTTCTTCTTGCGGAAATCTGTACATCCTGTTTGAAGTGGATTATGTGTCGAAATGGGTATAAGTGGCAGCTTTTCCAACAAATGATGCCAAAGTAGTCCTCAGATTTTTACAACGAAGTATCTTCACGAGGTTTGGGACTCCTAGGGCCATCATTAGTGATGAAGGCAGTCATTTCTACAACAGGTAGTTTACAGCTTTGTTGGCTAAGTATGGGGTGAACCATCGCATTGCTACAGCTTATCAACCACAAACGAATGGCCAAGCAGAAGTGTCAAATCGAGAAGTTAAAAGAATTCTGGAGAAAGTTGTGAATCCCACTAGGAAGGATTGGTCTTTAAAGCTTGATGATGTTGTGTGGGCATATAGGACTGCATACAAGACTCCGTTGGGCATGTCACCTTTTCAGCTGGTTTGCGGCAAAGCTTGTAATCTTCCTATGGAGCTAGAGCATAAAGCATATTAGGCGATTTGGAAGCTGAATTTTGATTTAAAAGTTGCAGGGGAGAAACGCCTACTCCAACTCAACGAGTTGGATGAATTCTGATTACAGGCGTATGAAAATTCTAAGTTGTACAAGGAGAAGGTGAAGAAATGGCATGATCACAAGCTCATAGAAAGAACATTTGAGCCGGGATAAAGAGATTTGCTTTTTAACTCCAGACTTAAACTTTTTCCCTGGAAGATGAAATCAAGATGGTTAGGGCCATTTACAGTGAAGACTGTCTTCCCACATGGTGCGATAGAAGTGTTTGATAAATTCCAGGACTAGCCTTTTAAAGTGAATGAGAAACGATTGAAGCATTACTTTGGTGGCGAGGTGGACAGACATATAGTCACCTCAATTCTTTCTTCAACATGAGATTCAGAGACAGTCATGCTAATTGACTATAACTTAGCGCTTGATGGGAGGCAAACCATTGTTTCTATCTCTATTTTTTTATTTTTTTTATTCAGTTTAGGTTGTTTTGGTTAGTTCATCTTCATTCTTAATTGTGATAGATTATTGTTGTAAGACCCCAAATTTTATAGAATGAAAGTATTCAATTTTCTTATAATTATTATTTTATTTCGTAAATGGTTAAATTGATAAAAAGATTAAAGTTAAGGGTGATATTTATAAATTTTGCAAAGTAAGCAAGTGGTTATAAAATATTCGTTTGGTCGGGGAATATTCTTTTTGTCGGGGAATATCCGTACGATGATACAATCATTGGTGGACCCCACAACAGAATTATTGTCGGATTGAGAAAACGACAAAAATATTTTATGAAAAACGGCTAAGTTTTACTGTTAACTGTTGAACTACCCAAGAGTAAAAGTATAAAGAATACGGCGTGGTTGCATAGTAGACACGGTATTGATTATTGATGCTTATATGAGAAGTCACTCGCTTATACTCAATTATTGCTACATGAATCTCACGCATCATATCTCTCATATTATTGATTCAATTATTGTCATAGTATCATCTGTATAATATGTTATATTATTAAATCAATAATTGAGATGGCAAAGTTATTCATATTATTATTTGCAATATTGACAATGTCTAGAAGTTTTGTCAATGAGAGGTTTTGTCACCTAATTGCGCGCCAATAAGGAGAAATCCTTATCGGAAAGCCCCCTCTTTCCTGGGAACGACCTGGTTGTTAAATATTGTGAGTTATAATATTAATGATGAATAAGTTCGTGTTGATTAAAGATGAAATTGATAGTTCCATTATGTTGGGATTATTAGTGTTAGTGGAAATCGACATTTATTTCGATAATAATTGATATCTGGAGGTTATATTGACCAAACGGATATTTGGGGAACTTTTCGTGTCAGAGTACTATTATTCACGGGTTACTATTCATGGGTTACAATTCACCCAGTTACTATTCACTCTAGTATTGTTCACTCGAGTATTTGGGACACTTTTCGTGTCAGGGTACTATTCACGGGGTACTATTCCCGAAGTACTATTCACGGGATACTATTCACCCAAAAAATATATTTTTTTTCGGTCCAAATCATTTTTGGGTACAATATTATTCCATGAGGAGATGTGATAATTTTTCAGACCGTTGGTTGAAGTTATAATAGTAAATCAATATGGATCGTTGATTGAAGATATAATAGTAAATCAATATGGACCGCTGGTGGAAAGTTATGATAGTAAATCAATATGGATCGTTGGTTTAAAGTTTTAATAGTAAATCAGTATGGACCGTTGCTTTAAGTTTTAATAGTAAATCAATATGGATCGTCCGTTTAAAAGTAAATCAATCTGGACCGTTCATGAATTAGTTACTATTCAGTCCATTCTCCTATAAATAGAAGCTCATTCCTTCATTATTTCTTACAAATTCACTGAAACTCTAGAGAAAGAAACTATAGAGAGAAAGAAGAAAAGTATTCTGCTACTTCACTTTTCCAATATCCAGTTTCTTCTAAAGGTAAAGGAGATTATTTGTTGTACTCGTAAGGAGTATTATTTCTTTCGTATTCATGAAGAGAACTTCTGTTATTCCATTCTCTATTATTATGTTGGAATAACCTGTATATGCAAAGTACCACATACATGGTGAAATTCTTCTGTTATTCCATTCTTATTATTATGTTGGAATAACCTGTTTATGCGAAGTACCGCATACATTGTGAAATTCTTCTAATATTCCGTTCTTTATTATTCTTTCGGAATATCCTGCCTGTGCGTTTACGCTGGACCTGGTTCCATTTATTTATTATTATGTCGAAATATCTTGTCTGTGCGTTTACGCCGGACCTAGTTCCATTATTGATTATTTTGTTGGAATATCTTGTTTATGCATTTACGCTGGACCTAGTTCCATTATTTATTATTCTATCGGAATATCCTGTCTGTACGTTTATGCCGGACCTGGTTCCATTATTTATTATCTTTGTTGGGAATAACACATGCACATGCGATCTATCGCACGCATGGTGAATTCTTCATTATTCCATTCTTTATTATTCATTGGAATAATGCATACATGTGGATTATCACATGCATGGTGAATGATCCTTTGTATTCATTCCTTATTAAATTGTGGAAATGATCTGTTTACGTGGATTATGATGAAAGTCATAATAAAAGCATTGGACTGATGAAAATCATGAGTATATGTAGTATTAGTAAATGTTATGATAAGTTATGTTGGTTATTATGTGAAAACATGAAAGTTTCTTAGAAATCACAAAGGGTTGAAAATCAAATTTTGGTGAAAATGGAACATGAAATTCAATTAACCATATCTCCTATTATATTTCGAATTTTTGAGTGTGGTCAAGTTCTAGAGTTAGATCTATGCATTTTCTAACTTATCCAAGTGGAATCACTAGAAAAGGTGTTGTAAATTTTTGTGTGGACTGATTTTAGCAAAGGAGTCAAAAAAACTATAAAGTACTAAATAGCTGCTGCCCAGAAATTTAAAAGGGCATTTTCGGCCACTTAATTTGTGAGAAACATTCCGGCCTTTTGGGACTTGGAAATATATGGTATAAAGTACCTCCTGTCCAAAAATGAGCTCATTCCGACTTAAAATGAGCAAGTTATGACTATTTCAATATTTAGGTTTTTAAAATTAAAACGCTATAACCGGAGTTCTATAACTCCGATGACCAAGAAATTTAAACTGGAAGCTCACGTTAACATGTGTAAGATCCTGCCAAGATTTGGGAATTTCTGGAATTAAACTTGAGGTAGCTAATTTCTTAAGGAATTAATTAGAAATTGATTTTTGAAAAATAGTAAATAAATTTTAAAAATTCTGAGAAAAATATATGTTCAATATGGGACTATATTCTGCTAAATCCCAGAAAAGAAATATTTTTGAGATTGATTTGGTATTTTTTATGAAAATAATCTAGTTATGAGTAAATGAGTTAAATATGTTATGTGAAGTAACAAAATTTGAAAATAGGATTTTATGGCTTTGGAATCCTATATATAATATTTGGATAAATTAAAGTCTTTAATATTTATCCTTGTTTTCGTTTGATTAATGCTTATATTATTGTCATCATCCTCATGCTTATATTGTGATGAAAGTCATTTGTGGCTTACGTGCATGGATGGACTTGGTATGATTACGACCAGGAATTATTCGGTATAATCATGACCGTAATGTGACAAATGATGTGGTAAAAGTCCTCATTGGCCTGTAGTGCATTGATGGACAGTTATTGGTATGATTATAACCAGAGATTATTCGGTATAAGCATGACCATTGATGATTACATGAATATCCTTGGCCGTAGTGCAGGGATGATTCGATGATGTGGATTATTTATTAAGCTGAGTCTCAGCGATAAAATATTGATTATACACTTTTAATTCGTAAAAGATAGTAGATATCATGCTCTACTTGAGTCTTCTAAAATAAAGTTGTATGTCTTTGGCCTGTAGTGCAAAGATGAATTGTTAATGAATATCTTTGGCCGTAGTGCAAAGATGAATTTATTAGTATGATTATGACCAAGAATTGTGATTTAGTATAACCATGATTTTTGATGTTTCAGGTGAAGATAGGTGATGAAAATTATCTTCGTCCTGGGTACGAAGAGGAATCTAGAATCACAATTATGATTATGAGTTATTCATATGATTGTGAGCAGGAATAGTTGATTGATGTTACTGAGGATAAAACATTATTGGTGGACTTTTAACATGGAGAGAAAATAGAAATTGATGGTCTATTTGACTCTTCTAATGGATTGCTTTGTCTACCGCAGATATGGTTGAAAAGTTTTATCATCTACCATATGTTCTAAATCTCGATTTATTATTGATGAAAGCTATTGATAATTTAATTATCTTTAGTCATGATATTCTTTCTTTGGGCTAGTTGTGCTCACCCTTTTGCTTCATAATTCCTTTCGGGGTAATAAAAGTGTATTTGGGTCGACGCGGGGTATTAAGAGGATTAGAACGGTGGTCTATAGTCATTGAGGTTCTCCCTAAATAGTATGGAAATAATTTTATTGAGAACTTTAGATAAGTGTGTCGTATTGTATACGTCATTTGATATTTAATTTTGGTGAATCGAATAGGGTGAGGTAAACCCAACTTTGAAAGGGTGTTTTGCCACTATCATACAAGATGTCTAATGACATATAACCTCGTGTTATCATAAGGCGTGGTTGTGCACATCCACTTCTGTCGAGTATATCTATGAGCACTACCTATATGATCTTCGAGTTTATTTGAAATATAATTTTCACTTGGAGACAACGGAGATAGTTATATGTCAGGAGAAGACTCACCATTGGAAAGAAGTTGATAGTAATCTTCTTGTTTTTCTTTGGGGACTTTTGGGTCAACCAAGGATAATTCTATGGACATATGATATCTATCATAACCTAGACGCATGGCCTCCCATATATATACGATGGTTTCCTTGATTACTTCCCAAAGATTTTAATTTCTAAAACAGTTTTTGACTATACTTTTATGTAAAATACCATTGTAAGGTTGTGGTCGAGGCACCATGAGAGTTACATACATTTGTATTAAAACTCACAGCTTATACATTTGTCGTACTCTACCACGGCATATTCAATGATAATTATAAATGAAGTTTTGTATTTGATTTTTATAGTGTGATATCTGGCAACTCAAGATGGGTGATGTATACCTATTTTGGGGGCGTCACAATTATGTTTTGCATAAGTGATTGTGTAGCTGCATTTGCGTTAAACTGTGGTTGAGACTAGCATAGCGAGTATGATAATTAGATGGTCATTGTTGCGCATTCATTAGTGCAAGCATTGACATGATTAATTGGTGTTTATACAGGTGCATTGAAATAAAGGAATCTGTCGTGTGCGCATGGCGCTATGATATATAATATAAAACCATACGCTACCACAGATATCTATGAAGAGAAAAAAAATTGACTCACATGGCGCATGGCCACTTCCCTATTGAAAATTTGAGCGGCCGCGCGTGACACCGGAAGTTGAAAGAAAATTTGGGCTTAAAGATGTGTATTAACATATAACTCCCTTCAATTGAAATACACAAGAGACGTCTTCCTTTGCTCTCCACAAAACACACGATTTTCATTTCTAAACCGTTACCAATTGTTCCAATACGTGATTGTTTCATAAAACCTCCTACCCGCGACCACTAGATACACTGATATAAACTAGGGTTTCAGAGTGAGGTGTGAAAAATTAGTTTAGGGGTAATCAACTCTTCGGCTATCACTCATTATCAACCAAATCTTCATCTTCAACATTCACAGCAATGGGTCCTAAGCGAGCTCGCTCCGTTTCTTCTTCATCATTGTCTTCCTCAAGTAACCAAGGCGAAGATGTTGTGGACCACAACATCATCGTCAGACAAATTGAGTGTCTCGATGACCTGCTTCCATAGAATGATACCTTAGACTGATCTAGAGTCCTAAGGTTTACACACTTCTTTTGGCAATCTATCATCGCTCCATGATTAAATAACCAATCCATTCCTAGAATTACATCAAATTCTCCTAATTGAATTGGAATTAAATCCACGGGTAACTTATATCCCCTGATGTCTACAACATAATTTCTATAGACATGGCTAATGAGAATCATTTCCTTATTAGCAACTTCTATGTTCATAGGATATTTTAATTGTTAATGGGGTAAGTTTAATCGTTGGGAGAATTCTTGCGAGACGAAGGAACAAGTAGCACCCGAATCAAATAATATGTAAGCATATATATCATTGATCGGAATGATATCTGAAACCACGTCTCTGGATGCGACCGCATCCTGAACCGTTATGTTGAAAGTCCTTGTTGTTGGTCGATTCTGAGTTGGTGGTCCATTAATCATGAGATTCCCACCGCTTGGTCCCCTTCCTCCATTTCCTCATGCTGTGTTCTTTGGGCAATTCCTTGCCTGATGATCCAATGCTCCACAGTTGAAGCATCCATTTCTCTTTGGTGTAGAGCAATTGGGAGAGATGTGCCCCTCCTGCCCGTAGTTGAAACAAACATTCTTTCTTTTTAGACATGCCCCCGACTGATTCCTCCCACACTCCTTGCATGCCTCAGTTCTCTTCTTTGCTTCCCCTAGTTTTCCCCTAGAGTTTCCCGATTTGAAATTGTTCTTTATCATCATTGTTATTGTTCCACTTCCTCTTGTTTGCACCACTACTGTTGCTACCTTCCCCACGATTCCCTCATTCATTCTTCTTCTTTTTTTCCTTGTTAAATTTCATCAGGGCCTCACTTTCGCCCTCAACGATTATAGCTTTCTCCAGGAGAGTCGTGAAGCTATTCGTCTGTAACGCCGAGAGTCTACTATATAGCCATGGTTTGAGACCTTGCTCAAACCTCCTCATTTTTCTCTCCTCAGTGTCGACCTGGTGAGGCGCAAACCTCGCCAGCTCATTGAATTTTGCGGTATATTGAGGTACCATCATGTCTTCTTGCTTCAGCTCCAGGAATCGCATCTCCATGCGACTCTGCATACTAACCGGAAAATAGTTCTCAAAAAAAAATTTCTTAAACCCTTCCCAA
Organism: Panax ginseng; assembly: GCA_020205605.1. Lineage (NCBI taxonomy): Eukaryota > Viridiplantae > Streptophyta > Magnoliopsida > Apiales > Araliaceae > Panax > Panax ginseng. The sequence continues at coordinate 81,708,063 of CM035142.1, read as the reverse complement.
GGTATCACACCTTCTCCAGCCCTGGTCTGGTTTGCCTCCCACCAGAAGTTGGCTTCACCCTTCCGCAAATAAGTGGCGAAGATTATTTTCTGATCATCATCTACTCGGGCGATAGCGAACGCCTTTTCAATTTCCTTGACCCAAGTTTGAGCTTCGATGGGTTCAGTGGTTCCTTTGAACTCAGGGGGTCTCATGCTAGTTTCATGAATGTTATATTTTTGTAAAATACCTTGATGTATGAAGTTTATTGTGTCCAAGTATCATGGTCATATCATCTGTAGTTTAGTGGGAATAAAATCGCAAAAGTGGCTGCAAGAAACAAAAATTTGATGTCTTTCTTGGGACTATTTGGATCAGTCTGTCTCGGGGGCATTTTCGTCCACTATTTTACTATAAAAATTATGGAAAAATTTGGATTATTAATATAAGAAGATATGAAGGTCTTGTAAAAATTTGAGAATGTTTGGCCATACGGTTTGAGAGTTATGGATTTTACGGCTAAGGGCACTATTTGAAATGATACCCATATAACTCTCTGTGTATAAGTCCAAAAGTTACGAAATCTTTACTAGAAGTACATGTATATAACAGGAGTGAACCCTGAAAATTTCATAATTTTTGGAGCTAATCTCGATTTATGAAAAAAGCTGAGAATATTTGGCCATTATGGACTATTTAAAAATAGTAGATGGATTTAAAAAATTTCGGGAAAAATATATGTTCAATGTGGGACTATATTCTACAAAATCCCAGAAAAGAAATATTTGTGAGACTGATTTGGTATTTTTCATATAAATGATGTTATATGAATAAATGAGTTTAATTAAATATGCGATGTCATAATTATGGAAAATAAGATTTTTCGACTTGAGGCCCTTAAGCATATTTTATGCAGATTTTTGATGGAGGTTTTGGTCCAGAAAATGTCATAAATTTATGTTTCCCAGATTCTTTTATTCAATCACGTGGCCTATACGTAGCAACATGTTATGTAATTGAATTGTATTTGAATACGTGTGAGTTTAATCGTCTTATTAAAATAAAAGGGAATCATTGCACTTCAAAGTGGTGTTCGAGAACCAAATTGCTTAATGTGACATATCTGAATAGGTTACGTGAAGGGCTAGTAGATAGCGGTAATTGTAGAAGACGTATCAGACAAGTTTCCTAACTTTATTCACTTTATTGCAGTGAATGTAAGTTCCCTTAACTTGTACAATTTATCATTGTGTACAAGTCTCTTATATTGCAAGTTATAACTTGTACAAACTTATATATAGTGTAAGCTCTATTGATGATTAGTCAATTATTAATTCAGTTGTGTATGCCTTAAAGTTCTTAATTATTTATGAAGTGCTTTCAAGAATGCGATCTGGCCATTTGTTTCGGTTAGATATTATAGATGTGAAATGTTGTATTATTTGAACTATTTCAAATTCATTGTAGCTATTTACATCTACCAATCCAAATTTCTTTGGTGCGGTCTCGCATGAAACTAAGATGAACAACTTGGGATAATCTGGGGTGGCGATGTCAGCATATAGTCCCATTTACGTTTATGCATTTAAACTTTATTGTGATGCCCCCAAAATAGATATACATCACCCATCTTGAGTCTCCAGATATTACACTATAAAAATCAAATACAAACTTCATTTATACAACTGTTGAATTGTCATTCAGAGTACGACAAAAGATAAGCTGTGAGTTTTAATACAAATGTATGTAACTCTCATGGTGCCTTGACCACAACCTTACAATGGTATTTTTTATATAAAGTACAACAAAACCTGCTTTTAGAAATTAAAATCTTTGGAAAGTACTCAAGGAAACCTTCGTACGTAGGAGGTCATGCGTCTAGGTTATGATTGATATCATATGTCCACAAAATTATCCTTGGTTGGCCAAAAGTCCCCAAAGAAAAATATGAAGATTACTATCTTCTTCTTTCCAATGGTGAGTCTTCTCTTGACATATAACTATATCCGTTGTCTCCAAGCAAAAATTATATTTCAAATAAACTCCAAGATCATATAGGTAGTGCTCGTAGATATTCTCAGCAAGTGGATGTGCACAACAATGTCTTATGATAACATGAGGTTGTATGTCATTAGACATCTTGTATAATAGTGGCAAAACACCATTCCAAAGTTGGGTTCACCTCACCCTATTCGGTTCACCAAAATTAAATATCAAATGATATATACAATACGACAAACTTATCTAAAGTTCTCAACAAAATTATTTCTATACTATTTAGGGAGAACCTCAACAGCTATAGACCACCGTTCTATTCCCCTGTTATCCCCCCGCTCGACCCAGCTACACTTTTATTACCTGAAAGGAATTGTGAAGCAAAATGGTTAGCACAACTAGCCTAGTAAAGAATATCATGACTAAAGATAATTAAATTATGAATAGCTTTCATCAATAATAAATAAGAGATTTCGAACATATAGTAGATGATAAAACTTTTCAACCATAGTTGCAGCGGAATGAGCAATCCATTAAAAGAGTCAAATAGACCATAAGGTCTATTATCTTCTCAATGTTAAAAGTCCACCAACAATGTTTTATCCCTGTAACATCAATCAACAGTTCATGTCCACAATCATATGAATAACTCATAATCATAATTGTGGTTCTAAATTCCACTTTGCACCCAGGACGAAGATAATTTTCATCACCTATCTTCACCTTATAAAGAAACTGGATACTGGAAAAGTGAGGTAGCAGACTTCTCTTCTTCTTTCTTTCTATAATTTCTCTCTCTAGAGTTTCAATGAATTCGTAAGAAATAATGAAGGAATGAGCTTCTATTAATAGGAGAATGGACTGAATAGTAACTAATTCATGAACGGTCCAGATTGATTTACTTTTAAGCAGATCGGTCCGTATTGATTTACTATTAAAACTTAAAGCAAACGGTCCATATTGATTTACTACTAAAACTTTAAACCAAATGATCCGTATTGATTTACTATTATAACTTTTCACCAGTGGTCCATATTTATTTATTATTATATCTTCAACCAACAATCCATATTGATTTACTATTATAACTTTCCACCAGCGGTCCATATTGATTTACTATTATATCTTCAACCAACGATCCATATTGATTTACTATTATAACTTCAACCAACTGATGCGAAAAATTATCACATCTCCTCATGGAATAATATTGTACCAAAAATGATTTTTATTGAAAAGAAATATATTTTTCTGTGAATAGTACCCAAGTGAATAGTACTTCAGAATAGTTCTCGTGAATAGTACCCCGACATGAAAATCGTCCCAAATAATGAAAGTGAATATTAACAAGGGTGAATAGTAACCCGTGAATAGTACTCAGAACACACTAAAAGTGCCCCGAATACCCGATTAGTCAATATAACCTCCCGGACATCAATTATTATCGAAATAAATATCGATTTCTACTAACACTAATAATTCCCACACAATGGAACTATCAATTTCATCTTTAATCAACACGAACTTATTCATCATTAATATTTATAATTCACAATATTTAACAACCAGGTCGTTCCCAGGAAAGAGGTGGCTTTCCGATAAGGATTTCTCCTTATTGGAGCGTAATTATTTGACCAAACCTCTCTTTAACAGAACTTCTAGACATTGTCAATATTGCAAAATAATAATATGAATAACTTTGACATCTCAATTATTGATTTAATAATATAACATATTATACAGATGATATTGTGACAACAATTTAATCAATAATATGAGAGATATGATGCAGCAATTACTGTAGCAATAATTGAGTATAACTGAGTGACTTCTCACTTAAGCATCAATAATCAATACCGTGTGTTACTATGCAACCATGCGTATTACTGTACTTTTACTACCGGGTAGTTCAATAGTTTTAACGGTAACAATTCCGCCGTTATTTTTATCAAAAGATAATTTTGTCGTTTTCTAAATACAAAAATACTTCCGTTGTGGGGTTCACCAATGATTGTGTTATCGTACGAATATTCCCTATTAAAACGAATATTCCCCGACCAATCGAATATTCCCCGACACAACGAATATTTTATAACAACTTGCTTACTTTGCAAAAAAATTCATATATCACCCTTAACTTTAATCCTTTTACTAATTTAACCATTTACTAAATAACATAATAATTATAAGAAAATTGAATACTTTCATTTCATAAAATTCGAGAGGTCTCACAATCTCCCTCCTTATGAAATTCGCGCCTCGAAATTTACGTGCATTCAGTAGTTCGAAGAAGAGATGAGAATACCTTGATTTCTTTTGGATTGTACCTTCACGGTTATATCCTCTCGTATCATGATTTTCCATTGCTCATCTCACGTATTTTGGATATCATTCTAGAATATATCTTCAAAACAAAGGTCAATTGACATATCATAAAGTGTCAACTTATCAAGTACAAATTTTGGCTTAGGTAAGTCACACACTAGCGAACTATTTACTCGTCTCTCCCCTCCTAGTTCTAGACTCATATCTCCGTCAGCGACCATATCCCTAAGCTCTGATACCATTTGTGACGCCCCCAAAATAGATATACATCACCCATCTTGAGTCGCCAGATATCACACTATAAAAATCAAATACAAACTTCATTTATACAGCAGTTGAACTCGTGCAATGTAGATTACGACAATGGATAAGTCATGAGTTTTAATACAAATGTATGTAACTCTCATGGTGCCTCGACCACAACCTTACAATGGTACTTTACATAAATGTATAGTTAAAAACTGTTTTAAAAATTAAAATCTTTGGGAAGTACTCAAGGAAACCTTCGTACATAGGAGGCTATGCGTCTAGGTTATGATAGATATCATATGTCCACAGAATTATCCTTGGTTGACCCAAAAGACCCTAAAGAAAAACAAGAAGATTACTATCATCTTCTTTCCAATGGTGAGTCTTCTCTTGACATATAACTATTTCCGTTGTCTCCAAGTGAAAATTATATTTCAAATAAACTCCAAGATCATATAGGTAGTGCTCGTAGATATACTCAGCAAGTGGATGTGCACAACCATGTCTTATGATAACACGAGGTTGTATGTCATTAGACATCTTGTATAATAGAGGCAAAACACCCTTCCAAAGTTGGGTTCACCTCACCCTATTCGGTTCACCAAAATTAAATATCAAATGATGTATACAATACGACAAACTTATCTAAAGTTCTCAACAAAATTATTTCCATACTATTTAGGGAGAACCTCAACAGCTATAGACCATCATTCTATTCCTCTTTATCCCCCGCTCGACCCAGCTACACTTTTATTACCTGAAAGGAATTGTGAAGCAAAAGGGTGAGCACAACTAGCCCAGTAAAGAATATCATGACTAAAGATAATTAAATTATCGATAGCTTTCATCAATAATAAATCAGAGATTTAAAACATATGGTAGATGATAAAACTTTTCAACCATAGTTGCAGCGGAACGAGCAATCCATTAAATAAGTCAAATAGACCATAAGGTCTATTATCTTCTCCATATTAAAAGTCCACCAACAATGTTTTATCCTCAGAACATCAATCATCAGCTTTTCTGTCACAATCATATGAATAACTCATAATCATAATTGTGGTTCTAAATTCCTCTTCGCACCTGTGGGCGAAAATAATTTTGTGGCGCCCCAAATTCGGGTATCTTCCAACCCGACAGATGGTGCTCCACTATACTAACATCCTTACAACCATTCCATTGAAATCCAACAAAATGAAGGTAATTACTATCTTCTTATTACAATCAAAATATAATCATTCCCAGGTTCATAAACTGGTTACATCGTTCATTGTTTATAATGTATAATACATACAAACTTACTAAACTTTACACAATGCCTAAGCATCCATTTTATCTTTGCCCTTATCTCTCTTGGCATTCACAGTACATTCGTCTTTAACTGCAGTTATATAATTCACGCAAGAAGTGAGCATGACAGCTCAGCAAGTTTAATCAAGGATAACAAGAATACCACATTCATGAATTATATAACAATTCCAACATAACTGAACAATAGTTATGAAGTATTATGAATCAATAATACTTTAACATTTCATAACAACAATTCCCAAAGTATAGAATAGATTAGGAATTCTGAATAGGTCGGTAGACCATGAATAGTAAATTTCAATTTTCATACTTGAAAAGGAGTCCACAGCACTAAGGCCGTTCATCCGTATAACTTAAGAGCACTTCTAGGTGATCAGCCTATAGTACTCTATATTGATCAACACTAATTCATTAAACGTATTTACATTTAATATTTTTGGCAAACTCGCGTACCCATTGAATAATCGATGAAAAATACTTTTGTTTGTTCACAAACAAACCTTACCTTCACGTTCGTACCAATTACTTGGCATAGGATAACATTAACATTTCTATATAAAATGATATGAATAATAATCAATCTATATATTACGAATAGTCTAGCCGAGTTAAAATCTGGCATCAACCCTTTCTTTAAAACAAGTCTTGCAATTCAGTTCAACGAATCACATAAAACTTGGCTAACATTGAAGTTAGACAAGCGTTAAGAGAACTTGCCTTTCAGCGTCTTCAAATTTACAATTCAACTATTCTCAATCTTTACAGGATCTACATGATATATTCATATAGCACACTGTAATTAGTTATCACATAAACTAACTTTACGGTTCTAACCAACTTCTTTCTCTTCTATGATTTATCTGAATTAACTTTGTTATTAATGTCGATTCAACTTTCTATACTTCGTTACATTTCATTAACGTTCTTACATCCTTAACCGACATTCGATCATAAATGGTTAATTACCAACGTTGAATGTTATTTACAGTTCACTCCCTATGTCTTTGTGTTCTTCGTTTAATTACTATTAAACCCTACTAGATCTTCTTACATTAACACCTTACAAGTTAGTTAAGGTAAGTCTTACAATGTACATTAGGTACCTTCAATGTCTTACTTTAAGTCTATATCCAAAATGGAACAAAACCTAACTTGGTCAACTTTTTTTCTCACCGCTGGCGCTGCGGCGAGGCATCCTTTGTATTTTAGTGGCACTGCGGCGCAAGTTAGCAGGGTACTCGGCCGAGTCTGGTGCTACGGCGCCACCACTTTGTACTGGTTTTGGCGCTGCGGCGCCGAGTCTGTGCACCAGTTGGCCAAAATAGTTTTGGTTTCCTAACGAAACTCCCGGCTTCCTAATTTGTTCGTTTTACATCCGAATTGACCCATTCGAATTCCAACAAGTCAGGAATTACATCCTTTACGTGTTCATATAAGAATTTAACACTTTCGAATCCGCTAACTCAAAATTCACTATTGAGTTCATTTTATAGACGTTCAGAAACGTTAATGAGCGTTCAATGCTCGTTTTCTTCGTTTTAAGTCGGAATCCGACGATTCTCGAACCCACAACTCTTAATCACCCTATCTCACGTGTTGACATTGAAAACCAACTTTTCCAAGTCTCACGGCAACTTTTGACTACCATTCCAGAATTCTATGTTTTCGACGTTTAACATCTATTTCCGTAAAATTTGCCATAACTTCGTTACTAAGGTTCTCTAAACCAAATCACATGGAATACTCCATGGATTTCATATCTACATCCTAACCAAACAAGATGCATATACTAATGTATTGATGGAGCTCAGTTGTTTATCAACAATCGATCTCAACTATCAATATTTTCATGGTTCAAAACTATATTAAACCTTATGATTCTTATAATCTCATGACTTATAGAGATCGAATCTATGGTAAGTCATCTTTAAATCCTCATACAAGACATATACCACCCATTTTATGATTCTCTAATATGAAAGAAAATCTAAAAGAGATGGAGATGAAAGGTAAGGATTATACCTTAAGAACTCTTTGTTTTCTTTCTTGGAAAACTCTAAGATCAAGCTTCCAAAGTGTATGTTTTGCAAGTATAGCTCTCTTTCTCTCTCAAATAATATAGGTTGGCAAGTTGAAAACTCCCAAATGAATCAACCTAGCTTTCTATTTATAGAAAACTATAATGGAGGGCAATTTGGACTTTAACCCACCACCTCATTACTATTCATGTGTTTTACTTGGTGACCAAGCCTTATGCTTGGCTTCCACACCAAGGTGGCCGGCCCACCACCCCATGTGACATCCCATGGGTTGCCCTATGGGTTTTCACCCATTCGGTAACCCACCGATTCGACCCACGGTTTGGTTTTCTTGAATTGGGCTTAACTAAATTAACATTGGGCCTTGATCATTCAAATGATTGGATTAATTAATAATCCAACTCAAATGAATTAGTCATTAAGTCTTAACTTAATTCTATAATACTAATCGTGCCACATACGTACAATTCACGTATTATCTCCGTATACTACTCGTACAATAATCGTATTGTACTTTGTATTTACTCAACGTATTATACATAGATACTAAATAGTATCACCTAATGTACAACACTCGCATTAACCCTAACGCCATTCCTTCTACGCATATTATTTCTTTCTCAGAAATCAATATACTCAACCCTAAGGTTTTAAGTCTGCAGGCAAAAACTGTGTTTCCCATAAATGAAATATTATCTGATATTCCATCTTATCACGATATCCTATCATTACGCGTTTCTCGGAATTTCAAAATAATTCCCCGAACAGAAATGGAAGAATAGTGTTTTTACGAAAATTTCTCAAAAAACAAATATTTTCGTCTTGGAAATTCCAAACAATTATTTATAACACATAGCCAGAATACTAACCACGTTAGCACATTCTAGGTCATAGAACGACCTTCACATAGTTTACTCACAAAGAAATCAATTACATTCATTTAATTCACATAATCAAATGAAAAATTTAATTGTCATAAAATCCAATTTTCTCGGGCGTTACATTATCTCCCCCTTATAAGGATTCTGTCCTCAGAATCTTAGCTTATAGTTACATAAACAAATGAGGAAAATCTTTCTTCATTTTACTTTCGAGCTCCCACGTTGCTTCTTCAGCATTGTGGTTTCTCCATAACACCTTCACTGAAGGTATTACCTTATTTCTTAAAACTTTTTCCTTCCTATAAATAATTTGAATTGGAAGTTCCTCATAGGACAAGTCCTTCTCTATCTGAATAGATTCATATTCTATCACGTGTTTATAGTCCAGTTTATAAGGACGCAACACTGACACATGAAACACATTATGAATGTGTTCCATCTCTGGAGGTAAGGCTACTTCATAAGCTACCTCCCCTATCCTTTTTAAAATCTCAAAAGGTCCTAAAAACCCTGGACTTAACTTCCCTTTCTTTCCAAAACGTATCTTCCCATTCTAAGGCGATACTTTTAGAAAAACAAAAGATCCTACATCGAATTATCTATTCACTCTATGAGGATCTGTATACTTCCTTTGCCGGTCTTGAGCCGCAATTAATCGAATACGTATTAACTTTACCATGTCCGCCGTATGTTGTACCATCTCAGGTCCCAACATCCGACGTTCACCCACCTCATCCCAACACAATGGAGTTCGGCACTTCCTTCCATACAATGCTTCGTAAGGCGGCATGCCTATACTAGCGTGAAAACTATTATTGTACGAAAATTCCACCAATGGTAGATATTCGTCCCAACTCCCTTTGAAATCCATAACGCAAGACCTTAACATATCTTCAAGCGTTTGAATTGTCCGCTCACTCTAACCATCCGTCTGAGGATGATACGTTGTACTCAATCTTAACTGCGTTCCCATTTGCTCTTGCAAACTCCTCCAAAAGTTCGATGTGAATTGTGGATCACGATCGACACAATCAAACAGTACTCCATGTCCGGAAATAATTTCCTTGACATACGACTTTAGCTAAGCGATCTAGGTTATACCTAACTCTTATTGGTAGGAAATGAGCCAATTTAAATCAATCGATCCACTATCACCCAAATAGCATCGTATCCTTTTCTTGTTCTTTGAAGTCCCACCACAAAGTCCATCATGATGTGCTCCCACTTCCATTCGGAATTTCTAACGGTTGTAACAACCCACTCGATCGTTGATGTTCAAACCTTAACTTTTGACAAGTTAAGCACCTACTAACATAATCGCTATCTCCTCTTCATATTTACGCCACCAAAAGTTTTGACGAAGGTCTTGATACATCTTCGTACTACCGGGATGTATCGAGTACCTCAAACTATGGGCCTCCATCATAATTTCTCCTTTTAATTCGAAATCATTAGGAACCCAAATTCTTCATTCAAAACGAAGTAATCCCTCCTTATCGAGGTTATACATAGTATTTTCTTCATCTTCTATCCTCTTCTTCATCTGCTTTCACTCCTCATTGCTCAGTTGTACTCTCCTAACCCGCTCCACTATGGTAGGTTGGGTTTCCATGGAAAATAACATCTCCACTGCTTCCTCCGGTAACGTAACTTCTAACTCCATCCTTGCCATCGCTGTTACCAACTCATTCTGAGTCGTTAACATTGATAGTTTCTCTCTACCCTTCCTACTTAGCGCATCGGCTACTATATTTGGTTTTCCTGGATGATATAAAATATCACAGTCATAATCTTTTATTAACTCTAACAACCTTCTCTGTCTCATGTTCAACTCCTTCTGTGTGAAGATATATTTCAGACTTTTGTGGTCCGTGTATATCTCACATTTCTTACCATAAAGATAATGCCTCCATATCTTTAGGGCAAAAACTACAGCTGCCAATTCCAGGTCATGAGTAGGATAGACCTTCTCATAATCCTTCAATCGACATGACGTATACGCAATGACTTTGCCATGCTGCATGAGCACGCAACCCAGTCCTTTATGCAAAGCATCGCTATACACTACAAAATTTCCTGTATCGTCTGGTAAGGACAATACAGGTGCCTCACTTAGCCTCTTCTTCAACTCCAAAGCCGCTCGACATTTTCAGTCCACACATACTTCACCGACTTTCTTGTCAGATTTGTTAACGGAGTAGCTATTTTAGAAAAGTCCGGAATGAACCTTCTATAGTATCCCGCTAATCCCAGAAAATTCTGAACCTCAGTTGGCATTTTTGGTTGCTCCCATTCGTTAATTGCTTCTACTTTTGCCGGATCTACGGAAATTCCATCCTTAACAATAACATGCCCTAGAAACTGCACCCTCTCAAGCCAAAATTAACACTTTGTGAATTTTGCATACAACTTCTCCTTCCGTAGTGTCTCCAACACTATTTTTAAATGTTCCGCATGATCTTCTGGCGTCTTTGAATAGACTAGAATATCATCAATGAATACTACAACAAACTTGTCCAAATATTGTTTGAACACTCTGTTCATCATATACATAAATGCAGCTGGCGCATTAGTCAACCCAAACGACATTACTAGAAATTTGTAATGACCATAACGAGTTCTAAACACCGTCTTAGGTACATCTTCCTTCCTCACCTTTAACTGATGATACCCTGTGCGCAAATCTATCTTAGAAAAATACTTTGTGCCTTTCAACTGATCAAATAGATCATCGATCCTAGGCAAAGGGTATTTATTCTTAATCGTTAACTTGTTAAACTCTCGATAGTCGATACAAAGCCTTAACGACCCATCCTTCTTCTTTACAAACAACACTGGTGCTCCCCAAGGAGACACACTTGGTTGAGTGTACTTCATGTCTAATAGTTCTTGTAATTGAACCATTAACTCCTTCATTTCATTTGGCGCTGATCGATATGGTGCCCCTATGGCCCTGGTGTTGTTCCGTGTGCAGATCAATTACAAACTCCACCTCCCCATGCGGTGGAATGCTTGTAACTTCTCCGAAAATACTTCGGCGAACTCTTGCACAATAGGTATCTGATCCAAGGATGTTCCCACTCTTTGGGTATCCACAACATGGCACAGATAACCTACACACCCTTTTCTCAACATCTTCCTAGCTCGTGTCATAAAAAGATAACAAAAGCGTCTTGGTGAATTACTACTGAAGAACATTACCTTAGTTTTCTTAGAAAGCCTAAGGTTTACACTTTTCCTATGGCAATCTATAATCGCCTTATGGTTAACCAACCAATCTATACCAAGAATTATGTCGAATTCTTTTAGCCTTATTGGTACCAAATCTACTGATAACTTATTCCCTCTAATTTCCATGCAACAATCCTTATGAATATGTTCATTGGGGATTATCTCCTCGTTTGCTACCTTAACGTCTAAAGGTATAGGTAACTTTTCAGGGATTAAACCTAAATTCTTAGCAAATTCACATGCTATAAAAGAACTAGTAGCACCCGAGTCAAATAGCACATAAGCATTTATCTCATTGACCGAAATGATACCTGCTACCACATCTGTTGATGCAACCACATCTTGAATAGTTATATTAAACGTACGAGCTGAGGGTCTACCCACTGATGGTGTTGGTCCAGTAAAGGCTAATTTACCACTACCAAAACTCTTATTCCCCTCTAAAGCATTCTTCGGGTAATTTCTTGCCATGTGGTCCATTGACCCACAGACAAAACACCCTTGGTTCGTCTTAGGGTTAGGACAGTTGGGTGAAAAATTCCCCTCCTGCCCATAGTTGTAGCATACTGCTTTCCCCTTTAAACAGACTCCCATGTGAGATTTTTTGCATGTCTTACATGCTTCCATCCTCCGTTTGGGATCTCCCTGCTTTACCCCGGTATTCCCAGAATTAAAACTCTTCCTCTTTGGCAAGTTGCCGCTTTCACTGGCAACTTCAGCCTTATTACCTCCTTCTAACTTACTCTTAATCTTCCGCTCTTTGTGGTACTAAGACAAAGCCTCACCACCACCTTCAGCTATTATCGCCTTCTCCAGAATGGTCCCGTAGGAAGCACTCTGGAAAACCGATATCCTACTATAGAGCCAGGGTTTTAAGCCCTGCTGAAATCTGCACGCCTTTCTTTCCTCTGTATCCACCTGATGTGGAGCAAATCTCGCCAATTCGTTAAACTTGGCGGCATACTGGGGAACTGCCATATCCCCTTGCTTGAGTTCTAGGAAATTAATTTCCATCCTACCCTGCATGATAGTAGGGAAATAGTTCTCGAAGAAAACCTTTTTAAATTGTTCCCACGTAACAGCCTCTGTCCTAGCCCCACCCTGGTGAGCTTCCCACCAGTAGTTGGCTTCCCCCTTCATCATGTAAGTCACAAAATAAGTCTTTTGCGCCTCATCTACGTTTGTTATCACAAATGCCTTTATAATCTCTCTAACCCATATCTGGGCTTCTAGTGGATCCGTCATTCCTCGGAACTCGGGAGGACCCACACTTTTAAAGTCCTTAAAGGTAGTTGTTCTTGCTACCCCAGGAGCTATAGGAATCCCACCCCCAACTTGCTTAAATGCAGTCATTAATAAATTAACGAACTCTTGCATAGGGTTGTTAGGACCCCCTGATTTTCATTATGAGACTCGGCCTCTTAGTTCCATAACAAGCTTCGTTATTATCTATTTAACTACTCGATTATCATTTTAAATCAACAACAACCATTCATACCACAACAAGCATGTTAAATAAAAACTTCATTATATAAATATGCTTTCATAGTCAAAACTATTTACATCATGTTCCCTTAGCCAAAAGCTATTACATACTATCCATAACGCCTTCTACAAAATTGGGATTTAGAAAAGACTACCCTTAGTTATACAAAAGAGGGTTTTACGTCACTACTTATATACAAAAAGATCTAATGATCTACTAACTTTGTTAAGCGGCATTCTCATATTTCTGATTTGCCAGAATCGACACTATATCTCAACTTATGGTATGTCGAGTCTGCCCAGACTCAATAGAATAACAAGCAATTTTCAGCTTGAAATCCTCATGAGCGCATTCCTGGATGTATGACATCCTATCTATTTTCTGGTCTTTTTTAACCAGTTTCTTTTGTAACTCAAGGACCTCATCCTTATAGTCATGAGCCTTATCAGTCATAAGCACTTTCTCGTCGTGTTCTGACTCAAAGTCTGCCTCTGCAGATTCTTTTGCCTCATATAAGGCAGTTATTTCCTCATTCTGTGCCTCTACCATAGTACGCAAATGCACATTCCTATCCAACACTGCCAGATACAATGCTCTAGTTACATCCAGAGATGTTGGCTCCTGAGTAGGTAACACCATGTTAATCGATGTCACCTCCATCTCCTCCTCCACATCTAGCATCTCGTTAAGGTATGATGCTATTCCCATGGTCTCCTCAGAGTATTCCTCATAGATGTACTCCTAAATGTCTGAGTCGTCTAGTACAACTATCGGTACCTCCGCCACTGGCATTGGTACAACCTCAACTTGGTTAACTGAGTCCTCACTTATCATTTCCACATTTCTAAACATCAAGCTACCGGTTGACATCTACAAACACATAACACGTTGATTAGTACATAATACACAATAGTATAAGCAGAAATCACATTTAATATCTTTAGGATTAATTTTTATCTTTTAATCCTTTCGATACTGAGTTATCTCAATATCTTTTTGATTCAATGGACTTGAATTTAATTCCTCGGACTTTACCTTCCTTAAGAAGTTATTAGCCTAAGGTTTTCCCCCCTTAAGTTTTATAACCTAAGGCTTTGATACCAACCTATGACGCCCCCAAATTCGGGTATCTTCCAAACCGACAGATGGTGCTCCACTGTACTAACATCCATACAATCACTCCATTGAAATCCAACAAAATTAAGGTAATTACTATCTTCTTATTACAATCAAAGTATAATCCTTCCCAGGTTCATAAACCGGTTACATCGTTCATTGTTCATAATGTATAATACATACAAACTTACTAAACTATTACATAATGCCTAAGCATCCATCTTAGCGTTGCCCTTATCTCTCTTGGCATTCACAATACGTTCTTCTTTAACTGCAGTTATATAATTCACGTAAGAAGTGAGCATGACAGCTCAACAAGTTTAATCAAGGATAACAGGAATACCACATTCATGAATTATATAACAATTCCAATATAACTAAACAATAGTTATGAAGTATTATGAATCAATAATACTTTAACAGTTCATAACATCAATTCCCAAAGTATAGAATAGATTAGGAATTCTGAAGCGGTTGATAGACCATGAACAGTAAATTTCAATTTTCATACTTGAAAAGGAGTCCATAGCACTAAGGTCGTTCATCCGTATAACTTACGAGCACTTCTAGGTGATCAGCCTATAGTACTCTATGTTGATCAACACTCATTCATTAAACGTATTTACGTTTAATATTTTTGGCAAACTCGCGTGCCCATCGAATAATCGATGAAAAATACTTTTGTTTGTTATAGACAAACCTTACCTTCACGTCCGTACCAATTACTTGGCATATGATAGCGTTAACATTTCTATATAGAATGATATGAATAATAATCAATCTATATATTACGAATAGTCTAGCCGAGTTAAAATCTGGCATCGACCCTTTCTTTAAAACAAGTCTTGAAATTTAGTTCAACGAATCACATAAAACTTGGCTAACATGGAAGTTAGACAAGTGTTAAGAGAACTTGCCTTTCAGCGTCTTCAAATTTACAATTCAACTATTCTCAATCTTTACAGGATCTACATGATATATTCATATAGCACACTGTAATTAGTTATCACATGAACTAACTTTACGGTTCTAACCAACTTCTTTCTCTTCTATGATTTATCTGAATTAAATTTGTTATTAATGTCGATTCAACTTTCTATACTTCGTTACATTTCATTAACGTTCTTACATCCTTAACCGACATTCGATCATAAATGGCTAATTACCAACGTTGAATGTCATTTACGGTTCACTCACTACGTCTTTGTGTTCTTCGTTTAATTACTATTAAACCCTACTAGATCTTCTTACATTAACACCTTACAAGTGAGTTAAGGTAAGTCTTACAATGTACATTAAGTACCTTCAATATTTTACTTTAAGTCTATATCCAAAATGGAACAAAACCTAACTTGGTCAACTTTTTTCCCCTTCATCGTGTCATTGGCCATGGCATCCTTAGTATTTTAGTGGTATTGTACATTGAAGTTAGCGTTGAGGTACTTTCGGTAGAGTTTGTGCTGGCGCCACCACTTTGTATCGGTTTTAGTCATATTTAAGTCTGTGTACCCACCAGTTGGCTAAAAAAGTTTTGGTTTCTAACGAAACTCCCGGCTTCCTAATTTATTCGTTTTACATCCGAATTGACTGTTTCGAATTCCTACAAGTCAAGAATTACATCATTTACGTGTTCATATAAGAATTCAACACTTTCAAATCCGCTAACTCAAAATTCACTATTGAGTTCATTTTATAGACATTCAAAAACGTTAATAAGCGTTCAATGCTCGTTTTTTTCGTTTTAAGTCGGAATCCGACGATTCTCGAACCCACAACTCTTAATCACCCTATCTCACGTGTTGACATTGAAAATCAACTTTTCCAAGTCTCACGGCAACTTTTTGTGACAACCCGAGAATTTAGACAATTTATTAAAATCTTAAATGATTGATTTAAGGTCAAATAATAGACCTAGACAGAAAATAAGTGTATGCATTTGATGTTATTAGGATGGAATTTTGAGGATTTCAAAATTTCGTGAAGGCTTATAGGTGAATTATTCAGGATTAAGTATTTATGTGATTAAGTTACGTGTATATGGTTAATGATGTGTTGAGAATGTGATTAATGGTCGAGGTTGACGAGATAAATTATATCTCGTGTCAAACCCTAAGAATATATTAAGAACAACAACGTTAGGTTAGAAAACCCTAACGTCGATAAGAAACC
Source organism: Panax ginseng (assembly GCA_020205605.1). NCBI lineage: Eukaryota > Viridiplantae > Streptophyta > Magnoliopsida > Apiales > Araliaceae > Panax > Panax ginseng. Next base: position 81,691,282 of record CM035142.1, on the reverse strand, counting down.
CTAAATCGGTTTGAAACCCTAGTTTGATTAAAAGCATCCAAAATCCTAATTCTAGGTGCATGAAACCCTAAATCGGAGAACTTAATGGCATAAGTGTAAATAATTAAAAGATTAATTAGGGGTTAATCTTAGCGAATTGATTACAAAACCTTAATTCCAAATTTGAAGCCCTAATTTGGTATTGAAAACCCTAATTTGTAAATGGGGAAAAGCGAAAGTGTTAATTTAATATTTAATGTTAATTAGGATATATTAATCCTAATTTTAAAGTTAAGTAATTAGAAAACCCTAATCTAATTATTTAATATTTAATTTCTATATTAGAAATTATTTTTTTATTTAGAAACCCTAATTTGTGGGTTGAAAACCCTAATGACCATTTTGAACCCTAATTGTACAGTGGTGGATTTAATTGCCATAATTGCAAGGTTAATTAGGAAATATAAATCCTAATTGTCAAGTTATTAGAAACCCTAATCTAATTTCTAAAAATTGAAATATTATTTTTATATTTAAAACCCTAATTTTTGGGTTATAAATTATAATGTACAAATTTGACCCTAAGTGCTAAATTAGCAATTTTAATTAGGATAAAATAGTCCTAATTAGCAAATAATGATTCATGATTAGGAATTTATGATATAATTAGGAAGCCCTAATTATAATTAGAAATCAAAATTTTCTATTTTAAAATTTAATTAGAAAATTTTTGAAATCCAAGTTGCTAAATATTTAAGGGTTAAACCCTAAACTCTAAATGCTCCAAACCCTAAACCCTAGAATGCTCAAACCCTAAACCCTAAAGGTGTGCAACAAATGGAAATTCTAGAAATAAAAGGAAATGACTATTTTGCCCTTTTTATATTTTATTAAGTTGGTGTATAGGTGTTGACTATAGGTGAGTGGTTCACCAAATTCCCAGCCCTAGCATGTGCTATTTATCTCAGCAAATCAGCTCCAAATGAAATCCAACATCAGCCATTCAATGAATCAAAGCAATATATATAAGATTAAGAGAGAGAGAATTTATAAAAGTTAACCATTTTGTACACAAACTCTCACCAACTCTCATTTTCTCTCAACCTCGATATCAGTCCCAAATACCAGCCCTAGATCAATCACAAACAACTTGGAGAGCTAAGATCAAAAATCATAGCATAAAAGGTATATGAACCCTAAACCTAGAAATCTTATGATTCTATGTTATATGTTGTAATTGATTGTTGAAAGTTGTGTATTAAGGTGTTAATAATTGATCTGGGTTGTTATATCAAGAATCTATAACATCTAGATGCATTTAATTTAAAGATTTCTCAAACTGAAATCGGAAAATGTTGATCGACAAGCAAATGTCGAGGTCTCCTAGATCTGTCTCTCTGTTAATATATTTTGGTGTTTTATGTTGTACATCTATAGTATGCCATGTGTTCTTTGATGTCCAACTTAAATCAAGTCCAGATCTTGTCTAGATCAAAAGCTATGAACGGTCAAACCTCAGTTGACCGACTGCTCGGATAAAGATTCTGGAAAACCCAGAATCTTCAAGAACCAACACCTGACATATAGTTTGACTGGATTAAAATCTCATTTCTTGTTGTTGTTAGTCAGATCTGTTAATGGGATGTTGTACCCTTACATCATTACTACGATCACGAACCTTAATATCACACCTACCAAGCTCAGAATGCAAACTATAATGACCTAAACCTATCACCCTTATATGTTCTTCATTTTCTGGAAAACCCAGAAAATGAAGAACAGCGTTGTCAGGTAATTTGGAGATTTAGATCTCTCGGATATGATATTGTTTGACCATATAACAAGTTGGTAACTATAGTACTACATTTGTACTTCAGTTCTAACCAAATTAGAAGCCCCGAAACGTAATGATCATGAATCTAGAATCGGTCAAACCTACCCACTCGGTCACTGACGATGAATTTCTAGGCAGTCACCAAGAACACCAAGAACGCCAAGAACACCTATATGACGGCAGTTACGTAAGCTATAGGGCCCCTTTAATGACAGCTTTATTATAATTATTTAGAAAATTAATTAAAATTAGAAAAAATGGTTTTTAATTATTAAAAATACATATTAAATTATGAAAAATTATTTTGAAGTCCGAAAAATAGTTTTTAACTATTTTGAGTATATTTTGTAAATATTTAATATTTTTGGAATATAAAGGTATTTATTTATTTAATTATAATATTAAATAAATTATGAAAAATAGTTTTAATTCATGAAAAATCATGAAAAATTATTTTATGGTGTTAGAAAATATTTTAAGTTATTTTTGATGACTTTTAATATTTTATGATAAATTTCATTAATATTTTAATATTAATGGTAATTAATTTATTTAATTAATATATTAAATAAATAAAGGAAAAATGGAATTAATGATTTAAAAATCATATAAAATGATTTAAGTGTTATAAAATATTTGAAGTTATAAAATATAACTTTTGATATTTTGGCATGAAAAATTAATATTTTTATATTAATATTAATTATCGGATAATGGATTTAAGCGTTTAAAATTAAATAATTATGATTTTAAGGTATTAAAATACTTTGATATATTATAAATATATTATAATATTATGTAATGATTTTCATTAATATTTTATATTAAATGAATATTAATGATTAAGGAATTATGTGGTATTTAATTTATTTAAATACGGTTTTAATGATTGAAAATGTTGATAAATGGTAATAATTATTGAAAATTATTACGAGCCTAGAAAAATGTTTTGGTGATAAAAAAATTATCTGTGATAATTGTTAAGTATTCAGGAAGAGTTTAATTGAACTTAAACTCAAGTATTGTCCATCACTAAACCGCTTCGGGATGACGTAATGATGTTAGTTTTTAGTCGAATTGAAATAGTTTGACACGATATTAAGTCTTATGTCTTTGTATAGATCGATAGGGTTATGTGTTATGTGTTTAGGTTATTCGTGTATATAAATATAACAATATTATCTTTGTGATGATATTATTCTAATATTGGAGATCTATATTATTAATATTAGGTCTTTGGATAAAGCGTTATAAATTGCGTTTGCGGTAATCAAATTCAGTTCGAAGCAAGTTTGTATTTACTTAACTCTACTAAGAGTGTTTTATTCAAGCTTATGGTTAAATCATTCTTTGATTGCCATGAAAATTGTACTCTGTACATCTTGCATGTATAAGTCGTCATGTATGAAAGGTGATCACCTTCATTACCAGTTGGTTTGTAAATGTTTTTTCATGTTTAAAACTTGTTCATCAAAAGTTTGTTCTCTGCTAGTTCTCAATTATATTGATGAATTATAGCCGACTTATTATTCATACTCTTCAATCATGATATATCCTTATATTGTTGTATTTAAACTTATTTGGGCAACTTTCATGCTCACCTTGCTATATCATGATAAACATTGCAGATAAAGCGAATGCGTTAGGATACAAGAAAAGGTTAATGTCAAGTACAGCTTGGGTTATAAAGTGCAGCTAGTTTGTAATAGCGTATTGTGATAAATATTGTTATGTAATAAATAGTTTATGAAATGTGTATAAGTTAAGGTTACTCGACCTTGGGGAATAGTGTGTAATGTAATGTATAAACAATTTATGTTTATATCTTCCGCAATTAGTAATAGAATTAGTGTACCGGATCCGAGGTGATTTGGGGCCCGGATTCGGGGATGCTACACTTTTGACTACCATTCCAGAATTCTATGTTTTCGACGTTTAACGTCTATTTTCGTAAAATTTGCCATAACTTCGTTACTAAGGTTCTCTAAACCAAATCATATGGAATACTCCATGGATTTCATATCTAAATCCTAACCAAACAAGATGCATATACTAACGTATTGATGGAGCTCAATTGTTTATCAACAATCAATCTCAACTATCAATATTTTCATGGTTCAAAACTATATTAAACCTTATGATTCTTATAATCTCATGACTTATAGAGATCGAATCTATGGTAAGTCATCTTTAAATCCTCACACAAGACATATACCACCCATTTTATGATTCTCTAAGATGAAAGAAAATCTAAAAGAGATGGAGATGAAAGGTAAGGATTATACCTTAAGAACTCTTGGTTTTCTTTCTTGGAAAACTCTAAGATCAAGCTTCCAAAGTGTATGTTTTGCAAGTATAGCTCTCTTTCTCTCTCAAATAATCTAGGTTGGCAAGTTGAAAACTCCCAAATGAATCAACCTAGCTTTCTATTTATAGAAAACTATAATGGAGGGAAATTTGGACTTTAACCCACCACCTCCTTACTATTCATGTGTTTTACTTGGTGACCAAGCTTTATGCTTGGCTTCCACACCAAGGTGGCTGGCCCACCACCCCATGTGACATCCCATAGGTTGCCCCATGGGTTTTTACCCATTCGGTAACCCACCGGTTCGACCCACGGTTTGGTTTTCTTGAATTGGGCTTAACTAAATTAACATTGGGCCTTGATCATTCAAATGATTGGATTAATTAATAATCCAACTCAAATGAATTAGTCATTAAGTCTTAACTTAATTCTATAATACTAATCGTGCCACATACGTACAATTCACGTATTATCTCTCAGATACTACTCGCATAATAATCGTATTTACAGTATTTACTCAACGATTATACATAGATACTAAATAGTATCACCTAATGTACAACACTCGTATTAACCCTAACGCCATTCCTTCTACGCATATTATTTCTTTCTCGGAAATCAATATACTCAACCCTTAGGTTTTAAGTCCGCAGGTGAAAACTGTGTTTGCCATAAATGAAATATTATCAGATATTCCATCTTATCACGATATCCTATCATTACGCGTTTCTCGGAATTTCAAAATAATTCCCCAAACAGAAACGGATGAATAGTGTTTTTACGGAAATTTCTCGGAAACCAAATATTTTTGTCTTGGAAATTCTAAACAATTATTTCTAACACGTAGCCAGAATACTAACCACGTTAGCACATTCTAGGTCATAGAACGACCTTCACATAGTTTACTCACAAATAAATAAATTAAATTCATTTAATTCACATAATCAAATAAAAAATTTAATTGCATAAAATTCGATTTTCTCGGACGTTACAATTTTCATCACATATCTTCACCTTAGAAAGAAACTGGATATTGGAAAAGTGAGGTAGCAGACTTCTCTTCTTCTTTCTTTCTATAATTTCTCTCTCTAGAGTTTCAGTGAATTCGTAAGAAATAATGTAGGAATGAGCTTCTATTTATAGGAGAATGGACTGAATAGTAACTAATTCATGAACGGTCCAGATTTATTTACTTTTAAACGGACGGTCCATATTGATTTACTATTAAAACTTAAAGCAACGGTCCATATTGATTTACTATTAAAACTTTAAACCAGCGATCCATATTGATTACTATTATAACTTTCCACCAGCGGTCCCTATTGATTTACTATTATATCTTCAACCAACGATCCATATTGATTTACTATTATAACTTTCCACCAACGGTCCATATTGATTTACTATTATATCTCCAACCAACGATCCATATTGATTTACTATTATAACTTCAACCAACGGTCTCTGCGAAAAATTATCACATCTCCTCATGGAATAATATTGTACCCAAAAATGATTTGGACTGAAAAGAAATATATTTTTCGGGTGAATAGTACCCCGTGAATAGTACTTCGAGAATAGTACCCCGTGATTAGTACCCCGACACGAAAAGTGTTCCAAATACCCGAGTGAACAATACTGGAGTGAATATTAACCAGGTGAATAGTAACCCGTGAATAGTACTTCGACACGAAAAGTGCCCCGAATACCCGATTGGTCAATATAACCTCCAGACATCAATTATTATTGAAATAAATATCGATTTCTACTAACACTAATAATTCCCACAGAATGGAACTATCAATTTCATCTTTAATCAACACAAACTTATTCATCATTAATATTTATAATTCACAATATTTAACAATCAGGTCGTTCCTAGGAAAGAGGGGGCTTTCTGATAAGGATTTCTCCTTATTGGCACGCAATTAGGTGATTAAACCTCTCTTTGACAGAACTTCTAGAAATTGTAAATATTGCAAATAATAATATGAATAACTTTGCCGTCTCAATTATTGATTTAATAATATAACATATTATACAGATGATACTGTGACAATAATTTAATCAATAATATGAGAGATATGATGGAACAATTACTGTAGCAATAATTGAGTATAACTGAGTGACTTCTCACGTAAGCATCAATAATCAATACAGTGTACTACTATGTAACCACGCGTATTACTGTACTTTTACTACCGGGTAGTTCAACAGTTTTAACGGTAACACCTCTGCCGTTATTTTTATCAAAAGATAATTATGTCATTTTCTAAATAAGAAAATACTTCCGTTGTGGGGTTCACCAATGATTGTGCGTTGTACGAATATTCCCTATTAAAACAAATATTCCCCGACCAATCGAATATTCCCCGACACAACGAATATTTTATAACAACTTGCTTACTTTGCAAAAAATTTCAAATATCACCCTTAACTTTAATCCTTTTATTAATTTAACCATTTACTAAATAACATAATAATTATAAGAAAATTGAATACTTTTATTTCATAAAATTCGGGGTCTCACATTTATACTTGTGCTTAATGTAGGGTACGGTAGGATGATTACCTGGAGTACTTGTAGAGACTGTTTACAATTTATTTGATTATTAAACCGTCTGATGGTTTTCGATGAAACAAAGTAATGTTCAGGGTATCTAACACCCCTTAGTATGCTATTGAGAATTCCAGAACTCTTATCTTGATATTCCAGTTTATCTCTTGATAATTATTTCAACTGTTGGGAAATATTCATACTAATGCTTTTTCTTCTGATGTATGTTCTCAAATTACTTTATATACTTGCTGGGAAATTTGTGCTCATTCTTGCTTAAACCTTTCAGTTAAGGCTGATAATTGAGGGCTCGGGCAAGGACAAGTGAAAGTCTAAAATGAAATGATGAGAGTTATTTATGTAATAAGTATATTTCTGCATATGACGTAATGTAGCGATAAACGCTAAGTTTAAGTTTCAGAGCAACCCACTTGGTCTCTGATGTTCTTCTTTCACTTTCTGATAGGTCAGACACTTGGCAACACACTCTACAACATCTCGTTTTAGATTAGGCCACCAGAAATGTTGTCGAAGATCTTGGTACATCTTGGTACTACCGGGGTGAATCGAATATCGTGAGCTATGAGCCTCGCTCAAAAAATCTTCCTTAATCTCTGTTATTGGCGGTACCCAAACTCTGCTCTCAAATCTCAGTATTCCTTCCTTATCCATCTTAAATCTTGGTTCGGTTCCTTCGGATATCTTCTTTTTCACCTTTTTACATTCTTCGTCCTGAAGTTGAGCCTCCTTAACTTTATCTAATAGGGTTGTACCAGATTGCATCTGGAATAGCTTCTCATCAATTTCCATAGGATACTTCACTTCCAACTCCAATTTCTCCATTTCTGAAATTAGCTCCTCCTAAGCGGTCAACGTCATTAATTTCTCCCGACAAATCCTACACACATACCATATGTATTCACGACATTCATTAGTTACATTTTCACTTAATTATTTAATATAAACTCCACTTTATTTAACAAATCATTACCTTTCTAATTTAATTACTTAATTAAATTAGAATATTTTCATTCTCTTACTATTATTACACTCGAATAAATTATTTCATAATAATTTCCATCGAATATTTATTATATTCCATAAATATTTCAATTAAAATATTTACTTTATTTTATAAATATTTTAATAATAATTTTCATCGAATATTTATTTTATTCCATAAATATCTCAATTAAAATATTTAATTTATTTTATAAATATTTTAATAATAATTTTCATCAAATATTTATTTTATTCCATAATATCTCAATTAAAATATTTAATTTATTTTATAAATATTTTAATAATAATTTTCATCGAATATTTTAATAATAATTTTCATCAAATATTTTATTCCTCAGAACATTCCATCGTTCATCATTTGGTCAGTGTTGTTGTTTGCATGAGGATTGTCGCCTTCGATGATGCATTATCAGATCTGGTTATTGATCTGCGGAGACTCAACGGTCTCCTGTGCTCCATTGATGTTCTCAACATTCTCGGATGCCATTTTCAAATACTGCCACAAAACAAGGGTTTATTGACATGCAACATATTATCCATATACTCTGACCAACCAATTAAATACCAAATAAACTTAGGTAGGTCATACTAGCGAAGGAATTCCCCGTCTCTCCCCTCCTAGTTCTAGTCTCACATCTTAGCCAGGGATCATATCCCTAAGCTTTGATACCAACTGAGACGCCCCCAAAATTAGGTATACATCACCCATCTTGAGTCGCCAAATACATGGTACTGGATACAAATACAAACTAATTATACAACAGTCGTGTAAAATACAACAAAACATATGTTGTGAGTTTTTATACAAATATTGTCGTCTAGACAATATACAAACTCAAATTCAATATTATTACATTTATTTTCCCACTATTTCATTGAATAGTGAGGACTACTAATGCTATCATCCGTGGGTCACTCCGCTCCTCTCGACTAGTCCTCGCCACGTTCTCATTTCTCAAGAGAACAATAAAAGTAAAAGGGTGAGCTCAACTAGCCCAAGAGGGAAATATTATGACTAAGATAATGCAGAATAAATTATCGTTAGCCTTCAACAGTGTTAAACTGATAAAATATAACAAACATCAAGTTTAACTGCAGCGGAACTAGCAATCCATTAGAAGAGTCACGTAGAGAAGAAAATCTACTATCTTCTATGATTTAAAGGTTTTCATCACTTTTATCATTTGAGACTCGAATTTTTAATAAATAATCCACATCATTAAATCATCCCTTCACTACAGGCCAAGGATATTCTTTAGTATCACGACCACGAATTAATTATCCATGCTCTACGGCTAAAGATAATCGTGTTTTCATCAATGGTCCTGATCATGCCATAAAACAATTCATCTTTGCACCATTGGCCGAAGAGAATCCATAGCCATAATCATACAAAAAACTGTCCATCAATGCACTACGGGCCAATGAGGACTTTTTCCACATCATTTGTAACATTACGGCCATGATTATACCGAATAATCCTCGGTCATAATCATACCAAGTCCATCTATGCACTACAGTGCCAGATGACTTTCAACATAATATAAACATGAGGATGATGACAATGACATAATAATTCAATAAAACAAGTTCAAGAATTAATTTATCCAGAACCAATAACGCCCAAATTGTCAATATGATATCGCTTTGTAGAGTAAAATTCAAGAATGCTCGGAAGAATATTTACATGAAAAGATATTGGATGAAGCGCAAATATCAAGGATATTCCACTAATTTCATGGATTATAGAAGTCAAAACTTTAACCATTTGAGTATAATAAAGAATTGAATAACAAAAGAAATCATCGGGCATGCGATAGACCGCATAAAAGCGAGTTATTCCAATAAAATAATAAATAATGTAATCAGTCCCACAGTAAAATGGATGTAGACATGGATATTCCAATGAGAATAATAAAGAGCGGAATCGGTCCGGTAGAAACGCATGTGACAAGATATTCCAATGTAATAATAAAGACGGAACTGAGTTTACAGTAGAACGCATGCATGTGAGCGAGGATATTCCAATGTAATAATAAAGAGGCGGAACCAGTCGGTCAGGCGTAGAACGCGCATGACGAGGATATTCCAATGAATAATAAAGAATGGAATAACAAAAGAATTTCACCAAGTATAGAATCGCCAGCGATACAAAAGTTATTCCAATGTAATAATAAAGAATGGAATAATGAAGTTCTCTTCATGAATACGAAAGAAAGTATACTCCTTATGATTACAACAAATAATATTCCCTACCTTAGAAAAAGCGGATTTGGAATAGTGAGGTAGAAGACTCTTCTTTTTCTATAATTTCATCTACAATAATCGCTTCTAATGCTTTTGTGAATTGGTGAGAAATGAAGGAAGAATGAGCTTTATTTATAGAAAATATAGTTTCGATAATTGCACGTTTTGGGGCTCGAAAAATTACAGTACAATACCTCTAACTTTTCCTTTATTATTAATTTAGTCATGGAAGTATTATCAAACTTGCACCACCTCCCCTAATAGTAAATAATGTGATTCAATAGTAAATTATGTGAATCAATAGTTCTAGACATGTGAAAATATGAATTATAGTATAGTACCTTCATCTATACCTCCATTTTTAACTTAGTCATGCAAGTATTATCAATCTTGCACCAACTCCCCTAATAGTAACAAGAATTTGAAACAATAGTATACACATGTGAACAAATAGTTATAATCATGTGAAATAATAGCAATCAATTGCTCATTTATCCGGTTAAATACCCGATTGGTCAATATAACCTCCAGACATCAATTATTATCGAAATAATTATCGATTTTCACTAACACAAATAATTCAAACACAATGAAACCATTTTTATCAAAAATATAAATTTTGAAATTTTGAAGTTTGACTTTTCTCGAAAAAGTCAACTGTTGACTTTTTGACCAAATAGTGAATTTCGAAAAATTTTGTGTTTATAGACTATTTTTACTAATTTCATCGTTTCGGACTCAAATATCACGTCGCGTCTCCAAATTCAACTCAAGAACACAACTTCAATTTTAATAACATCATCATTAATATTATAACTCACAATATTTATCAACCATATCGCTCCTGTGAAAGAGGGGCTTTCCAATAAGGATTTCTCCCTATTGGCGTGCAATTAGGTGACCAAACCTCTCCTTGACAGAACTTCTAGACATTGTAAATATTACAATTTAATAATATGAATAACTTTGTCATCTCAATTATTGATTTAATAAAATAACATATTATGTAGATGATACTATGACAATACTCGAATCAATAATATGAGAGATATGATGCAGCAATTAATGTAGCAATAATTGAGTATAACTGAGTGACTTCTCACGTAAGTATCAATAATCAATATTGTGTGCTACCATGCAACCATGCGTATTACTGTACTTTTACTACTGGGTAGTTCAACAGTTAACGGTAAAACTTCCGCCGTTATTTCCATAAAGTATTTTTGTCATTTTCTCAATCCGATAATAATTCCATTGTGTGGGTTCACCAATGATTGTGTCGTTGTACAAATATTCCCTGTTAAAATGAATATTCTCCGACCAATCGAATATTATATAACAACTTGCGTACTTTTGCAAAATTTGTAAATATTACCCACAACTATAACATTATATCAAATCCACACCATAATATTTACAAATATATTTCGAGAAAATTTAATCTTTATTCAAAAAGTTGGGGTCTTACACCCGGGTTTTTGAAATCGGGTTATTATCCAATTGGTAAACGCTTAAAACCAAATACATTTGGGGCGATATGCAAAATAATGATACTGTAATTAAATAATATTTGTTTTATTTAATTTATATGATTTATAATTAAAATAAAAGTTTATTTTAAATTAAAATTGGATACACTGTTTTTCAGTAATTCTAAATTAGAAATAAAGGAGTTTATTTTGATTAGGAATTAGATTAAAATAAAGTTGTTTATTTTAATTGGAATTGAATTGCACGTTTGTTTAAATAAAAGAGTTTATTTAAAAGTTTTATAATAATTTGGAATTGAATTCCACGTTTGTTTGAATAAAAAGAGTTTATTCAAAAGTTTTATAATAACTTGGAATTTGATTTCACGTTTGTTTTAATAAAAGAGTTTATTCAGAAGTTTTATATTAACTTGGAATTGGATTCCACGTTTGTTTGAATAAAAGAGTTTATTCACATATAGAATAGGATTCCATGTTTTCTAGAATAAAGGAGTTTATTCACATATGGAATATGATTTCATGTTTCCTAAAATTAAATGTGTTTAATTTTAATAAGGAATAAGATTCAACATATTTTATTTTTCCAATAATTTTAAGTTAAAATAAAGGAGTTTATTTTGTACTTGAAATTGGATTCCTTGTTAATTAAAATAAAGGAGTTTATTTTGATTGGGAATTTGATTAAAAATAAATGAGTTATTTTTTATTCAAAATTGGATACAAAAAGCTTATTATGATTTTGATTAAAATAGAAAGGAATTTATTTTGTTTCAAAATTGAATTTTATGTTAATTAAAATTACCCATTAAATTGATATCAATGTATATATTGAATGTTTATTATTCATAAGATGAATGTTATTTATTGATGCATATGATGATGTGTATAATAATAAATGAGATTGATTATGGAATATTGACCAATGTTATTGGATTTTATTTTAGTTGGATGCATGAATGTATGAGTTTTATTAAATGGGGTCTGTGTACCTCGTCTTCTCTAATTTTTTCTTAATGTAAATTCTATCTCCCTCCTATGTACTTCCCCTTGACTGCTGATCAAAGTTTTTATTTTTTTTAAAATAGTTTTGTAATAGAAATAGCTAGAATTAATTTTGAAGAATTAGAGATCAAGGAGCAAAGAGCTCTTGAAGACCCATTTGTAATGGAGCTCAGATTTAAATGTAATAGTTATATTTAAATTTAATTCTTGCATCCTAAGTTTGACATGTTGGTTCACTTGGTGGCTCTAGTGAACCAAACTAGAATAAAGTCCATAATCAAATCTAGGTAGAATATAGTATTCTATATGTGCATGCTTGTACTACTATATATATATATATATATATATATATATATATATATATATATATATAAAATAAAACAGAACTAATTTTGAATCTTTCATTTGACAAAGCACAAGGACGGTTCAAATTTATTATAACTTAATTCTTCCAACTTAATCTAAAGGCTCATATTTCTTCCCGCCCAGATCAAATTCACCCCTACACCCTACTCTCTCTCATGTTCACACACAAAATCTCTGTAATCTCTTCTTCACACACACAAACAAATAATAATAATAATAATAGTACTAATAATAATTATAATAGGTCTACTACTACTACTAATAATTATTATTATAATAATAATAGTAGTAGTAATAATAATAATTATTATAATAATAATAGTAATAGTAATAGTAATAGTAATAGTAATAGTAATAATAATTATAATAATAATTATTATTATTATTAGTATTATTATTATTATTATAATAATAGTAATAGTAATAGTAATCTATATAATAAATATTGATTCATTCTAATTTTAATTCAAAATAATATTAATTACAATATAATAATTATTATAATTATACTACTACTACTACTACTACTACTACTACTACTACTACTACTACTACTACTACTACTACTACTACTACTACTACTACTACTAATAATAATAATAATAACAACAACAACAACAACAACAACAACAACAACAACAACAACAATAATAATAACAATAATAATAATAATTATTGTGATGGTGTGGTGAATTATGATAATTGTTATTGATGATTGTAAGTTTTGTGAACAAGTTTAGATTTTTTTGGATATCTATTTTTAAAAGAAAAATAATTATTGTGGTAGTGTAGTAAATTATGATAATTGTTATGTCTGATTGTAAGTTATTTTAAGTTGTAAAGAGTCTTTAGGTAATATAGTATTTTTTAAATTTTAATCTAATTTTTTGTTACGTTTGCCTTTGGGCACGAGCAATTACTAGTTATATATATTATGCAAACATGCTTCACATGTTAATTAATATGACATATATTATATATATATATATGTGTGTGTGTGTGTGTGTGTGTGTGTGTGTGCATGCACGCTAAACAAGATGAGACAAATAATAACAAACCCATCAAAGATTTTATATTAAGTCCTAAGCATTCAAAGATATTTAGAATGTCGAACGTCTTTTTCTATCATGATAAAAAATAATAGAGTATCAATTAATTATTATAAGTTTGTTGTGTCACCACAAAGCTTATCTTAATTTTTTGAGATATTAATTATATCACATTTGATGCTTATAAAGAAAATTGAACAATGTTATTTTGTTGTGTCACCACAAGGATAATGTTTTTCTTTTTTGAATATATGGAGTGCTAGGTTGGACTTAACTTAGATAATTTTGATTCGGATGTTCCACCACTTGATTTTAATAATCTAAGAGGCAAAATAAAAGGAGTTACATGATTATGTAATTGACAAGAGTTGTCTACCTATTTATTTATATATAGTTTGTTGTGTCACCACAAGGCTATATACATTTGAAATGTGATCCTTATTCTCACTAGAAAATCTTTAATTAGATTTTGCCGAACTATATAAGTGAGGGTAATATAGTTTGATGAAAATAGTGGGAGATACCAATTTAAAACAAGACCTAAATTATTTTGGTAATTAATAAAAGAATGTATGATATAATCTTGTTAAATTATAAATTCATTTACAGAATTTTACAATGTCTAAAATTACTATCACTGCGTAGCATATTAGATGCTAAATTAACCGGACCGAATTAAATGGATTGGTAAAGGAATTTAAGAATAGTTCTCATGGATGAAAAGCTATCTTATGTTCTTAATATGTATATCCCTGCAATGGTTGAAAATAATGCCTTTGAGGAAGAGATTGATACTTTTAGAAAGTGGTAATATGATGCACAGTTGGCTCAATGCATCATGCTCGCATCCATGAGTAACAAGCTTCGTCGTTAGCATGAAACTATGGATGCTCCTACTATACTCCTGCATTTCAAGTAGTTAAATTGTGAGGAAAGTAGGACTGATAGATATCAGATATCTAAGGAGCTCTTCTAATATAGAATGACCAACTACACTACAGTACAGACACATGTCCTAAACATGATCAATTTGATTGTACAATTAGGACAACAGGTTTTATCATGGATGGAGAGTTGAGCCAAGATATGATCTTGCACTCATTCTCAGACTCCTTTCACAATTGTTGTGAATTTTTCATATGAAAAAGCTAGATATCAACGTCGCTGATTTTCTTAACATGTTGAAAAATGTTAAGAGTCACTTTCCAACCAAGAAAGACCAAGTCTTACTGGTAGAGGCCAATGGATCTTCTGAAAAGAAGAATGATTCTAAGAAAGTAAAAAAAAGGTAAAAAGAAGGTAAATAGAAAGGAAAAATAAAGAATAATAAGAACAAAACTGATACGGATAACAAAGCAGTTTGCTTCCACTGCAATAAGCCTGGACACTGGAAAAGAAACCGCGAGAAGCATCTTGTAGAGCTAACCAGAAGAAGCTTAGTGAAGCTTCGGTTACAAATACAGTTTTGTTCATGATTAAAATTAATCTTTTTGTAAGTTAAGGTTCTACGTGGGTATTGGATACCGGATCTGATTCTCATAAATATAGATTTATGAAGGAGCCAAGCAGAAGTAGAAAGCTAAAAAAGGGATAAGTAATCATATGTGTGAGAAATGAAGCAAAGGTTGCTGCCTTAGCCATAAGAACTTATAGTTTTGCACAACTTACGGGCAAATCTATTAAGTGAATAAGTTGTTATTGTATTCTAGTTCTCGTTAGAAACATTATTTCTATTTTGTTGTTAGACAATGAAATTTGGTATTATATTTAAGACCAATTGTTGTTCTATTTATAATAATAATGTTTTGTATAGTACTAGAATATTACTTAATGGATTTTGTATACTTGACATACGTGAAAATAATTTTGCATATTGAACAAATTAGTATAAAAAAAGGAGATGATCATTCAAAGAGTTGAATGTGTATATTTGTTAAAATACAAGTGTGAATTATTTGAAAGGTTCAAAGAATTCAAAAGTGAAACAAATTGGAAAAGTATTAGGATTCTTTGATCGGATCAAGGAAGGAATACTTGTGCAATGAGTTTCTAGTTCATCTCAAATGGTTTTCTCACAATGGACACCTCCTAATACGCAATAATTGATTGATGTATCTGAAAGGAAAAATCATACCTTGTTGGGCATGGTGCGGTCCATAATGATTTTTACCGACAATCCAATATCCTTCTGGGGTAATACTTTATAAATGGTTGCATATCTACGAAAAGGTAACCTCAAAATTTTACCCCAAGACTCCATAAAAATTATGAATAGGGAGAATTCCTAATCTTAAGTATGTTAAGATAAGAAGTTGTCCATCTTATGTGAAAAGGTTTCAAAGGGATATGCTTGGGACAAGATTTGACAAGTGCAGATTTGTGGAACATCCTAAAGTAAGTTAAGGGTATATGTTATATAATCCTACTTAGCAAAATGTGTTTATTGCGAAACGCGCTACCTTCTAAGATAAAGGTGTTTATCATTGAAGGGGCTAGTGGGAGGATAATAGATCTTAAAGAGTTCAAGAACCATAAAGTATTATAAGTCAAATAAGAGGAACCTATAGATAGACCTATTGTACCACAACTGAATCGTAAATCTGGAATAGTATCGAAGATACCTGGGAGGTATGGATTCATCATAGATGATGATGATGAGGTATGCATCATAAAGATGATAATCCAGTTACATATGATGAGGTAAGAGTTACAGACACTCAGATAAATGGATTGAAACAAGCTTCTCAAAAATGGAACATTCATTTTGATGAGACAATCAAAAGAGTTTGATCTTATCAAAAACAAGAATGAACCTAGTGTGTATAAAAGGGTCAGTGGGAGTGTCGTGACATTTCTAGTATTATATGTTGATATTCTATGGATAAGGAATAACATACCAATGCTACAATCAGTAAAGATAAAGTTGTCTAAACATTCCTCCATGAATGATTTGGGAAGAGTATCTTAATTAAGGATACAAATCTATATAGATAGATTTAAAAGGATGCTCGACTTAACCTGTGACACCCCCAAATCCGGGTACTTAAATTCCCACATGATTTGGTGTTCACTATACAAACATTATATATCTATCTACCCATAATAAATGAAAGCATAAATAGATAGAAATAAATCCTCTCCTTAAGGAGTTACATCATAAAAATACATATATCCCAAGTCATACTAACCTTAAATCTTAACTGCGAAAACATAAACAATTAATCATCTTACACATCATTAACATAAGTTCAAAACAGAAATACAATATCACATAAAATAACAAGTCTTCATCACTTGTTAATCTTGCCCTTGCCTTTGCTAGTAGAAGGCGCGTCGGACCCTTCGTTCTTAACTGCAATGTTATTATTATGCAAGACTGAGCATGATTGCCCACAAGTATAAAAATGAAATAACAATATATAATAACATGCGAGTGAATCAAGACTTCTTGAATAAAACTCAACTTTTGAATCAAGAATGAATAACAAGAATCAAAAGATTTCTGAGGGTCATAAGACCTTGAACTATGTCCTAGGTTATCAAGGGTTATACTTGAAACCTTTAACAGTCATAAGACTATGGACTCTTCTACTCGCACTTAGGGGATCAGCCCTTTAGTACCATATTGTGCACAATATCTTAACGCTAACGTGATAAGAAATCCCTATCTGCTGTGGGTTGTTCATTTCGATTTGACATTAGAGACCGCACTAAATGAAGTTTGGTTTAGATAAATCAATAAGGGTTCTGAAATTTAGAACATTCATCAACTATGGACTAGTCGAATCAATAAGGGTTCACTAGTCTAACAAGGTTTAACAATAAATGATATTTAAATTGATTAACAATCTCAAGAGGTATACAATAGAACAAGTATTGTATAACAGAATCATACTTTGAAAAGATAAATAATCTTTAATATAACAAATTGAACTTGATTTAATAATAATGAGAATTTTCTTGAGGTAATTTATACATTTAAATAATGATAACAAGTAGGGTTAGGAAACTTGCCTCGTGCGTAGATTACACATTAATTATACTTGTTCCTTGATTTAATCCTGCATATCATTTTCATTCACAATACCAGTCAATTATATCGTAACTAGTCATCACAAGTTCATTCTTTTTGTCTAACTCGGATTATGACTTACTTAGTTAAATTATCACACTTATGGTCATATAATATTACACTACATGAACAATAAGCTAACTATGCGTTTAATAATTAAATCCATACTTAAATGCGTTATTGACATGTTAAGAATCTATTTTAACATCTCATTATACGTCTAACATATTTTTATGTACATTAGATTAGGTTACTATCACATTCATAGACTTGAATAATAAGGATAAATTTCGTTTCTGGACATTCTGCAGAGTGAATATGGCTTTTACCACCGATAAACTTGTCCTCGATGCTTTCTGGCGTGGTGGCTGGCTATGCTGCATCAAGGCATGGCTTTTTTGCACAAGGCATGTATGGTATGGTGCGAAATGGGCCATAAGGCATGGGCAGCCATGGCTGATGAACTAGTAGATTCCAAAATTGTAAAAAATTACAGAACATGGCCAAAACCTCTAATTGAATTATTTCTACACGAATTTAGACATACCCAAATGTTGTAATACACATATAAATCTTACTTAACCCTTCTAGCATGCTTTTAAAAAGTTAAAACACATAATTTGCATAATCAAAACATATAATTTACTGTTCTTGATATTTTTTGAAAATTTTGAACACAAAGCAAGAAAATAAATACTACGGGTTCGTTATAACATCGAATCTGTTCATTTGAAGTTTGATTCCTTCATTTTAATATACATAATCTTGTACAAGTATAAATTTATGATATAACATATGATTGACATATCAATTTTAGTACGTAAGGCCATATGGCCATATTTTTATTCTCTATATTTTGAAGAAGCAATGTACGACCTAATTTTTATGAAACTGATGATATAGAAATATACAATATACAGTAAAACATGTTATAATAACATCTTACCACATATATAACACATAATCACTACCCTTTTCCAGTTATAGAGATTTTAACAAAACTAAAAGCCATTTTCATGAAAACTTTAACAATCGTAAAATAGAAATTGGGTTGAAGAGATTCCCCTTAAAACAATTCTTTTGACTTTCACGTTCTTCTACAATATCATAATAACTCACATTGTTTCTCTCTAATTCTCTGAAATTCTCTCTGTAAGTTGTCTTCTTTTTCCCAAACTTAGATAATAAAAGAAGAAGACGTATGAAGGTTTAAGAACTGACGCGTTGTGGTGGTCAGTTAACCCATCATGGGTTAACTGCTACTAACTTCTCTTAGGGCCTCATTTGGCTGACAATAATAGGCTCCAAAACCATTTAATTTAATGATTCTCTTATACTATAGTTTAAATCATGTCACACCCAATTACACAATAAATTAAATATCTTATTTAATTTAATGTGAATAAAACATAATAATTTCTTATTAGTTCAAATAATCACATAATTAATTTTCTCATTGATTAATTATATCAAATTATTAAATCTCTAATTAACTATTAAAATAACATTATGCTTATTAAATATTTCATTTAATTCAATAAGCTCACATAATTACATAATTTGAATAATAAAAATTCTCCACATTAATTAAATAAATATAACACATATAATTAAATTAATCTACCACAACTTCATCAATTAATTATTTAATCTAATAATTAAATCATCGAAAAATATTTATTTAATTCAATAAATATTAAAATTAAATTACAAAATCTCGTTCGTCACATCTTTCCCCCTTAAAAGGATTCTGTCCCTAGAATCACGACACCATCAATTCGACCTGTTACATTCTCTCCCCCCCCCCCTCTTTTAACGATTTTGTCCCCGTAATCGCCATACATAATTTAAGTAAATAAATAAGGATAATTATTTATCATATTATCTTCGAGTTCCCACGTAGCTTCTTCAGCATTGTGGTTCCTCCAAATTACCTTAACAGAAGGTATTACTTTATTTTTGAGAACTTGTTCTTTTCTATCGACAATCTAAACAAGAATTTCTTCGTAAGATAAATCTTTTTCAAAATGTAGGGGGTCGTATTCAATTACATGCTTGTAATTAGGTTCATAGGGTCGTAAAACTGAAACACGGAAGACGTTGTGTACATTCTCGACTGCTGGAGGTAAGGCTACCTCATATGCAACTTCTCCGATCCTTCGCAGTACTTTGAAGGGTCCAATGAATCTTGGGCTTAATTTCCCTTTCTTTCCGAACCAGATCTTTCCCTTCCAGGGAGAGACCTTCAAGAATACATAACTACCCGATTCAAACTCAACATTTTTATGGTATGGATCGGCGTATTTCTTCTGTCTGTCTTGAGTTGCTACCAGTCTTGTTCGGATCACTTTTACTATTTCTGTTGTCTGTTATACTAATTCTGGACCTAGTAATTGTCTCTCGCCAACTTCATCCCAAAGATAGCGAGTTTACACTTTCTTCAGTATAACGCTTCATATAATAATGGCATGCCAATACTAGCGTGGTAACTGTTGTTGTAGCCGAACTCTACGAGCGGTAGGTGATCATCCCAATTTCCTTTAAAGTCTATTACACAAGCTCTTAACATATCTTCTAATGTCTGAATCGTTCTTTCACTTTGCCCATCTGTCTGAGGGTGATATGACTTACTCATTCGCAATTATGTACCCATGTATTCCTGTAGACGTTTCCAGAAGTTCGATGTAAAGAGCGGATCCCTATCGAAAACAATTGACACCGGAACTCTGTGCCTCGAAAAAATCTCTTTCACATATAACCTTGTTAACTGATCTAAGTTGAATCTGATTTTGATCGGAAGGAAGTGTGCGGATTTCGTCAGTCGGTCAACGATAACCCATACTGCGCCATAGCCTTTCTGAGTTGTCGGAAGGCCAACCACGAAGTCCATCGTAATATGTTCCCATTTACATTCTGGGATATCCAACGGTTGTAGCAACCCACTCGGCCTCTGATGTTCTGCTTTAATTTTTTGACATGTCAGACACTTGGCAACACACTCTGTAACATCACGTTTTAAATTTGGCCACAAGAAATGTTATCGAAGATCTTGGTACATCTTTGTACTACTAGGGTGAATCAAATATCGTGAGCTGTGAGCCTCGCTCAAAATGTCTTCTTTAATATATGTTACTGGCGGTACCAAATTCTGCTCTCAAATCTCAGTATTCCTTCCTTATCCATCTTGAATCTTGGTTCGATTCCTTCAGATATCTTCTTTTTGACCTTTTTACATTCTTCGTCCTGAAGTTGAGCCTCCTTAACTTTATCCAATAGGGTTGTACCAGATTGAATTTGAAATAGTTTCTCATCAATTTCCATAGGATACTTCACTTCCAACTCCAGTTTCTCCATTTCTAAAATTAGCTCCTCCTGAGCGGTAAACATCATCAATTTCTCCCGACCCTTTCTACTTAAGGCGTCGGCAACCACATTTGCCTTACCCAGATGGTATAAAATCTCACAATCATAGTTCTTAATTAACTCCAACCACCTTCTGTGGCACATATTTAAGTCCTTCTGATAAAAATATATTTCAGACTCTTGTGGTCTGTATATATTTCACACTTCTCCCCATAGAGATAGTGCCTCCAGATTTTCAAAGCAAAAACCACTGCAGCTAACTCCAAGTCGTGGGTCGGATACCCCTTCTCTTAATCCTTCAATTGTCATGACGCATACGCAATGACTCTGCCGTTTTGCATAAGCACACAACCAAGTCCTTTATGCGACGCATCACTATAAACAACAAAATTTCCTGTATCATTCGGAAGAGACAACACAAGTGTTGTACTCAACCTCTTCTTCAATTCTTGGAAGCTTTCCTCACACTTCTCCGTCCAAACAAATTTCATAGCTTTTCGAGTCAAATTCGTTAATGGAGTTGCGATCTTGGAAAAGTCTTGAATAAATCTTCTGTAATATCCTGCCAATCCAAAAAAACTTCGTACTTCCGACGGCGTTCTCGGCTGATCCCAGTTTATCACGGCTTCGACTTTGGACGGATCAATCGAAATTCCGTCTTATCGATCACGTGCCCTAGAAATTGTACCCGCGCGATCCAAAATCCGCATTTTGAAAACTTGGCATACAACTTCTCCCTTCTCAACGCCTCTAACATTAATTTCAAATGCTCTTCATGTTCTTCCTTGGTTTTCGAATATACCAAAATGTCATCTATAAATACCACTACGAATTTATCCAAAAATGGCTTGAATACTCAATTCATTAAGCCCATAAATGCTGCAGGAGAATTTGTTAGACCAAATGACATTACCAAAAATTCGTAGTGACCATATCGTTCTGAACGCTGTCTTCGGTACGTCCTCTGGTCTCACCTTCAGTTGATGATAACCACTCCTCAAGTCTATCTTTGAAAAGTATCTCGCTCCCTTTAATTTATCAAACAGATCGTCGATTCTAGGTAATAAATATCTATTCTTAATCGTAACCGTGTTTAGTTCTCTATAGTCAATGCAGAGCCGCATTGTCCCGTCCTTCTTCTTCATAAATAACACCGACGCTCCCCACGGAGATACGCTCAGTTGAATGTACTTCTTGTCCAGTAATTCTTGTAGTTGTACCATTAATTCTTTCATCTCTACCGGTGCCATTCGGTACGGTGCCTTCGATATTTGAGCCGTTCCTGGCACCAAATCGATCACAAATTCAACTTCTCTATCTGGCGGAATTCTTGGTAAATTGTCTGGAAATACGTCGGCGAAGTCCCTCACTACTAGTATCTCCTCTACTTTCGGATTTTCTTTACGACTATCGACTATGTAAGCTAAATATCCTTCACAGCCTTGTCTTAATAACTTCCTGGCCTGCATCATCGTTAGACAACTCGCTTGTCTAGGCGACTTGCTACCATAAAACACAACCTTTGACGGAGTCATAAGGTTAATACGTTTCTTTTGACAATCAATTACAGCCCCATAATTGAATAACCAATCCATTCCCAAGATAACGTCAAATTCCTCAAGTTGAATAGGGATAAGATCTACATTCATGATATTACCTTTAATATCCACTCTGCAGTTCTTATGTACGTACTTAATAGGGATTATTTCTCTATTCGCAATTTCTATGTTCATGGGGTGTTCTAACTCAACCTTAAGCAATTCGAAGTTCTTAGCAAAGTCATCGGATATAAATGAACAAGTAGCACCCGAATCAAATAATGCATAATCATTAACTTTATTGATCGTAATGATACGACACCACATCACGACGAGATCGCACAAAGATCCTCGCATCATCATGTTGAATGTCATGGCGGTCGGTCGATTGGTTGCGGTTAGTCCTGTGATAGTCAGAACGCTTCCACTGCTGTTTCCCCTATTTCCTCTTGATCCTGCCCCTCCAGATCCCTTCTTAGGACAGTCTCTTTCCAGATAATCCTTTGAGCCATAAGTGAAGTAGGGACCCTTCTTTAGGTTAGGACAGTTAGGTGCTATGTGGCCTTCCTGACCACAATTGTAGCACACTCATTTTTCCTTCATGCAAACTCCCAGATGAGCTTTGCCACTGGTCAGGCATGCTTCGATCCCTTTCTTCTGATCTCCTTGCTGATTTCCAGTTGATGAGTTGTCAGACCACCTTCTCTTCTGATTAATATTACCACCTCCTGTGTTACTTCCACTGGCCTTGTTATTTCTTTCACTTTTACTCTTCTTCCTCTTCTGATCCTAATTATATTTGGTTACTGCATCGCTTCCACCTTCAGCGAGTATGGCTTTCTCTAGTACTCCAACAAATGTCTTCAACTAAAACAACGACACTTTACTATACAACTAGGGCTTTAATCCTTGTTTTATTTTTCTCTCATCTGTGTGTACTTGATATGTGGCAAACCTAGCCAACTCATTGAATCTTTCCGCATAGTCTGGTACGGACATATTCCCCTGTTTCAACTCCAGAAACTGAACTTCCATTTGGTTCTGCGAGTTGGTCGGGAAATACATCTCAAAAAACATCTCCTTGAATCTGTCCCAGGTAATCACACCTTCTCCTCCACGACCTTTGTTTGCTTGCCACCAATAACTGGCTTCGGATTTCAGCATGAATGTTACGTAGGCGGTTTTCTGGTCCTCTCTAACTCTTGCGACATCAAAAACTTTTTCCATCTCCATAACCCACATTTGATCCTCGATCGGGTTCATGGAGCCTCTAAACTCTGGCGGTCCCATCGCCTTGAAATCCTTAAACGTCGTATTCAGTGGAGCTTGAGGTTGATTATGAATTGCTCCAGCTAATAAGTTCACCAATTGCTGAACGGGGTTAGCATTGGCGTTGTTATTGTTATTCATCGGTTCTTCTTGAGTTTGTTACGGTTCTGTCTTCTTCCCGACGGCATATTTTTGTTAAAAATATATGTTTATTAGGTCTTTATTAAATTCTCGAAATAGTTAAGGCTTAACTCAACAATTTAACATAATCACTTAACACATTATCTCAAACAACTTGATATAATTATTCAAATCAAAATTTTTAACATCAAACAATAGTATCACTGCTATTTACATCAACTATCCCGAGATAAAGAATCTACAGGATTTAAAACATTAAAATATGCCTTTGTTTATAAACACATCAGAATTTACATCTAACACTAGATAAGTTTTTCACATAATTAAACAAATCATATCACTGCCTGTTAAGGCACTGAATAGCCTTGCTACATTCCTCTTCTATGATGCGGGACATCATCCGGCGATCTAGCATATACGATGGTACTTCTTCGAACTGGATTGGGTACATCATAACTCGGTCCTGGGCCTCATCCATTGCATTTTGAAGTGTAGAGTACGTCTCCCCAAGCTTAGCCTTCTTCGCACGACAATCCTCTTCTGTAAGATCAGCACGACGTGACTCTCTTACCCAGCCCTCCTCTGCTATGATCAGTCTTTCTGAGCTCTCTTTCAATTCCTTCTTCAACTTCTCTATTTCTTCGGACTTCTCCTCGATTTGACCCTTCTCGTGAACCAAATCCCACTCCATGTTTCCTAGACGTGTGTGAAGAGTCACAACCTCTCTATCCTTCTGCTCGATGGTAATCTGCTGAATAATTGCCCGCTCAGTCAGATCCTGGACAGTGTCACGTAACTCTACGTTATGGTCATATAGCTCATCGTACATCTCAGCATCAATGGAGTTCGGTGGGAACTCCTTTTCTTCCTCTTCCTCCTCAAGATCCTCCTCTGGACCAGTCTTAGGCTCATGCTCCTGACCAACACCAGTGATCAATGGAGATGGCTATCTCTGTACAAATTGCTCCCTGACGACATGAATGTCTCGGGGCTCCTCCTTTGTAGGTACTCGGGGTTCCTCCTCCCCATCTCGACTAGCTCCTCCAACATCCGACATCCTGACAACAGAGTTTCAAGTTTTAGTTACTAAGTCATACTAGTGAGCACATAATTTAACACAAACACATAAAGTCTTTTATTATCTTCAATGAATTAAGAAATTCATTTCTTAGAACTCGATAAGAGTTTTCCATCACTATGTTCTTACTATAAGGCTACTACCTAAGGTTGTTCCCCCCACCTAAGGTTCATAACCTACAACTTTGATACCAACCTGTGACACCCCCAAATACGGGTACTTAAATTCCCACATGATTTGGTGTTCACTATACAAACATTATATATCTATATACCCATAATAAATGAAAGCATAAATAGATAAAAATAAATCCTCTCCTTAAGGAGTTACATCATAAAAATACATAAATCCCAAGTCATACTAACCTTAAATCTTAACTGCGGAAACATAAACAATTAACCATCTTACACATCATTAACATAAGTCTAAAACAGAAATACAATATCACATAAAATAACAAGTCTTCATCACTTGTTAATCTTGCCCTTGCCTTTGCTAGTAGAAGGCTCGTCGGACCTTTCGTTCTTAACTGCAATGTTATTATTACGCAAAAGTGAGCATGATTGCCCACAAGTATAAAAATGAAATAACAATATATAATAACATGCGAGTGAATCAAAGACTTCTGGAATAAAACTCAACTTTTGAATCAAGAATGAATAACAAGAATCAAAAGATTTCTGAGGGTCATAAGACCTTGAACTATGTCCTAGGTTATCAAGGTTATACTTCAAACCTTTTTAATCTATAAGACTATGGACTCTTCTACTGCATTTTAGGGGGATCAACCCTTAGTACCATACTGTGCACAATATCTTAATGCTAATGCATAAGAAATCCCTATACAGGGTTGTTCATCTTAGTTTAACATTAGAGTATGCACCAAAGGAAGTTTGGTTTGGATAAATCAATAAGGGTTCTGAAATTTAGAACGTTCATCAACTATGGACTAGTCGAATCAATAAGGGTTCACTAGTCTAACAAGGTTCAACAATAAATGATATTTAAATTTATTAACAATCTCAAGAGTTATACAATAGAAAAAGTATTGTATAACAGAATCATACTTTGAAAAGATAAATAATCTTTAATATAACAAATTGAAGTTGATTTAATAATAATGAGAATTTTCTCGAGGTAATTTATAAACTTGAATAATGATAACAAGTAGGGTTAGGAAACTTGCCTCGTGCGTAGATTACACATTAATTATACTTGTTCCTTGATTTAATCCTACATATCATTTTCATTCACAATACCAGTCAATTATATCGTAACTAGTCATCACAAGTTCATTCTTTTTGTCTAACTCGGATTATGACTTTACTTAGTTAAATTATCACACTTATGGTCACATAATATTACACTACATGAACAATAAGCTAACTATGCGTTCAATAATTAAATTCATACTTAAATGCGTTATTGACATGTTAAGAATCTATTTTAACATCTCATTATACGTCGAACATATTTTTATGTACATTAGATTAGGTTACAATCACATTCTTAGACTTGAATAATAAGGATAAATTTCGTTTACGGACATTTCAGAGCAGAGTGGCATATTTATAGGCCATCGATAGTTTGTCCTCGACGATTTTGCGTGCGTGAGTGGCTGCCGCTTATGCTTAGCTTTTGGTTTACGTGGTAGCGGTGGTGCTCTGACACGACAGCCATAAGGCATGGAATCGCTGGCCATGTTGAATGAACGATGCCGATTACGTAATTCGCGAAAAATTGCAGAACATGGCCAAAACCTCTAATTAAATTATTTCTACACGAATTTAGACATACCCAAACGTTGTAATACACATATAACTCTTACTTAACCCTTCTAGCATGCTTTTAAAAAGTTAAAACACATAATTTGCATAATCAAAACATATAATTTACTGTTCTTGATATTTTTTGAAAATTTTGAACACAAAGCAAGAAAATCAATACTACGGGTTCGTTATAACATCGAATCTGTTCATTTGAAGTTTGATTCCTTCATTTTAATATACATAATCTTGTACAAGTATAAATTTATGATATAACATATGATTGACATATCAATTTTGGTACGTAAGGCCATATGGCCATATTTTTATACTCTGTATTTTGAAGAAGCAATGTACAACCTAATTTTTATGAAACTGATGATATGGAAATATACAATATACAGTCAAACATGTTATAATAACATCTTATCACATATATAACACATAATCACTACCCTTTTCAAATTACAGAGGTTTTAACAAAACTAAAAGCCATTTTCATGAAAATTTTAACAATCGTAAAATAGAAATTGGGTTGAAGAGATTACCCTTAAAACAATTCTTTTGACTTTCACGTTCTTCTACAATATCATAATAACTCACATTGTTTCTCTCTACTTCTCTGAAATTCTCTCTGTAAGTTGTCTTCTTTTTCCCAGACTTAGATAATAAAAGAAGAAGACGTATGAAGGTTTAAGAACTGACGCGTTGTGGTGGTCAGTTAACCCATCATGGGTTAACTGCTACTAACTTCTCTTAAGGCCTCGTTTGGCTGACTATTAATAGGCTCCAAAACCATTTAATTTAATGATTCTCTTATACTATAGTTTAAATCATGTCACACCCAATTAAACAATAAATTAAATATCTTATTTAATTTAATTTGAATAAAACATAATAATTTCTTATTAGTTCAAATAATCACATAATTAATTTTCTCATTGATTAATTATATCAAATTATTAAATCTCTAATTAACTATTAAAATAACATTATGCTTATTAAATATTTTGTTTAATTCAATAAGCTCACATAATTACATAATTTGAATAATAAAAATTCTCCACATTAATTAAATAAATATAACACATACAATTAAATTAATCTACCACAACTTCATCAATTAATTATTTAATCTAATAATTAAATCATCAAAAAATATTTATTTAATTCAATAAATATTAAAATTAAATTACAAAATCTCGTTTGTCACATAACCCAAGAGACGTATATTCATTTGATGCTAAAGCCGTTTAGCATGGCAAACTCCAAGAGATGTCTCATGTTGATCAGTCATGGAGTGTATCTCTCTTAATAGTCCCCGTAGACTCCGAAAATAGAGATCGCATTTGCAACTATCATGTATGCAATGAAATGTACAAGACCTGATGTTGATCAGTCATATTCTGGAGAAGATCACTGTAAGACAGTGAAAAACATCTTAAAAGTACTTAACCGGTACTAAGGATGTGATTAAAATTTATGGTGGGTCTAAACATGCGTTACGACATTTTCATTTTATTATAGAAATCATTTAAAGATGGAAAATCACTATAGAGATAGTGGACTCTCAATAACAACATTACATATCTATTTACTGAAGCTTATCCAAGAGCAGGATGATCGTCACTTAGAGTATAAGGGTATGAGATACCATGACGATTGGCTTTAGTGCAAGTGGGAGATTGAAAGTAGTATACACACAAGCCAATCATGTTGATGATAAAGCATATACTATGTAACAATTTTATTCATTTATTAATAAAAGTATTCATTTACTAAAGGCTTTAATTTATCTACATGGTGTTGTTTTAATAATATGTGATAAACCCATAGTTTTAAGCAATGCTTTTAGAATCATGATGAGATCATGCTAATGAGATCTAAATTCTTAGATATCTTAAAAACTAAAATGTTCCCAATCGATGGATTACTAAAAAGGGGATTAGTGAATCCGAATAGATTGGTATATACATTGCTTGCTCATTAGATGAGGAAGATTGATCTCATGATCATTTGTGTGGAGACACTAAAGCAAGTATGTAGGTGCTTATTGGAGAATAAGTTCACTGAACGTGGCTCGCTAAGGAATACCTATTGGAGTTTTACTTTCCTGTCAATAGGAATTCCTGTAGTGATAGTAGTACAAGTGATCCTTAGACTTGAGATCATCATAGTATCTTGTGTATGATGAATTATATTTTGACTTATTCCTTAAGACCCTTAGGGTATATCAAAGGGTATGCTTGGGTATAATAAGTTGTACATGGAGATAATTTATGATCAATAAAGAATCTACTGCTTCAAGTAAAAGAAGATAAATGTCCTATGTGATTCAATAAATGACAACCTAGTAGTCTTTGGCCAATGCATAATGAAATTAGAAAGGAGTTTCTAATTTGCATTATTTGGAGTTGTGTATTTAAGAGTCGAAATACATATAATTAAATAAAATAAGACTTGACAGTAATTCAATATCTTATATTTAATTGGGACATTGTATGGTGGAAGGATTGAATTGTACGGTAACTATTTACTCAAAGGTTCTCTTCTGATTAATATTGAAATCTATATTATCTGGAAAGTCGTTGATCGCTAGGGAGGCTTATCCCTATTGTAGAATAAATATTATTTATTTAAATAAATTAGTAGTTTAATTTATTTATTTAAATAAGATTAGAATTGTTCTAATTGATTTATTCACAACCAGTTTAATACGGAGAACCTAAAGGGTCACACCATAAAAGGAAGAATAATTATTTAAGAAGTTAATGACATAATCGTAATAACATGTTAAGTGTATTTAATTTAATCTATGGTGATAGGATAAATTAAATAGCTTAATATTTATTATTTAATATTTTGAAAATATTAAATATAAATTAATAAGAGGAGTCTTATTAATATTATTACAATTATTATTATTTTAATTTCTAAAGGAGTTTGAGAATTAATTTAGTATAAGTACTCTCATTTATTCCTAATAAGATTAGGAGAAAAATTAATTAAAAAAGTTTAATTAATTATCCCTAATAAGACTAGGGAGCCTAATTAATTAAAGGAGTTTAATTAATTAAACAATACCCTATTTTAATAATATTAAAAGGGTTAACTGATATCTTTATAAGAGGGGTCTTATATCAGATATCAAGTGATGTGATTCCAATTGTTGGATAGTACACTCTTTTTCTACAGAGATAAAAAACTATTGTTTTGACAAACACCCATCTTCTTGAATACTTCTTCTTCCTTGGTGGATCACCTCTAGAGGCCAAACACTTGGGTGGCTAAAGTTGATCAAAAGAAGGAATCAAACCCGATGGATTCATGTTGAACACGAAAAGGATTTGGAGGTGACCTTGTACCTGAGGAAGCTCGAATCTTCAAGGGTATAATTCTTGTTCTTCTTCTTTTCGTCTTATTAATAATTGTGCATAAAGAATGATCCGGGTATATGGTTTGTAAAATTTTAAAACTCTATTTTACCATGCTTTCGCTTTACTTTTATACAATTTGATTGTGTTCATTAATCTTACAAACCTAACATCTACCTCCAACCATGCAATGTACTCTAAAGAACGACCAGGGTGACTATCTAAAAAATTAGCTCTCTCCTGATTAGTCCAAAAATCATATACTCTAGCCAAATCATCCCCAGATAAAGACAAAGCTGATGATCGATTACCTGAATCTCCATTAAAGGAATGTAAGCCTTGAAACTGATCAAACTGTCCCATAATAGCTAAGGGATGATTAGTAGTCACACCTCTCAGACCTGCCAGTGGGAGAAATTCCATATCAGGGGCACGTGTGATGAAACTGAATGGATAAAAATAGCCAGAATAAACTAAAATAGAGAATGGCTCCTCAATCACAATTAAAAAGATAAATAATGACGTCGTATCTACACAATCATTGGGATGGAAAGAGTAGGACATCGCTATATCATGTCTGAAGTAGTATCCACGATGCCTGAACGTACCTATCGATATCAAATGCGTTATAAACCAAACATACAATAATATAGCACTGCCTCAAAAAAACTTATCAGGATGAGTGCGGCAAAGAGAAGCAGAAATGTAAGTCTCTGCCAAAATCATGGGAAGGATGGTATAATCCTCCCTGAGAGCCATAACCGCAGTGACTAAACTAATGTCCATGTGATCCATATAAAGAGGCATATACAAATATGCTATAACGCACATCAATAAAGTGTCCACTCGGGCAACCCTACAAACCTCCTCGAAGATGACAAAATCCCCCTAATGCAGTAGAAAACTGTTAGCAGCCTCAAAGTGGTCGATAAAAAAAATCCATGGACACCAAATGTCTAGAAGAGACCTTATCTAAAATAATGGTCCATCTCAAACCAGTTATAGTCATAAACTGGCAACGTATATGACCAACAGCTACCCTAGCACAAGGTACATCTAATAGTAAACCAGTAATACGCTGGTACTCATCTAAGGTCGGAGTCAACTCATTTAATCCAAATCTAAAAACATGTCTATCAGGGATACAAAAAGATAATATACTCTCTACAAAGCCCTCGGGGAACTGAAATATCATGAAAGACATGGTATGTCTCAGCATCTGACCTGCTTGTAGACACTCGAAATTTTCTTTTCCTGTTACTAACTATGTAGGAGGGAAAAAATGTCTTTTTCACACTCCAGAGATAACCCTGGAGGACTACAACATCAATTTTAACCCCGGAGATAGCCACGGGAGATCCAGTTTCCAACCCCAGAGATAACCTCAGGAAAACAATTTCCAACCCTGGAGATAACCCCTGGAAAGTCAGTTTCAACCCCGGAGATAGCCCCGGGGGATCAAGTTCAAAGCCTGGAGATAACCCTAGGAGGTCAAGCCAACCTCAGAGATAACCCTAAGGACAGTCAAAGTCAACATCAAGTCAACCTCAGAGATAACCCTGAGAAAAGACTGCAATAACTGTGCGAAAATCGGAGGTAACCCCGGGAGGGGCAAAATGGTTATTTTGCCAACTCAACTTCAACTCACATCAAATCAACTCATCTCAACTCAAATTACTTCAATAGAAGTTCTACAAGAACCATATCTTAACTTTCGAGCGCAAACTACGCAAAATTGCTCAACGGACTACCTGACGGAAACTCGGGAATGCCATTTTAGTCATAGACCCATCTTCCTAGAATCAAAAAAGAGCAAATCCTATGTCATTGTGTAGCTCATGGAAAGAGCTTTCTGGAATGGTATGGAACGCTTCCATCGGACTCCCGGATTGAAAGTATAAAGGTCCGAGCGAACAGCGCGTTGTCCGAGTGTACGTACTTCGACACGACGGGACCCACATCCTGGGCATCTCGAACAGCCGCAGGTAGACCTGCGGTTCCCCCCTCTATAAATAGAGGGCTTAGGGTGGCCATATTTGCAAGAGAAACAGCGAGGAAGCTCTGTCCAATTTATACTGTACACGCACGCTATAAACCGAGTGCTTTCTCATTTTAAACACTTGTGAGCTTATATTCTGTCATATTTTTACAGGTGGGAGATTAGTGTTCTTCCATTTAAAGTTATTGAAGTCTTCTTTGGTAGTCCACTGTAATCCTTCTTACACGCTTTAAAGCCTTTCTCTTCATCTTTGCACACACCTTTCTTCACGTTGAGAGTCGTGTTGCGTGTGTATGCCCGGACTTCGGTCCATGGTTTCATTTCAGTTTGTATATATATATATATATATATATATATTTATATATGGACTAATATTATATATATATATACTTATATATATGAACTGTGTGTCGAACTTTGTTCGATGAGCCTGGATTTTATATCCGGAGTGTTTACTACTTTTATATATATATATATATATATATATATATATATGTGTGTGTGTGTGTGTGTGTGTAATTATATATATATATAATTATATATATCAACTGTTGTCGGACTTTGTTCGATGAGCCTGGATTTTACATCCGGTGCGTTTACTGCTTTTATATATATATTTACATTTAGTCCCGCCTGGAGTTTACTTTATGTCGGTTGACCGTCTTTACAGCTTTCTTTACTTTTCGTCCTGCCTAGAGTCTACTCCGTGGCGGTTGATTGCTTTTACAACTTTATTTATATTTTTGATCCCCCATGGAGGTGCTTCGTGGTGGTTGATCATGTCTGTATATATATATATATATATATTTACAACTTTTATATATATACCTGCTTACTTCTTTCTTATCAATTGCGGCATCATGTGAGCCTAGAAATCATGTGATCACAGATTCAGTTTACTGGATCTAGATACGGTTCCCGTGATGGACATTTTCAGCTATAAGCAGCTTATAAATTATTCACGGTATTTGGATTTCCTTAGATGGTTCTCATACCCACGAGGAGTTCGGCACTATTTTGTACATTATTTTCTCTAAGATGCTTCGCATCTCGAAAATTAAAAACAATCAAGCCGAACACTTAATATAAAATGGGAGTGTAAAAGGTCTCAATTACTATTGAGCACAAGGGTTTGAAAAAATCTTTTTCTTACAAAACATCACTGCCATATCTTTTTTAAAACTGAATTTTTACACAAATTCCAACCTTGTGTATATAGGTGCGAACGAGGCCTCGTATTACTTCCAAATAACAGCACATTGATCCACACACACACACACATTCATATAACAGTTTCATGAAAAGTGGCGGTCACCGTGGTAACACGAATGTCGGGGGGTGCCTAACACCTTCCCTCCGCATAATCTAGTCCCCGAACCCTAAATGAATCTCGGTTTCATCGACCCGTTTAGCAGTGTCACATCACTTGGTCAATGTGCAAACCTTTTCTCAGTTGTGTTGGTACAACCATATAAAAAACCAACTGGCGACTCTTAATAGTCCATCATCGACATTATTAATGTCGGACCTTTTTCACTTGTTTTTTCAAACAAATCTCACCTAATATGAGAACACCAAAGAACAAGTAACGAAAAAGGACAAACAAAAATCCCAACGTCAACAGGTGACGACTCTGCTGGGGACTCTAGTAAGAGGTCTTAAGCCGCTATTACAAACTTTTCAAAATTGTTATATGCCTGCGTGTGAATGTTGCATTTACATTTGAATGAATGTGTACTAATGCATTTACTTAGTGCACTTAGTGCTTCGCACCATATCTGCATGTGATGTATGTGAATGTATGTTGTGTGGTCCCTCCACCAGGAGGCTATCCTGTCGGTGTTTGATTACTGGACTCGTAGGAAGACTAATTCCAACGAGGCTCAGGAAAGGCACCACCCAAATTCGCTCCAGTTAAGAAACCGGATTAATTTCCCATCAAGTAAATTGTGATGATTTAGGAACCTTCATGCCGAAAAGCCGCGAGAGTAACCTAAGATAGGTCAGCCTCTGATAAACTAAACACGGAGGAAAGTCTCTTCATGCTTTTTCATTACTTGTAAAGTAAATTACTTATAATTTCATGCCATATTCATCTCCATGTAATGAGAAATATGAAGAAACTTGTGTATATACATATTTTAAAACATGCTATCCAGGATTACAAACAGCTAACATCCGCCTTGCAGGATAATATTCCTAGAATGGATAAATAGCATGTATACATTTACACACTCCCTAAAGACTAAACTACGTAAGTCTTTTGCAGGGAATCAATCAGACCTATTACTCAATAAA
Source organism: Panax ginseng (assembly GCA_020205605.1). NCBI lineage: Eukaryota > Viridiplantae > Streptophyta > Magnoliopsida > Apiales > Araliaceae > Panax > Panax ginseng. Next base: position 81,656,529 of record CM035142.1, on the reverse strand, counting down.
AATCCAAAAAGGCCACGAGCCTACAGTCAATTATGTTGTCATCAGACCAGACTGACCTTAATCCAGTTTCTCGTGAAGAATTCAACGAATTAAGTAAATAAATCACAAATTTGGCTGTTCTGCTTAAAGAACTACACCAATCTACTCAGAGTACAAGGATACCCGTACATGTTGAATCCTCCGCACAAGGAGGAACCTAGGGTCCGCATACTGCTAGTTCTAGTCGCAGGAATCCTCATAAGCACACACAGATTCCTTCAGCTTCAGCAACACGACGATTATCTCCACCTATAGTTCCTGAGCCTGTACAGTCTCCGGTAAAGGTGCCTGACCATGTAATGACTATATTATTTCCTAAACAGATACTAGTGAAGGAGAAAGAAATCCTAGTTCCAGATCCCGCAATGGAAGAAGAGGAACGAAGAATTAAACAAGACATCGTCAGAATGATGTCCAACGTACGCATTATTGTCCATGAGGAACACATAAATAGATACACCCCAGACGATGATTGCCCAGACATAATGGTCGTCATTCAGAAAAAGGAGGACGATGACAACCCCTCCATCACTGCAGTCCACCAGGACTTTGCCCTCGACAATTGGAGCAACACTCCTTGCATTAGTCGACAATGGTAAAACGGGCAGAAACTCATTCTGCCCTGTAGATAACAATAATTTCTTACTTTTTCTGTACAGTATTAGCAGTTACTTTTGTCATTACATGCTAACACTTTGTGTGATTGAACAGTTTCATATATTAAGTGAGAGCATGTTGGTTCAGGACTCTAAAGTTAGATGTGCCTAGACTTGCTGATGAGGTGCCTATTCTCCATAAGGACTGTAACTTTGATGTAAAGTTGGACTCAGACTTGATGGAAATACAAGAGGACTATGAGATACCTCAGGAGATCAAAGAATGGGTTGAAGACAAACCCAAGCCAAATCTTGATCAAACCACCTCTTTTGAACCGCGAAAACCCCAAACAAATCCAGATTGGTACGGACCTCACTCCAAACCAAAGGAATGACATGGTTACTCTATTGACTCTATTCTAGGATATGTTTGCATGGCCTCATGAAGACATAGTCGATTTATCCACGGACATTGTCATTCAGAGCCTTCCCATCAAAGGGGGATTCAAGCCAGTCAGACAGAAGCTCAACCGATTAAAACCTGAGTGGAAGTTAAAAATTAAAGAAGAAATTGTGAAACAATTTCAAGTCGGCATCATTATGGTGTCAACATACCCTGAATGGCTATCCAACATAGTCCCCGTGCTGAAACCCGGAGGAAAGGTGCGAGTTTGCGTGGATTACCGGGATCTGAATAAAGCTTGCCTTAGAGATAGCTTTCCCGTGCCATTTATCCACATTCTCATTGACAATACTGATCAATAAGACATGTACTCATTTGCTGATTGCTTTGCGGGGTATCCTCAAATCATGGTTACTGAAGAGGATCGTGAGAAAACTTCCTTCATCGCACCTTAGGGAAACTTTTGCTATAGACGGTTGTCATTCGGCCTCATCAATGCTGGAGCTACCTATCAGTGAGCTATATTACTCTTTTCCACTAATGCATAAAAATAAAAATAAAAAAATATGAAAAAGAAAAAAAAGAAAAAAAAGAAAAAAAATAAAAAGAAAAAAAAGAAGAAGAAAAAATAAAAAGAAAAAAGCTCTTCAACAGGTTCTACAGTTGCTTCCTTACCATCGGTAGGTTCGATAGATGGCTTCGAAGTTCGAAGAAATATCCTTCCTCCATATTCCGCGGAATATGAATGATTTTGCGAATGCCCTAGCAACCTTGGCCTCCTGGATCAACATACATGACAAGAAAGACATGTCAACCTTCACATTTGCCCAACAAAAGGCTCCAGCTTATGGGATTTACATTGGAGAAGTATCGGATGAGCTACTTCTCATCCAGCACCCTTGATATCAACATATCAATGAGCACTCACAAGATAGATCTACAGCCGCTGAGGCGAGCCCTACTGAAAGAAGGCGGATCCATCGACTTGTTATGAAATTCTACCTGAGCGAAGATGCACTCTACAAAAGAGACGTAGGACGAGGTCTCCTCAGATGTCTGGACGAGGACCAAGCTCAAAGGCTCATGGATGAAATCCATGGGGGGAGTATGTCACCCACACATGAGCAACCCTATACTTGTAAAGAAGATCCTACAACATAAAAGTTTGACTATGGCAGTTCAAACAACATGAATTGGTTTTGAAGAAGATCGTTGACAACTATGCTCAGTCTAAAGGAAAACTCACTCCAAACTGGGAAGGCTCATTTATTGTCAATGAGGTATTGACAGGAGGCATTTTCAGATTACAGGAAATGGACGGCAATGAATTTCTGCAACTCATCAATTCGGACACCGTGAAACGGTACTATGTCTGAGGTTACCATCAAGCGAACATCCTGGTTTTGGATCATCAGATCACCAGTCATTCCGGTTCTTTAACCCTTCATTACATACAACTTCGTTTCACACTCATTTGCCCCATCAGGGACAATCACACTTTCCAACCAGCAGCATGGTTTTGGATCATCAGATCCTTCATTCCTCGTAGGTTTTTTTTAAAACATTTTACACTTTCAGTTTATCCCACCGGGGATCAAACCTTTTCACACCTTCAATTTATCCTGTACATGGGATTAAACTTTTCATCTGTAATCCACCCTATACCTGTGGAGAACTATGTCGACCTGATCTCCCCAATACACGGGAGTACGTAGGTAGCCATGTTATATGGTCCAGTCTCACCATAGAAAAAACAAAAATAGACACATTTTTATCCATAGCCATATACAAAAATCAGTCCCAAGACACCAAAGATGGTAGGGAATACAGACAGATCGATGATCCATTATGAAAATCCCGAGACATCTCACTGTCCATCCATCAAGGAGGAGTTCAGAATACATCCAGATCACAAAGTCCTGGAGAAACAAGCAAATATCAAGCAAGTATCAAGGCACAACTAAAAGGTAAGTGAATCAACATATATTTCCTTGCCATATATAATGTTGTTTGATATATACAATGTGTACTGTACATGACAAAATGGCTAAGCTAGTTTGTGCAGGGAAATACAAGCCCATCTACAAGTCAGTGTATATGCGGGCTATCAAGTCCAACATGGTATCCCTCTCGAAAGAAGGAGGTAACGCTGTGATCTCCTGCTCAAGGGTCTCTACACAAGCTAATAAATCTACAGCCAACTAGAGGCGATATCTCGGGTAGATATAGTGTCATCCCACTCAGCAATAGCGGTATCCCAATGAGTTAGAGTGCCATCTCTCTAACAGAGCGACATCTCTACCAGAAAGAGCTGTCAACATCAAAGCCCACATCCACTACCTGTTCATCATATGGTACGGAGGTAAAAGCTTCTCGCCATCTCGGCATCATATCAGCCCATATGTCAAAGCAACTACCCCAGACAACAAGTGTGACACCCCCAAATCCAGGTACTTCATTCCAACAGGATTTGGTGCTCACTATCAAAATAAATACATCTAACTACCCATAATAAAGGATAAAATATAACATTAAATAACTTTAAACAATAATCTTTCACATTAAAGGGTTACATCATTTGATAAACAATCCCAGGTAATCAAACCTTAAAATTATTACATCAGTTTGCAAAATACATTATAAAATAAAACAAGTCTTATAACTTCAAACATTTAAATAAACTTTAACTAATTCTTCATCACTTAGACATCTTGCCCTTTCCCTTGCTAGTAGATGGATCATCACCTCTTTCGACTTTAGCTGCATTATTTAATTGCAAGAGTGAGCAAACAATTGCTCACTGACATAAAGATAGTATAATAACAACATGAGAGTGAACAACGAATACTGAATAATAAAGAACTTGTTCTACGAATCAAAATAGAAAACAAGTTCGAACTTTAATTATCTGAGGGTCTTAAGATCACGAACTATGTCCACGGTGTTTAGGTATTATTACTTTAACCTTAACAGTCATTAGACTATACAGACTCTTCTTAACGTACTCAGGGGGATCAGCCCTTGGTACCATGTATTATGCACAAACATCTAAATGTTAGACGTACAAAATCCCCTATGTTAGGGTTGTTCATCTCAGTTTGAATTTAGAATTTCTACACTAAAGAAAGTTTAGTTTGGAACTAACTTATTAGTGTTTCTAGAATTTTAGAACACCTATTCAAATTCCAACAATAAAGGTTTAATACAAGAGTGTATAACTGAACAAGGCTATCAAAGTCTAAGATCAGATATTAACAATATATAACTGAATAAACATGATACACATGCAAAGTACTATGTTCAAAGAAGTAAAACAATCTCCTTTGAATCAATGTGTTAGAATAATATACGTTTTGAATAACAAGAACAATAAATAAGAATGTAAAACTTATTCGATGTAACGAATTAGGTTACATGAGCTTGTTCAATGTATATAATAATAGACTCAATAGTCTTGCTCAATGAAAGTTTAGGTTTAGAAACATGCACAATTATGAAAGTAAAGTTAGAGAACTTGCACAATTATGAAAGTAGAGATAGAGAACTTGACTTGTTTGTAAGCTACACAAGTGTAAAATAATCTTCAATTACCCTACATACATCATTAGAATCGCAACAACAATTAGTTGTATGAATATTAACTTATGGGTATTACACCAACATTTAGGCCATAACCCCAACCTAGTACTTAACCATTTAGGTTAACACTTCACAAATCTGAAATTACACTATGAACCTTATCATTTATATTTAACTTTTAAAAACATCACATTTGGTTCATTATATAACTTATTTCAATAATTAATTAAAATCTTCACACTCTGAATTACAACATCTTACAATCTGTTATTATAGTCCACTTTATGTTTTAATATCCTTAACATGCATGCTAAACTAAAATAAGTCTGTTACACATGATTTGCAATTAAGCAGACTTCACTGCCTAGGCTCGAGGCACTGCGCCTTGATTCGTTGTCCCTTGCCTGAAACACTTACAGTAAATTGCTTCTTGGTGTGTCGATCAGAAAACCTAGTGGCATGCAATTTTGCGCTTGGGACTAAGCCTTGATTCTTAGCATAGCAATTTACCTGCTTTTTTTTGCCTTGGCAAGAATATGGCATGCCTACTGGTGCATAAACAGAGCCAGACTTCGGCATGAGCGATGGCCATTTTTAGCCCAACTAACACTTAATTTCACCCACCAAACAGTGAAATTAACATCTACAATTGGTACAGACTATTACAAACATGTTTGCTAACATTTACAACTAATTAACACAATTTAACATCAACTAAAACTAATTTAATTCTCAAAATTCCATATTTTCATATAAAACTCCATTTTTCGAACTTCTTCACAAAAATCATCACTGACATCTCAATACTTGGCCAAAACACTTAATTCAAATTACGTTATTCTCGTTTCATAATAAGCTAGCATAAACAAGACTCAATTTACAGTTTAGCATACGAATTGGCCACTAAAATTGGTACTATTCACAAGCCATATGGAAAATATACACTGTCATACTTTTCTTCCTTTTTAAATTGTAATTAGCATACGAATTCTTGTTTACATACAAACTCAAACATCATAACTATATATAATCATCATACACAGGTTACATAACAACAATTTACAAAAACTAGAATTCACAGAGTTTGAAAGCTTAACAATTTTGCCGTAAAACCTATATATATATAAAATATCAAATTATAGAGAATTACCTTCTTATACTTCGATAATCCTTTCTAACCAAGTGGCAAACCTTGCCAACTCGTTAAACTTCGCAGCATATTCCGGTACCGTCATAGTACATTTCGAAAAACATTTCCTTAAATCTATCCCACGCTATCACTCCTTGTCCTCCAGGAATCTTATTTGCTTACCACCAATAGCTAGCTTCGGACTTCAGCTTGAAAGTTGCCAATGCAGTCTTCTGATCTTTAATAACTCTAGCAACGTCGAACACCTTCTCCATTTCCATGACCCAGGTTTGGGCTTCCACTGGATTAATAGACCCTTGAAACTCTGGCAGTCCAACTGCCATTACAAAAAAATAGGGCATTACCGAAGGCCACTGCCGTCACCTATGACTATAGTGCTGTCGGTAGTGAGGTCATAGGCGACGGCAGCCACTGTCGGTACTCCCGTCGCCCCAGAGGTCGTCGCCCTTGGTTTCCGTCGGCAGCCTTCGGCATCATTGTCATTGGCGATGGGAGTCAGTGGCGATGACCCATTGTCATTGGCGACGGTTATAGCGACGGCAAGTCCGTCAGTAAAGATTTCATAAATTTTTTTAATGAAAACCTCATTCCCGACGGCGTAGCCATCGGTAATGACTGTTAATGCCATCGGCAATGCCTCTAACTCGTGTATGTCGCTATATGTCATTGGCGACGGACATTACCCCCGTCGGCAATGACTATTGTTAATTTAAATATATTTTTTTAATTTCAAAATTTCCCTGTTCAATTACAAATATAAACACCTGTTATAAACTAATAACAACCATCAAATAACAAGCTAATATCATACAATTCACCATTGAAATAGTAATCCAAATCAAATATATAGATCAAAAATATAATGGTCGTCTATAAACCTCAAAAACTGTACAAGTACATACATGAAACTCAGAATATAACATAAACTAAACTAACTACAACCCATTGCCTGTCTCCATGTCATCGGCTCTGGCATGGTCATCACCTCATTTTTAGAGGAGGTCGTCATCATCAACTCGGCGGTCATCGCCATACTGTCTTTGGAGGAATTTGCTCGTCATCATTTCAGTGGGTCATCACTAGTGCCTCCACCTCCACCTCCACCTCCACGAGTCTCGTCAACAAGACCCTACAAAATTAAAACATTAATAACAAAATCAAAATGAAAACATATTTACATTATTTTAGTTTGTGTTCTTCAAGTTAGGTGGACGGGACTCAAACTCGGGCTCCGTATATCTGAATCGAGTCCCATCATTTGTAACGCGTGTCTATTACCATCGCGGTGCAATGTGTGTGTTTGCGTGTCATTCGGATGGCCGATGCGGGTTTTGACCTCTTTTTCGACTTTTTGGCTAAGTGTTGGCTAGTTTTGCAAACTGGGCGATAACTCGGTCTTCGTATGTCGGAATCGAGTCCCGTTAGTTGTAACGCATGTCTATTGCCTACGCGGTGCTATTGCCTTTATTTGCGTGTTAACTGGATGACCAAGGCGGGTTTTGGTCTCTTTTTCGACTATTTTCCTAAGTTTTCTCAAGTTAGGCGTACGGGGCGATAACTTCGGCTCCGTGTATCGGAATCGAGTCACGTCAGTTCTAACGCATGTCTATTGCCTACGCGGTGCTATGTGTGTGTTTGTGTGTCATTCGGACGGCTGATGCGGGTTTTAACCTCTTTTTTGGCTTTTCAGCTAAGTGTTGGCTAGTTTTGTAAACTGGGCGATAACTCGATCTCCGTATGTCAGAATCGAGTCCTGTTAGTTGTAACGCATGTCTATTGCCTATGCGGTGCTATTTCCTGTGATTGCGTGTTAACTGGACGACCGAGGCGGGTTTTGGTCTCTTTTTTGACTATTTTCCTAAGTTTTCTCACGTTAGGCGTACGGGGCGATAACTAGGGCTCCGTATGTCGGAATCGAGTCCCATCAGTTCTAACGCGTGTCTATTGCCTACGTGGTGCTATGTGTGTGTTTGCGTGTCATTCGGACGACCGATGCAGGATTTGACCTCTTTTTCGGCTTTTTGGCTAAGTGCTGGCTAGTTTTGCAAACTGGGCGATAACTCGGTCTCCGTATGTCAGAATCGAGTCCTGTCAGTTGTAACGCATGTCTATTGCCTATGCAGTGCTATTGCCTATGTTTTCATATTAAGCGGATGGGCCAGCGAGACGGGTTTTGGTGTCTTTTTGACTATTTTCCTAAGTTTTTTCTCACGTTAGGCGACGGGCGATAACTTTCGGGCTCCGTATGTCGAGAATCGAGTCCGTCGGTTCTAACAGCGTGTCTATTGCCTACGCAGCGATGCTATGTGTGTGTTTGCGTTTCATTAGATTTAACCGATCGTGATTTGACCTCTTTTTTGGCTTTTTGGCTAAGTGCTGGCTAGTTTTGCAAACTGGGCGATAACTTGGGCTCCGTATGTCAAAATCTATTCACGTCAGTTGTAACGCGTGTCTATTGCCTACGCGGTGCTATTGCTTGTGTTTGCGTGTTAACTGGACGACCGAGGTGAGTTTTGGTCTCTTTTTTGACTATTTTCATATGTTTTCTCAAGTTAGGCGTACGGGGCTCGAACTTGGGCTCCGTATGTCAAAATCGAGTCCCGTTAGTTCTAACGTGTGTCTATTGCCTACGCGGTGCTATATGTGTGTTTGCGTGTCATTCGGACGGCTGATGCGGGTTTTAAGCTCTTTTTTGGCTTTTCAGCTAAGTGTTGGCTAGTTTTGTAAACTGGGCGATAACTCGATCTCCGTATGTCAGAATCGAGTCCTATTAGTTGTAACGCATGTCTATTGCCTATGCGGTGTTATTTCCTGTGATTGCGTGTTAACTAGACGACCGAGGCGGGTTTTGGTCTCTTTTTTGACTATTTTCCTAAGTTTTCTCACGTTAGGCGTACGGGGCGATAACTTGGGCTCCGTATGTCGGAATCGAGTCCCATCAGTTCTAACAGCGTGTTCATTACTGCGTGGTGCTATGTGTGTGTTTGCGTGTCATTGGACGACCGTCGTGATTTGACCTCTTTTGGCTTTTGGCTAAGTCTTTGGCTAGTTTTGCAAAGCTGGCGATAACTTCGATCTCCGTATGTCGAATCGAGTCCTTTCGGTTATGTAACGCATGTCTATTGCCTATCTATGATTGCTATTACTGTGTTTTCATGTTAGCCGGACGATTGAAGGCGAGTTTTGGTGTCTTTTTGACTATTTTCCTAAGTTTTCTCACGTTAGGCGTCTGGAAGGCGATAACTTCGGGCTCCGTATGTCGAGAATCGAGTCCGTCGATTCTACTTGCGTGTCTATTGCCTACGCAGTGCTATGTGTGTGTTTGCGTTTCATTCAGGCGACCGATGCAGGATTTGACCTCTTTTTCGGCTTTTTGGCTAAGTACTGGCTAGTTTTGCAAACTGGCCGATAACTTGGGCTCCGTATGTCAAAATCGATACACGTCAGTTGTAACGCGTGTCTATTGCCTACTCGGTGCTATTGCTTGTGTTTGCGTGTTAACTGGACGACCGAGGTGGGTTTTGGTCTCTTTTTTGACTATTTTCATAAGTTTTCTCAAGTTAGGCGTACGGGGCTCGAACTTGGGCTCCGTATGTCAAAATCGAGTCTCGTTAGTTCTAACGTGTGTCTATTGCCTACGCGGTGCTATATGTGTGTTTGCGTGTCATTCGGACGGCTGATGCGGGTTTTAAGCTCTTTTTTGGCTTTTCAGCTAAGTGTTGGCTAGTTTTGTAAACTGGGCGATAACTCGATCTCCGTATGTCAAAATCGAGTCCTATTAGTTGTAACGCATGTCTATTGCCTATGCGGTGTTATTTCCTGTGATTGCGTGTTAACTAGACGACCGAGGCGGGTTTTGGTCTCTTTTTTGACTATTTTCCTAAGTTTTCTCACGTTAGGCGTACGGGGCGATAACTTGGGCTCCGTATGTCGGAATCGAGTCCCATCAGTTCTAACGCGTGTCTATTGCCTACGTGGTGCTATGTGTGTGTTTGCGTGTCATTCGGACGACCGATGCAGGATTTGACCTCTTTTTCGGCTTTTTGGCTAAGTGCTGGCTAGTTTTGCAAACTGGGTGATAACTCGGTCTCCGTATGTCAGAATCGAGTCTGTCGGTTATAACGCATATGTCTATTGCCTGTCTGATGCTATTACTGTGTTTTCATATTAACTGGACGCACCCAAAGGCGGGTTTTGGTCTGTTTTTTGACTACTTTCCTAAGTTTTCTCACGTTAGGCGTACGGGGCGATAACTCGGGCTCCGTATGTCAGAATCGAGTCCCATCAGTTCTAACGCGTGTCTATTGCCTACGCAGTGCTATGTGTGTGTTTGCGTTTCATTCAGACGACCGATGCAGGATTTGACCTCTTTTTCGGCCTTTTGGCTAAGTGCTGGCTAGTTTTGCAAACTGGGCGATAACTTGGGCTCCGTATGTCAAAATCGAGTCACGTCAGTTGTAACACGTGTCTATTGCCTACGCGGTGCTATTGCTTGTGTTTGCGTGTTAACTGGACGACCGAGGTGGGTTTTGGTCTCTTTTTTGACTATTTTCATAAGTTTTCTCAAGTTAGGCGTACGGGGCTCGAACTTGGGCTCCGTATGTCAAAATCGAGTCCCGTTAGTTCTAACGTGTGTCTATTGCCTACGCGGTGCTATATGTGTGTTTGCGTATCATTCGGACGGCCGATGCGGGTTTTGACATCTTTTTCGGCTTTTTGGTTAAGTGTTGGCTAGTTTTGCAAATTGGGCGATAACTCGGTCTTCGTATGTCGGAATCAAGTCCCATCAGTTGTAACGCATGTCTATTGCCTACGCGGTCCTATTGCCTATGTTTGCATGTTAACTGGACAACTGAGGCGGGTTTTGGTCTCTTTTTTGACTATTTTCCTAAGTTTTCTCAAGTTGGGCGTACGGGGCGATAACTCGGGCTCCGTATATCGGAATCGAGTCCCATCAATTCTAATGCGTGTCTATTTCCTACGCGGTGCTATGTGTGTATTTGCGTGTCATTCGGACGGTCAATGTGGGTTTTGACCTCTTTTTTGGCTTTTTGGCTAAGTGATGGCTAGTTTTACAAACTGGGCGATAACGCGGTCTCTGTATGTCGGAATCGAGACCCGTCAGTTGTAACGCGTGTCTATTGCCTACGCGGTGCTATTGCCTGTGTTTGCGTGTTAACTGGATGACCGAGGCGGGTTTTGGTCTCTTTTTTGACTATTTTCCTAAGTTTTCTCAAGTTAGGCATACGGGGCTCGAACTCGGGCTCCGTATGTCGGAATCGAGTCTCGTCAATTCTAACGCCTGTCTATTGCCTATGCGTGTTAACTAGTTATTTGACAGTTTATATAAGTAATATAATTACAAATAAGGAAATACATCAATAATAAGTTTTACTTGTCGAATATGTGGAGGAAAAATGTTAGCCAAAACAACTGCACATACACGGATGGCCTCCTCCCGGACTACACCCATGAGGTCGTCGGGTGGTGGCTATAGGATCTATGGGCATGCATAACCTCCTGAGCAAAATTTGGTAGACTCATTTCGGGTGATAATGCGCTTTATTTGCCACGACAACTTTGCTTCGCCATGCACCCCTCTATGATCCGCCTGAAGAAGTCGTCAGATAATGAAGGGCCAGCGCCTGATCCACTCGCACCACTACCTCCGGTGGATGGGCGACGTCGAGATCTCGCAGCATGAACTATAGTGTAGGCTGGGACACGGGAAATGTCCACAACTCTACCCTTCTTCGGCCCCCCTATAGCCTACAGCCAGTCCTCCATCTCCTCGTCCTCACGCTCATCCTCAGCCACTTAAGTGTCATCTCTCTAGCTGCTCCGGACCACAGAAAGGTCCTCGAACCGTGTCTGAAAAAACACAAAAATAGGTGAAAAGTAAGTATTACACAAAAAAATACAAAAGAATTTCAAAGTCATCAAATGCATACTAAATAAAATAATTAAATTATTTACCGCAATGCGCTCTGCCTCAGGTGAGATATAACCACCGTCACCTTTCTTCTGGTGAGTGTGCCACCAAAACTCGAGGCAGGAAGGTCGGTGTTTAGACTCACCTCGAGTCTCTCTGTAGAGGTCGTCTGGTGACTCCAGTCTTGAGTGTGGGAGGCGAGACTACTCTTGTCGGGCACCAGACGCTATACCGACATCTTCTTGAAAGCCTCGCCCTCCCAAATAAGGCACATCTGCTCCCACACCGCAGTACCAATGAAATCTGGCCGGACATCTCTAAGTGTTTGTCAATCCGCCATCTTGGTCTAGGCCTTCTTCTTCCAGTCGTAGACCAACTTGTGCCAATTCATCTCGAGATACTTCCCGAGAACAGTGCTGCCATGGGCTTCTTGCCCGTCCTCGAAGCGATAATATCTCTGTAGTACAACATATGAATATCAACAGTTACTTAGTAAACAACATAAAGCAAAGCGGTAAATAAATGAATGACTAAAACACAAATTAAAACTAACATATGAATGAATGACTTCTTACCCTAAACTCAGCAATAATCAGACCACGTGTGCGGTCATCCACATCCGCCCACCTCATCCACGGGCTGGAGAATGGGTTGCGGACGATCCCAAGCAACGTGTTCTTTAGCGTCGCTTCAAGGATACTAAAATTGAAATTATTAAATTTGCAAATTACAAAGAATATATAAGAACTAATTAATTAATACAAACATAATGTTAAATATGAAATTACCTAGTAGACCCGACACGGCATATAAGCGGCGCCTGGGGGGGATTCCCTAGCAATCCACGTGCTAGTCCCCGCGGAGGTCTACGTCGATCACCTTTGTAGTGAAATGCAACTATATTTATATAAACGAATATAATGTCAATATTATATAAAATTAAAAATAATAAGATGTATAACAACAAAACAAGTAATTATACCTGATGATCCGGCCTAATCATCACCAGCACTACCTCCACGGCCTGAACTACCAGCACGCCCACCACGATCGCCGTTTGGTGTACGCGCCATATCTGTATGTATACTTTCAAATCATCATCAAGAGGTTAACATGCTGAAACAACTAAAAGGATACAACATAAATATCAGAATCATCAAGCACATACAACTAAAAGGATACAACATGCAGATATAACTAAAATGAGACAACTATTACATTTGAATACAACTAAAAGGACATAAAGAGTACATACTCCTAATCATTTATATCATCAAAGCCATCAATATCAGAATCGTCATCTTTGAGCAGTAGATATTCACTATCATTGTCATCACCATCTTCGTCATCCTCAACGATTTCTTCAATTATATATACCTCCTCAACAACCTCGTCTTCACTTTCGACAGCGACAACATCATCCTCTTCTTCACTAGACTCACTAATAATTGTCACATCAGCAGGTGTGACACTAATAGGCTCGACTTGTAAAGGTTCATCGTCTGGACGAGGAGCTGTGCCTTGAAAACCACGGGCTTGGGTGGTTATAACAGCATGTATAAATATCTACAGGATGTATCACAACACTTAATTCTGTAACCGTTGACAATGCAGGATGTATAAGTATCTACAGATCTTTCAGGGCCGTCGGCTATAAGCTTTAGCCGATTGTCGACTAACTTCAAATGCTGTGAGGACCTAATGTACATTAACACAACATATTCTAAAGTTAATTACGCCATAAGAATAAATCTATGATGGTAGATTCATTGAACTTGTAAAGGTTAGACTTACATGATCATTAAACCATTGCACAAATTGTCCATTTCTCAAATTTTGCAAATCCTCGTCCGATATACTCGGATTCGCTTCACGTACTTCAGCATCATATTGACTGCAACATAGTTATATACTTAATGTGTTTGTAAAGGAACTTGACACAGTTACACCATACATATATAGTTATGACTACTTACTTAATGTATGGCGCTACTTCATTCATGTTGACAAGTGCATACAATGTGGCAGCTGCATACTCACTATCGGTCAAGAATTGCCTTTTTTTACCGCCGAATGAGCGTACAAGATGACTAAAGGCCATTAATTCTCCATTTTCCTCGTGCGCAACAGCCTCATTTTGACGTAAGCGATTGTGCTTCGTCTGAACATTCGGCTCAAAGTACAACGAGCAGAAAATAACAAGTTCCTCCATAACATAACTTTCAGTAATTGACCCCTATACACGGGCTCTATTCTTCACCTTTTGCTTTAGACGTTGCATATACCTATGTGATACATATATAGATTAGAAAAAAACATTAATGTCATTACCGTATTAAAAACATTAATGTCATTACCTCTCGAATGGATACATCCATCTATATTGCACGGGACCGCCAAACATAGCTTCGTATGGGAAATGAATAGGCAAGTGCTCCATTGAATCAAAAAACGATGGAGGGAAGATCATTTCTAACTTGCACATTATTTCCACTATCTGCATCTCCATTTTATCTATGTCTTTGAGCTGAAGCTCCGTCAAGCATAGATCTCTGAAGAAATTAGAAAGCTCTGTCAGTGCTTCAACCACACGTGTTGGTAACAAGTCAATTGACCCCATGATAGATCCATGTCATATAACCCTGCTTGAACCCATACGCAAATAAGTCGAACATGACATCACTCCTTTCCTTCCACACTTCATTCACACACCTTTTACAAGGACATCTGATCTCATCTCCACTGACTTGCTCAAACGCGAAGTTGAGAAACTGTTCAACCCCACTACGATACTCAGAGCTAAGCCCACTCCTATCAGTGGCTACCCTACGTTCCATCCAACTTTGATCAACAGACATCTCGGACAACTGTCTGCTATATATATGAAAAGTCAGACAAACATAATCAAGTCTCTAAGTTTATGTATATGCAAGCGTATGAGTTTCCTAACTTCATCTCCACTATAACGGGTCAGGCTTCTATCCCATTCCCGAATGTGTCGCCCCACCTGATGCCAACAACATGAACACATCTTTATATTTTAAGAAATTTCGGCAGCACCTCCCTATGGTCTTCAAGTACACAAAATAGACTAACACATCGTAGTCTAAATATGCACCCGAAGAACATCAAGAGATATATACTAACCGAAAATTCAAAAAATATAAAGATGTGATCAAGTCGTTAACACCGACCTAAGTGAGATCGAAACATACAAGAACAGTCCCAAAATGGGACCTATTTGAGATTCACTCCTACTAAGTGAATCTCAAACGGGTTTCTAAGCTTCCTAAACTATATGAAAATATGCACATGTGAAAGTAAGGATTATTTTTGTATAACAAAAAGAAGCTTTTTATCATGTCACAAACTATTAATACAACAAAAAATTATGAAAAAAGAGGCATATGAAACTCTTTTTTGTTGGTAAAATTAGGATATTGACCAATTTATTAAAAATAATAATAACCACAGTTCAGTCATTAACTCGCATGATTCTCACAAGTCACATTAACAAAAGCAAGAACAAAATAGTCACACAAACCTAAAATGGAAAGAAAAAATGTTACAAAGATTGCACATCTATGATTAGTAATATTTTATAGTTAGGGTTCAATACTTGCCTTTCCTTCTTGACCTTCCTTGAAATGTATGTGTTCTTAATAGTCTATGAAAATAAAAATAAAATTGACAATTAGGGTCATTGTTCAAACCAATACAATTAGCTATAAATTTTGACAGTACTCTCATTGATACACTAGTACACTAATTATTATATTTGAAATCTTTAGTAATCATGTGTTTCCTTTCACACAACCATTTCCAATTTGAACTTTTTTAAAACCCACCCACACCCACCCCACCCCACCCCACAACAACAATTTATACACTGCAATAAATATACATTTATACACTATGTCTAAGCTCAACAGATTACTATCAATGGAGTTTGATCAATTTATACACTGCAATCTATAGTACACTGCAATATTTGGATATCTGTACACATTAAACTTTTAATGTAAACTTGCAAACATTTGAAATAGTAATACACTACAATTGATATTTGGGGAAAATATACTGAAATTGTAGAAGAAGGGATTAAGGTTATATTTGGGGGAATTGGGAATACTTACTTGCAGTCGAGAGTGACGACAGGGGGAGAGAGGACGGCGACGGCAAGAGAGGACGGCGACGGTCAGTGGGCGACGGGAAAGAAAGGTGATGGCGCGAAGAAGAAGGGGGAAGAAAACAGAAATGAAAAAAAAATTACGGTACTGTAATTAAATATAAACTCATTCTCGACGGCACCCACTCCCGACAGCATACGCCGTCGCCTGTACCCTTTTCCCACGCCCGCAAAAAATACCCACCAAATTTTGACCCGGGGAGGATCATTAGCGACAGGCCCCATTGGTGACGGCTACGCCGTCGAGAATGAGAGTATTAGTGACGGTTGTATCCCCGTCGCTAATGCGGCCGTCGCCTATGACCTGTTTTTTTGTAGTGTGCTTTGAATTCCTTGAAAGTCATGACTTGAGCTTGCGATTGATTCGCAAGTGCACCCGTCAGTAGAGCTACCAACTGCTGAACCGGATTAGCGTTGGTCTCGTTGTTATTATTAGTAGACCCCTCAGGAGGTGCTTGCTGACGTGGTTGTCTTCTTCTAGGAGGCATTTTCTGTTAAAATATACGCTTATTAGTTCATTACTCAACTTCTTGGGTATTTGAAGTTTAACTTAAAACATTCCAAGATTGAAGCTTTAACACATAACATTTCAAATGAACTCTAATATTTTATTCATTCATAAAGTTTTAAACACACTAAAGATAACATATCTGCTATAAACATCCACTTTCTTGAACTAAACCAGTTTCAGGATTACATACTCATACTATCCCTTTATTTATCTCAAAATAAGGGATTCACAACTTATTTACTCACATAATTAACCTCATATTATTATCACTCCTATTCTATCTAGGCTTATTAAGACGTCGTAAGGCCTCTTGACGCTCTTCCTCCATGATACGGTACGCCGTCCTATGATCCATCACGAACCACGACGAGTCTTCAAACTGAGGTGGGTAATAATGGACTCGATCCTGGGCCCTATCAATCGCAGAACTAAAAGCATAATCCATATCCTTCATCTTGGCTTTCTTCACTTGAACTTTAGCCTCAGCACGGTTTGTACATTGAGTAACCTTCATCCAAGCATCCTCTTCTCTTGCACGCTTAGCTGACTCCTCTTTGAATTCATCTTTCAATTTCTCCATGTCAGTCTTCATCTTCTCGTTCACTACCAACAGGTCTTCATGCTGACCCTTGGTATGAACTAGATCCCATTCTGTGTTTTCGAGTTTTGAATTAAGTTCCTGAATCTCTACATCCTTCTACTCCAATGCAACGTGATGCATCTCAACCATCTCCTTCAGCTCCTCAACATTATCCTGTAACTCTATGTTACGGTCATACAAAGCATCATACATCTCAGCCGATACGGAGTTTGGTGGAAACTCCTCAGGATCCTCCTCATCATCATCCTCCTCTATCTCCTCAGAACTATCCTCCTCGGGATCGGTCACAGGCTCATCCTCCTGGATCAACTATTCCCACACTAAATGAATATCCTGGGGTTCGTCATCTCTAGGTACCTGAGGTATCACCTCTCTAGCTGGACTGGATCCTCCTTCGTCAGACATCCTGACAACAAAATATTTTAAGTTTTACTTAGTATTTTCGATACTTGCGAGCACATAAGTTATTAACACATAGCACATAATGTCTTTTATTTTTTAACTTCAATGGATACCTCAATCCATTCCCTAAAACCCGATAAGTGTTAATCACCTCTATATTTTCTAACTTCTTAAAGGCTACTTCCTAAGGTTTTCCCCACCTAAAGTTGATAACCTAAGGCTTTGATACCAACCTGTGACACCCCCAAATCCAGGTACTTCATTCCCATAGGATTTGGTGTTCACTATCAGAATAAATACATATAACTACCCATAATAAAGGATAAAACATAACAATAAATAACTTTAAACAATAATATTTCCCATTAAAGGGTTACATCATCTCATAAACAATCCCAGGTAATCTAACCTTAAAATTATTACATCAGTTTGCGGAATACATTATAAAATAAAACAAGTCTTATAACTTCAAACATTTAAATAAACTTTAACTAATTCTTCATCACTTAGACATCTTGCCTTTTCCCTTGCTAGTAGATGAATCATCACCTCTTTCGACTTTAGCTGCATTTTTTAATTGCAAGAGTGAGCAAACAATTTCTCACTGACATAAAGATAGTATAATAACAACATGAGAGTGAACAACGAATACTTAATAATAAAGAACTTGTTCTACGAATCAAAATAAAAAAAAAGTTTGAAATTTAATTATCTGAGGGTCTTAAGACCACGAACTATGTCCACGGTGTTTAGGTATTATTACCTTAACCTTAACAGTCATTAGACTGTACAGATTCTTCTTAACGTACTCAGGGGGATCATCCCTTTGTACCATGTATTGTGCACAAACATCTAAACGTTACACGTACAAAATCCCCTATGTTAGGGTTGTTCGTCTCAGTTTGAATTTAGAATTTCCGCACTAAAGAAAGTTTAGTTTGGAACTAGCTTATCAGTGTTTCTAGAATTTTAGAACACCTATTCAAATTCCAACAATAAAGGTTAATACAAGAGTGTATAACTGAACAAGGCTATCAAAGTCTAAGATCAGATATTAACAATATATAACTGAATAAACATGATACACATGCAAAGTACTATGTTCAAAGAAGAAAAACAATCTCCTTTGAATCAATGTGTTAGAATAATATACGTTTTGAATAACAAGAACAATAAATATGAATGTAAAACTTATTCGATGTAATGAATTAGGTTACATGAGCTTGTTCAATGTATATAAAAATAGACTCAATAGTCTTGCTCAATAAAAGTTTAGGTTTAGAAACTTGCACAATTATGAAAGTAGAGTTAGAGAACTTGCCTTGTTTATAAGCTACACAGGTGTAAAATAATCTTCAATTACCCTACATACATCATTACAGTGGCAATAACAATTAGTTGTATGAATATTAACACTATGGGTATTACACCATCATTTAGGTCATAACCCCAACCTAGTACTTAACCATTTAGGTTAACACTTCACAAATCTGAAATCACACTATGAACCTTATCATTTATATTTAACTTTCGAAAACATCACATTTGGTTCATTATATAACTTATTTAAATAATTAATTAAAATCTTCACACTCTGAATTACAACATCTTACAATCTGTTATTATAGTCCACTTTATGTTTTAATATCCTGAACATGCATGCTAAACTAATATAAGTCCGTTACACATGATCTGCAATTAAGATTTGCACTACACAGGCTCATGGCAGCGTTAGCCATTGCGTTGTCCCTTGCCTTGTCATGGCATTAATTACCGGTGCTCATTCGCAGAAAACCCAGTCAGGAGCAATTTGCGATTATGATCAAGCGCAATTGCGCTTTTTTGCCTTAGCATTTTGAAGCAATTGCGCTAGTGCATGCAGAACAGACACAGACTCGGCATGAACAATAGCCGTTTTTAGCCCAACTAACATGAATTTCACCCACCAAAAAGTGAAATTAACATCTACAATTGGTACAGACTATTACAAACATGTTTGCTAACATTTACAACCAATTAACACAATTTAACATCAACTAAAACTAGTTTAATTCTCAAAATTCCATATTTTCATATAAAACTCCATTTTTTGAACTTCTCACAAAAATCATCACTGAAATCTCAATACTTGGAAAAAACACTTAATTCAAATTACGTTATGCTCGTTTCTTAATAAGCCAACATAAACAAGACTCAATTTACAGTTTAGCATACGAATTGGCCACTAAAACTGGTAATATTCACAAGCCATATGGAAAATATACACTGTCATACTTTTCTTCCTTTTTAAACTGTAATTAGCATATGAATTCTTGTTTACATACAAACTCAAACATCATAACTATATATAATCATCATACACAGGTTACATAACAATAATTTACAAAAACTAGAATTCACAGAGTTTGAAAGCTTAACAATTTTTCCAGTAAAACTATATATATATATATATATATATATATATATATATATATATCTGTGAGGATGCTCTAAAGTGAACCTTAAAAAGCGAACCAAAGACTTAAGTGTCGTCTTTAGGTGTCTATGGATGACAGTTGGTCAATTCGGCCGCCAAAGACTCAATAGCTATATGGCGACGGATCGAACCGCCGCCATATGAACCTGAATGATGAGTTAAATCTTTAGTTCGCTCTTTAGGGTTCGCTTTAGAGACGGACCGTATATACACATATATATATAATATCAAATTATAGAGAATTACCTTCTTATGCTTAGACAATCCTTGCTAACCAACTGAAATTGCTGTGAATTTCTTAGGTGTCCTCTCAATCTCTCTCAATTCTCAACTCTTTGAACTCTAAGACTTAGCCAAGTATGCATAAAGAAAATGGCCAAGCGTAAAAATAAACTAATAACCTTAATAGGCATAATAATTATAATATCGGTTAAATAAATGAAAAGGCATCAGTTGAATAAGCCAAAGGCCACAAGGCCATGTTTGACTACCACATATTTCCCTAAACTAATTTATTTTTATATTATTTATACTATATAGTTTTCATGTCACTCATTTAGTTGATTAATTTAAATAACTCCGTTTAGTTAATTTAAATAACTTATATAATAATAATAAAATTCTTATTATCATTATACTTATAATTAATAAATAATTATATATCCAATTTAATTAATAAATTAGACACATCACTTTATTTAATTTATTTATTTTCATTAAATTAAACAATTCATTTAATTTAATTGTCTTCTTAAATATTAAGCAATTGATTTGATTTAATTATTTTCTTAAATTAAATCCATTAAATAAAATTACCAATTTAGTTACTAAATTAATTCACCACAACTATTAATTATTTATTTTTCTCAATAAATAAATTATTTAAATTAAATTACAAATTTCTCGATCCTTACAACAAGCAAGGCTGGGGCAATTTCAAAATTGGCGACAAACGGATATTGGGTCCCTTACAACAAGATTGGGGCCATCTCGGAAGCAGCGACAACTCAACACTGGGGCATTTATCAACCATCTTAAAGAGGAAAATGCACTAATCAACACCATCAGCATGGTACATCATCATCAGAGCTTTCCTTACATCAGCTCACTAGCGATTCGATATGATCATTTGGTCTTTTTCAATCATACAGTTCTCAGAATGAACAATCCATATATGAGGATATTACTCACTCGCGATTTGGTCAATAAAGAGAGTTCCTCATATGAATCCCCGATAATAACATGCGAAAGGACTGGGGAATTTTTCGATTCCCGGAAAGGGAAGGAGTTTAAGGCGAGATAAAGCCTCTCATCAAAAGAAGGAGAAAATTCTTTAAAAAGTTCTTGAAAGCAGAAGGCCAATGACGAAAGGTCTAGCTAATGAAAACTACACCATCAACATGCGTCAAGTCCTCACAAGTTGAGACCTCTACACTGAAGTTCAAATCTAGGCAGTGAAAGAACGAGTTTCACCCTCTAGGGATGTCAGCGGCATTCAAATCATCAGTTCAGTCGGGTTGCAAATCAAATGCTCAAAGAAATGGGGCATCTGCCCCCAACAGCTAAAGGAAACTTCAAATCACCTCAAAAAGGGTGAGACATTTTGTGGCTGTCATCAATCTAGCGTAACATCAGGCGAAGTCTAGTGAAGTAATCCGTGGAATATTACTTCAGCGAAGGTATTGGAAGATCTGGTATTCTAAACCATTGGCATCCAACGCAACATCAAGATAGTTCAGCGATGAAAGCTTCGTATGCCACCATTCGAGTGGGAACCAAAATAGTTTGGCGATCAGCAGGGTAGGCACTGTTGCAAACTACCAGCGAATACATCGGGATTCGGGAGGGTCTGGTGATTTTAGAACGTCATCCCCATCAGAGATGTGGAAAACATCTCAACTTAACTTCATCAAACAAGCATCAGCGATTAAATGCCAAACCATTGGAGTCAACACCAGCATAAGCATCAGCAATGATCGATAAAGGTAATCCAATTTGCGAAAACATTTTAACATTCATCATAACATTCATTACATTGCGATTTGCGAAATGCGATATGCGATATTCGAAATGCGATGTGCGAATTGCGATGTGCGAGTTGTGTAGTGCGATTGGCCATATGCGAAAAGCAAAGTGCGAAATACGATGTGCGATTTGCGAACTGCGATATGCGAAAACATTTTAACATTCATTATAAACATTCATTACATTGCGATTTGTATCATTAGAAATACCTTGTCAAAATTTTAAGTGTCTACTAATCTTTATCATGTCCATTCCATTGCATTGCATGAACATGATAAAGAGGGGCATCTATAGACACTCAAATTTTCTTTTCCTGTTACTAACAATGCAAGAGGGCAAAAGCGTCTTTTTCACACTCCAAAGACAACCCTGTAGGACCACAACATCAATTTTAACCCCGGAGATAGCCACGGGAGATCCAAGTTCCAACCTCGAAGATAACCTGGGAGAACAGTTTCCAACCCCGGAGATAACCCCGGGAAAGTCAGTTTCAACCCCGGAGATTGCCCCGGGGGATCAAGTTCAAAGCCTAGAGATAACCCAGGAGGTCAAGCCAACCTCAGAGATAACCCTGAGAAACGATTGCTACAACTGCGCGAAAACCGGAGATAACCCCGGGAAGGGAAAAATGGTCATTTTGCCAACTCAACTTCAAATCACATCAAATCAACTCATTTCAACTCAAATTACTTCAATAGAAGTTCCACAAGAACCATATCTTAACTTTTGAGCGCTACGCAAAACGGCTCAACGAACTACCTGACGAAAACCCGGGAATGCCATTTCAGTCATGGACCCATCTTCCTGGAATCAAAAATGGGCAAATCCTATGTCATTGTGTATCCCTCGAAAAGGGATTTCCAGAATGTTATGGCATGCTTCCATCGGACTCCCGGATTGAAAGTTATGAAGGTCCGAGCGAATAGCGCGTTGTCCGAGTGTACGTACTTTGAAACGTCAGGACCCACATCCTGGGCATCTCGGGCAGCCGCAGGTAGACCTGAGGCTCCCCCCTCTATAAATAGGGGCTTGGGGTGGCCATATTTGCAAGAGAAATGGCGAGGAAGCCCTGTTTAATTTGTTCTGTATAGGTTATAAACCGAGTGCTTTCTCATTTTAAACATTTGTGAGCTTATATTCTGTCATATTTTTATCGGTGGGAGACTAGTGTTCATCCATTTAAATTTATTGAAGTCTTCTTTGGCAGTCCACTGTAAGCCTTCTTACACACTTTAAAGCATTTCTCTTCATCTTTGCACACACATTTCTTCAGGTTGAGAGTCGTGTTGCGTGTGTATGCCCGGACTTTGGTCCGTGGTTTCATTTCAGTTTATATATATATGGACTAACATTATCGAGTTATGCCTCGATTGAGCCTAGACTTCGGTCTGCAGCGTTTATTTACTTTCGTATATATATACTTATATATATGAACTGTGTATCGAACTCTATTCGATGAGCCTAGACTTTGGTCTGCAGAGTTTACTTGTTTTTGTATATATATATATACTTATATATATGAGCTGTGTGTCGAACTTTTTTCGATGAGCTTTTGGATTTTACATCAAGGGCGTTTACTACTTTAATATATATATATATATATATATATATATATATATATATATATATATATATATCATTTGTTGTCGGACTTTGTTCGATCTACTGAATTTTACATCAAAGTGCGTTTACCGCTTATATATATATATATATATATATATATATATATATATATATATATATATTTACATTTAGTCCCTTTTGAGTTTACTTACGTGGTGGTTAAAATCTTCTGAAATTTTTTTACTTTTTGTCCATCTGGAAATCTACTGTGGCGGTTGATTGCTTTTACAGCTTTATTTATATTTCTGATCCCCCATGGAGGTGCTTCGTGGTGGTTGATCATGTCTGTATATATATATTTACAACTTTTATATATATACCTGCTTACTACTTTCTTATCAATTGCGGTATCATGTGAGCCTAGGAATCATGTGATCACAGATTCAGTCTACTGGATCTAGATTCGGTTCCCGTGATGGACATTTTCAGCTGTAAGAAGCTTGTAAATTATTCACGGTATTTGGATTTTGTACATTATTTTCTCGAAGATGCTTCGCATCTCAAAAATTAAAAACAATCAAGCCGATCACTTAATATAAAATGGGAGTGTAAAAGGTCTCAATAACTATTGAGCACAAGGGTTTGAAAAAACCTTTTTCTTACAAAACTTCACTGTAATATCTTGTTTAAAACTGAATTTTTACACAAATTCAAACCCTGTGTATATAGATGCGAACGAGGCCTCGCATTACTTCCAAATAATAGCACATTGATCCACACACACACATTCATATAACAGTTTCTTGAAAAGTGGTGGTCACCGTGGTAACACAGATGTCGGGGGGTGCCTAACACCTTTCCTCCGCATAATCAAGTCCCCGGACCCTAAATGAATCTCGGTTTCACTGACCCGTTTAGCAGTGTCACATCACTGGGTCAATGTGCAAACCTTTTCTCGGTTGTGTTGGTACAACCATATAAAAAACCAACTGACGACTCTTAACAGTCCATCGTCGACATTATACATGTCAGACCTTTTTCATTTGTTTTTTCAAACAAATCTCACCTAATATGAGAACACCAAAGAATAAGTAATGAAAAGGGACAAATAAAAATCCCGACGTCGACACTGCTGACATGCGATCTAAATCCGACAGACTGTCATACCAGGATCTTAAGCTGGAAGAAATGCGGGTACGAGGAAGTTGATCGATAAATACTACTAATGAAGAAGACATCTGTAAAGTCGTATCATATGACCATACAGGGGTCAATCCTAACTCATACAAATAAAAATGCAAATCTATGACATATAATGCATGCATCATGATAAATGACAATTCAATAGGTGCACTAAATGAAAAGCGTTATACATATATCTATGTAAAATATAAAACAAAATACATCATGAAATTAAATACATCATCTATGTCCTACAAATGAAAATAAAAAGTACATGGAAATGGTACACAACCACCAAACATCTAACAAAAGCTTATCAGAAGAAATCATGGATATCTATATCCCCAAGTCGATCAACATGATCCAACTCCTCCTGAGTCACGGTATCTCTGCTAAGAGGCACATCCAGACGGTACGAGCGAGGATCTCCACTAGCAAAACCACCAACATTAAACCCACCAGAAGGACCAGAACCAGACCTAGAGGGGTAATAAGTAGAAGCCTCCACAAGATCCCTACCCAAATGGCATACAAAAAGGGACAATTAATCCACCTATTGAGTCAAAGCTACTATCTGGTCTAAGTGAGTTGGCTCCGGGACACAAGCAAGCCAATCTTCCATCATCACGGGTCTAGGCACCATGTTTGCTAGGATTTGGGTAGCACGGGTCTGAGCCCCAATGGTGTGGGGAGTCCACCACCGATGAAAAAAGTCCTGAGTACAATGGCCATCGGACAATGTAAAGATATCCAAGCCCATTAAGGGAATATCTCTAACTGGCTGTGACAAAGGTCAGGACCACCGATCAAGAGCAAGATGTGGAATATAAATGTCTCATGTTATGCACCTGATAGCACGCTCGCCCAAGTAGAGCTTCCAACTTCCCTTAGTCAAGAAGGGAATCCGACGGGTAGACAATGCATACTCAGCTCCTGTCGAGAAGCTATCCTCGAAACCCACTATCAAGAAATCTAGAGTATAAGGAACTCAGGTGACGACATCAGTTGTAGACGATAGTTATTAAAGCCATCTTCAACAGGACCTCAACCAAGGTAGAATGGTGTCAACGGCATCCCTGTGGATAAGTATCCAAGCCTAAGGTTGTAACTGGCTAGAGGCAAGAAAGCCTCGAAGCCCCGAGAATGTACAATAACCTGGTATTCGGGATGAAGACTCCTATACAAAGAATGGATGTTGAACCAGTTCCCCTGGGACTGAGTAAACCCGGGAACCTGCATATTTAAATCAAGGTTTAACCATTGCCAAAAATGAAAAAGGAAAATTTATTCAAAAAAATGAAAACCTCCAGTACCTCGTTACTATGAAGATGGACCGATGGGTGGCATATCACGTTGCCTAGTAGATCGGGGATCGTCAGATGTATCTCGAGAATGTCCGGGCTAGTAGTGGAAGAAGAAGGAGCGGGATCCTTAGCAGGAACATCCTACTCCTCCTCAGGAACTCTAGTCCTATCAACCCTAATAGGACAGATCAAAGACTAGGTTAACCAACGAACTTGTCGGGCCAAGCGAGGCAAAGGAACATATGAAGTTGTCCTCCTAACACCCGAGGAAACCCCTAAGGACGAGGAACTGCTAAGCCTATTAGAATCCATGCCTGAAAATAAACTCCAAATTACCTCACAAAGGGTGAGGTATGCCTCTACTCTAGTCAATTCAATTGAGCATATGCATCCACCTAGGATAATAGACTCCTAAGGATATGCTTATATCATCACATCATACATGGTCTACTTGTGTAAAATTATGTTATTTTAACATACATCCCTAGTAGATTTAAATATGCAATCACATTAAAATACCTAGACTCGTGAATTTTTTTTGCCAGAGTCTCCTCTATAAAACGGACTATTCACATGCATATAGGCAGGACTTGTAACGACCCCAAAATTCATACAATTTAATTCCCGACTTCGGTCGTTAATAATACATTCAACCTTTAATTTTGCATCATTAAACGATAATACAACCATTGAAATTTGCGGAATAATTAAAATTTTCTATTACAAACTATCCTCGTTCCCAAAACCTTTAACCTTTACATCTAAATATCTCAGAATAATTTTAATACTACAATAGTTTACATTCGCAAAATAATATTACAATTACAACATTAATACATTTACCGAAATATTAGACATGGTTTACAAGAATAACAACTTAGCTAGGATATTAAATCTTCATATATCACTTTTGATCCATAACAATCAAGTAGCACATAGCGTTACCTTCAATTCTTGAATCTGTAAAAATGGTTATTTGCAAGAATAAGCTCGACAGCTCAGCAAAATCTAACAATTTTCATGCATCACGTAGCACATAATAACATGCTCAACATACAAGAATAATCATAAACAAACATAGCATACATGTTGTAGTTCACATAACAACTATAAAGATTGAGTTCCTTACTCAATCAACATTCATAGTTCAATCATCATAGTCATAGATTGACTTTCACATTTCATACTTTTGACATATAAAATACATCATACACTAAAATTTTAAAGCAGATCATCATCAAGTTCACATAGCAAAAAGGAACTGAAAGACTTGCCTTTACCGCCGTTTTATCAACACGCTAATACTTCGCATCCTTGCACAACCTACACTATATGCGAGATTGATAATAAATAAAATCAATACTCAATCTCATGGTCAAATTTATTCTAAGACCTTACTTTATCTTATTATCCTTTATAATGTCTTTATAGACATCTAACTATTTTATATGCAACTCAGTTTTATTTTCATTTTCATCACCACACATGCTAGACTATCTCACTTGTAGTTTAATGTGCGTATATCACACCATTTTATTATACCACTTTGGTTTCAAAAATGCATATTCAACACATTGTTTACATGTTTAATTTTCCTTCATAAATCAAAAATTACCCTTTTCGATTTCGTTCCATTATTATTCTTGTATTATCATCTTTTCATACTTAGATATCCAATATTAGCCATTAGTTAGACACTTTGTATACCAACGTTTAGAAAACACTATTACTCTTAGGCATTTTATCGAGCACGTTATGTGCACACATTAACTTATCTCAACTCTTGATCTTAAATGGTTAATTATGCATAGATTATGATAACACATATCTATACTCATTACATATGTCAAAACATATTTTTAATCATCAAAATATATCATCACCCAAAATCTTAACTCAAACAGAATTATAAAACTCATCTTCACAATTTCTTTAACAAAACGTTGTTTTCGTTTTTAACGTAACTCGTTCGTTATATGTCCGTTTTTGTTCCTTCTTATATAGAATTAACCCTTACTCAGTGTACTACTTCCTCATCTAGGCCTTAAAGTCAGACCCTTATACATCTAAACAAGATTCTGTAATTCATCAACTAGTCTAGAAATTTTAATTTTCTGGACATCCTTACTAAAAAATTTATTTCGGACATGATCCGGTCCATAAAATGGCTCAATCTCAAGAATCTAGCTAGTAAACGTCCATATCTACAACTTTGCGGTTTTAAGTTTCTTGATTCAAAACAAACGAATTTATATGAATTTTTCAAAGTCGAAAGCGTGATTTTGATTTTCGGACGAGATGATTTTCCTTAATATCTGACCTTACTAAAGCAGACTTTACAAGAAATCTACAAAGAGTTTTCATGTGATTCCACTTTCGAATATAGCTTACTTCCATATCTTCGATTTGATATAAGGCTCACTTTCTAACTCATTATACCCAAAGAAGTATGAATTTCACAAGATATGTCCACAATTATTAAAAACCTACGAATTTTGTTCTTCAAATTTTCTTTCCATTTCATTTTCTTTCTTGAATCCTCTTGTTTGATTCTTGATAATCCAAGATTAAACCAATACAAACAGATTAAGCATGATCTACTACCCTAGAACATAATTCTACCCCAAAGAAATCAAGGATTAAATAAGAGTTTAGAAGTTACCTTCTTCTAGTTTGTTTTTTTTTCTTCTTCTTCTAGCTCATCTCACTTCCTCTATTTCTCTCTATCTCTCTCAATTTCTCAATACAACTTCTACATAACAATTATCTACATTATGAAGAACATAAAAATATAATTAAAACAAGGAATTTAGATTATAACTTTATTAGTATAAATTTAAGAGAGAGAAGGAGATGATGATGATAATGGTGCTTGTTTTGTCTTCTCAAAGCTTTCCCTTCTTCTTCTTCCTCTTCTTCTTCTCCTACAACTCTCTCTAACTGTCTTCTTCTTTCTTTGGTTTGTTTTCTAAAACTAACATACTAACTTGTAGTATATACATATAATATACAATACTAGTAATATATAATATATGTAACTCCTAGTAATTATTAGATATACTAATTACTAATTAATATATAGGTTACACCAATTTGAACTTGAAAAGCCTAAGACCATGTTTGGCAAATACTCATTCTTTTAATTAATCAATAGCTTAACATCAATCAATCTCATCAAATTGTCACATAATTATATTTACTTGTTAATTATAATTTCGTGTAACTATCATCACATAACGCATCTAATTTAATTATCTCAATTAAATTAGAACTATAACATAAAATTATTATATTAATTAAATTAAATACTAAATATTCATTTAATTAATCTTCTACACTTAATTACCTTACTCTATAATCAAAATAAAATTTATTTATTTAACTTTCAATAAATAATTCAATTAAATATTTATATATATTAAAATTAATATATAACATTCTCTTCACATCAATTCACATATTCTACAATATATGACATACATATATACTCACATGACGTATCTCATAAATAATACTTTTATTTATAAAATTCTTATTTATAAATTCTAAAAATCTGGGATGTCACATCCTTCCCTCCTTATAAGGATTCCGTCCTCGGAATCACCGAAACCCTACCTTACTCAAGTTTTTCTCAAATCTATTCATTAAATAACTTCAACACATTACCTTAATATAGGTTTTATATTTTGTACTCTCACCATTCTTGATAATAAATTCTTATAAGTTTTATTTCATAACATTTACTTAGACTCAATTATATTTGAGTATTACATATTCTTTGACCCGTTCATTATCTTTCTCTAAGGATCATTATCATATATTATATGATCAAACTCTCGAGACATTACATTCACCCCTTCTTCAAAGAATTTCGTCCTCGAAATTTTTATTTATTACTCTTCATTCATTCAATCTATCAAAGTAGATTTTTATGTCACTACTTCATTCATTCATTGGTTTCTATAACCACTTTCTTTCCACAAACATCATTCTACAATTATTAAACTTTTCTATTAAAAGTTTCACATTATTCTTTGATAACTCACATCCTTCTCACTTCAAAATTTCATTTCTCACTTATTCAACACATTCATCATCTAGTGTCGTATTCTACGACTTACTTCTTTCTAAGGAACACTGTGACGTCCCCGAATCCAGGTCCCAAATCACCGCGAATCTGGTTCAATCATTCTAACACTCTTACTATATCCGGAAGATATAAACATAAATTGTTTATACAATACATTACACACTATTCTCCAAGGTCGAGTAACCTTATCTTAATACACAATTCATAAATATCTAACACATAACTTTATTATCAAACTACACTATTACATTTCTAATCGCATACATAAACTTTAGTTGGAACTTTCTTTAATCTTTTCCTGTATCCGACGCATTCGTCTTAATCTGCAATGTTTATCATGATATAGCAAGGGTGAGCATAAAAGTTGACCAGCAATTTTAAGTTCAACAATATAACGATATATCATGATTGAAATGATTTGAATAATTGGTTGGCTATAATTCAATAATATAATTGTGAACTAGCAGGAACAAATTTATGACTGAACAAGTATTATACATGAACAAATATATCATTAACCGGTAATGAAGGTGATCAGCCTTTTCATATACGACTTATACATGTAATATGTACGAGAGTACAATTCATGGCAACCAAAGAATGATTAACCATAAGCTTATCCGAATAAAACACTCTTAATAGAGTTAAGTAAAATAAACTCTTACGGAGCAGTTGATTCCGCTTACGCAATTTATATATATTTATCCAGAAGACCTAATATTAGTAATATAGATCTCAATATTAGAATAATATCATCACAATATAATACTATAATATGTATATACATAGAATAACCTAAACACATAACACATAACACATAACCCTACTACCTACAACAACACATAAAACTTAGTATCGAATTCAAACTATTTTAAAGTCGACTTGAAACAAACATAAATTCTAACGTCACACGATTCGGTCTAGTCGGACAAATATCGAGTTTAAGTTCAATTAAACTCTGCCTAAACAATTAACAATTATCACAGATAATTTTCTTAGCAGTCAAAACAATTTTCAATAACTTGTAATAATTTTCAGATAATTAATATCATTAATCATAATTTTTAAATCATTAATATTATATTTATATGATTTAAAATACTTTACTCTCATATATAATAAGTTTTTCTTGAACATAAAAGTCAAATACCAATCCAGCATCTAGATGGTCATTCCAACATATCAAACTGCAATCCAGCAAACTGGATTTCAAATTCAGCAACTAGATTGCAATCCAGCAAGCTGGATTCAACATATTTTCAATTCAGTAAACTGTTTTTCAATCCAGCAAGCTGGATTCATCAGATATTTCAATCCAGCAAGCTGGATTCCATATCCTTATCACGAAAATACCAAATCAATTTATTATTTTTCTATCCTTTGTCCAAACACATATACATATAAATCATACACAAAAATTATTTTTCCATAATTTTCCAACCTCCTTTAGTATTTTTCAAAAATCATTTTTAGTGTGTAACTTAAGAAATTAGCCCTATCATGCTCAACTCAAGAAATTCCCATCTCTTGGAACAATCTTATACATGTTAACATGATGCTCCAGTTTAAATTTCGTGGCCATCGGAGTTGTAGAACTCCGGTTATAGCAATTTTCGTCGGAGAATCACAGAAATCGAAATGGTCATAACTTGGTCATTTTAAGTCGAAATGAGCTCATTTTTGGACAGGAGGTACTTAATAACATATATTTTCATGTACCAAAAGGCTGGAATTTTTCTGACAATTTAAGTTGTCGACAGCCCCTGGAAAGTCCTTCGTAGAAGCGAATTGTCGTTTTGCAGTTTTTTCGTGCTTTGTTAAACATTTTCCATACGGAAATCTACAGCTCCTTTTTCAGTGATTCCAGTTGGAGATGTTAGAAAACTTATCATATTATTATCACAAAATTTTCCTGAATTTTTGAATGTCCAAAAAAAATGACTAAATTACCCCTACCCTTTGATTTGTCAAAAGCAATGGGCTTTTTCTTAAAAAACACAAAACTGTTTTTGCTAAATTAGTCACTACGGACTGTATAATCAACATTTTTGAGTGATACCAATTGGGTTTAGTAGATAACTTACATATCTAGCACCTCTCTTTGACGGGTCACAAAAAGAAGTTATAGATTTCAAATGGTGAAAATCCAAAGTACTTAGAAATTTTAGGGCTCATAAACTAGAAAAATTACTTTTCTTTACTTTTGATTTCCAACTAAAACAACACCCAATATGGGTATATCTAAACATGAAACACTCAATAACAAGTATATTCATGGTTTTTAAGTTTAAAAATATAGATTCAAGAGTTGATTTACAATAATCAAAAATTACATAAACAAAATGGGTTTATACCTATGCTTGATTTTCGTTCTCCTCCAAAAATATGAGATGGATCTTGGGTGTATGAAGATCAAAGTCTTTTCTTCTCCTTCTCCTCTTGGAGCTGCCGTATGATAGCTCTCTCTCTCTCTCCCTCAAGTCTCTCTCTTTCTTTCTTAGTTTATGTTAGATAATAAGATGAAAAGAAAAAGATAAGACTTAGACTTTTTCTTGTTTTGTTGGAAAAGTATGTATAGATATATTTGGTATATCTATCATTCATCTACCAACATCTCTAGCTCTTCTCTCTCCCACTCAACCACTAAAGCTTTACTTGGAAGCATTGACAAAGTGTTGGCTAAATGGGGCAATGACACATAGGAGGTTTGTTCACCAACTAAAGTGCAATAATCATTACATTCTTCCCCCCTTCCTCTCCTTATCTTGGTTGGCCATGTGGCCTTATTATCCTTAAAAATTGATTTCTTTTTAATTCTTATTTAGCATATTAAATGTCCAATATGCCCCTCCTTAATTGGGCCAACAATTGGGCTATCCAATAATTCATCTGGGATTTCAAATTAACAATGTTTGGGCTACAACAAATAACATCTTCCAACACTTCTTATTTTATCATTCCCTAATTATTTGATTAGGGTTCTCATTTCCTCAATTATAACATAAATCTTTACTCATACACATTTATTTCCTTAACCCAATTAGAATTGCTATAATTAGGTTATAAAATTAATTAGTTGAGATGTATAAAATAAATCTCTTAGAATTAGTCTATATTCTACATACAATAATTCTCTCATCCCATAACCCTTAAGTTAAATAAATTTTTCATTCCTAATATATAATTAGGATCACTCTAGTTTCTTTTATTTGTTTGTATAATAAACAAGTATAAATCATCACATAATATTCATATTCATTACTCAAATAACTTTTAATCCTTAGGGTTTTATACTTAGCATTAGAGTTTCCAAATTAGGGTTTCATATAAATCATAAGAATTTTCCAACTGAACGTTTACGTTCTTAATATAATATTTAAGTTTGTCATTGTCTGGTCAACCCTTGACCCTTAACCACATACTATACACATATAATACCATATATATAGAACATATTTACATATACACTTAATACTGAATAATTCACCTAACTCCTTCACAAAATTTTGAAATCCTCAAAATTTCATCTCAAAAATATCAAACGCATACACTAATTTTCTGTCTAGGTTCTAATTTTGAACCTTAATTCAATTAATAAAATTTTTAAAAATATTCAAAATTCTCGGGTTGTCACAAATACTTTCCTTTTTCACTTCCATCTTGCAGAATAACAAGATTCCTCCACAATTGTTCAATAATTGGGAAGTAGTATGAATAACTCAGGAATTTAAAAGATTCCAAATCATGATGAGGGTCACAAGACCATGAACTCTATTCTCTAGGTTTAATAGTGCTTCACCCCCGGTTCTTCACACTTTAACCCTCTTTGGCAGAATGTTTATCAATCACAAAGACTGAAAACACGGACGTAAGTACTCTAGGTGATCAACCTATTGTACATGTATTGTATACAAACATTTCAGCGCAAAGTATAAAACTAAGCGCAACCCCTAAAATAGGGTTGTTCATCTCAGCTTTTCAACATACGAATCCGCTTTCAAAACAATTTGGTTTGGCATAACTTCTCAAGAAACTCTTGAATTTCATGAACATCTTTCAATATTTGTCTAGCTGAATCAAATAGCATAGACCTCTACAACAATTCAGATATCAACCAAAATATACATATACATACATACATACATATGTATTCTCATATCTCAAAAAAATCTCAAAAATCTTTTTATGACGCCATGATACCGCATCGTATTTACAAATCCATTGAGGATTCAAATCATTTGGTGATTTTATCATACTACATCATACCATAGTGTGGTGACGCGATCCTTAGATCACATCCAACACTAGGTAATACTTCATTGATGACTCCATCGTTTTTATCATCTTTACACCAGGTTACATGATGCATTAATGATATAAAATACATTTTGATATATTGCAAATCATTTTTGTCTAGCCGAAGCAATTAGCATAGACATACGAATAACAGTATTGTTGTTAAAACTCATTGGTTCCATCATTTGATCCAATGCTTTTCAAGAAAATAGAAGTGTAAACATCAGCACGAAGTTAATAAATTTTGAAAGTCTAGCATAGCTAGTAGATTTAGAGTACCTATGCTTCCACCATCAACTCCACTTTCTATAATGATCCATTGCTTAATAGGTCTATCTATTCCTATCATCCTCAATACTCCATTTACACTTATCTATACCTAGTTCGTCAAACTTACCACACGTTATGAGTTCAGGAACTTGCCACAATCATATGAGTTTAAGAACTTATCCTAGTCAAACCATAGGCGTCCATTCGCTGAGGGGTTCAAAAACATACCATATAATTATGAGTCACGAACATACCATAAGTATGAGTTTTAAGAACTCGCACTTAACCTTATAATATTCTCTAACTGTACTCTACCTACCTGTTATACACATGAGAAAAGAATCACCTTCTCAACAGGCATATAGCAAATAGCGAGACACAAACATTCTAATGATTATCAATGTGATAAACTGAGTGCAAGCACAAAACCCTCGCCCATTCAAAGGTTTGTACAACTCAGCCATCACATGAGTCCTCAATTGAAATCCCACCTAACTCTATCTTACTCTTAACTTGCTCTTTGCTCGATATGAATTCCTAGTATCACATCATCTATAACTCCTCATAAGTTATCTCGTACTATTTCATAGTACTCCATCTTCATAGCATTAAGCTATAATTATTCAAACATTATAGACCATCTTTCTTTTATAACTTAAACAGACCACGTCGTGATCTTATTCTATAATCATCTCCCTTTCTTAACTCGTGATCGTTTTGTTTTACGATCCTCTTTATTTCTATTTTTCATCATTTACGACATTATTCGTTATCTTGGCTTTTGGAGTTAGGAAACTCCCATTTCTTATCTTTTTATCTCTTAGATTCTTCTTTGAATCTTCTTGTTTATAAAAAAAAAATTCTTACTTTAAGAATTTTTAACTTCATTTACATCGCTCAAAATTTCATTCGAGTTCTACACTTTCATCATACGTATCCATTTCTACACTTGGTACACATCGAGTCTCTAACATTTTCAATATGGTACGCTGAGTGGTTTCCCACAAACAACCAACAAACTAGGTTCCGAGTTACTAGTTCGTATATACCTCCGCTCTATGAAGGAATCGTTTAGCCCAGATACCATACATCAACTACGAAAGAGTACAACTGTACCACTTAGATATAACTCTATATTCTTAACTTCTCTCTTTTTATAGACATTCTCTATTTATTATCACCTTACATCCTTATTATTGGAGTTGGGAAACCCCACATTCATATTCCCTAAAAATCTGCGAAATTCTTTTTTTTGAATCCTCTTACGCATGTTTTAATCCCTTCTTTATAAATTTCTTAAATTACTTCTTATTGTTCAAACTCTATCTGAGCTTATTCTTTCATTATCTTCACATTCCTTCTCTAAGGTTATAGCCTACGGTACTCCTACCTAAGGTTTATAACCTACAACTTCAATACCAACTGTAACGACCCCAAAATTCATACTAATTCTCGACTTCGGTCGTTAATAATACATTCAACCTTTAATTTTACTTCATTAAACGATAATACAACCATTGAAATTTGCGGAATAATTAAGATTTTCTATTACAAACTATCCTCGTTCCCAAAACCTTAAACCTTTACATCTAAATATCTCAGAATAATTTTAATACTACAATAGTTTACATTCGCAAAACAATATTACAATTACAACATTAATACATTTACCGAAACATTAGACATGGTTTACAAGAATATCAACTTAGCTAGGATATTAAATCTTCATATATCACTTTTGATCCATAACAATGAAGTAGCACATAGCGTTACCTTCAATTCTTGAATCTGCAAAAATGGTTATTTGCAAGAATGAGCTCGACAGCTCAACAAAATCTAACAGTTTTCATGTATCACGTAGCACATAATAATATTCTCAACATACAAGAATAATCATAAACAAACATAGCATACATGTTGTAGTTCACATAACAACTATAATGATTGAGTTCCTTACTCAATCAACATTCATAATTCAATCATCATAGTCATATATTGACTTTCACATTTCATACTTTTGACATATATAATACATCATATACTAAAATTTTAAAGCAAATCATCATCAACTTCACATAGAAAAAAGGAACTGAAAGACTTGCCTTTACCGGCGTTTTATCAACACGCTAATACTTCGCGTCCTTGCACAACCTACACTGTATACGAGATTGATAATAAATAAAATCAATACTCAATCTCATGGTCAAATTTATTCTAAGACCTTACTTTATCTTATTATCCTTTATAATGTCTTTATAGACATCTAACTATTTTATATGCAACTCGCTTTTATTTTCATTTTCATCACCACACATGCTAGACTATCTCACTTGTAGTTTAATGCGTATATCACACCATTTTATTATACCACTTTGGTTTCAAAAATGCATATTCAACACATTGTTTACATGTTTAATTTTCCTTCATAAAACAAAAATTACCCTTTTCGATTTCGTTCCATTATTATTCTTGTATTATCATCTTTTCATACTTAGATATCTAATATTAGCCATTAGTTAGACACTTTGTATACCAAAGTTTAGAAAACACTATTACTCTTAGGCATTTTATCGAGCACGTTATGTGCACACATTAACTTATCTCAACTCTTGATCTTAAATGGTTAATTATGCATAGAATATTATAACACATATTTATACTCATTACATATGTCAAAACATATTTTTAATCATCAAAATATATCATCACCCAAAATCTTAACTCAAACAGAATTATAAAACTCATCTTCACAATTTCTTTAACAAAGCGTTTTTTTCATTTTTAACGTAACTCGTTCGTTACATGTCCGTTTTTTTCCTTCTTATATAGAATTAACCCTTACTCAGTGTACTACATCCTCATCTAGGCCTTAAAGTCAGACCCTTATACATCTAAACCAGATTCTGTAATTCATCAACTAGTCTAGAAAATTTCATTTTCTAGACATCCGTACTAAACAATTTATTTCGGACATGATCTGGTCCATAAAATGGCTCAATATCGAGTGTCTAGCTAGTAAACGTCCATATCTACAACTTTGCAGTTTTAAGTTTCTTCAGATTCAAAACACACGAATTTATATGAATTTTTCAAAGTCGTAAACCGTAATGCTTTTGATTTTACGGGATGATTATTTTTCCTTCTGGACCAGACTTTACTAAAATAGACATTGCAAGAAATCTACAAAGAGTTTTCATGTGATTCCACTTTCAGAATATAGCTTAC
Organism: Panax ginseng; assembly: GCA_020205605.1. NCBI lineage: Eukaryota > Viridiplantae > Streptophyta > Magnoliopsida > Apiales > Araliaceae > Panax > Panax ginseng. Next base: position 81,618,696 of record CM035142.1, on the reverse strand, counting down.
TTCCATATCTTCGATTTGATATAAGGCTCACTTTCTAACTAATTATACCCAGAGAGGTATGAATTTCACAAGATATGTCCACAATTACTAAAAACCTACGAATTTTGTTCTTCAAATTTTCTTTCCATTTCATTTTCTTTCTTGAATCCTCTTATTTGATTCTTGATAATCCAAGATTAAACCAATACAAACAGATTAAGCATGATCTACTACCCTAGAACATAAATCTACCCAAAAAAAATCAAGGATTAAATAAGAGTTTAGAAGTTACCTTCTTCTAGTTTTTTTTTTCTTCTTCTTCTAGCTCATCTCAATTCCTCTATTTCTCTCTATCTCTCTCAATTTCTCAATACAACTTCTACATAACAATTATCTACATTATGAAGAACATAAAAATATAATTAAAAGAAGGAATTTAGATTATAACTTTATTAGTATGAATTTAAGAGAGAGATGAAGATGATGATGATGATGGTGCTTGTTTTGTCTTCTCAAAGCTTTCCCTTCTTCTTCTTCTTCTTCTTCTTCTTCTCCTACAACTCTCTCTAACTCTCTTCTTCTTTCTTTGGTTTGTTTTCTAAAACTAACATACTAACTTGTAGTATATACATATAATATACAATACTAGTAATATATAATATATGTAACTCCTAGTAATTATTAGATATATTAATTACTAGTTAATACATAGGTTACACCAATTTGAACTTGAAAAGCCTAAGACCATGTTTGACAAATACTCATTATTTTAATTAATCAATAGCTTAACATCAATCAATCTCATCAAATTGTCACATAATTATATTTACTTGTTAATTATAATTTCGTAATAATAATCACATAACTCATCTAATTTAATTATCTCAATTAAATTAGAACAATAACATATAAAATTATTATATTAATTAAATTAAATACTAAATATTCATTTAATTAATCTTCTACACTTAATTACCTTACTCTATAATCAAAATAAAATTTATTTATTTAACTCAATAAATAATTCAATTAAATATTTATATATATTAAAATTAATATATAACATTATCTTCATATCAATTCACATATTCTACAATATATGACATACACATACTCACACCCAACATACCAAATAAATAATACTTTTATTTATAAAATTCTCATTTATAAATTCTAAAAATATGGGATGTCACATCCTTCCCTCCTTATAAGGATTCCGTCTTCGGAATCACCGAAACCCTAGCTTACTCAGGTTTTTCTCAAATCTATTCATTGAATAACTTCAACACATTACCTTAATATTGGTTTTATATTTTCTACTCTCACCATTCTTGATAATAAATTCTTATAAGTTTTATTTCATAGCATTTACTTAGACTCAATTATATTTGAGTATTACATATTCTTTGACCCGTTCATTATCTTTCTCTAAGGATCATTATCATATATTATATGATCAAACTCTCGGGACATTACAGGACTAGGTGGCCATTCAGTAGTAAACCAACCCAATCAAGAGCAATATAAATGTCAATATTAAATCAAGTCCACAATGGTAGTCAAATTACCCAGGGCCATTCATGCATATTTGTCCTAAAATAGAATAACTAAACTAACAAAAATGGATGTAAAATGACTTTTGAAAAAATGAAAGTTTTTCACATCAAAACGTTCAGAATGGTAAAATACAAATATTTACTAAGCCCATTCAATTTATTAAGTTATTTATGCATACATATGTGATGCATTGCATTTAAACCTATTAAACATGAAATCTACCTTTTTAACGGTCAAAAATTGAAAAGAAAGGATGTAAACATTACAAGAGATGTACAGAATGTTTGTACAGTAAAGAAATTAGAAAAAAATAGCCCAAATTGAGTACATCTGAGCAGGAAGGTTCGGATTTTTCAGAAGTAAATCAAGTTGAAAATGACATGTGAAGGGCCAAGGGGGATTAAAACCACCCGTGGCTTACCACAACTGTAAGACTCCAACTTTTATGAATAAAGATTAATTTTTCTCGAAATATATTTTTGAATATTATGGTGTGGATTTGATATAATGTTATAGTTGTGGGTAATATTTAAATATTTTGGAAAGTAAGCAAGTGGTTATATAATATTTGATTGGTCGGGGAATATTCGTTTTAACAGGGAATATTCATACGACGGCACAATCATTGGTGGACCCCACAACAAAGTATTATCGTAGTTAGAAAACGACAAAATTATCTTTTTATAAAAATAACGGCGAAAGTTTTAACGTTAAACTGTTGAACTACCCGTTGGTAAAAGTACAGTAATACGCGTGGTTGCATAATAGCATACGGTATTGATTATTGATGCTTACGTGAGAAGTCACTCAGTTATACTCAATTATTGCTACAGTAATTGCTGCATAATATCTCTCATATTATTTATTCAATTATTGACACAGTATCATCTATATAATATTTTATATTATTAAATCAATAATTGAGACGACAAATTTATTCATATTATTATTTACAATATTGATAATGTCTAAAAGTTCTGTCAAGGAGAGGTTTGGTCACCTAATTGCAATATTGACAATGTCTAGAAGTTTTGTTAAAGAGAGGTTTGGTCAAATAATTATGCGCCAATAAGGAGAAATCCTTATCGGAAAGCCCCCTCTTTCCTAGGAACGACCTGGTTGTTAAATATTATGAGTTATAATATTAATGATGAATAAGTTCGTGTTGATTAAAGATGAAATTGATAGTTCCATTGTGTGAGAATTATTAGTGTTAGTGGAAATCGACATTTATTTCGATAATAATTAATGTTTGGAGGTTATATTGACCAATCGGGTAATTCACCGGATAAATGAGCAATTAATTGCTATTAATTCACATGCTTATAACTATGTGTGTACTATTGATTCACAAGATTTACAATTAGGGGAATTGGTGCAATATTGATAATACTTGCATGACTAGATTAAAAATAGAGGTGTAGATGAAGGTACTATACTGTAATTAGTTTTTTCACATGATTATACTATTAAGTCACATGAATGAACTATTAATTCACATTATTTACTATTAGGGGAGGTGGTGAAAGTTTGATAATACTTGCAGGACTAAATTAAAAATGAAGAAAAAGAGGAAGGTATTATATTGTAATATTTTGAGCCCCAAAACGTGCAATTATCAAAACTATATTTTCCTATAAATAGAAGCTCATTCTTCTTTCATTTTCACCAATTCACTAAGTCTCACAAGAGCAATTATTATAGAGAGAAAGAAGAAGAGAAGTCTGCTACCTCACTATTCCAGTATTTAGTTTCTTCTAAGGTAAGGGGTATTATTTCTTTCGTATTCATGAAGAGAGTTATTTTCTTTCAATACTCGTAAGGGTTGTTATTCCATTCTTTATTATTCTGTTGGAATAACCTGTCTATGCGGTCTATCGCATGCCTAGTGAATTCTTCTATTATTCCATTCTTTATTATTCTATTGGGATAACCTGTCTGTGCGGTCTATCGCATGTCTGGTGAATTCTTCTGTTATTCTTTATTTATTATTCTGTTGGAATAACATGTCTGTGCGGTCTATCGCATGCTTGGTGAATTCTTTTGTTATTCCATTCTTTATTATTCTGTTGGAATAACTTTGTCTACGCTGCCACCGCATGCATGGTGAATTCTTACATTATTCCATTCTTTATTATTACATTGGAATAACTTTGTCTATGTGAACTACTGCATGCATGGTGAATGATCCTTCGTATTCATTCCTTATTAAATTGTGGAAATGATCATCTACGTGGATTACTGCATGGAATGCAAAAATCTATTTGCGATTTTATATATTTTATTATACTCAATTGGTTAAAGTTTTGGCTTCTATACTCCATGAAATTAGTAGAATATCCACGGATATTTGCGCTTCATCCAAAGATCTTTTCATGGACATATTCTTACGAGCATTCTTGAATTTTACTCCACAAAGTAGTATCATGTTGACAATTTGGACGTTATTTATTTTACGGATAAATTAAATTATAAATCTTTAAAATTTATCTTGAACTTGTTTTATTGAATTATTATGTCATTGTCATCATCCTCATGCTTATATTGTGATGAAAGCCAGCTCTGGCTTACGTGCATAGATGGACTTGGTATGATTATAACCAGGGATTATTCGGTATATTCATGACCGTAATGTGATGAATGATGTGGTGAAAGTCCTCATTGACCTGTAGTTCATTGATGGACAGTTGTTGGTATAATTATGACCAGAGATTATTCGGTATAATCATGACCATTGATGATTAGGTGAATATCCTTGGCTGTGATGCAGGGATGATTCAATTTTATTTATTGTTTGAGTCTCGTGATAAAGTTGATGAAAAACTTTTTAAATCATAGAAGATAGTAGATTTTATGCCCCTACTTGACTCTTCTAATGGATTGCTTATTCATTGCAGTTATTGATCTAAAACTTGTTTTCTATTATATTCTATCGGTTGTTATCTTTGTTGAAGGCTAAGGATAATTTATTATGCATTATCTTAGTCATAATATTTCTTACTGGGCTAGTTGAGCTGACCCTTTCTTTAATTGTTCTCTTCAGAAAATGAGAATATAGCTGGGACGAGTCGGGGAACGGATTGACGGTCCAGATGGTTGTTTTAGTAGTCTTCACTATTCTATTAAATAGTGTGACAATAAATGTAATGAGGACTCCATTGAGTGTGGATATTGTCTAGATGACAATATTCTTATTAAAACTCTTAGATTATATTTTATCGTATTTTACACGACTGTTGTATTATTAAGTTTTATTTGAATTTTGTACCATATTTTTGGCGACTCAAGATGGGTGACGTATACCTATTTTGGGAGCATTACAACAACTCTACCTGCAACAGTCATAGATAGAGCTGTGGCTGGGCTAGGTGGGTCTTGTGACGAATGAATTATTTGAGTTGTGATTCTGGGGACAGAATCCTTGTAAGGAGGGAATGATGTAATAATTCAGAATTTTATTTGTAATTTAAAATATTTATTAAATTAAATAAAAATTTTATATATGTGATTTTTGTTAGTATATATTTGTGAATTAAATTTATTAGATAATACTCTAATTTAATTTAACAGTTAGAGAGTTGTTAAAGATTAATGAGTTGTTGTATTGATGTTGTAATTTAATAATTAAAGTGATATATTAATTATTAAATAAAATTATAATGAGATTATAATTTTGTGATATTTGGTTAAGTGGGAAATTTATTTAGTATGTGGTAATTAGTTTATTTAATTAAGATTGGATATGGAAATCCAAGTAAACAATGTGGGACAATAAACTATATTATAAATGACTTATGAAAATAAATTAAAAGAGTTTTAATTTGGTTTTACCAAACAAAACCTTAGAGCTTTTGAAATTCTTATTTTAATCTTGTTTTGCCAAATAAGGCTTAAGGAATGATGAAGTCATTATTTTAAAATGGTTTTGCCAAAGGGCTTTTAAAATTTTAATTTTTGAAACTTATATATTAAATTTATAATTAGTATATGTAATTATATTGGGAGTTACATATTCTATAATTATATGTGTTATATGTATATATTGTATATACACTAAGTTACGTTAGTTTTTCTAATCCTAAGTCTAAACTAAGAACAAAGGGAAGAAGAAGAGGAAGAAGAAGAAGAAGAAGAAGAAGAAGAAGAAGAAGAAGAAGAAAAAGGGAAACCTTGAGAAAATAAAAGAAAAGCTTTCATCATCTCCATCTTTTCTCCTAATTCAACCTAGAAAGGTATCAAACTAACCCTTATACTAAATTAGGATATTTTGTATTTAGTCTTTGTAAAATTAGATTTTCATGATTGTGAATTTATATGCATATACGGTGTTTATATGTTTTCATTTATACGCTTACATGAGATTTTTATAGTTGTTCAAAGGTTTCAATTCACAAAGATATGATGAACATGATGAAATCATGTTCATAGTGTTTGATTATGAGTTATACGGTTGTTCTAGCAATTCAATCCATGTAATTTTGATAAACAAGAGGAATTTTGTTCATAATGATTTTCTGTGAATTAATTTTTGAAAAATAGCTTTGGAAACTATCAAATTGATGTTTGGTTATGATTTATTATTGAAATTGATCATGTATTATGTTAGTATGTTAAGAATATGAGTTATCACAATTGGAATTACTTGAATTGGGTTAAAAACGAATTCACAACGAAGAATTTCGCTATGAATGTCAAAAGAAGAAGAAAGAAGAGAAATAGCGAAATTAAAGGTTGTAATCTTTGATGTTTATGTTGTTTATGTGGTTAGAAACATGTTAGAAACATTAGTTTATGTTTCTGTAAACATATTACACCTTGGGTAGGTTGGTATGGTTGTTAGAAAGGAGTTGGTAGGCCTAATTTGGCTTTTTGTAGTGTTCGGGATGAAAAATTACGAATTAGTAGAAGGGACCCCGCCCCGACGGGTCCCCTAGTACAAAAACTCCACCGGTTGAAAATAATTTTGAAAAAAAAAACTGTTCGGACATGTTTTACGAAAATGGACATAAAGTTTTCATACAAACTCCGATTGGGGTAATTCAAGATGATCCGGAACGAGGACGAGTAGAACTACAACTTTTGTTCTTTAAGTGTTTCAATTTGATGTAGGGAACATCGGTCATCTTTAGGACTATTGTATTTTGGGGGGCAATCAGAGGGCGTCGGGCATGCACGTATGCTAGTGTAGTGCTCTTGACGATAAACGATGTTGTTCTAAGTTATAAAATATGAATGTTAGTAAATATAATGATGTATTAGATAAGTTATAGAAGCATAGTAAGCATACACAAGAGAGGCAAATCGGGTGTGTGCCGAATAAACGTCGAAACGCCGTGATAAGTGTTAATGAACGTAAAAAGTGTTTTAAGCCAAATGAAATGGATATTATAAAATATGAAATGGGTTTAATATAAAACCAATAATGATTCCTAGCAAGATTTAAACACTTGAATGAATTTGAATATTACATAAGTTCGAAAAGTTAACACAATCTAATTGAACATTGTGTGCTAATTAATAGGAAAGATTATGAGATGTGGAGTAGAGTTTATATTACAATTACTATGTGTTGTTATGTGACTAATAGTTGATGTGTATGATTATATAATTATGTAGGGCACGTGAAGTGTAAATAACTGTAAGCTGTTAAACTGTTATTGGTAAACAACGATCAAGGCAACTCTTTCAGTTCCTATTTGTTATTTGAACTTGATGATGAAATGTTTTACATATTTGTTGCAAAGAGCATTATGTGTTCTATATATATTGAAAGCATGAAACATTAAAGTCAATTTATGACTGTGGATTGAATAGTGAATGTTGATTGAGTAAGGAACTCAATCTTTATACTTGTTATATGAAATGCAACATGTATGTTGTGTTAGTCAAGTGTTTATGAGATATATGTTGAGTATGTTATTATGTGCTATGTGATGCATGAAAACTGTTAGATTTTGCTGGGCTGTCGAGCTCAACCTTGCAAATAACCATTTTTGCAGGTTAAAGATTTAAGGTAAGGATATATGCTACGTGAATTATAGAGATCCATATTCACGAAGATTACTAATATTTTATGGGAAATGTATTTAATATTTTGAATGTAACATGTTGTTGAATTTTAAGTTGAGCTATCCGGTGTATATGGATATCTATTTATGATGTAAGACTTTGTATAGTCATTTTGTTGTAACGATTCATGATATAAATTTGAATCGAAGAAATGTAATGTAAAGGTTGCGATTTAGGGCAATAAAAAGGAAATGTATAAAAGTTTTAAATATTCCGCATATTTATTGATTTTAATATCGAATAATGATGTAAAGATATATTAAAGTTGTATTGTTAACGATCGAGAAGGAGAATATTATTGTATGAATTTTGGGGTCGTTACAACTGAAAAATCGCGAAGTAGCAAAAGGGATCCCAGCCCTGGCGGGTCCCCTAGTATAAAAACCCCGCCGGACGGGAGGGTATCTTTGATAGCTAAATTTTGAAAAAAAAACTGTTCGGACATGTTTTACTAAAATGAACATAACATTTTCATACGAACTCCGATTCGAGTGATTCAAGATGATCCGAGCGAGAGGACGAATAGAACGACAACTTTTGTTTTTAAGTGTTTCAATTTGATGTCGGGAACATGAGTCAAAATGGTCATCTTTAGGACTATTGTGTTTTCTGGGCAATGAGGGCGTCAAGCACGCACGTATGCTTGTGTAAAGGTTTCTTGACGATAAAGCGATGTTGTTGTAAGTTATAAAATATGAATGTTAGTAAATATAATGGTGCTTAACATTAATATAATAATGTATTAGCTAAGTTATAGAAGCATAGTAAGCATACACAAGAGAGGCAAATTCAGGCGAGGAATAATAAACGTCAAACACCGTGATAAGTGTTAATGAACGTAAAAAGTGTTTTAAGCCAAATGAAATGGATATTATAAAATATGATATGGGTTTAATATAAAACCAATAATGATTCCTAGCAAGATTTAATGACTTGAATAAATTTCGAATATTACATAAGTCGAAAAGTTAACACAATCTAATTGAACATTGTGTGCTAATTAATATGAAAGATTATGAGATGTGGAGTAGAGTTTACATTACAATTACCATGTGTTGTTATGTGACTAATAGTTGATGTGTATGGTTATATAATTGTGTAGGGCACGTGAAGTGCAGATAACTATAAGTTGTTAAACCTGTTATTGGTAAACAATGATCAAGGCAAGTCTTTCGGGCCCTATTTGTTATGTGAACTTGATGATGAACTATTTTACATATTTGTTGCAAAAGAGCATGATGTGTTCTATATATATTGAAAGCATGAAACATTAAAGTCAATTTATGACTATGTGGATTGAATAGTGAATGTTGATTGAGTAAAGAACTCAATCTTTATACTTGTTATATGAAATGCGCATGTATGTTGTGGTTAGTCCAATGTTTATTAGATATATGTTGAGTATGTTATTATGTGCTATGTGATGCATAAAAGCTATTAGATTTTGTCAATGTTGTCGAGCTCAACCTTGTAAATAACCATTTTGCAAAAGTTAAAGATTTAAGGTAAGGATATGTGCTACGTGAATTATAGAGATCCATATTCACGAAGATTACTTATGTTATATGGGAAATGTATTTAATATTTTGAATGTAACATGTTGTTGAATTGTAAGTTGAGCTATCCGGTGTATATGGATATCTATTTATGATGTAAGACTTTGTATAGTCATTTTGTTGTAACGATTCATGATATAAATTTGAATCGAAGAAATGTAATGTAAAGGTTGCGATTTAGGGCAATAAAAAGGAAATGTATAAAAGTTTTAAATATTCCGCATATTTAGTGATTTTAATATCGAATAATGATGTAAAGATAGATTAAAGTTGTATTGTTAACGATCGAGAAGGAGAATATTATTGTATGAATTTTGGGGTCGTTACAACTGAAAAATCGCGAAGTAGCAGAAGGATCCGCCGTGACGAGGGGGGTATCTTGCGTAAGTCAATTTTGAAAAAAAACTGTTCGGACATGTTTTACTAAAATGAACATAACATTTTCATACGAACTCCGATTGGAGTGATTCAAGATGATCCAGAACGAGGACGAATAGAACGACAACTTTTGTTTTTTAAGTGTTTCAATTTGATGTCGGGAACAGTAGTCAAAATGGTCATCTTTAGGACTATTGTGTTTTCGGGGGCAATCGGAGGGCGTCAAGCATGCACGTATGCTTGTGTAGTGCTCTTGACGATAAACGATGTTGTTCTAAGTTATAAAATATGAATGTTAGTAAATATAATGGTGCTTAACATTAATATAATAATGTATTAGCTAAGTTATAGAAGCATAGTAAGCATACACAAGAGAGGCAAATCGGGCGTGTGACGAATAAACGTCGAAACACCGTGATAAGTGTTAATGAACGTAAAAAGTGTTTTAAGCCAAATGAAATGGATATTATAAAATATGATATGGGTTTAATATAAAACCAATAATGATTCCTAGCAAGATTTAAAGACTTGAATAAATTTCGAATATTACATAAGTCGAAAAGTTAACACAATCTAATTGAACATTGTGTGCTAATTAATATGAAAGATTATGAGATGTGGAGTAGAGTTTACATTACAATTACCATGTGTTGTTATGTGACTAATAGTTGATGTGTATGGTTATATAATTGTGTAGGGCACGTGAAGTGCAGATAACTATAAGTTGTTAAACTGTTATTGGTAAACAATGATCAAGGCAAGTCTTTCAGTTCCTATTTGTTATGTGAACTTGATGATGAACTATTTTACATATTTGTTGCAAAGAGCATGATGTGTTCTATATATATTGAAAGCATGAAACATTAAAGTCAATTTATGACTATGTGGATTGAATAGTGAATGTTGATTGAGTAAGGAACTCAATCTTTATACTTGTTATATGAAATGCAGCATGTATGTTGTGTTAGTCCAATGTTTATTAGATATATGTTGAGTATGTTATTATGTGCTATGTGATGCATAAAAACCGTTAGATTTCTTTGGGCTGTCGAGCTCAACCTTGCAAATAACCATTTTTGCAGGTTAAAGATTTAAGGTAAGGATATGTGCTACGTGAATTATAGAGATCCATATTCACGAAGATTACTTATGTTATATGGGAAATGTATTTAATATTTTGAATGTAACATGTTGTTGAATTGTAAGTTGAGCTATCCGGTGTATATGGATATCTATTTATGATGTAAGACTTTGTATAGTCATTTTGTTGTAACGATTCATGATATAAATTTGAATCGAAGAAATGTAATGTAAAGGTTGCGATTTAGGGCAATAAAAAGGAAATGTATAAAAGTTTTAAATATTCCGCATATTTAGTGATTTTAATATCGAATAATGATGTAAAGATAGATTAAAGTTGTATTGTTAACGATCGAGAAGGAGAATATTATTGTATGAATTTTGGGGTCGTTATATATTTGAAAAAAATCGCCAAGTAGTGAGAAGGATCCCATTTTGCCGAGGGGTATCTTTGCATAGCTGAATTTTGAAAAAAAAACTGTTCGGACATGTTTTACTAAAATGAACATAACATTTTCATACGAACTCCGATTGGAGTGATTCAAGATGATCTAGAACGAGGACGAATAAAACGGCAACTTTTGTTTTTTAAGTGTTTCAATTTGAGGTCGGGAACAGTAGTCAAAATGGTCATCTTTAGGACTATTTTGTTTTCGGGGGCAATCAGAGGGCGTCAAGCATGCACGTATGCTAGTGTAGTGCTCTTGACGATAAACGATGTTGTTCTAAGTTATAAAATATGAATGTTAGTAAATATAATGGTGCTTAACATTAATATAATAATGTATTAGCTAAGTTATAGAAGCATAGTAAGCATACACAAGAGAGGCAAATCGGGCGTGTGACGAATAAACGTCGAAACACCGTGATAAGTGTTAATGAACGTAAAAAGTGTTTTAAGCCAAATGAAATGGATATTATAAAATATGATATGGGTTTAATATAAAACCAATAATGATTCCTAGCAAGATTTAAAGACTTGAATAAATTTCGAATATTACATAAGTCGAAAAGTTAACACAATCTAATTTAACATTGTGTGCTAATTAATATGAAAGATTATGAGATGTGGAGTAGAGTTTACATTACAATTACCATGTGTTGTTATGTGACTAATAGTTGATGTGTATGGTTATATAATTGTGTAGGGCACGTGAAGTGCAGATAACTATAAGTTGTTAAACTATTATTGGTAAACAATGATCAAGGCAAGTCTTTCAGTTCCTATTTGTTATGTGAACTTGATGATGAACTATTTTACATATTTGTTGCAAAGAGCATGATGTGTTCTATATATATTGAAAGCATGAAACATTAAAGTCAATTTATGACTATGTGGATTGAATAGTGAATGTTGGTTGAGTAAGGAACTCAATCTTTATACTTGTTATATGAAATGCAGCATGTATGTTGTGTTAGTCCAATGTTTATTAGATATATGTTGAGTATGTTATTATGTGCTATGTGATGCATAAAAACTGTTAGATTTTTTCTTTGGTCATCGAGCTCAACCTTGCAAATAACCATTTTTGCAGTTTAAAGATTTAAGGTAAGGATATGTGCTACGTGAATTATAGAGATCCATATTCACGAAGATTACTTATGTTATATGGGAAATGTATTTAATATTTTGAATGTAACATGTTGTTGAATTGTAAGTTGAGCTATCCGGTGTATATGGATATCTATTTATGATGTAAGACTTTGTATAGTCATTTTGTTGTAACGATTCATGATATAAATTTGAATCGAAGAAATGTAATGTAAAGGTTGCGATTTAGGGCAATAAAAAGGAAATGTATAAAAGTTTTAAATATTCCGCATATTTATTGATTTTAATATCGAATAATGATGTAAAGATAGATTAAAGTTGTATTGTTAACGATCGAGAAGGAGAATATTATTGTATGAATTTTGGGGTCGTTATAACCTGAAAAATCATCTAAGTAGTAGAAGGATCTCATTGCCCATGGGGGTATCAGATAAATTGAATTTTGAAAAAAAAACTGTTCGGACATGTTTTACTAAAATGAACATAACATTTTCATACGAACTCCGATTGGAGTGATTCAAGATGATCTAGAACGAGGACGAATAGAACGGCAACTTTTGTTTTTTAAGTGTTTCAATTTGAGGTCGGGAACAGTAGTCAAAATGGTCATCTTTAGGACTATTTTGTTTTCGGGGGCAATCGGAGGGCGTCAAGCATGCACGTATGCTTGTGTAGTGCTCTTGGCGATAAACGATGTTGTTCTAAGTTATAAAATATGAATGTTAGTAAATATAATGGTGCTTAACATTAATATAATAATGTATTAGCTAAGTTATAGAAGCATAGTAAGCATACACAAGAGAGGCAAATCCAAGTGTGTGATTTAATAAACGTCGAAACACCGTGATAAGTGTTAATGAACGTAAAAAGTGTTTTAAGCCAAATGAAATGGATATTATAAAATATGATATGGGTTTAATATAAAACCAATAATGATTCCTAGCAAGATTTAAAGACTTGAATAAATTTCGAATATTACATAAGTCGAAAAGTTAACACAATCTAATTGAACATTGTGTGCTAATTAATATGAAAGATTATGAGATGTGGAGTAGAGTTTACATTACAATTACCATGTGTGTTATGTGACTAATAGTTGATGTGTATGGTATATATAATTGTGTAGGGCACGTGAAGTGCGTATAACTATAAGTTGTTAAACCGTTATTGGTAAACAATGATCAAGGCAAGTCTTTCGGTTCCTATTTGTTATGTGAACTTGATGATGAACTATTTTACATATTTGTTGCAAAAGAGCATGATGTGTTCTATATATATTGAAAGCATGAAACATTAAAGTCAATTTATGACTATGTGGATTGAATAGTGAATGTTGATTGAGTAAGGAACTCAATCTTTATACTTGTTATATGAAATGCAAAGCATGTATGTTGTGTTAGTCCAATGTTTATTAGATATATGTTGAGTATGTTATTATGTGCTATGTGATGCATAAAAAATCGTTAGATTTTTGGTTTGTCGAGCTCAACCTTGCAAATAACCATTTTTCTTTGGTTAAAGATTTAAGGTAAGATATGTGCTACGTGAATTATAGAGATCCATATTCATTTAAGATTACTTATGTTATATGGGAAATGTATTTAATATTTTGAATGTAACATGTTGTTGAATTTTAAGTTGAGCTATCCGGTGTATATGGATATCTATTTATGATGTAAGACTTTGTATAAATCATTTTGTTGTAACGATTCATGATATAAATTTGAATCAAGAAATGTAATGTAAAGGTTACGATTTAGGGCAATAAAAAGGAAATGTATAAAAGTTTTAAATATTCCGCATATTTATTGATTTTAATATCGAATAATGATGTAAAGATATATTAAAGTTGTATTGTTAACGATCGAGAAGGAGAATATTATTGTATGAATTTTGGGGTCGTTATAACCTGAAAAATCATGAAGTAGCAAAAGGATCCCATACTCAAGTGGTCCCCTAGTATAAAAACCCCACCGAGAGAGGGGTATCTGCATAGCTAAATTTTGAAAAAAAAACTGTTCGGACATGTTTTACTAAAATGAACATAACATTTTCATACGAACTCCGATTGGAGTGATTCAAGATGATCCAGAACGAGGACCGAATAGAACGACAACTTTTGTTTTTTAAGTGTTTCAATTTGATGTCCGGGAATGAGTCAAAATGGTCATCTTTAGGACTATTGTGTTTTCTGGGCAATCGGAGGCGCCAAGCACGCACGATATGCTTGTGTAGTGTTTTGACGATAAACGATGTTGTTCTAAGTTATAAAATATGAATGTTAGTAAATATAATGGTGCTTAACATTAATATAATAATGTATTAGCTAAGTTATAGAAGCATAGTAAGCATACACAAGAGAGGCAAATCCAGGCGTGTGATTTAATAAGCGTCGAAACACCGTGATAAGTGTTAATGAACGAAAAAGTGTTTTAAGCCAAATGAAATGGATATTATAAAATATGATATGGGTTTAATATAAAACCAATAATGATTCCTAGCAAGATTTAAAGACTTGAATAAATTTCAATATTACATAAGTCGTAAAAGTTAACACAATCTAATTGAACATTGTGCTAATTAATATGAAAGATTATGAGATGTGGAGTAGAGTTTACATTACAATTACCATGTGTTGTTATGTGACTAATAGTTGATGTGTATGGTTATATAATTGTGTAGGGCACGTGAAGTGCAGATAACTATAAGTTGTTAAACTGTTATTGGTAAACAATGATCAAGGCAAGTCTTTCAGTTCCTATTTGTTATGTGAACTTGATGATGAACTATTTTACATATTTGTTGCAAAGAGCATGATGTGTTCTATATATATTGAAAGCATGAAACATTAAAGTCAATTTATGACTATGTGGATTGAATAGTGAATGTTGATTGAGTAAGGAACTCAATCTTTATACTTGTTATATGAAATGCAGCATGTATGTTGTGTTAGTCCAATGTTTATTAGATATATGTTGAGTATGTTATTATGTGCTATGTGATGCATAAAAAGCGTTAGATTTTTTGGTCAATTTGTGAGCTCAACCTTGCAAATAACCATTTTGCAAAAGTTAAAGATTTAAGGTAAGGATATGTGCTACGTGAATTATAGAGATCCATATTCACGAAGATTACTTATGTTATATGGGAAATGTATTTAATATTTTGAATGTAACATGTTGTTGAATTGTAAGTTGAGCTATCAGGGGTGTATATGGATATCTATTTATGATGTAAGACTTTGTATAGTCATTTTGTTGTAACGATTCATGATATAAATTTGAATCAAGAAATGTAATGTAAAGGTTGCGATTTAGGGCAATAAAAGGAAATGTATAAAAGTTTTAAATATTCCGCATATTTAGTGATTTTAATATCGAATAATGATGTAAAGATAGATTAAAGTTGTATTGTTAACGATCGAGAAGGAGAATATTATTGTATGAATTTTGGGGTCGTTACATAACCTAAAAAATCGAAATAGTAGAGAGGATCTCCTACGGTGGGGTATGTCAGATAATGAATTTTGAAAAAAAACTGTTTCGGACATGTTTTACTAAAATGAACATAACATTTTCATACTGAACTCCGATTGGAGTGATTCAAGATGATCTAGAACGAGGACCTAATAAAACGGCAACTTTTGTTTTTAAGTGTTTCAATTTGAGGTCGGGAACGATGAGTCAAAATGGTCATCTTTAGGACTATTTTGTTTTCGAGGCAATCGAGGAGGCGTCAAGCATGCACGTATGCTAGTGTGTAAAGTTTCTTGATTTATAAACGATGTTGTTCTAAGTTATAAAATATGAATGTTAGTAAATATAATGGTGCTTAACATTAATATAATAATGTATTAGCTAAGTTATAGAAGCATAGTAAGCATACACAAGAGAGGCAAATCCAAGGCAGGATTTAATAAACGTCAAACACCGTGATAAGTGTTAATGAACGTAAAAAAGTGTTTTAAGCCAAATGAAATGGATATTATAAAATATGATATGGGTTTAATATAAAACCAATAATGATTCCTAGCAAGATTTAAAGACTTGAATAAATTTGAATATTACATAAGTTAAAAGTTAACACAATCTAATTTAACATTGTGTGCTAATTAATATGAAAGATTATGAGATGTGGAGTAGAGTTTACATTACAATTACCATGTGTTGTTATGTGACTAATAGTTGATGTGTATGGTTATATAATTGTGTAGGGCACGTGAAGTGCGTATAACTATAAGTTGTTAAACTATTATTGGTAAACAATGATCAAGGCAAGTCTTTCGGGCCCTATTTGTTATGTGAACTTGATGATGAACTATTTTACATATTTGTTGCAAAGAGCATGATGTGTTCTATATATATTGAAAGCATGAAACATTAAAGTCAATTTATGACTATGTGGATTGAATAGTGAATGTTGGTTGAGTAAAGGAACTCAATCTTTATACTTGTTATATGAAATGCGCATGTATGTTGTGTTAGTCCAATGTTTATTAGATATATGTTGAGTATGTTATTATGTGCTATGTGATGCATAAAACCGTTAGATTTTCTTTCGTCATTGTCGAGCTCAACCTTGCAAATAACCATTTTTTTGCAGCTTTAAAGATTTAAGGTAAGGATATGTGCTACGTGAATTATAGAGATCCATATTCACGAAGATTACTTATGTTATATGGGAAATGTATTTAATATTTTGAATGTAACATGTTGTTGAATTGTAAGTTGAGCTATCCGGTGTATATGGATATCTATTTATGATGTAAGACTTTGTATAGTCATTTTGTTGTAACGATTCATGATATAAATTTGAATCGAAGAAATGTAATGTAAAGGTTGCGATTTAGGGCAATAAAAAGGAAATGTATAAAAGTTTTAAATATTCCGCATATTTATTGATTTTAATATCGAATAATGATGTAAAGATAGATTAAAGTTGTATTGTTAACGATCGAGAAGGAGAATATTATTGTATGAATTTTGGGGTCGTTACAACTGAAAAATTGCGAAGTAGCAGAAGGGATCTCGCCCGCCTGAAGGGGGTATCTTTGACAGAAATTGAATTTTGAAAAAAAAACTGTTCGGACATGTTTTACTAAAATGAACATAACATTTTCATACGAACTCCGATTGGAGTGATTCAAGATGATCTAGAACGAGGACCTAATAGAAGCGGCAACTTTTGTTTTTAAGTGTTTCAATTTGAGGTCGGGAACATGAGTCAAAATGGTCATCTTTAGGACTATTTTGTTTTTGGGCAATTTGAGGAATGCCAAGCATGCACGATGCTTGTGTAGTGCTCTCTTGGCGATAAACGATGTTGTTCTAAGTTATAAAATATGAATGTTAGTAAATATAATGGTGCTTAACATTAATATAATAATGTATTAGCTAAGTTATAGAAGCATAGTAAGCATACACAAGAGAGGCAAATCCAAGTAGTGATTTAATAAACGTCAAAAAACACCGTGATAAGTGTTAATGAACGTAAAAAGTGTTTTAAGCCAAATGAAATGGATATTATAAAATATGATATGGGTTTAATATAAAACCAATAATGATTCCTAGCAAGATTTAAAGACTTGAATAAATTTTAATATTACATAAGTCGAAAAGTTAACACAATCTAATTGAACATTGTGTGCTAATTAATATGAAAGATTATGAGATGTGGAGTAGAGTTTACATTACAATTACCATGTGTTGTTATGTGACTAATAGTTGATGTGTATGGTTATATAATTGTGTAGGGCACGTGAAGTGCAGATAACTATAAGTTGTTAAACCGTTATTGGTAAACAATGATCAAGGCAAGTCTTTGGGTTCTATTTGTTATGTGAACTTGATGATGAACTATTTTACATATTTGTTGCAAAGAGCATGATGTGTTCTATATATATTGAAAGCATGAAACATTAAAGTCAATTTATGACTATGTGGATTGAATAGTGAATGTTGATTGAGTAAGGAACTCAATCTTTATACTTGTTATATGAAATGCTGAGCATGTATGTTGTGTTAGTCCAATGTTTATTAGATATATGTTGAGTATGTTATTATGTGCTATGTGATGCATAAAAACTGTTAGATTTTCTTTGAAGTTTGTCGAGCTCAACCTTGCAAATAACCATTTTTGCTGGTTAAAGATTTAAGGTAAGGATATGTGCTACACGTGAATTATAGAGATCCATATTCACGAAGATTACTTATGTTATATGGGAAATGTATTTAATATTTTGAATGTAACATGTTGTTGAATTTTAAGTCGAGCTATCCAGGTGTATATGGATATCTATTTATGATGTAAGACTTTGTATAGTCATTTTGTTGTAACGATTCATGATATAAATTTGAATCGAAGAAATGTAATGTAAAGGTTACGATTTAGGGCAATAAAAAGGAAATGTATAAAAGTTTTAAATATTCCGCATATTTATTGATTTTAATATCGAATAATGATGTAAAGATATATTAAAGTTGTATTGTTAACGATCGAGAAGGAGAATATTATTGTATGAATTTTGGGGTCGTTATGTTGAAAAAATCGCAAGAAGTAAAAAGGGATCCCAGCCCTGGGGGTATCTTGACGTATTGAATTTTGAAAAAAAAACTGTTCGGACATGTTTTACTAAAATGAACATAACATTTTCATACGAACTCCGATTGGAGTGATTCAAGATGATCTAGAACGAGGACGAATAGAACGGCAACTTTTGTTTTTTAAGTGTTTCAATTTGAGGTCGGGAACAGTAGTCAAAATGGTCATCTTTAGGACTATTTTGTTTTCGGGGGCAATCGGAGGGCGTCAAGCATGCACGTATGCTTGTGTAGTGCTCTTGGAGATAAACGATGTTGTTCTAAGTTATAAAATATGAATGTTAGTAAATATAATGGTGCTTAACATTAATATAATAATGTATTAGCTAAGTTATAGAAGCATAGTAAGCATACACAAGAGAGGCAAATCGGGCGTGTGACGAATAAACGTCGAAACACCGTGATAAGTGTTAATGAACGTAAAAAGTGTTTTAAGCCAAATGAAATGGATATTATAAAATATGATATGGGTTTAATATAAAACCAATAATGATTCCTAGCAAGATTTAAAGACTTGAATAAATTTCGAATATTACATAAGTTTAAAAGTTAACACAATCTAATTGAACATTGTGGTGCTAATTAATATGAAAGATTATGAGATGTGGAGTAGAGTTTACATTACAATTACCATGTGTTGTTATGTGACTAATAGTTGATGTGTATGGTTATATAATTGTGTAGGCACGTGAAGTGCGAGATAACTATAAGTTGTTAAAACCGTTATTGGTAAACAATGATCAAGGCAAGTCTTTTTCGGGCCCTATTTGTTATGTGAACTTGATGATGAACTATTTTACATATTTGTTGCAAAGAGCATGATGTGTTCTATATATATTGAAAGCATGAAACATTAAAGTCAATTTATGACTATGTGGATTGAATAGTGAATGTTGATTGAGTAAGGAACTCAATCTTTATACTTGTTATATGAAATGCAGCATGTATGTTGTGTTAGTCCAATGTTTATTAGATATATGTTGAGTATGTTATTATGTGCTATGTGATGCATAAAAACTGTTAGATTTTGCTGGGCTGTCGAGCTCAACCTTGCAAATAACCATTTTTGCAGGTTAAAGATTTAAGGTAAGGATATGTGCTACGTGAATTATAGAGATCCATATTCACGAAGATTACTTATGTTATATTGGAAATGTATTTAATATTTTTAATGTAACATGTTGTTGAATTGTAAGTTGAGCTATCCGGTGTATATGGATATCTATTTATGATGTAAGACTTTGTATAGTCATTTTGTTGTAACGATTCATGATATAAATTTGAATCGAAGAAATGTAATGTAAAGGTTGCGATTTAGGGCAATAAAAAGGAAATGTATAAAAGTTTTAAATATTCCGCATATTTAGTGATTTTAATATCGAATAATGATGTAAAGATAGATTAAAGTTGTATTGTTAACGATCGAGAAGGAGAATATTATTGTATGAATTTTGGGGTCGTTACAACTGAAAAATCGCGAAGTAAGTAGAAAGGATCCGCCGCCCACGGTATCTGTCAGACATTGAATTTTGAAAAAAAAAACCGTTTTGGACATGTTTTACTAAAATGAACATAACATTTTCATACGAACTCCGATTGGAGTGATTCAAGATGATCTAGAACGAGGACCTAATAGAAGCAAGCAACTTTTGTTTTTTAAGTGTTTCAATTTGAGGTCGGGAACAGTAGTCAAAATGGTCATCTTTAGGACTATTTTGTTTTCGGGGGCAATCGGAGGGCGTCAAGCATGCACGTATGCTTGTGTAGTGCTCTTGACGATAAACGATGTTGTTCTAAGTTATAAAATATGAATGTTAGTAAATATAATGGTGCTTAACATTAATATAATAATGTATTAGCTAAGTTATAGAAGCATAAAGCATACACAAGAGAGGCAAATAGTAGGCAGGTGATTTAATAAACGTCGAAAACACCGTGATAAGTGTTAATGAACGAAAAAGTGTTTTAAGCCAAATGAAATGGATATTATAAAATATGATATGGGTTTAATATAAAACCAATAATGATTCCTAGCAAGATTTAAAGACTTGAATAAATTTAATATTACATAAGTCGAAAAGTTAACACAATCTAATTGAATATTGTGTGCTAATTAATATGAAAGATTATGAGATGTGGAGTAGAGTTTACATTACAATTACCATGTGTTGTTATGTGACTAATAGTTGATGTGTATGGTTATATAATTGTGTAGGGCACGTGAAGTGCGTATAACTATAAGTTGTTAAACCGTTATTGGTAAACAATGATCAAGGCAAGTCTTTCGGTTCTATTTGTTATGTGAACTTGATGATGAACTATTTTACATATTTGTTGCAAAAGAGCATGATGTATTCTATATATATTGAAAGCATGAAACATTAAAGTCAATTTATGACTATGTGGATTGAATAGTGAATGTTGATTGAGTAAGGAACTCAATCTTTATACTTGTATATATGAAATGCAAAGATGTATGTTGTGTTAGTCCAATGTTTATTAGATACATGTTGAGTATGTTATTATGTGCTATGTGATGCATAAAAACCGTTAGATTTTCTTTGGTTGTCGAGCTCAACCTTGCAAATAACCATTTTTGCAAAAGTTAAAGATTTATGGTAAGGATATGTGTGCTACGTGAATTATAGAGATCCATATTCACTTAAGATTACTTATGTTATATGGGAAATGTATTTAATATTTTGAATGTAACATGTTGTTGAATTGTAAGTCGAGCTATATCAGGGTGTATATGGATATCTATTTATGATGTAAGACTTTGTATAGTATTTTGTTGTAACGATTCATGATATAAATTTGAATCAAGAAATGTAATGTAAAGGTTGCGATTTAGGGCAATAAAAAGGAAATGTATAAAAGTTTTAAATATTCCGCATATTTAGTGATTTAAATATCGAATAATGATGTAAAGATAGATTAAAGTCGTATTGTTAACGATCGAGAAGGAGAATATTATTGTATGAATTTTGGGGTCACATACAACCAAAAAATCGCAAGTAGTGAGAGGATCTCGCCCTACGGGGTATACGTCAGATAGTTAAATTTTTGAAAAAAACCTGTTTCGAACATGTTTTACTAAAATGAACATAACATTTTCATACGAACTCCGATTGGAGTGATTCAAGATGATCTAGAACGAGGACTAATAGAACGACAACTTTTGTTTTTAAGTGTTTCAATTTGAGGTCGGGAACAAAGAGTCAAAATGGTCATCTTTAGGACTATTTTGTTTTTGGGCAATCGAGAGGCCAAGCATGCATGTTATGCTTGTGTAAGGTTTCTTGACGATAAACGATGTTGTTCTAAGTTATAAAATATGAATGTTAGTAAATATAATGGTGCTTAACATTAATATAATAATGTATTAGCTAAGTTATAGAAGCATAGTAAGCATACACAAGAGAGGCAAATCCAAGCGTGTGATTTAATAAACGTCAAACACCGTGATAAGTGTTAATGAACGTAAAAAGTGTTTTAAGCCAAATGAAATGGATATTATAAAATATGATATGGGTTTAATATAAAACCAATAATGATTCCTAGCAAGATTTAAAGACTTGAATAAATTTCAATATTACATAAGTTTAAAAGTTAACACAATCTAATTGAACATTGTGTGCTAATTAATATGAAAGATTATGAGATGTGGAGTAGAGTTTACATTACAATTACCATGTGTTGTTATGTGACTAATAGTTGATGTGTATGGTTATATAATTGTGTAGGCACGTGAAGTGCAGAGATAACTATAAGTTGTTAACCGTTATTATTGTAAACAATGATCAAGGCAAGTCTTTTCGGCCCTATTTGTTATGTGAACTTGATGATGAACTATTTTACATATTTGTTGCAAAGAGCATGATGTGTTCTATATATATTGAAAGCATGAAACATTAAAGTTAATTTATGACTATGTGGATTGTATAGTGAATGTTGATTGAGTAAGGAACTCAATCTTTATACTTGTTATATGAAATGCGCATGTATGTTGTGTTAGTCCAATGTTTATTAGATATATGTCGAGTATGTTATTATGTGCTATGTGATGCATAAAACCGTTAGATTTTCTTTGGGTTGTCGAGCTCAACCTTGCAAATAACCATTTTTGCAGTTTAAAGATTTAAGGTAAGGATATGTGCTACGTGAATTATAGAGATCCATATTCACTTAAGATTACTTATGTTATATGGGAAATGTATTTAATATTTTGAATGTAACATGTTGTTGAATTGTAAGTCGAGCTATCCTGTATATGGATATCTATTTATGATGTAAGACTTTGTATAGTCATTTTGTTGTAACGATTCATGATATAAATTTGAATCAAAGAAATGTAATGTAAAGGTTTTTATTTATGGCAATAAAAAGGAAATGTATAAAAGTTTTAAATATTCCGCATATTTAGTGATTTTAATATCGAATAATGATGTAAAGATAGATTAAAGTTGTATTGTTAACGATCGAGAAGGAGAATATTATTGTATGAATTTTGGGGTCGTTATAACCTGAAAAATCGCCAAGCGCAATAGAGGGATCCGCTTCACGTGAAGGGTTATGTCAGATATTTGAATTTTGAAAAAAAAACTGTTCGGACATGTTTTACTAAAATGAACATAACATTTTCATACGAACTCCGATTGGAGTGATTCAAGATGATCTAGAACGAGGACTAATAGAACTAAGAACTTTTGTTTTTAAGTGTTTCAATTTGAGGTCGGGGAAAAGAGTCAAAATGGTCATCTTTAGGACTATTTTGTTTTCGGGGGCAATCGAGAGGGCGCCAAGCATGTACGATGCTAGTGTAGTGTTTCTCGACGATAAACGATGTTGTTCTAAGTTATAAAATATGAATGTTAGTAAATATAATGGTGCTTAACATTAATATAATAATGTATTTGCTAAGTTATAGAAGCATAGTAAGCATACACAAGAGAGGCAAATCCAAGCAGTGATTTAATAAACGTTTAAACACCGTGATAAGTGTTTAATGAACGTAAAAAGTGTTTTAAGCCAAATGAAATGGATATTATAAAATATGATATGGGTTTAATATAAAACCAATAATGATTCCTAGCAAGATTTAAAGACTTGAATAAATTTTGAATATTACATAAGTCGGAAAAGTTAACACAATCTAATTGAACATTTGTGCTAATTAATATGAAAGATTATGAGATGTGGAGTAGAGTTTACATTACAATTACCATGTGTTGTTATGTGACTAATAGTTGATGTGTATGGTTATATAATTGTGTAGGGCACGTGAAGTGCAGATAACTATAAGTTGTTAAACTGTTATTGGTAAACAATGATCAAGGCAAGTCTTTCAGTTCCTATTTGTTATGTGAACTTGATGATGAACTATTTTACATATTTGTTGCAAAGAGCATGATGTGTTCTATATATATTGAAAGCATGAAACATTAAAGTTAATTTATGACTATGTGGATTGTATAGTGAATGTTGATTGAGTAAGGAACTCAATCTTTATACTTGTTATATGAAATGCAGCATGTATGTTGTGTTAGTCCAATGTTTATTAGATATATGTTGAGTATGTTATTATGTGCTATGTGATGCATAAAAACTGTTAGATTTTGCTGGGCTGTCGAGCTCAACCTTGCAAATAACCATTTTTGCAGTTTAAAGATTTAAGGTAAGGATATGTGCTACGTGAATTATAGAGATCCATATTCACGAAGATTACTTATGTTATATGGGAAATGTATTTAATATTTTGAATGTAACATGTTGTTGAATTGTAAGTTGAGCTATCCGGTGTATATGGATATCTATTTATGATGTAAGACTTTGTATAGTCATTTTGTTGTAACGATTCATGATATAAATTTGAATCAAAGAAATGTAATGTAAAGGTTTTTATTTATGGCAATAAAAAGGAAATGTATAAAAGTTTTAAATATTCCGCATATTTAGTGATTTTAATATCGAATAATGATGTAAAGATAGATTAAAGTTGTATTGTTAACGATCGAGAAGGAGAATATTATTGTATGAATTTTGGGGTCGTTACAACTGAAAAATCGCGAAGTAGCAGAGGATCTCAGCTACCTGAAGGTTATCAGCATGTTGAATTTTGAAAAAAACCTGTTTTGGACATGTTTTACTAAAATGAACATAACATTTTCATACGAACTCCGATTGGAGTGATTCAAGATGATCTAGAACGAGGACGAATAGAACGGCAACTTTTGTTTTTTAAGTGTTTCAATTTGAGGTCGGGAACAGTAGTCAAAATGGTCATCTTTAGGACTATTTTGTTTTCGGGGGCAATCAGAGGGCGTCAAGCATGCACGTATGCTAGTGTAGTGCTCTTGACGATAAACGATGTTGTTCTAAGTTATAAAATATGAATGTTAGTAAATATAATGGTGCTTAACATTAATATAATAATGTATTTGCTAAGTTATAGAAGCATAGTAAGCATACACAAGAGAGGCAATCCCAAGGCAGTGATTTAATAAACGTCAAAAAACCGCGTGATAAGTGTTAATGAACGTAAAAAGTGTTTTAAGCCAAATGAAATGGATATTATAAAATATGATATGGGTTTAATATAAAACCAATAATGATTCCTAGCAAGATTTAAAGACTTGAATAAATTTCGAATATTACATAAGTCGAAAAGTTAACACAATCTAATTGAACATTGTGTGCTAATTAATATGAAAGATTATGAGATGTGGAGTAGAGTTTACATTACAATTACCATGTGTTGTTATGTGACTAATAGTTGATGTGTATGGTTATATAATTGTGTAGGGCACGTGAAGTGCGTATAACTATAAGTTGTTAAACCATTATTGGTAAACAATGATCAAGGCAAGTCTTTCGGTTCCTATTTGTTATGTGAACTTGATGATGAACTATTTTACATATTTGTTGCAAAAGAGCATGATGTGTTCTATATATATTGAAAGCATGAAACATTAAAGTCAATTTATGACTATGTGGATTGAATAGTGAATGTTGATTGAGTAAGGAACTCAATCTTTATACTTGTTATATGAAATGCAAATACATGTATGTTGTGTTAGTCCAATGTTTATTAGATATATGTTGAGTATGTTATTATATGCTATGTGATGCATAAAAACTGTTATATTTTGCTGGGCTATCGAGCTCAACCTTGCAAATAACCATTTTTGCAGGTTAAAGATTTAAGGTAAGGATATGTGCTACGTGAATTATAGAGATCCATATTCACGAAGATTACTAATGTTATATGGGAAATGTATTTAATATTTTGAATGTAACATGTTGTTGAATTGTATGTTGAGCTATCCGGTGTATATGGATATCTATTTATGATGTAAGACTTTGTATAGTCATTTTGTTGTAACGATTCATGATATAAATTTGAATCGAAGAGATGTAATGTAAAGGTTGCAATTTAGGGCAATAAAGAAGGAAATGTATAAAAGTTTTAAATATTCTGCATATTTAGTGATTTTAATATCGAATAATGATGTAAAGATAGATTAAAGTTGTATTGATAACGATTGAGAAGGAGAATATTATTGTATGAATTTTGGGGTCGTTATAGTTGGTATCAAAGCTGTAGGTTATAAACCTTAGGTAGGAGTACCGTAAGCTATAACCTTAGAGAAAAGAGGTGGAGATAATGAAAGAATAAGCTCAGATAGAGTTTGAGCAATAAGAAGTAATGTAAGAAACGTATAAAGAAGGGATTAAAACATACGTGAGAGGATTCATAGAAGAATCTCGCAGAGTTATGGGGTTACCCAACTCCAATAATAAGGATGTAAGGTGTTAATAAATAGACAATGTCTATAAGAAGAGAATGGTAAAGAAGTTAAGAATAAAAGTTATAGTTAGGTATGGTACAGTTGTACTCTTTAGTAGTTGATGTACGGTATCTGGGCTAAACGATTCCTTTATAGAGCGGAGGTATATACCAACTAGCAACTCGGAACCTAATTTGTTGGTTGTTTGTGGGAAACCACTCAGCGTACCATATTGAAACTGTTAGAGACTCGATGTGTACTAAGTCTAGAAAATGGATACGTATGATGAAAATGTAGAACTTGAATGAAATGTTGAACGATATAAATGAAGTTGGAAATTCTTAAAGAAGGAGTTGTTATATAAATAAGAAGATTCAAAGAAGAATATTGAAGAGATATCTAGATAAGAAATGGGAGTTACCTAACTCCAATAGCCAAGATAACGAATAGTGTCGTAAATGATGAAAAAAGAAAGAAAGAGGATTGTAAAACAAAACGATCACGAGTTAAGAAAAGAATTTTAAGGGATATGATTATAGAATAAGATCACGACGTGATCTGTTTATGTTATAGAAGAAAGATGGTCTGTAATGTTTGAATAATTATAGCTTAATGCTATGAAGATGGTGTACTATGAAATAGTACGAGATAACTCATAAGGAGTTACAGATGATGTGATACGAGAAATTTGTATCGAGCAAAGAGCAAGTTAAGAGTAAGATAGAGTTAGGTGGGATTTCAATTGAGGACTCATGTGATGGCTGAGTTATACAAATCTTTGTATGGGCGAGGGTTTTGTGCTTGCACTCAGTTTATCACATTGATAATCATTGGAATGTTTGTGTCGCGCTATCAATGTATATTGGCAAAAAGGTGATTCTTTTCTCATGGATATGTTTGATAGTTAGAAACTATTAAGAATAGTTAGATAATATTAGGATTAGGTGAGGATTTTAAAACTAATGCATATGGTAAGTTCGTGACTCATAATAATATAGTATGTTTTGAACCCCTCGGCGAATGGACGCTTATGGTCTGACTAGGAAAAAGTTCTAAAACTCATATTATTGTGGCAAGTCCTGAACTTCCAATATGCGGTAAGTTTGATGAACTGCGGTATAATTAAGTTATGAATGAAGAATTGAGGATTATGGGAATAGATAGAATTATTAAGCAATGAATCAGTATAGAAAGTGGAGACATAGGTTTTTCCAAATCTTCTAGCTTTGCTAGATTATTGAAATTTATTAACTTCATGCTGATGGTTGTACTTTTAATTTTTGAAAAATATTGGATCACACTAGTGAACCAAAGAATTTTTTTAAACAGTGTTATTATTTGCGTATCTATGCTGTTTGTTTCCGCTAGAAAAAAAATGATTTGTTTAAATTTTCAAAATATACTTTAATTATATGTATCGGGTGATATGATAAACGATGAAGTCATCAATGCAATAGAACCTGATGTTGGATGTGATCATATGATCGCCAGCCCATTATGGTGAGATATAGTATGACAACGTCATAATCATGACGCCATAAAAAGATTTTTGAGATTTCTTTAAGATATGAGAATATATATATATATATATATATATATATATATATATGTATATGTATATTTCGATTGATGTTCGAATTATGGTAGAAGTCTATGATATTTGATTCAGCTAGACGATTATTGAAAAATATTCATGAAATTCAAGCGTTTATTGAAAAGTTATGCCAAACCAAATTATTTTAGTGCGGATTCAGATGTTGAAAAGCTGAGGTGAACAACCCTATAAGGGGACATATTTTTGGGGACAATGGTTCCGAGCGTAACGCATATAGTCGTTACAAAACACAACGTTGCGGCCCAACATAGTGGTATGATGAGTGAGTTTTATACTTATAATTGAGTGCATTTGAGCTTAATCTTTTTGTTGATCGTAAGTGTTTGTGTCTATTCATGCATGTTTTACGTTGTTTTGTTGGAATTGGGACAAAAGTTACATGGATCAACGTTTGGGGTTGCTAGATGCTCGTTTTCGGCTTATCATTTACATAGCAACAACTTCCGAGCCAATTTCAGTATTGTTCGGGACCTTATTTCAAAACCCTCAAAGAATGAAAGATGTAGATCTCCTTCTCCTCTTTCCGGAACATCTTGAATCATCAAAATCGGAGTTCGGCCGAAGAGGTTATGGCCATTTTTCCAAAGGACGCTTCTGAAAGAAAAAATGTAGAAAAAGTGGCAAAGTTTGGGCGCCCAAACCAAGCCTATTCCTCAGTGGCCGGGCACTAGGGGCAGAATCCCAACAGTTGTGAGCAGTGCCTGGCGGTATTTGGGAAGAGGTTGGGCAAGCTTGGATGCGTTTTTGGGCGAATTTTGACATCTTTTAGACTCCAAATTGGTTTGGATTTGTTCCTAATCTAAAAATTGGACTTGTAACCTATAAATACATGATGTAAGGCATAAAATAAATGGAGATTACATAGCTTAGCTTAGATAAAACACTTTATTAGATTAGAACATAAACCCTAGTTCTTATTAGTTTTGGAGATTGAAGCAACTTGGAGATCATTGAAGATCAAGAGCAGGAGCAAGAGAGGAGCATCAGATTTGCTGACAACAGATTCTATTCACTTCTCTTATCA
The DNA here is from genome assembly GCA_020205605.1 of Panax ginseng. Taxonomy (NCBI): domain Eukaryota; kingdom Viridiplantae; phylum Streptophyta; class Magnoliopsida; order Apiales; family Araliaceae; genus Panax; species Panax ginseng. The sequence continues at coordinate 81,589,497 of CM035142.1, read as the reverse complement.
TACTTTTATCTTTTAATGTCTATTCAGTTATGGATTCTTGGTTTTAATTCATTAATTATGAACTAACTCTTTTATTAAGATTTCAATTGAACCTTTTATGTCTATAAATTAGTTATTTGATTTATTCCAATTAATTGTGTCAAAGTGAATTGTTTATCTTGTCTTGTGCTTATTGATTAATTATTTGATCAGTAATTACCTTGTTACTCTAGAAGGAATTGAAAGAGGAATTCTAGGGTTAGAACTGGGCATGATAACATGTGACTTAGTTATTTGTATGGTGAATAATTAGGTTTGTGAATTGAATGGAAATATATGTTCACCGCATGTAACACATAAGGAATTGGAATTGAAGGAGTTTAATTCAATTGTTTTGCATAAGAATATAGCAAGATTAATCAATTAAATAGAAGGCAATTGATCACTTGAAAAGGACTTTTGGCATTTGAGAATTCCTGTTAACAATTCAAAGAGACATAATAATTGGGATAATTGGATAATTGATTTATAGTTCATAATGGGGATATTGAAGTCTTAATCTTTATTTATTTGAATTAATTTTAGAGTAATCTAGTTTTAATTGATTAATTTAGTTTTCTTAATTAGAAAATCACAATTTATGGATGTTTAAATAAAATTGATTTGGTTAAGAGTTAGTACTTGGTAATTTTTATTAAATAATTCCTCATGGGAACAAAAAATTTTCTTATCACTTTATTATTACTTCGACTTGTGTATACTTGCACGTATTCATTGATTTAAGTAAATCGATCAACAAGTTTTTGGCGCCATATTTGGGTGACTTAATTTAATAATTTTTTCCAATATTAATTTCAGTCAAATTAGTCTTAATTTAAACATTTTATTTTTTTATTTTTAATTCTTTTCCTATATTTCTCTTTTTAGGTACCATGGATGACTTTAACGTGATCAATGGCCATAGCAAACATGACTCGAACAATGGAAACATGGAGTCCACCATCCACACAGCAAGTAGCAATGGTATGTGAGTTATGTGATGGGAGTCATGCTACAGAGCAATGTGCCATCAGTTTTGAATCAGCTCAGTTCATAGGGAGCTACAATCGATCTACCCAACTGTATCCGAATCAAAATGCATATAATCTAGAGCCAATACAAATTGAGGAAACTTCGAAGACGTTGGAGGTTATCGAAACCATACGGAGTCGAAGGATGGCAAGAATGACTCAGCCAAGGGGAGCGGAGAATGATGGACTCGCGACAGCATTTTCTGAATTATCAGCACAAATTGAGACACTTTCGAAGATGGTCGACACTTTTGTAGCTCAACGTCGTCAAAGTGTGGCGGTTACTTGTGATTATTGTGCTGGAAATCATATGAATCATCAATGCACCACCAGTTTCGAGCCAGTACAGTATGGTGGTGATTACCCCAATAATTATGTCTATCCCAACAACTATTATCGGGATTAGGGGTATCACCCGGATTTTTCATGGAGCCATACTCATCAAGATCAATTTTATGCTCCAAGTGAAACATACCAACTGGATTTCTCGTGTCCACCTCCACTACAACAGGAAGAACATTAAAATTTGGAGGAAGTTTTGTCCAAGTACATAGCTTCATGTGAGGAGAGGAGGATTAATCAAGAGATATTGAGTCAAAATTTTATGAACCAAACGGAACAACTAACCAATGCCTCGAACATTTGTCCTCAATACACTTGGATCTATGACATGGATGCCGAGACTGATGCTGAGCCTGAACCAAATCTGCAACCGGATGTGCCAAATGATATCGATGTTGAAAGAGAAGAAAGACTTATGGACCAAGAAAAGGAGATCGACGAAGATCTAAATTTGAGTACCAATAAAGATGAGCCAATTTTGATAGTGTCCCATGTACCTTATCCACCAAAGTTCAAGAATCCAGGCAATTTTGCAAAACCATGCCCAATTGGCAGTCATGTCGTAGGCAAAGCTCTTTATGACATAAGAGCTAGTACAACTGTGGAGTCATGGTGGGTTGAAAAGGAGAAGACAGAGGAAGAGCCCATTGTGTTTGACAAGCTTCCATGCTATAATTTGATCACAAACACAATGGGGAAAACACCTAGTGGTTTGCCGTACTTAATGGGGATCCTATCTAAAAAGATCATGTTAGGTGACTTAAACTCAATGGCCATTACAATTGGGAACTTCCCAAAAGAGACATTTTTACTGATGGATGGAGGGTTCCTTAATTTTTGTAGGGGAATTGGATAGAGAATTGAAGAAGTCAGGCTGAGACTATAAAACAAGCGCTTATTGGGAGGCAACCCAAGTTTAATTTTTATTTTTAGTTTTATTAGGTTTTATATTAGCGGTTTTGAATTTGCATTTTTTTAGGATTTAATAAAATTGCTTCTATCATGGTTTTCTGAGTTATTCAAGTCAAATTTAAGTGTGGTGCCAAATTTGTCCCATGTGCTTGCTTTATTCTCCAAACTTAGTGGACAATGAGGAAGATTGCTATATTTTCATGGAAGTCCTCCGCTTTACTTTTTTTATATTTCATCCATTGAGGACAATGTCTAGTTTAAGTTTGGGGGCATTTTAGTGTCGTATTGCATATAGTTAGTTATCTTCATGGTAGTTCATTTTTTTATGTGTTAGCATTGTTTTTTTTAGGTTGCATATAATAAATGGTATTTTTTTTTGCATATTCATTAGTATGTGTTCATGTAGTATAATTGCATTTTTTTGGCATGAATCTGTGTGATAGGTTGGTATGGTCTTAGCTCGGCCTATGATAAGATTGGTTTTGCATGTTAACTTGAACAGTGTTGATAATTGATGATGAGTTCTAATTTTAATCATGATGATAATCGAAAATTGTCTTAAACTTATGTAATGCAAGTTAGCACTTAAAGTTTAACTGTTTTAATCAACTTGGTTCAAGTGTTTCATAATTTGTTTCTAAGGGAAAATCTTGGTTAAAATGTAAGGAAAATAGTGAACTGGCGGTAAAGGTTGGAATGACGTAAAAACTTGAGTTTGAGGGAATCTATGGATATATATATACAAAATGAAAATGAAAAAAAAATGAAAAAAGAAAATGAAAAAGAAAATAAAGAAAAAAAGAAAAGAAATGATGAAAAGAAAAAAGAAAGAAAAAAAAAGAGAAGAGAATAAACACCGTGGCATGCTTGTCTAGTTTTGTGGCCTTTGTTACTTGAGTAAGTAAGCCCGAGGGGATTGTCTTTACACCTAGCGCCCTAAGGTCTTAATGGCTTGGGAGTCGTTGGTCGAAAGCTCTTTAAGGTAGCACTGAAAAGCCTAAGGGAATAGGACATTGCACAGCCATAAGAAAAATAAAAAAAATGAAAAAAAAAACATGAGAAAGAGCAAAAACGCCCTCGTGGTTGAATAGAAGTATAAATAAATCTTGTATTTACCCTTAGACTTGGTAATTGCTTAGTTTTAACTGGAGTTGTCATGTTCACAAAAGTAATTGAATTGGAACTGAAATTTTCCTTTTAAGAAGTTTGTTATGTGATTATCTTGAACTGCGGTTAGTTAGAATGGTTAACAAGCACACACACACAACATGGGTGATAACAGGTTTGGATTGACTAATTGGTTAGAGTTATGGACTTTGACTTGATTGGATATATTGTTCGAGTATCATTAGTATCTTTGAGGCCTGTTGCTATATATCATCTTGATTTATTCTTTGGATTCAGTGAGGTATATTAGGAAGTAGATCATGCATATGCATTCATGTAGTTGAGTTAGTTTGTTTATTTTTAGTTCTTTCGTGTTTTTGCTTGAGGACAAATAAAGGTTTAAGTTTGGGGGTATTTGATGAGTGAGTTTTATACTTATAATTGAGTGCATTTGAGCTTAATCTTTTTGTTGATTTTAAGTGTTTGTGTCTATTCATGCATGTTTTACATTGTTTTGTAGGAATTGGGACAAAAGTTACATGGATCGACGTTTGGGGTGGCTAGATGCGCGTTTTCGGCTTATCATTTACATATCAGCCACTTCCGAGCAAATTTCAGTATTGTTCAGGACCTTATTTCGAAAACCTCAAAGAATGAAAGTTGTAGATCTACTTCTCCTCTTTCCGGAACATCTTGAATCATCTAAATCGGAGTTCGGACGAAGAAGTTATGACAATTTTTCCAAAGGACGTCGGAGCAGAAAATGTCAGAAAAAGTGGCAGTAGCCGGGCGCCCAAACAAGTTTATTCCGGCCGGGCGCTTAGGGAAGCAGAATCCTAGCGCCGTGAGCAAATACTGGGTTTGAGGGAAGAGGTTGGGCATGCTTGGACGCGTTTTGGGGTGAATTTTGACACCTTTTTGACTCCAAATTGGATTGGGTTTGTTCCTAAGCTAAAAATTGGACTTGTAACCTATAAATACATGATGTAAGACATAAAATAAATGGGGATTACATAGCTTAACTTAGACAAAACACTTTGAGTTGTGAAGGATTGAGTTGAAGCACTAGTAAACCGAGAAGAGAGTTCACGGTCTTGTGACCCCTCAGCATGATTTGGAATCTTTTAAATTCTTGTTATTCATACCGCTTCCCAATTATTGAGCAATTATGGAAGATTCTTATTATTATGAAAGGTGAAAGTGGAAAGGATGAGATAATTAAGCAAAAACATAATAATTTCAAGAAAGAAATGAAATTCCAGAAAAGAAGAGAAATGTGAAACTCTTAGAAGAGGAAGAGGTTATGAATATGATGATTGTAGAAAGATCTTTGTGGTAAAAAGTGGTTATAGAACCCAATAAATGAATAAAGTATTAACATAAAAGTTATTTGATAGATTAAATGAATAAAGATTAATAAATAAAAATTTTGAGGACGAAATTCTTAGAAGAATTGGTGAATGTAATATCCCAAGTGTTTATGATAACGATCTTTAGAAAAGGAAATGAATGGGTTAAAGAATATATAATACTTAGAATATAATTGAGTTCAAGTGAAAGTTATGAAATAAAACCTAGAATTTGTTGAAGAAATGAATGTAGTAGGAAATATAAAACCTATATTAAGGTAATGTGTTGAAGTTATTTAACGAAGAGATTTGACGAAAACCTGAGTAAGGTAGGGTTTTGGTGATTCCGAGGACGAAATCCTTATAAGGAGGGAAAAATGTGACGAATGAATTATTTGAGTTGTGATTCTGGGGACAAAATCCTTGTAAGGAGGGAATGATGTAACAATCCAGAATTTTATTTATAATTTAAAATATTTATTAAATTAAATAAATATTTTTTTATGTGATTGTTGTTAGTATATATTTGTGAATTAAATTTATTAGATAATACTCTAATTTAATTTAATGATTCTTTTGTATTGATGTTGTAATTTAATAATTAAAGTGATATATTAATTAATAAATAAAATTATAATGAGATTATAATTTTATGATATTCGTTAAGGAAATTTATTTAGTATGTGGTAATTAGTTTATTTAATTAAGATTGGATATGGAAATCCAAGTAAACAATGTGGGACAATAAACTATATTATAAATGACTTATAAAAATAAATTAAAAGAGTTTTAATTTGGTTTTACCAAACAAAACCTTAGAACTTTTGAAATTCTTATTTTAATTGTGTTTTGCCAAACAAGGCTTAAGGAATGATTAAGTCATTATTTTAATATGGTTTTGCCAAACAAGCCTTAGGGCTTTTAAAATTCTAATTTGTGTAACTTATATATTCAATCTATAATTAGTATATGTAATTATATTGGGAGTTACATATTGTATAATTATATGTGTTATATGTATATTATATATACACTAAGTTACGTTAGTTTTTCTAAACCTAAGTCTAAACTAAGAACAAAGGGAAGAAGAAGAAGAAGAAGAAGAAGAAGAAGAAGAAAAGGAAACCTTGAGAAAACAAAAGAAAAGCTTTCATCATCTCCATCTTTTCTCCTAATTCAACCTAGAAAGGTATCAAACTAACCCTTATACTAAATTAGGATATTTTGTATTTAGTCTTTGTAAAATTAGATTTTCATGATTGTGAATTTATATGCATATATGGTGTTTATATGTTTTCATGTATACGCTTACATGAGATTTTTATAGTTGTTCAAAGGTTTCAATTCACAAAGATATGATGAACATGATGAAATCATGTTCATAGTGTTTGATTATGAGTTATACGGTTGTTCTAGCAATTCAATCCATGTAATTTTGATAAACAAGAGGAATTTTGTTCATAATGATTTTCTGTGAATTAATTTTTGAAAAATAGCTTTTGAAACTATCAAATTGATGTTTAGTTATGATTTATTATTGAAATTGATCATGTATTATGTTAGTATGTTAAGAATATGAGTTATCACAATTGGAATTACTTGAATTGGGTTAAAAACGAATTCACAACGAAGAATTTCGCTATGAATGTCAAAAGAAGAAGAAAGAAGAGAAATAGCGAAATTAAAGGTTGTAATATTTGATGTTTATGTTGTTTATGTGGTTAGAAACGTGTTAGAAACATTAGTTTATGTTTCTGTAAACATATTACACCTTGGGTAGGTTGGTATGGTTGTTAGAAAGGAGTTTGTAGGCCTAATTTGGCTTTCTGTAGTGTTTGGGATGAAAAAATTGCGAATTAGCATAAGGGACCCCCACCCCGGTGGGCCCCCTAGTCCAAAAACCCCGTCCCGAACCGGGGTAAGTGCGATAGTCAATTTTGTAAAAAACTTTTTTCAGACATGGTTTACTAAAACTAAAATAACGTTTTCATAAGAACTCCGATTGGGGTGATTCAAGATGATCCAAAACGGGGAAGAGTAGAACTACAACTTTTGTTCTTTAAGTGTTTCAATTTGATGTCGGGAACAGCGGTCATCTTTAGGACTATTGTATTTTGGGGGGCAATCAGAGGGCGTCAGGCATGCACGTATGCTAGTGTAGTGCTCTTGACGATAAACGATGTTGTTCTAAGTTATAAAATATGAATGTTAGTAAATATAATGGTGCTTAACATTAATATAATGATGTATTAGGTAAGTTATAGAAGCATAGTAAGCATACACAAGAGAGGCAAATCGGGCGTGTGACGAATAAACTTCGAAATGCCATGATAAGTGTTAATTAATGTAAAAAGTGTTTTAAGCCAAATGAAATGGATAGTATAAAATATGAAATGGGTTTAATATAAAACCAATAATGATTCCTAGCAAGATTTAAACACTTGAATAAATTTCGAATATTATATAAGTCGAAAAGTTAACACAATCTAATTGAACATTATGTGCTAATTAATAGGAAAGATTATGAGATGTGGAGTAGAGTTTACATTACAATTACTATGTTTTATTATGTGACTAATAGTTGATGTGTATGATTATATAATTGTGTAGGGCACGTGAAGTGCAGATAACTGTAAGCTGTTAAACTGTTATTGGTAAACAACGATCAAGGCAAGTCTTTCAGTTCCTATTTGTTATGTGTACTTGATGATGAACTGTTTTACATATTTGTTGAAAAGAGCATGATGTATTCTATATATATTGAAAGCATGAAACATTAAAGTCAATTTATGACTATGTGGATTAAATAGTGAATATTGATTGAGTAAGGAACTCAATCTTTATACTTGTTATATGAAATGCAGCATGTATGTTGTGTTAGTCCAATGTTTATGAGATATATGTTGAGTATGTTATTATGTGCTATGTGATTCATGAAATATGAGACCCCAAATTTTATGAATAAAGATTTAAATTTCTCGAAATATTTTTTTAATATTATGGTGTGGATTTGATATAATGTTATAGTTGTGGGTAATATTTATAAATTTTGCAAAGTATGCAATTTGTTGTATAATATTCGATTGGTTGGGGAATATTCTTTTTGTCGGGGAATATCTGTACGACGGTACAATCATTGGTGGACCCCACAATGGAATTATTGTCGGATTGAGAAAATGACAAAAATATTTTTATAAAAATAACGACGAAAGTGTTATCGTTAAAATTGTTGAACTACTCGGTAGTAAAATTACAGTAATACGCGTGGTTGCATAGTACCACACGGTATTGATTATTGATGCTTACGTAAGAAGTCACTTAGTTATACTCAATTCGCCTTTATGATGAGTTCTTGCATCATATCTCTCATATTATTGATTCAATTATTGTCACAGTATCATCTTTATAATATGTTATATTATTAAATCAATAATTGAGACGGTAAAGTTATTCATATTATTATTTGCAATATTGATAATGTCTAGAAGTTCTGTCAAGGAGAGGTTTGGTCACCCAATTGTGCGTCAATAAGGAAAAATCCTTATCGGAAAGCCCCCTCTTTCCTGGGAACGACTTGGTTATTAAATATTATGAGTTGTAATATTAATGATGAATAAGTTCGTGTTGATTAAAGATGAAATTGATAGTTCCATTGTGTTGGGATTATTAGTGTTAGTAGAAATTGACATTTATTTCGATAATAATTAATGTCTGGAGGTTATATTCACCAATCGGGTATTCGGGGCACTTTTCGTGTCAAAATACTATTCACGGGTTACTATTCATCCGGTTACTATTCACTCTAGTATTATTCACTCGCGTATTTGGGACACTTTTCATGTTAGAGTACTATTCACGGGTTACTATTCACCCGATTACTATTCACTCTAGTATTGTTCACTCGGATATTTGAGACACTTTTCGTGTCGGGGTACTATTCACGGGATACTATTCCTGAAGTACTATTCACGGGGTACTATTCACCCAAAAAATATATTTCTTTTATGTCCAAATTATTTTTCGGTACAATATTATTCCATGAGGAGATGTGATAATTTTTTAGACCGTTGATTGAAGTTATAATAGTAAATTAATATGGATCGTTGGTTGAAGATATAATAGTAAATCAATATGGACCGCTGGTGGAAAGCTATAATAGTAAATCAATATGGATCACTGGTTTAAAGTTTTAATAGTAAATCAGTATGGACCGTTGCTTTAAGTTTTAATAGTAAATCAATATGGACCGTCCGTTTAAAAGTAAATCAATCTGGACCATTCATGAATTAGTTACTATTCAGGTCCATTCTCCTATAAATGAAGCTCATTCCTTCATTATTTCTTACGAATTCACTGAAACTCTAGAGAGAGAAACTATAGAGAGAAAGAATAAAAGTATTCTGCTACTTCACTACTCTAGTATTCAGTTTTTCTAAGCTAAGAGATATTATTTGTTGTACTCGTAAGGGGTATTATTTCTTTCATATTCATGAAGAGAACTTTTGTTATTCCATTCTTTATTATTATGTTGGAATAACCTGTTTATGCGAAGTACTGCATACGTGGTGAAATTCTTTTGTTATTCCATTCTTTATTATTCTATTGGAATAACCTGTCTGTGCGGTCTATCGCATGCCTGGTGAATTCTGTTGTTATTCCATTCTTATTATTCTATTGGAATAACCTGTTTATACGAAGTACCGCATACATGGTGAAATTCATCTAATATTCCGTTCTTTATTATTCTGTCGGAATATCCTATAAATAAGGCGTTTACACGGACACTGGTTCCATTATTTATTATTCGTCGAAATATCATGTATGTATGCGTTTCTGTGGGACCAGTTCCATTATTTATTATTCGCCGGAATATCACCTCAGACGTTTACGCCGAACATGGTTCCATTATTTATTATTCTGTTGGAATATCCTATCTGTGCGTTTATGCCGGACCTGGTTCCATTATTTATTAATTTTTTGGGAATAACCTGTCTATGTGGATTACCACATGCATGGTGAATGGTCCTTCGTATTCATTCCTTATTAAATTGTGGAAATGATATGTCTACGTGGATTACCGCATGGCGGGCGAAAATCCATTTGCAGTTTCATATATTCTATTATACTCAGTTGGTTAAAGCTTTGGCTTCTATACTCCATGAAATTAGTGGAATATCCTTGATATTTGTGCTTCATCCAGTATCTTTTCATGAAAATATTCTTCTGAGCATTCTTGAATTTTACTCTACAAAGTAGTATCATGTTGACAATTTGGACGTTATTGGTTCCTGGATAAATTAATTTATAAATCTTTAAAATTTATTCTTAAACTTGTTTTATTGAATTATTATGTCATTGTCATCATCATCATGCTTATATTGTGATGAAAGTCATATTTGGCTTACGTGCATAGATGGACTTGGTATGATTATGAACAGGGATTATTCGGTATAATCATGACCGTAATGTGACGAATGATGTGGTAAAAGTCCTCATTGGCCTGTAGTTCATTGGTGGACAATTGTTAGTATATTTATGACTAGGGATTATTCGGTATAATCATGACCATTGATGATTACATGAATATCATTGGCCGTGGAGCATGGATGATTCAATTTTATTTATTAAGCTGAGTCTCAGCAAAAAAGTTGATGAAAAACCTTTTAAATCATAGAAGATAGTAGATTTTATTCCTTACTTGACTCTTCTAATGGATTGCTTGATCCACTGCAGTTGTGACACCCCCAAATCCGGGTTACCTACCCCCGAGTTTGGTGTTCATGATCCACAATATAATAACATCTAACTACCCATTCATATAGAAATAGTAATACTTAAGTCATTAACAGAGATTGTTAATACATTAGTCCCAGGTCTGCTAACCTTAACATTATAAACATACCCCTTAGATATACAAAAAGGGTTTACAAACATAACATAATAATGAGTTTATTATAACTACTCCAGCATTTTGCCTCTATTCTTCACAACACCTTCTGCAACTTCGTCCCTAGCTGAAAAGTTTTATTTAGCAAGGGTGAACAACAAATTTGCCCCGCAAGTTAAGATATACAATGAATGTATAAGTATCAAAATAATAGACTATCTATTTTGATAGAATGGCACCAAAGTTCGGGGAACTTTGAAATAGCTGAACAAATTGTTAATCAATAAAAAGTTTTCTCGTATTCTAGGCAACACAATAATCTGATAATGAAAGAGTACAACGCTTTCAAAGTTTCTACGATATTCTATTGAATAAACAAGAATCAATTCTACGCAATAACAAAGTGGAATATTTTCCAGATTTATGTTGAGCGATCCATTGGATCTAGAACTTCTACTTTCTCAGGTATCTATCAAAGATTTACTTTGATATATACGCAGGAGTATCAGATAACCATAAAGATTAAATCATACCCCTCTGCAAGTATAACAAGTGATCAGCTTTATTATACCCTATATTATGCATAATACTTAATAGTGCGCAATGGCCGAATATAAGACCTAAAATGTTCCCTTTATATAAAAGGTTGTTCTTCTCAGTCTCAGAATCAAGATTTTGATTTAAAAACGAAATGCAAAGATTTCAATATCTAATCACTTCTCTTCTCTTCTCAAACCTATCAAGTTTTCGATCTAGCCGATACAACTGGCATTGATCTATCAATAAGAATTAAATTCTCTTCTTTTCTCTTCTCTTCTCGAACCTATCAAGTTCTAACAAATGTTCGTCTAGCCAGAATAATTAGCTAAGACATATCTCAATATAATTTGACAATAAACAGGAATTATCTGTACTGTCAATATTAGCTTCTATAGATATGAATATCCAACAACAGTAATTCTACGAATATATATTTTCTGAATCAGTAATTCAATTTGAATTATTAAACATGCACTAACTGCGATTTAATCAACAATAATTCCCTAGACATGGTATAATTAGCAATAATTAACCACTATAATAATTGAATGAATATAACTCAAGTTTGAGTTAGGGAACTTGCCTTCCGCGTTGATTACTGCTACACAATATATTTATATGCGTTCGTAAGACCTATAACCAATAATATCAGTCTCACAATTAGCACAACAATTTATAACACATAACATTATAATCTACAGTCAAACTTCTCCTGGGCACATTACCACATAGCCACATTAGTGTTTATAACTTATATAAACACTTATCAAGTCTAACTATTTCGGTCTGGTTGGATTTCGGTCCATTCTCGGTGTCTTGGTCACCCTATCCGACAATTAACACATTGACTGTCAATTAAACTTGGTCTCTAAGCTTCAATATTATTTTAGATAAGCCAAATATCGTTTATAACATTTTCGGAAGCTTTTAATAATTTATAAACGATTATTATAATTTATAATAATTTTTGTAATTTTCCTTATTAGTTTTCCTTTTGCGTTTTGAATTCCGCTTTTAGGGTTTTGTTATTTAAACGTATGTTATGATGGGAAGCAGCAGTTTCGATGAATAATAGACTTTTCTTTTTTTCCAAAATTCTCTGAATTTGAATTTTGTTTCCTATTTCCCGGTATTCGTAGAATCAACAGGTTGTAGAAGGTTATCGTTTGGAAATCGTGTGCGATTCAACAATTGATAACACTTTTCTTTGTACTTCCATTACGTCAGTCGCCCATCCTGGTGCTACTCTCGCCCAAGCACGCTTAACTTCGGAGTTCTGATGGATCTGGTAAATAAGTACTGGTATGATCACATTCTTTAGGATTCTCCATTTTTATTTCTATAATCCCACATATGCGTCCAACGCAGTGATGTTTACGTCGTGCGTGCGAGTTTACCAAGACACGTTCACTAGTACGCTCTTTTTTCACCGAATGTAATAAAAATAAAATAAAAAGGGGTGTAACACGAGGACTTCCCAGGGGGTCACCCATTCTAGTACTACTCTCGCCCAACCACGCTTCACTTCGGAGTTCTGATGGGATCCAGTGCATTAGTGCTGGTATGATTGCACCCGTTAAGATTCTCCATTTTTATTCCTATATTCCAAAATATGGGTGGGACGTAGTGAAATTAATGTCGCATGCGCGTTTACCAAGACACGTTGTACGCATTTTTTTCACCGAATTATAAAAAAAATATAAAAGGAGGTGCAACACGAGGACTTCCCAGGGGGTCACTGATGCGGTTGAAGAGCAAGCGTGTCAGTTTATGGAAAGATTTGATCCAGTTTATGAAAAGATTTGATCCAGTGGGGTAATTTGGTAATTTCTGTCAATTTTGGATTGTCGGATTTTTGCGTTTTCGGAGCCTAGTTTCGTTGGAAACGTGTCAGTGATCAAAACTGACAAACACTTTGCTTGTGAAATGTAGGATCTTTTGGTCAAATTCCATTATTTAGGCCTTCAAAATTACATTTTACTATTTTCGGGTTATTTTTGTATTTTTTCTTATTAGTTTTCCTTTTACGTTTTGGATTCGGCTTTTAGGGATTTGTTATTTAAACGTTTGTTATGATGGGAAGCAGTAGTTTCGATGAATAATAGACATTTCTTTTTTTCCAAAATTCTCTGAATTAGAATTTTGTTTCCTATTTCCCGGTATTCGTAGAATCAACAGGTTGTAGAAGGTTATCGTTTGGAAATCGTGCGCGATTCAACAATTGATAACAACTTTCGTTGCACTTCCGCTACGTCAATCACCCATCCTGGTACTACTCTCACCCAAGCACGCTTAACTTCATAGTTCTGATGGATCTGGTAAATTAGTACTGGTATGATCGCATTCTTTAGGATTCTCCATTTTTATTCCTATAATCCCACATATGGGTGCAATGCAGTAACATTTATGTCATGCGTGCGAGTTTACCGAGAAACGTTCACTAGTACGCTCTTTTTTCACCGAATGTCGCAAAAAAATATAAAAAGGGGTGCAACGCGAGGACTTCCCAGGGGGTCACCCATCCTAGTACTACTCTCGCCCAAGCACGCTTACCTTCGGAGTTCTGATGGGATCCGGTGCATTAGTGCTGGTATGATCGCACCTGTTAGGATTCTCCATTTTTATACCTCTATTCCCACATGTGGGTGGGACGTAGTGAAATTAACGTCGTGCATGCGCGTTTACCAAGAAACGTTCACTAGTACGCATTTTTTTCACCGAATTACAAAAAAATATATAAAAGGAGGTGCAATATGAGGACTTCCCAGGGGGTCACTGATGCGGTTGAAGAGCAAGCGTGTCAATTTAAGGAAAGATTTGATCCAGTTTATGAAAAGATTTGATCAAGTGGGGTAATATGGTAATTTTTGTCAATTTTGGATGTCGAATTTTCCCGTTTTCGGAGCCTAGTTTAGTTGGAAACGTGTTAGCGATCAAAAGTCACAAGCGCCTCGCTTGTGAACTGCCGGATCTTTTGGTCAAATTCCATTGTTTACGCCTTCAAAATTACATTTTACTATTTTTGGGTTATTTTTGTAATTTTCCTTATTAGTTTTCCTTTTGCGTTTTGGATTCCGCTTTTAGGGTTTTGTTATTTAAACGTTTGTTATGATAGGAAGCAGCAGTTTCGATGAATAATAGACTTTTCTTTTTTTCCAATCACTATTAGAAAATCTGCCTATAGCGACGGTTGCCGATGATCGCTATAGATGAAACGATCGTTGCTATATCCTATAGCGATGGTCGGATACCGTCACCATATAAGTCGTCGCTGAAACCTATAGCGACGGTCTTTTCTTCTATAGCGACGGTCTGATCGTCGCCAAAAAGCATTTCAAAAACGCGCATGAATTGTCAATAGCGACGGTCAGCCAGCAATAGATACTTTTGAAGCGAAAGGTTTGGCTCTATGACGACGGTCGTGACCGTCACTATAGATGTTTTGACGCCACATTTGATTGTCTGTAGCGATGGTCCGATCATTTGTGATATATGTTTCGATTTGTTAAAATAATTCTTTGTTATTACACAATATTTCTTATTTATTTTACCTGTTAACATGTATAATTACATTCAAACCATACCATCCAATCTGAATATAACATTTAAAACTAAAAGAACAAAACAAATAAAGTATAGTATTCAAAATTTCAAATTAATGTATAATATCATCTAAATATACATAACCATCCAAAATACTGTCAAAAACAGTACATAACCAGTATCACATTTAACATATTATCAATAGCACATCTAACATATTTTCATCCAAATAATGTTACATCGATCTAACATATCTTTAGCAACACGAGACATGTCACAGGTCCTCTATAGGATTATTTGATCCACTAATATCACCATTATCTTCTTCTATGGATCGATCCTACAAATTAATTATCAAGTGAACTTGTTAATCCATACAAACAAAGTGATAGAGCAATAATTTTAAGTAAAAGTGGAGTGAGAGAGCAACACCTGATTGTTGGAATGAGCATTTGGAACTGACGATTTCTTCATAAATTTTGTCCTAAATGATAATATTTAATCCACTTTCCTTGCAGTATCGTCTCCTTTTTCCCGCACCTTTTTCAACTCAGCTTTCAATTCTTGATTCTCACGCTGTATCTCATTATTTGTGTCGTGAGGCCCCCAAGTGTTTGTAGCTGTGGCACCAACTCCACCTTATCGTAGTCTACCATGTCGCTCTGGTCCAAGCACTTGTGCAAGTATATCATTCCAAATCTGTCATTGCTTTCACGGTAGATTCACGAGTCTTCTTTAACTCAATAATTTTTTCCTGTGAAAATATACAAGGAAAAATATACATAACTTAAATATACAAGGTAGTTCAACATAACTTAAAGAAGAGTAGCAATGTCACTGAAGTTCTAATCTTGTAATGTCGGGAGAAATGAATCTAGACATCCATATTATATATATTCACAGACCATGAGATATGCTACCTCTGAAGTTCCTAAGCAAAAGCAGAAGTATGGGGTTCACTGTAAAACTTCGTCAACCAGCTTCACACATATATAATTAATAAACAAAGCAAACTCTATGGCATTTGAAGAAATCACATGCAAGACCATTCTCAAGTTTTTTATTTTTGGTAGCTAAGGAGAATTATGGTCATGTTGATAGTATTCAAGTCTGTGAAATGGTTGCTAGCAGCAGCAGATTTGGTAGTAGCTAGTGAATTAGATCAATGATGCCACTAAGCATGGGAGATATGTGTTACTGAATTTTTTATCCATGTCTTTTGACTCGAGACTTTTCACAAATGAAAATCTCTTGTTCTTTGCTCTAACTGTAGTTGGACACAAATGCATGCAAGCTTCTGCATATTAATTTAAGGAAAAATGCAATGAAACTACTTGAACATTTGGTATGAAAGCGAGGCCGTAATTGTGAGACCCCAGATTTTATGAATAAAGATTTAATTTTCTCGAAATATTTTTTTTCATATTATGGTGTCGGTAGTATTTATAAATTTTGCAAAGTACGCAAGTTGTTGTATAATATTCGATTGGTCGGGAAATATTCTTTTTGTCAGGGAATATTCATACGAAGGTACAATCATTGGTGGACCCCACAACGGAATTATTGTCGGATTGAGAAAACGACAAAAATACTTAGTGAAAATAACGGCGGAAGTTTTACCGTTAACTGTTGAAACACCCGGTGTTAAAAGTACAGTAATACGTGTGGTTGTATAGTAGCACACGGTATTGATTATTGATGCTTACATGATAAGTCACTCAGTTTTGTTTTAGTGGTATTATTAATGTAATAAAACATAATACTTTTATAAAGTTATTCTATAAATAGAATATATTATATTTTATTATGCATAGGGTTGCATAGTGCCTGCATAGTGTTTTGCATAGTAAAATCTTTTTATATAAAACAAAATACTTTTATAAAGTTATTTGTTTTATTAGACAATAATTAGAATATATTATATTCTATTATGCATAGTGTTGCATAGTGTCTGTATAGTGTTTGCATAGTAAAATCTTTTATAAAGTTATTCGTTTTATTAGATTATAAATAGAATATATTATATTTTATTTAAAAGATTTTTCTTTAAATATGGACCGTCAGATTAAAGTAAATCAATCTGGACCGTTCATGAGTTAGTTACTATGCAGTCCATTTTTCTATAAATAGAAGCTCATTCATTCATTATTTCTTAGGAATTCACTGAAACTCTAGAGAGAGAAACTATAGAGAGAAAGAAGAAAAGTGTTCTGCTACTTCACTACTTTTATATCCAGTACTCTTCTTCTTAAGGTAGGGAATATTATTTGTTGTACTCATAAGGGGTATTCTTTCTTTCTTATTCATAAAGAGAACTTCTGTTATTCCATTCTTTGTTATTCTGTTGGAATAATCTATATACGCGGGCTACCCTATACTTGGTGACATTCTTCTAATATTCCATCTTTATTATTATTCTATTGGAATATCCTGTCCTCAGACGTTCGCCTAGAACTGGTTTCCGTCTTTATTGTTATTACATTTGGAATATCACATCGTCATGCGCTTTTCTGGGACACTGGTTCCATCTTTATAAGTATTACATTGGAATAAACATATGCATGCTAAGTACCGCATGCATGGTGATTTACATTGTTATTCCATTCTTTATTATTCTGGTGGAACATCCTGTCGGTGTGAATTTTGCCTGACCTGGTTCCGTTAATTATTATTCTGTTGGAATAGCCTGTCTATGCGAAGTACCGCATGCATGGTGAAATTCTTTTGTTATTCCATTCTTTATTATACTCAGTTGGTTAAAATTTTGACTTCTATACTCCATGAAATTAGTGGAATATCCTTGATATTTGCGCTTCATCCAGTATCTTTTCATGGAAATATTCTTCTGAACATTCTTGAATTTTACTTTACAAAGGAGTATCATGTCGACAATTTGGACGTTATTAGTTCCTAGATAAATTAATTCTTGAACTTGTTTTATTGAATTCTTATATCATTGTCATCATCCTCATGCTTATATTATGTTGAAAGTTATCTATGGCCTGTAGTGCATAGATGGACTTGGTATGATTATGACCAGGGATTATTCGGTATAATCATATCTGTAATGTTACAAATGATGTGGAAAAAGTCCTCATTGGTCCGTAGTGCATTGATGGACAATTTTTGGTATGATTATGGCTATGGATTCTCTTTGGCCGTAGTGCAAAGATGAATTGTTTTATGGCATGATCAGGACCATTGATGAAAACATGATTATCTTAAATCGTAGTGCATGGATAATTCGTGGTCGTGATACTAAAGAATATCCTTGGCCGTAGTTCAGGGGTGATTCGATGATGTGGATTATTTATTAAGCTTAGTCCCAACGATAAAAGTGGTGAAAAACCTTTTAAATCATAAATGATAGTAGATTTTATTCTCTACTTGACTCTTTTAATGGATTGCTTGTTCCGCTGCAGTTAAATTTGATATTTATTATATTTTATCAGTTTAACATTGTTGAAGGCTAACGATAAATTATTCTGCATTATCTTAGTCATAATATTTCTTACTGGGCTAGTTGAGCTCACCCTTTTGCTTTTATTGTTCTCTTCAGAAAAATGAGAACGTAGCAGGGACTAGTCGGGAAATAGAGTGATGGTCTTAGATGGTGCATTAGTAGTCATCACTATTCTGTGAAATAGTGTGATAATAATTATAATGAGGACTCCATTTGAGTTTGTATACTCTCTAGTAGACAATATTTGTATTCAAACTCACGGTTTATGTTTTTGTCGCATCTTTTTGTACCGACAATTATATTATTAAGTTGTATTTGAATTACGTACCATGTCTCGGTGACTCAAGATGGGTGATGTATACCTAATTTTGGGGCGCCACAGGTTGTATCGAGCTTAGGGATATGATCCTGGCTAGGATGTGAGAATAGAACTAGGAGGGGAGAGACGGGGAATTCCTTCGCTAGTATGACCTACCTAAGTTTATTTGGTATTTAATTGGTCGGTCAGAGTATATAGATAATATGTGATATGTTAATTAATCCTTGTTTTGTGGCGGTATTTGAAAATGGCATCTAAAAATGTTGAGATAAGCAGCGAGATTGTGAGAGACCTGTTGAGTCTCCACGGATCAATAATCGAGGACAATGTGCAACAGGATGGCGATAATCCTCCTGTAAACAACAACACTGATTAATTGACAAATGACGGTACGTTTAAGAGCTTTTTAGAATTCATGCAACATCAGGCGAAGGCGGCTCCTATTCATAATGCAGGAGGAAACAATGGCAACCCACAGTTGGTCACCGCTAAGCAATTCAAGGAGCTGGGACCACCGGAGTTTTTGGGAAAGCCAGAACCACTTAAGGCGGAGACGTGGTTAAAGTAGATCACCAAGATATTTGATGTCTTGGGATGCTCCGAGTAGCAAAAGATTCCTTTTGCCACCTTTATGTTTCGTGAAGAGGCAGATCACTCATGGGAATCTGTAAAACGTACCCAGCCTGACGCACTCAAGTTGTCTTGGGAGAAGTTCCAAGAGTTGTTCAATGACAAGTACTTTCCCGAAAGCATTCATCACATGAAGGAGGTGGAATTTATCGAGTTGGAACAAAACAACATGGACCGTGTCGCAAAGATCTGAAGCCAAGTTTGCTTAGAGTTGTCTGATTTGCATCCCATTTGGTTGATAATGAGGAGAGAATGACGCGAATGTTTCTAAGAGGTTTGAAACACATGATACATCAATATCTTATCTCTCATAAGCGTGTGTTTGTATTCGGGATGTTGTTAATAGGGCTCGATTATTGGAGCGCGATAATGAGTCAACCAAACCAAAAGAAAGCAAACGGCAAAATGATAATACCGGTGATACTTGATCATCAAAGCGGTGATAATAAGCATAGAGGAATCAACATGTCGGAAATGGTAACCACTTGGTAGTAATCATGGACAAAACAATAAGAATGGACATTTTAAGAAGAGAAGGTTCAACAATGGCGTAAAGACGCGTCGGCACCAAAGACACCGTTTCAAAGGAAGAAGAACGACCACCCGGTCGTATGTTTCAAATGCTTGACGGGAGGGACACATCCGTCCAAGCGCATCTGACAATCCAAAGCGTGTTTTAATTGCGGAAGAGAAGGTCACCTAGCTCGATTTTTTGTCGTATGGTGAAGTCAAGTCCATTTGGGATAGTGATGCCAAACGATGTCCCAGACAAGCTAAAGCCGGTAGTTTAAGAAAGAGCGTTTTTTTTTCGTGACAAAGAACCTGAATAAAATTATCACGGGTATGTTAGTCATAAACTCTTGCGAAGTCTATACCGTGTTAGATACCGGTTCTACGCACTCTTTTATTTCACCTAGTTGTGTTCAATGTTTGATGATAACTCCGAAGAAGTTAGACTTTGATATATCTGTTTAAACTCAGTTCGGAGAAACCTTTGTTACATCCACTATTTATAAATCTTGTTCAAATCAACACTTTCACGTTACTTGTCGATCATCTCTTTGAAAATACTTGCCTTTGATGTGATTTTAGGAATCAATTGGTTAACTACTCATCATGCTTTTTGTAAGGTTGTTAGCTTTCATACTCCTAACCAACCTGTTATGCGAATTCAAGCAACCAAACCACTAAAGTCAATCATTGTCATATTAAGTCATAAGTAAAGAGCCCCGATCCTTTTGTTGTTGACTTTCTTGTGTGGAATATACCGAAGCCAGACTTTCTATAGGCGATGTCGTGAATGATGATGGCAAGTTGATAGGTATCAATGTGACGTACTATCCAAGTCTTGGATGAGGGTCACAGTTTGAATGATATTTCTATTGTCAATAAATTTCCTGACGTATTCTTGAAGACTTCTTAGCCTACCCCTAGAGCATGAAATCGAATTTTGTATTGACCCCAGTACAAAACCCATTTCTTAAACCCTCAAATATTCTTCAACTAATATGAACGTAACATGCGCTTAAGACGTTGGCTCGAGCTGTTGAAGATTACGATCGTACCATGCAATACCATAGTAGGAAAATCGAACATGGCAGTTAACGGGTTGAGTAGAAGATCGTATGCGGTTACAAGTGCGAATATATGAACCCACGTGAAGATAACGAATATACGAGTAGAACCGACTTTAATCGATAAAGTTAAAGCCGCTCAAGCTACACACCCGGAGCTGATGAATGTGAAGAAGAAGGTTCAAGAGGGCGTTATTCTAGAAGCAAGAATCGACGAAGAAAGGAAATCTCAACCCTCGATTTAATTGGCCCATTTAAAATCCTCGATTGAGTAGGAACTATTGCTTATAGACTCGTTTTACCGCCAAGTATGTGGCGTGTTCATAACGTTTTTTTTCACGTATCGATGTTACGTAAATATGTGGACGGCCCGAACCACATTATTAATTTAGAACCGGACGAGATAGCGGATGATTTAACGTTTGAGGAGATACGTGTTAAAATCTTGGATAAGAAGAATCATATTCAACACTCAAAGGTTATACCTCAAGAGTTAGAATTTGAAATGAAGTCGAGGTATCCTCACCTGTTTAGCATACCAAGTATGTACGTAAATTTCTTGGGCAAAATTTCATAAGGAGGAGAGATTGTGAGACCCCAGATTTTATGAATAAAGATTTAATTTTCTCGAAATATTTTTTTTTAATATTATGGTGTGGGTAGTATTTGTAAATTTTGCAAAGTACGCAAGTTGTTGTATAATATTCGATTGGTCGGAAAATATTCTTTTTCTCAGGGAATATCCGTACGACGGTACAATCATTGGTGGACTCCACAACGGAATTATTGTCAGATTGAGAAAATGACAAAAATACTTTATAAAAATAATAAATGAAAGTTTTACTGTTAAGCTGTTGAAACACGGTGTTAAAAGAAATGCGAATACGTGTGGTTGCATAGTATCACACGATATTGATTATTGATGCTTACGTGATAAGTCACTCAGTTTTTTTTAGTGGTATTATTAATGTAATAAAACAGAATACTTTTATAAAGTTATTCTATAAATAGAATATATTATATTTTATTATGCATAGTGTTGCATAGTGCCTACATAGTGTTTTGCATAGTAAAATATTTTTATATAAAATAGAATACTTTTATAAAGTTATTTGTTTTATTAGACAATAATTAGAATATATTATATTCTATTATGCATAGTGTTGCATAGTGTTTGCATAGTAAAATCTTTTATAAAGTTATTCGTTTTATTAGATTATAAATAGAATATATATTATATTTTATTTAAAAGATTTTCCTTTAAATATGGACCGTCATATTAAAGTAAATCAATCTGGACTGTTCATGAGTTAGTTACTATGCAGTCCATTTTTCTATAAATAGAAGCTCATTCATTCATTATTTCTTACGAATTCACTGAAACTCTAGAGAGAGAAACTATAGAGAGAAAGAAGAAAAGTGTTCTGCTACTTCACTACTTTTATATCCAGTACTCTTCTTCTTAAGGTAGGGAATATTATTTGTTGTACTCATAAGGGGTATTCTTTCTTTCTTATTCATGAAGAGAACTTATGTTATTCCATTCTTTGTTATTCTGTTGGAATAACTTTGTATCTGTGAAGCTACCCTATACTTGGTGACATTATTCTAATATTCAATCTTTATTATTATTCATTGGAATATCACCTTTTGCAATGCGTTCTGTGGGACTGAATTACATCTTTATTATTATTACATTGGAATATCCATGCATGCGTTTTTCGTGGGACTGGTTAAAATCTTTATAAGTATTCTATTGGAATAACTTTTGCTCATGCAAAGTACCGCATGCATGGTGATTTATGTTGTTATTCCATTCTTTATTATTACTTTGGAACATCCTATCGATGTGTGAATTTACTTTGACCTAGTTCCGTTAATTATTATTACATTGGAATAACTGTCATCACAATACCGCATGCATGGTGAAATTCTTTTGTTATTCCATTCTTTATTATACTCAGTTGGTTAAAACTTTGACTTCTATACTCCATGAAATTAGTGGAATATCCTTGATATTTGCACTTCATCCAGTATCTTTTCATGGAAATATTCTTCTGAGCATTCTTGAATTTTACTCTACAAAGCAGTATCATGTTGACAATTTGGACGTTATCAGTTCCTAGATAAATTAATTCTTGAACTTGTTTTATTGAATTTTTATATCATTGTCATCATCCTCATGCTTATATTATGTTGAAAGTCATCTGTGGCCTGTAGTGCATAGATGGACTTGGTATGATTATAACCAGGGATTATTCGGTATAATCATATCTGTAATGTTACAAATGATGTGGAAAAAGTCCTCATTGGCCCGTAGTGCATTGATGGACAGTTTTTGGTATGATTATGGCTATGGATTCTCTTTGGTCGTAGTGCAAAGATGAATTATTTTATGGCATGATCAGGACCGTTGATGAAAACATGATTATCTTAAGTCGTAGTGCATGGATAATTTGTGGTCGTGATACTAAAGAATATCCTTGGTAGTAGTAGTAAAGGGGTGATTGATGATGTGGATTATTTATTACTGGCTGAGTCCCAATGATAAAAGTGATGAAAAACCTTTTAAATCATAAATGATAGTAGATTTTATTCTCTACTTGACTCTTTTAATGGATTGCTTGTTCCGCTGTAGTTAAATTTGATATTTATTATATTTTATCTGTTTAACATTGTTGAAGGCTAACGATAAATTATTCTGCATTATCTTAGTCATAATATTTCTTACTGGGCTAGTTGAGCTCACCCTTTTGCTTTCATTGTTCTCTTCAGGACATGAGAAAGTAGCAGGGACTAGTCGGGAAACAGAGTGATGGTCCTAGATGGCGCATTAGTAGTCATCTGTATTCTGTGAAATAGTGTGATAATAATTGTAATGAGGACTCCTTTTGAGTTTGTATACTCTTTAGTAGACAATATTTGTATTCAAACTCACAGTTTATGTTTTGTCATATTGTACACGACAGTTATATTATTAAGTTGTATTTGAATTTTGTACCATGTATCTGGCGACTCAAGATGGGTGATGTATACCTAATTTTGGGGGCGTCACAGTTGGTATCAGAGCTTAGGGATATGATCCCGGGCTACGATGTGAGAATAAAACTAGGAGGGGAGAGACGGGGAATTCCTTCGCTAGTATGACCTACCTAAGTTTATTTGGTATTTAATTGGTCGGTCAGAGTATAGAGATAATATGTGATATGTTAATTAATCCTTGTTTTGTGGCAGTATTTGAAAATGGCATCTAAAAATGTTGAGATAAGCAACGGAGCAAAGGAGACTGTTGAGTCTCCACAGATCAATAATCAGGACAATGTGCAACAGGATGGCGATAATCCTCCTGTAAACAACAACACTGGTCAATTGACAAACGATGGTACGTTTAAGAGCTTTTTAGAATTCATGCAACATCAGGCGAAGGCGGCTCCTGTTCATAATGCAGGAGGAAACAATGGCAACCCACGGTTGGTCACCGCTAAGCAATTCAAGGAGCTGGGACCACCGGAGTTTTTGGGAAAGCCAGAACCACTTAAGGCAGAGATGTGGTTAAAGTAGATCACCTAGATATTTGATGTCTTGGGATGCTCCGAGGAGCAAAAGGTTCCTTTTGCCACCTTTATGTTGCGTGAAAAGGCAGATCACTAGTGGGAATCTGTAAAACGTACCCAGCCTGACACACTCAAGATGTCTTGGGAGAAGTTCCAAGAGTTGTTCAATGACAAGTACTTTCCCGAAATCATTCGCCACATGAAGGAGGTGGAATTTATCATGTTGGAGCAAAACAACATGACCGTGTCGCAGTACGAAGCCAAGTTTGCCGAGTTGTCCCGATTTGCGTCCCATTTGGTTGATAATGAGGAAAGAATGATGCGAATGTGTCTAAGAGGTTTGAAACCTGAGATACGTCAATATCTTATTTCTCATAAACTGTGTTTGTATTCAGATGTTGTTAATAGGGCTCGATTATTGGAGAGCGCGATAATGAGTCAACCAAACCAAAAAAGAAGCGGTAAGCAAAATGATAATCTGGGTGATAACATCATCAAAGCGGTGATAATAAGCATGGAGGAATCAACATGTCGAAATGGTAACCGCCGGTAGTAATCATGGAGAAAACAATAAGAATGGACATTTTAAGAAGAGAAGGTTCAACAATGGCGAAAGAGGCGTCGGCATCAAACACCGTTTCAAAGGAAGAAGAACGACCACCGGTCATTATGTTTCAAATGCGAGACGGGAAGGACACATCCGTCTAAAGCATACACAAACAATCCAAAACGTGTTTTAATTGCGGAAGAGAAGGTCACCTAGCTTGATTTTGTCGTATCGTGAAGTCAAGTCCAGCTGGGATAGTGATGCCAAACGATGTCCCAGACAAACTAAAGCCGGTAGTTTAAGAAAGAGCGTTTTTTTTCGTGACAAAGAACCTGAATAAAATTATCACGGGTATGTTAGTCATAAACTCTTGCGAAGTCTATACCGTGTTAGATACCGGTTCTACTCACTCTTTTATTTCACCTAGTTGTGTTCAATGTTTGAAGTTAACTCCGGAAAAGTTAGACTTTGATATATCTTTTTAAACTCAGTTTGGAGAAACCTTTGTTACATCCACTATTTATAAATCTTGTTCAAATCAACACTTTCACGTTACTTGTCGATCATATCTCTTTGAAAATACTTGCCTTTGATGTGATTTTAGGAATCGATTGGTTAACTACTCATCATGCTTTTTGTAAGGTTGTTAGCTTTTATACTCCTAACCAACCTATTATGCGAATTCAAGCAACCAAACCACTAAAGTCAATCATTGTCATATCAAGCCATAAGTAAAGAGCCCCGGTCCTTTTGTTGTTGACTTTCTTGTGTGGAATGCACTGCGAAGCGGACTTTTCAGTAGGCGATGTCGTGAATAGCGATGGCAAGTTGATAGGTATCAATGTGACCTACTATCCAAGTCTTGGGACGAGGGTCACGATTTGAATGATATTTCTATTGTTAATAAATTTCCGACGTATTCTTGAAGACTTCTTATCCTACCCTAGAGCATGAAATCGAATTTTGTATTGACCCCAGTACAAAACCCATTTCTTAAACCCTCAAATATTCTTCAACTAAAATGAACGTAACATGCGCTTAAGACGTTGGCTCATTTTGTTGAAGATTACGATCGTATCATGCAATACCATAGTAGGAAAATCGAACATGGCGCTTACGCGTTGAGTAGAAGAGAAGATCGTGTATGCGATTTACAAGTGCGAATATATGAACCCACGTGAAGATAACGAATATACGAGTATAACCGACTTTAATCGATAAAGTTAAAGCCGCTCAAGCTACACACCCGAAGCTGATGAATGTGAAGAAGAAGGTTCAAGAGGGCGTTATTCTAAAAGAAAGAGTCGACGAAGAGAGGAAATCTAAACCCTCGATTTAATTGGCCCATTTAAAATCCTCGATTGAGTAGGAACTATGGCTTATAGACTCGTTTTACCGCCAAGTATGTGGCGTGTTCATAACGTTTTTTTTTCACGTATCGATGTTACGTAAATATGTGGACGGCCCGAACCACATTATTAATTTAGAATCGGACGAGATAGCGGATGATTTAACGTTTGAGGAGATACGTGTTAAAATCTTGGATAAGAAGAATCGTATTCAACACTCAAAGGTTATACCTCAAGAGTTAGAATTTGAAATGAAGTCGAGGTATCCTCACCTGTTTAGCATACCAAGTACGTACGTAAATTTCTAGGGCAAAATTTCATAAGGAGGGGAGATTGTGAGACCCCAGATTTTATGAATAAAGATTTAATTTTCTCGAAATATTTTTTTTAATATTATGGTATGGGTAGTATTTGTAAATTTTGCAAAGTATGCAAGTTATTGTATAATATTCAATTGGTCAGGAAATATTCTTTTTGTCAGGGAATATCCGTACGACGGTACAATCATTGGTGGACCCACAACGGAATTATTGTCGGATTGAGAAAATGGAAAAAATACTTTATAAAAATAACAGCGGAAGTTTTACCGTTAACTGTTGAAACACCCGGTGTTAAAAGTACAGTAATACGTGTGGTTGCATAGTAGCACATGATATTGATTATTGATGCTTACGTGATAAGTCACTCAGTTTTGTTTTAGTGGTATTATTAATGTAATAAAACAGAATACTTTTATAAAGTTATTCTATAAATAGAATATATTATATTTTATTATGCATAGTGTTGCATAGTGCTTGCATAGTGTTTTGCATAGTAAAATATTTTTATATAAAATAGAATACTTTTATAAAGTTATTTGTTTTATTAGACAATAATTAGAATATATTATATTCTATTATGCATAGTGTTGCATAGTGTGTGCATAGTATTATATTTTATTTAAAAGATTTTGCTTTAAATATGGACCGTCAGATTAAAGTAAATCAATCTGGACCGTTCATGAGTTAGTTACTATGCAGTCCATTTTTCTATAAATAGAAGCTCATTCATTCATTATTTCTTATGAATTCACGGAAACTCTAGAGAGAGAAACTATAGAGAGAAAGAAGAAAAGTGTTATGCTACTTCACTACTTTTATATCCAGTACTCTTCTTCTTAAGGTAGGGAATATTATTTGTTGTACTCATAAGGGGTATTCTTTCTTTCTTATTCATGAAGAGAACTTATGTTATTCCATTCTTTGTTATTCTGTTGGAATAACCTGTATACGCGGGCTACCCTATACTTGGTGACATTCTTCTAATATTCCATCTTAGTTATTATTTTGTTGGAATATCCATGCATGCGTTCTTGGGACCGGATCATCTTTATTATTATTCGTTGGAATATCCCGTCTCGTGTGTTTTTCTATTTGGACTGGTTCCGTCTTTATAAGTATTCTGTTGGAATAACATGTCTATGCGAAGTACCGCATACATGGTGATTTCTGTTGTTATTCCATTCTTTATTATTCTGTTGGAACATCCTGTCGGTGTGAATTTTGCCTGACCTAGTTTCGTTAATTCTTATATCATTGTCATCATCCTCATGCTTATATTATGTTGAAAGTCATCTGTGGCCTGTAGTGCATAGATGGACTTGGTATGATTATGACCGGGGATTATTCGGTATAATCATATCTGTAATGTTATAAATGATGTGGAAAAAGTGCTCATTGGCCCGTAGTGCATTGATGGACAGTTATTGGTATGATTATGGCTATGGATTCTCTTTGGCCGTAGTGTAAAGATGAATTATTTTATGGCATGATTAGGACCGTTAATGAAAACATGATTATCTTAAGCCGTAGTGCATGGATAATTCGTGGTCGTGATACTAAAGAATATCTTTGGTCGTAGTGCAGGGGTGATTCGATGATGTGGATTATTTATTAAGCTGAGTCCCAGCGATAAAATTGATGAAAAACCTTTTAAATCATAAATGATAGTAGATTTTATTCTTTACTTGACTCTTTTAATGGATTGCTTGTTCCGCTGCAGTTAAATTTGATATTTATTATATTTTATCAGTTTAACATTGTTGAAGGCTAACGATAAATTATTCTGCATTATCTTAGTCATAATATTTCTTACTAGGCTAGTTGAGCTCACCCTTTTGCTTTCATTGTTCTCTTGAGAAATGAGCGTGGCGAGGGGACTAGTCGGAAACAAGAGTGATGGTCCTAGATGGTGCATTAGTAGTCCTCACTATTCTGTGAAATAGTGTGATAATAATTATAATGAGGAATCCTTTTGAGTTTGTATACTCTCTAGTTGACAATATTTGTATTCAAACTCACAGTTTATGTTTTGTCGTATTGTACACGACAGTTGTATTTGAATTCTGTACCAAGTATCTGGCGACTCAAGATGGGTGATGTATACCTAATTTTGGGGGCGTCACAGTAATTTAGCTATAGGAGGCAATTTTTCCTTAATAATGCAGCAATTAAGGAACTCATTAATCCATTCACTTAATTAATCTAGGGAACTTCTCTTCGGTGTACAAATTTTGTTACTTGTTGAATATTAACTCCAATTATGTTTTGAGTCATGGGGAATGGTCTTCATGGTAGTGGGTGTCTTTCCAAAAGTGACATTAATGGCATTAACTTGTTCAAGAATATTAAACCCTGAGGGCACCATCGAAGCTTCACTATGGTCACATTCTCCGTTAAATCTTCGTGTATCAAACCTATAATTATGACCCGACTCCAGAAAACAACAATGCTCGATATAACATTCCTTATTTTGCAATCTATAAGAACGAGTGTTCATTTGACATGATGGACAAGCTAACTTACCTTTAGTGCTCCAACCAGACAATATAGCAAGAGCTGGAAAATCACTAATTGTCCATAATAAAGGCAAAGACGCATTTGGAACTTTATCTTAGGTAGATGCATCATACGTTTCAACCCCATTACTCCATAGCATCTTCAACTCCTCAATTAAAGGTTGCATATACACGTCAATATCATTACATGGAGAGTTTGGACCAGGTATTAACAACAGCATGATAAAATACTCCTGCTTCATACACATCCAAGGTGGTAAGTTATAAACAACAACTGACACTGGCCATATACTATACGGTGACCTATGGGTAAATGGACTCATGCCATCAGTGAACAGTTTGAGTCTTACATTTCGATGTTCTTGAGAGAATGTAGGGTACATTGTATCCAAATTCTTCCAAGCTGCAGAGCCAGCTGGATGACGATTCACTCCATCTTTCTGTCGCTTTACATGATGCCACATCATGTATTTTGCAGTTTCTACAGACATAAATAGCCTCTGCAATCTCAGAATTAACGCTAAATAACTTAATTGCTTCACAGCTACTTTGCTCCTCTTAGCATTTATATCTATTTGTGCTTGCTCTGGTACAACCATCTCAGTCTGCTTCCATCTTAATGATTTAAAAACTGTACAAGACTCTAATTTTTCATTCCCCCTCCAAAAGAGCATACAATCATTCTCGCATGCATCAATCTTCTCATAATCAAGCCCTAAATTTCCAACCATTTTCTTCATTTCATAAAAATTATCAAGCAAGTTTGCAAATGCTGGAAATGATGACTTGAACTTACGGAGCAAACCATCAAAGGACACATCAGCCCATTTGCTAACATTTTTATGATTGAAAAGCCATACAATGAATGAAAGGATAGTCTCCATTTCGCATCCAGGATATAAAGGTTGATTGGCTTCATCCATGTACTTTTGGTATTTTGTAGCTTTAGCCGACGATTCCACACCGTGATACCTAAATATATCATTTATCATCTTAGGCATACAATGATCATCTTTGGTTTGTGATGGTTCGTCGTGAACATCATCATTGTTTAAATCCCTAACAATCTCATCTGCCCCTTGATGCACCCAATTCGTGTAGCCAAACATAAATCCATCACAAATCAAATGTTCACGAATAGTTGCTCGAATCTGGTATCTTCCATTCACGCAATTCTTACATGGACAAGGAATTCTTCCCGTGACCATGCCCACTTTTTCGAAACCAAAATTTAGAAATCTTTGTAGGCCTGCAAGATATTCTCTAGAATATCTTAGTAATTCCATCCACCCTTATCCATGATATTGTGTCCCTAATTCAAATTGAACAACCATCCAATGTTAGGTACCAAACAAGAAGCATCAAGAAAGCATTTGGTACGGACAAAGAGAAATTGATGGCAAAAAAAGATAATGAAAGTAAAAAAGGAATGGATATAGACAGGGAAAATCATTGGAGGTTAAAATTGAACGAAGTTGTATGCTTAGAATGTGGTCCGAACATCTCTTGTTAATCTAAAAATATAATTCCTCTTAGTATTGTTGTACTGCTATTTCTATGTCAGTTATAGTGATCATAGCTAGTAAGACCATTAAAATTTACAAGGCCCTAATGTATGATGTTGTTTGAGTCATAGCCATTGGCTTATCTCGTTGGATCTCGTTCCCTCCTACTTTTTCCTTTAGCTTCTTTTATTTGGAAGACTAAGAATCCAGCTAAAATTAAAGTTGTTATGTCCCAAAACACGAAATGTGAGAAAAAAGAGGTGCACAATCCACTGCTCTTCCTCGTTACTTCACTAGATTCTCACCATATATATATACATACATACACATGTATATATAGTTAATCATATATATATATGTGTATCCGATTAACTATGAAAACTTTTGGCGGCTTTTTTGTCTGCCACATTCATAATATGATCAAAAAAGCACAAAGAAAACATCTTGCCATAATGTATGGGATTAGAGGGTCCCCAACTACTAGATAACAGAAAAAACCAGGCGCCATCCATAACCCATCTAACAAAGATTGCTCAATACACGACATCCCAACAATAAAGAAAGAAAATAGTAAAATTTAAGAGGAAAAAACTAGCATGTTATAAAGATATATTAAGGGTACATCAGTTGATGCACATTCCATATTCGCATAATTTAACTAGTATATGTTATGCTTAGGAATATTCAAACTAACTCCCAAGATTATTATTACGCATTAATAAAATTCCGAATAGAACAAACAATTCAACAATACCATAGATCGATCAAGAATGTTGTTGTACAAACCATAGTAGGTGGGGATCATTTAGTGTACAAACCATACTAAGCAACAAAGCAGGCTCATTCAGTGTGTTGTAATTATCTGGGAACAGTAACCAACCAAATTCATCCCACCTAGGAGGCTATAAATGCTTTGCTTCTAACTGAAAGCAAAAACAGCAGCTACAAGGTTATTACTAATTCATTGTAAATTACTTTACCGGTTTACTACTTCACTAATACGAGTCATACCAACTTCTCAGTTACCAAGAGAAAAGATGCATTGACATAAACACGAATAGAATCTGATGCTTAAAGCTCCAGTGCTCAACCAACTAATTTTCATTATATACATTTTGAGATACAAAGCAAGGGCCAAACCAATTAGTTTTTTTAAAAAAAAAATTGAGCATTTTAATATACTTATTGGTAATCCTAACCAGAAAAAGAAAAAGAAAATGAACAAAGTATTTTGCAAGACTTGTAAAAAAGCGTAAAAGATGAACTACAAATCAACAAAAGCAAAGACAAAAAAAGCGAATCTGTAATAAAGTGTAGAGCTATAGCTTATTAGTATTCTTCATATTAATCTCATCAAAAATAAATTATTAATAATCCATAATGGAAACAATAACAGCACAAAAGTATCAAATAATCAGAAACCATAACTTACATAAAACAAACATTACTCTAACTATGAAATAGATTTTCGACCTTCTGCCCTAAAATTTGATTCGCAATGTAAGTAGCCACGTAACCCCAACAACCCTCTGCTCCCGCCAAAGCACCTCTAGTCGCCTAATACTACCGAAGCACCTCTAGTCGCTGGCGTCAGTTCGATCGACTGAGATGGTGAGAGAGGAGATTCGATCGACTGAGATGGTGAGAGAGGAGAGAGAAAGGGTTAGAGAATAGTAAGATCGACTGAATGTTTGGGGCTAATGATTTGGGGGAAAAATAGAAGCTTTGGAATTTGTATACGCCCAAGCTAAAGATCCGGTAATGACCCAACCCAAATAAACTCCCTACACCGACGGTCAGTTATTGACCGTCGCTATATATTCCTATAGCGACGCTTCCGCCCCAACCATCGCTATAGCCCGTCGCTATGTGTTGAATTTCTAGTAGCAAAATTCTCTAAATTAGAATTTTGTTTCCTATTTCCCGGTATTCGTAGAATCAACAGGTTGTAGAAGGTTATCGTTTGAAAATCGTGCGTGATTCAAAAATTGATAACACTTTTCGTTGTACTTCTGCTACGTCGGTCACCCATCCTGGTACTACTCTCGTCCAAGCACGCTTAACTTCGGAGTTCTGATGGATCTGGTAAATTAGTACTGGTATGATCGCATTCTTTAGGATTCTCCATTTTTATTCCTATATTCCCACATATAGGTGCAACGCAGTGATGTTTACGTCGTGTGTGCGAGTTTACCAAGACACGTTCACTAGTACGCTCTTTTTTCACCAAATGTCGCAAAAAAATATAAAAAGGGGTACAACACGAGGACTTCCCAGGGGGTCACCTATCCTAGTACTACTCTCGCCCAAGCACGTTTAACTTCGGAGTTCTGATGGGATCCGGTACATTAGTGTTGGTATGATCGCACCCATTAGGATTCTCCATTTTTATTCCTATATTCTCACATGTGGGTGGGATGTAGTGAAGTTAACATTGTGCATGCACGTTTACCAAGACACGTTCACTAGTATGCATTTTTTTCACCGAATTATAAAAAAAATATAAAAGGAGGTGCAACACGAGGACTTCCCAGGGGGTCACTGATGCAGTTGAAGAGCAAGCGTGTCAGTTTATGGAAAGATTTGATCCAGTTTGTGAAAAGATTTGATCCAGTGGGGCAATTTGGTAATTTATGTCAATTTTGGAGTGTTAGATTTTTGCATTTTTGGAGCCTAGTTTCGTTGGAAACGTGTCAGTGATCAATAGTCACTAGCGTCTCGCTAGTGAACTGCATGATCTTTTGGTGAAATTCCATTATTTAGGCCTTCAAAATTACATTTTACTATTTTTGGGTTATTTTTGTAATTTTCCTTATTAGTTTTCCTTTTGCATTTTGGATTCCGCTTTTAGGGTTTTGTTATTTAAACGTTTGTTATGATGGGAAGCAGCAGTTTCGATGGATAATAGACTTTTCTTTTTTTCCAAAATTCTATGAATTAGAATTTTGTTTCCTATTTCCCGGTATTCGTAGAATCAACAGGTTGTAGAAGGTTATCGTCCGGAAATCGTGCGCGATTCAATAATTGATAACACTTTTCGTTGTACTTCCGCTAAGTCAGTCACCCATCCTGGTACTACTCTCGCCCAAGCACGCTTAACTTCAGAGTTCTGATGGATCTGGTAAATTAGTACTGGTATGATCGCATTCTTTAGGATTCTCCATTTTTATTCCTATATTCCCACATATGGGTGCAACGCAGTGACGTTTACGTCGTGCGTGCGAGTTTACCAAGACACGTTCACTTGTACGCTCTTTTTTCACAGAATATCGAAAAAAAATATAAAAAGGGGTGCAACACGAGGACTTCCGAGGGGTCTCACCCATCCTAGTACTTCTCTCGCCCAAGCACGCTTAACTTTGGAGTTTTGATGGGATCCGGTGAATTAGTGCTGGTATGATCGCACCTGTTAGCATTCTCCATTTTCATTCCTATATTCCCACATGTGGGTGGGACATAGTGAAATTAACGTCGTGCATGCGCGTTTACCAAGACATGTTCACTAGTATGCATTTTTTCACCGAATTATAGAAAAGAATATAAAAGGAGGTGCAACACGAGGACTTTCCAGGGGGTCACTGATGCGGTTGAAGAGCAAGCGTATCAGTTAATGGAAAGATTTGATCCAGTTTATGAAAAGATTTGATCCAGTGGGGCAATTTGGTAATTTTTGTCAATTTTGGAGTGTCGGATTATCAAGTTTTCGGAGCCTAGTTTCATTGGAAATGTGTCAGCGATCAAAAGTCACTAGCGCCTCGCTCGTGAACTGCCAAATCTTTTGGTCAAATTCCATTGTTTAGTCCTTCAAAATTACATTATACTATTTTCGGGTTATTTTTGTAATTTTCCTTATTAGTTTTCCTTTTGCATTTTGGATTCCGCTTTTAGGGTTTTGTTATTTAAACGTTTGTTATAATGGGAAGCAGTAGTTTCGATGAATAATAGACTTTTCTTTTTTTCCAAAATTCTCTGAATTAGAATTTTGTTTCTTATTTCCCGGTATTCGTAGAATTAACAGGTTGTAGAAGGTTATCATTTGGAAATCGTGCGTGATTCAATAATTGATAACACTTTTCTTTGTACTTCCTCTACGTCAGTCACTCATCCTGGTACTACTCACGCCCAAGCATGCTTAACTTCGGAGTTCTGATGGATCTGGTAAATTAGTACTTGTATGATCGCATTCTTTAGGATTCTCCATTTTTATTCCTATATTCCCTCATATGGGTGCAACGCAGTGACGTTTATGTCGTGCGTGCGAGTTTACCAAGTCACTTTCACTAGTACGCTCTTTTTTCACCGAATGTCGCAAAAAAAATATAAAAAGGGGTGCAACACGAGGACTTCCCAGGGGGTCACCCATCCTAGTACTACTCTCGCCCAAGCACGCTTAATGTAAGACCCCGAATTTTATGAAATAAAAGTATTCAATTTTTTTTTCTATTTAGTAAATAGTTAAATTGATAAAAGTTTAAAGTTATGGGTGAAATGTACAAATTTTGCAAAATAAGCAAGTCGTTATAAAATATTCATTATTGTCGGGGAATATTCGTTTGATTGTGAAATATTCTTGTTGTCGGGGAATATTCGTATGACGACGCAGCCATTTGTGGGCCTAATAACAGAATAACTGTCGGATGAAGAAAATGACAAATTTTGAGTTTTTATAAATAAATAGCAGTAATAATCGTTCACAATTAACACTTGTTGGAATACCGGTAGTTAAAATACTGATGAATCTGGCGTGGTTGCATAGTAACACATGGTATTACACATTATTTTTTTTGAATTATTGATTCTTACGTAAGAAGACACTACTCAATAATTGTTACAGTAATTACTGTTAAATATTTTATTTTATTGATTCAATAATTGCTACGTTGATATTTTATATTATTGTTGTTCAATAATTATCACTGCATAATATTTTTCATTATCAGATCGATAATTCATATTTTTTGAATAATATTATTAGAAAGCATTATTGGCAATGTCTAAGGAAGTTACATGCTTCAGGAAAGGGGTTTGGTCACCTAATTGCGGCCTTGATAAGGATAAATCTTATCGGAAAGCCCCCTCTTTCATGGGAACGACCTGGTTGTCATAATTGTGATTCTGTAATATTATTTGTGAATAATTAATTATTGATTTATATGATAAGAAAATATTTATTTAATTTGGATATAAATGATGGATATGAAAATATTTATTTTGTGTGGATATAAATGAAGGAATTCTTAGAAAAGTGTCAATTGTTGAAAATTGATATTTTATCTTACATTATAAATGTATAATGTGGTTGTATAATAATATAATAATGGTGATATTTTCATAGTAAATTCACGATGCATGAATCAAATGAGAGAAATCTAGAAATTAAAAGAACAAAATATGGGATTTTCAGAAAAAATCAGTTTATTACTTGATTTTGTAAAATCTATAACTCTTTGTGTATAATGAGTTAGGAGATGAGCCATATATCGAAAGAAAGCCCTGGAAGTAAGTTAATCGTAGAAATTTGAATCACCCAAATATTCTTTGTGGATTTTTTCTGGTGACTGTTTGAGGTGAAACTGATACGAGGGACTTATAGTCTGAAAATCAAATTAGTGTTCTTAAAGCTCTATTGTGTGAGTTATAATTTTAATCCGACCGTTGGATAATTGTGATATTTGGATATGCTATTTATATATAAGTTGAATATAAGTCCACACATTTTGAACCGTTAAAAATTAACGTATGATTTGTTATGAATTTTAAGAGGTGTTGAAAATCGTCCGTATGTGGATTTCGGTCATTTTTCATTTGGAATTTGGAAAAACTTAAACTTACAAAGTTGTAAAGAATTTAATTTCCTATAGAATGGACATAAAATTCGTATTTTTCTGATAAAATGGCTATTTATTATGAATTATTGAAGTTTCAGAAATTAAATATTTTTATTAAAATTATGGGTAGGACCCACTTTTGTTTTTTGAAAACATGTGGGCTGCACATTTTTTCCAAGATGGCAGGCTTAGCTTTTCAAATGAAGTGTGTAAGAAGAAAGAAAGAAATAATAATATTTTATTATTTTAGTCTCCTTTGGCGTTCTAGCATTTTCCTATAAATAGGGTACTTACTTAGAATTGAAAATCACACCAGGAACAAGTTTTCTGTCTCTCTATATTATCGAGCGTATTTTGTGAATATTTAGATACTTTTAGAGTTGCTATTCAGTGCAAGTTTCCTTCGGCATTACATTCGAAATTCCAACCAGAAGTACTATTCTTTTGAGGTAAGGGATAGTAAGGGATGTTATTTTCTTCATAATGATGTTATTCTTTCAATATCATTATACTGAAATATTGGTATGAATTTTATTGTAGAATTTCTACCTTTTTCATGTTAGGGTTACTATTCACGTATACGGCACTATTCACGTATACAACACTATTCATGTATATGGCACAATTTACGTATATGACATTATTTACGTATACGGTACTATGTACGAATACGAGTTACTATTCACGAGTTACTATTCATGAGTTACTATTCACGAGTTATTATTCATGAGTTACAATTCATGAGTTATTATTCACGAGTTACTATTCACGGGTACTATTCACGACAAAATTGATTTCTTTTTCTGACAAAATTATCGTTTATTTATGAATCTTACTTGTGACGCCCCCAAAATAGGTCCACACGACCCATTCTGAGTCGCCAGATATCGCACTATAAAAATCAAATATAAACTTCATTTATACAACTGTTGAACTGTCGTGCAGAGTACGACAACAGATAAGCTTTGAGTTTTAATATAAATATATATAACTCTCGTGGTGCCTTGACCACAAGACCTTACAATGGTACCTTACATAAAAGGTACAATCAATAATTGTCTTAGAAATAGAAATATTTGGAAAATACTCAAGGAAACCTTCGTACATGGGAGGCCATGCGTCTAGGTTATGATAGATATCATATGTCCATAGAATTATCCTTGGTTGACCCAAAAGTCCCCAAAGAAAAACAAGAACATTACTATCATCTTCTTTCCAATGGTGAGTCTTCTCTTGACATATAACTATCTCCGTTGTCTCCAAGTGAAAATTATATTTCAAATAAACTCCAAGATCATATAGGTAGTGCTCGTAGATATACTCAGCAAGTGGATGTGCACAACCCTGTCTTATGATGACACGAGGTTGTATGTCATTAGACATCTTGTATGATAGTGGCAAAACACCCTTCCAACGTTGGGTTCACCTCACCCTATTATGTTCACCAAAATTAAATATCAAATGACTAGGATAAGTTCATACACTCATATAATTGTGGCAAGTTCTTGAACTCATAAGTGTGGTAAGTTTGACGAACTGGGAATAACTATGTGTAAATGGATAATTACAACTTTTTGTGTAAAGTTATGTTGTTAATCCTGATATGATTAAAAAAAAGGATTGTAAATGTGTTAAGTACTACATGTACTATGTGCTATTTGAATAAATATGTGATTATATGAGAATTATGTGTTGAATTCTTATTGTGTTAGAATTGGTATAGGGAAAGAGAATTAATGTAAGATTTTTAATTAAACCAGATCATGCCGCCTAATCGACGGAATCGAAATCAAAGAGAAGAGCAGTCGGGAAATAATGAAGGGGGTCAAGCTGACCCAACGCAAAACTTTGCAAATATGATAGCCGAAGCTATGGAAAATAGATCTCCAGCTGCAAGAGGAAGAACGAGAAATCAACTAACTGAAAGATTGGCACATTTCAAGGACTTTAAAGCGGTAGGACCGCCTGAATTCAAAGGGACCACGGATCCAATTGAAGCCCAAACTTGGGTAAAGGAGATGGAGAAAGCATTCGTCATTACGCGAGTGGCAGAAGAACAGAAGACGGCCTTTGCAACATACTTAATGAAGGGAGAAGCTAATTATTGGTGGGAGACAAATCAGGCGAGAGCCGGTACAGCAGTAGTAACCTGGACAAGGTTTAAGGAATTATTTTTTGAAAATTATTTCTCAGAAAGTATGAAAACAAGAATGGAAGTAAACTTTTTGGAATTGAAGAAGGAGAATATGTCGGTTGCGGAATACGCCGCCAAATTCAACGAATTAGCAAGATTTGCACCTCATCAGGTGGTTACAGAATCACGAAAACCGAGAAGATTCGAGAATGGGCTGAAGCCAGGGATATTAAGGAAGGAGCGAAGCTGCGCCTCGATTTCATCAGGATAAGAAGAAGAAGACAAATGATGGTGGAAGCAGTGGTGGTAGTAATCCGAATAAGAGGAAATGGAGCGAGAATACCCAGTCGGGTAATAAGACAGGAGATAATAGAGAAAGAGGTGAGCAAAGTGCAAGTTGCAGTAAAAAGCATCTGGGAATATGTTTGAAGGGGAAGGAATGTGTTTTAACTGTGGACAAGAGGGACACATCTCTCCAAATTGTCCAAGTCCAAAGAAGATATTAGGTTGTTTTTCATGTGGATCGCTAGAACATCAAATTCGTAACTGTCCAAAGAAGAATACAGAAAGAGGAAACAACAATAAATGAAACAAAGATGGAATCAAAGCGATCAAAGGACACCTTTCGGTAGGGAAGACCGATAGCTCGTGACATTAAATACGATGTGGCGCAAGATCGATGAGGTGCTCAGGGAGGTGGCAGCAGTGCTTGATTTAAGCAATACTTAACTTACACGAGTAATATTGAGTTAGATAATTACTATGAATTTTTTTCTTTTATAAATTCAAGTCACATATTAGAATTTGAAACACAAATGAATATTGTGTTGATAAAAATGAATAGATGATACAACTTTAAAAGATTGTAGAGAATAAGAAAGCGATGATTCCGAGGACGGAATCCTTTTAAGGAGGGATGAATATGATAACCCGAGATTTCGAATACTCAAATTTTACGAATAATTTTTTATTTATTTAATATTGACTGTTAATATTGTACGGTGTATCTGTGATACGAGTCTCGAGAAGGTCAATTTGTGTATTGACTAATAATATAGAGTAGAGTTGTGTTTAACCAATTTAGAAACCCTAACCCTAAATTTTGAAAAGGAATTCGATAGAAAATATAATTAAAATAATCATATTAATGAGTACGCGTGTGTATTATTTAGAATTTTTGATCAATAATTGATCGGATAAGGTTTAAAATTATAAACCCTAATAAGAGATTAGAAACCCTAATCTCAGGGTTAGAAACCCTAACGTACCGTTAGAAACCCTAATCGAAAGCCAGGAAACCCTAATTTCATATTCGGGAATCCTAAAACCCGAATTAGGAAATCATAATCCTAATTGGTAAGCCTAATGTATGTATTAAACTTTAATATGATTAGAAAACTCTAATTATATTTTTGTTATCTTAATTTCTATTTTACAAACCCTAATTGTAATATAAAAATTTTAATTTTTCTAATTTGAAACCCTAATTTCATATTCGGGATTTCTAAACCCTAATTAGGCAACCCTAAACCTAATTGGAAGGCCTAATATGTTTATTAAACACTAATATGATTAAGAAAACCTAATTTAATTAGGAAACCATAATTTTAGTTTCAAAATTTTAATTTTCTAAATTAAAACCCTAATTTAAAAAATCTTAGAAAGTTAGTGATTTAAAACCTAAGGGTTAGAACCTTAGGGTTAAACCCTAAGGGTTTGTAAAAATTCTAAGAATGCCATTAAAATCAATTTGTAAATGACCAAAATGCCCTTTTTCATTTTCTTTAAATGATAACTTGTAAAAATGTTAGCAACTTTAGTGGTTGAACCACTACATTGACTTTGAGACACAACATCTCAGCCTCTCAGCCGAAAATCACAGATCCAAAGCAACATAGCACAATATATAAGAGATTTAGAGAGAGAAAGTCCATAAACATTATCCATTTTTCTATTTTGCTCTCACCAACTCCCTCTCTCACTAGAAGCTCCGAATTGCTATGTATATGAGTTCTAAATACAACCATAGATCAACCAATAACAGATTAGAGAGCCAAGATCTAAAATTATTCAAGAAAAGGTATAAACCTAATTTTTATTTTTGATCCATGTTGCTAAGAAAAAGTTTTTGTTTATGTGTTTAGATCTTTGCTAGATGATGTTTAATGATGAACTATGTTGATATAACATAGATCCATAGCATCAAAATGCTTTAAAATCGAGTTTTTCAAAACTGTCCAAGAACATGGTTTGTGGTCTGACAAGCTATTGTCAGGCGCCACAGATGCATGTATTTTTATGATTTTTAATGTTTGATGTTTTGGATCCGTAGTCTGGTAGGAGGTCTTTATTCTGAAAAAGAAATCAGAGCCATTACATGGTCAAACATCGTTGACCGACATTGGCCATGAACTTTTTGGGTAACCCAGAAAGTGTAATTTGGCGTCTGACAACATTTTTCGAAGCCTAGACCTGACAGATTTGATTTTGTTTGTTGATGTTTTTGTAATCTATTTGTAGCTGGTTATGTGAACAATAGATCTGTTCTTTGAGATCTTTTATCTCATAAACATATGGAATGTAAGTATTGGTCAAACCTAGCCATTTGGTCACGGACACAGTTTCTGGAAAACCCAGAAACTGTAAGAGCGAACTCTCTGACAACCTTTGACCAGATTGAATCTGGATATTTTAATGTTTTTGGACTGCGATATTGACATGTCGTTGTTCCTTGTCATGAATACTATGTGTATGAATCATAAAAACACAAAAACAATGATCATAACCTAGATTAAAATGACCTGGAAAGTGCCTAGAGGAACTGCTGGGTTTCTGGGAAAACCCAGAAACCGTCTGACAATGACTTTGAGAGGCTAGATCTAATTGTTTGTTTGTTGTATGACCTATATTTTTATTGAGAGTTATAGTAGTGCATATTTACTACAAGATAATTTTTAAGTTAGCCCAGATCATGCCTGAGCTGCGAATCATGGCCGGTCAAACGAGCAACCATGAACACGAAGCTGTCAGTGTTCTTGAGCTCAAGAACACCAACAACGACGGTTACTGTCGCTAAAGACCTTCAGCGACGGATTAAATTAATTTTTAATTTCTGAATATTTCATAAATTAATTAAAAATAGAAAATAAATTCTAAAAATGGTTTTAAAAATCATTTTAAATTCTGAAAAATAACCTTTAATTATTTGGGACATTTTTCATTAATATTTATAATTATTTTAATATTAATGATATTTAATTTAATTAATTAGTATATTAAATAAATTAGAGGAAAATGATTTAATATTATGAAAAATCATTTTAAATAAGAATAAAATATTTAAAAATATTTTGAGTTATAAAATGTGAAGTTTAATATTTTTAGAGTATTTTCATTAATAATTTAATATTAATGATAGTAGATTTATTTAATTATTAAATTAAATAAATAAGATAAAAATGATTTTATTGATTTAAAAATTATTTTAAATGAGAATAAAGTGTTAGGAAATATTTTGAATTATAAAATATAATTTTTAACATTTTTGGAGAATTCTCATTAATAAATTAATATTATCGATATTAGATTTATTTAATTTTATATTAAATAAATGAATTAAAAATGGTTTTATTGATTTAAAAATCATTTAAAATGAGAAAAATGTTTTAAAAATATTTTAAGTTATAATTAATGACTTTTAATATTTTGATAATAATTTAATTAATATTTAAATATTAATGGTGATGATTTAAAAATAATTTTAAATATTTTAAAAAATCATTTAAGTAGAATATTAATGATTTAAAATACTTTAAGTTATTAATAATAACTTTAATATTTTTGACAAGTATGTTATTAATATTTTTATATTATTAAATATAAATAATGATAAGATTATTTGATAATTAAACCATTTAAAAATGATTTAAGTGTTTGAAAAATAATTTATAAATAATAATAATTGATAATAAATTATTAAAAGCTTTCACAAAATATTATTAATGATAATTGACCTATCTAAAATAATATTGAAGCTTAGAGGCCAAGTGTAATTGACAATAACTGTGTTAATTGTCGAATAGGAAGACCAGAACACCGAAAAATCGACCGAAGTCCGACCAGACTGAACTAGTTAGACTTGTTAAGTGTTTATATAGGTTATAAGCACTGATGTGGCTATATGGTAATGTGCCTAGGAGGAAGATTGACTGTAAATTACAGTGATTTGTGTTATGAAATATTGTACTAATTGTGAGACCGATATTATTGATTATAGGTCTTACGAACGCAGTTAATTATATTGTGTAGCAGTAATCAACGCGAAAGGCAAGTTTCCTAACTCAACTTGAGTTACTATTTTTCAAGCATGTTAGTGAATAATTATTGATAGTTATTCACATCTATAATGATTGTTGTAATTCGTACGTAGTGAAATTGAATAATGTTCTATTATTTGAACTAATTATAAATCATGTCTCAGCTAATTGTTTGGGCGAGACTAATATTTGTTAAAGCATGAAATGTTCTATTCATTATAAACTGAATTGTTATTGGAAGGTCTATGCCATTGATTCGGCTAGATTAGTATTGTTACTAATTATTGAAATCATAGTATTTCTTTGAAAGTAATCCAAACCATATTGTTGTTGTACGGACTCGTGGAGTAAGACTGAGATGAACAATTTTTAATGTCGTAAATCAACCTATGCGCTATTATTGAGTATTATGCATAATATAGGGTACAACGGAGTTGGCCACTCTAGGTACTTGTAGAAGGGTATAGTTTAGTTTTTATAACTAATTTATAGTCTTGTGGTAATTTAGTTTTAATAACTAAATGATTCCTCTATTAGTTCATGATCCTCCGTGATCAATCAGCATGAAATTTGGGTATATCCCACTTTATTGAAGATCGTTGCAGTATTGTTAATTCCTTTTATTCAATTGAATATTATTGAATCTTTGAAAGAATTATACTCTTTCCTATCGGATATGTTATTCAATATGAAATAGTAGAAATTTTATTATTGAAATTGAATTATTATTCTGTTATCTCAAAATCGTTTGATTGTTGCTGAAGTTATATACAAGCTAGACTCTTCTATTCGTGATAGATATATAATT
The DNA here is from genome assembly GCA_020205605.1 of Panax ginseng. NCBI lineage: Eukaryota > Viridiplantae > Streptophyta > Magnoliopsida > Apiales > Araliaceae > Panax > Panax ginseng. Next base: position 81,545,905 of record CM035142.1, on the reverse strand, counting down.
TATTGTATATCTTAAGTTGCGGGGCAAACTTGTTGCTCACCCTTGCTAAATAAAATATTTCAGCTAAGAACGACGAGGCTAGCGGGGCTAAGTAGAACAAAGGCAAAGGCATAGTGCTGGAGTAGTTTTATGTTAAGCATATTTATTATGATGTTTTGTAAACCCTTTTTGTATATCTAAAGGGTAAATTTGTAATGTTAAGATTAGATGACCTGGGATAATGTTGTTAACCTATTATTTAACTTTATGTAAGTTTATATTCATCAATGAATGGGTAGTTAGATGTTCTTATATTATGGATCATGAGCACCAAACTCGAGGGTCAGGTAACCCGGATTTGGGGGCGTCACATTTGGGATGCAAAATCGTGAATTAGCAGAAGGGACCCCCGCCCCAGCGGGCCCCCTAGTACAAAAACCGCCGCCCCGACGGGTGGGTAGGCTGCCTAGCCGAATTTTGGGAAAAACAAAACTGACCGGACATGTTTTACTAAAATGACCATAACGTTTCCATACAAACTCCGATTGAGGTGATTCAAGATGATCCGGAATGAGGACGAATAGACCTACAACTTTTATTCTTTAATTTCAATTTGAGGTCTGGAACAGGGGTCAAAATGGTCATCTTTAGGACTGTTGTATTTTCGGAGGCAATCAGTGGCCGTCGGGCATGCACGTATGCTAATGTAGTGCTCTTGACGATAAACGATGTTGTTCTAAGTTATAAAATATTAATGTTAGTAAACATAATGATGTATTAGATAAGTTATAGAAGCATAGTAAGCATACACAAGAGAGGAAAATCGGGCGTGTGACGAATAAATGTCGAAACGTCCTGATAAGTGTTAATGAACGTAAAAAGTGTTTTAAGTCAAATGAAATGGATATTATAAAATATTGAATGGGTTTAATATAAAACCAATAATGATTCCTAGCAAGATTTAAACACTTGAATGAATTTCGAATATTACATAAGTCGAAAAGTTAACACAATCTAATTGAACATTGTGTGCTAATTAATAGGAAAGATTATGAGATGTGGAGTAGAGTTTACATTACAATTACTATGTGCTATTATGTGACTAATAGTTGATGTGTATGATTATATAATTATTTAGGGCACGTGAAGTGCAGATAACTGTAAGCTATTAAACTGTTATTGCTAAACAACGATCAAGGCAAGTCTTTAAGTTCCTATTTGTTATGTGAACTTGATGATGAACTATTTTAAATATTTGTTGCAAAGAGCATGATGTGTTCTATATATATTGATAGTATGAAACGTTAAAGTCAATTTATGACTATGTTGATTGAATAATGAATGTTGATTGAGTAAGGAACTCAATCTTTATACTTGTTATATGAAATACAGCATGCATGTTGTGTTAGTCCAATGCTTATGAGATATATGTTGAGTATGTTATTATGTGCTATGTGATGCATGAAAATTGTTAGATTTTGCTGGGCTGTCGAGCTCAATCTTGCAAATAACCATTTTTGCAGGTTAAAGATTTAAGGTAAGGATATGTGCTACGTGAATTATAGATATCCATATTCACGAAGATTACTTATGTTTTATGGGAAATGTATTTAGTATTTTGAATGTAACATGTTGTTGAATTGTAAGTTTAGCTATCCGGTGTATATGGATATATATTTATGATGTAAGACTTGGTATAGTCATTTTTGTTGTAACGATTCATGATATAAATTTGAATCGAAGAGATGTAACGTAAAGGTTACGATTTAGGGCAATAAAGAATGAAATGTATAAAAGTTTTAAATATTTCTCATTTTAAGTGATTTTAATATCAAATAATGATGTAAAGATAGATTAAAGTTGTATTGTTAACGATCGAGAATGAGAATATTATTATATGAATTTTGGGGTCATTACAGCACATGTATCATGTATGGCATCATAGGTATGGATGATAACAATTTCAAAATGCAGAGTATCAGAAATATAATACCTTCTGGAAATTAAAGACGACTTGTCTTACTGACTTATTATATTCTTACAAAATTTAAGAATGTTTCATCAATGCATTCTATATGTTAATACCCTCGTTACTTAAAGCAGTTTTTTGTTATGTTGACAGAATGAAGGATTTGTTTTTGCAATTAAGTTTTCAATGTGTTTTTGTATTAATTTGTGTATCCATATTTCCTTTAGTTAATATTTTTTATCTCATTCTTTTAACATTATGTTAGTTACCCGATGTTAATATTATCCACTGCTTGTTTGTTATGTCATATGCTTGTTTCAATAGACCTCCTAAGGAGTGACTGCTTGACAATTTTGTATTTCTATATTACTTAACATTAAGGAGTGACCTCTGCTATTGGACTGCATAGTTGGTTTGGCTGCTGGAGCATAGCTAATTAATAATTAACCTTGTAGACCAGAAGCGGGAAGGCATACACAATGCTTGGTGACATCGATGAGGTGGGAATCAAGCTCAGTCTCAATCGTGGAATGACACCATGAATATTTGAATTTTTGTTTGCAAGAATAAGAGCAGTAACTTTGTTCAGTCTTTGCTTGTGCATTCCATATACCTCTTAGTTTGTTCATAAGCATTATAATTTCGGCTGGTTTATTCACCCTTTAATTTTCATCTCTTTGAAGGAGGAGGAAAGCCGAAGGGATGAGAGACTGACATACAATTGCAAGTGCTCCTTCTTAAAGAACTGAGAAAGTAGTAGTAACTACTGTCAAAATTTCCTTTAAAATTGATCAACTTATTAATGATTATATGTTGCGGTATCAAATGTGATCCTTTTTAGGTTTTCCCTGATGGAAGTTGACTTTTTTTCATGGCTTCTTAACAAAAGGTTCTCTATTAGTTTTTTCCCCTGTTTGGTGGTCATGTAGTGATTAATATGCTGGACACCCTATCTCACACTAAAATTTTTGTTGTTTCATGTCTAGTTAGGATGTTTCATATGTGACAAAGTGTTCACTGAAGTTAAGCTATGAGCAACTTCTAAAGAGAAATATTTTTTCTACTCGTCCTTTGTGTGTTGGCTAGCCAAATTACCTTGACTAATATGGCTTTTAGATCTACTTTATCTTATCATTTCATTGTACGAGTGTCATACATTGTTATTCTGTTAATTGATTTGTCCTTTAACTTGATTGCGATAATAACTCTGTAAATAATTGAATATTGTATCTCGGTGGGTGAGGATGAATTGGCACATGTTAGGCGACGTTTTGAAACAAAACAAGGTCAACAACTCGGCATGTGATTTTGACCTAGTTGTAAGGACAACAACGGCATTTGTTACACAGTCCGATAGTGAGTAAGAATTTATATTTTTTATACTCCTAGTTGAGATATGCTTCTTCGTGAATCGAACTTGATATAAATCGATCAAACATGTCTGCTTTTCCTTGTCTTTTTCTCATCAATTATGCAAAGACTTGATTTATTGCTCTTAGCACTAGTGTTAATTTAGTTGAACTATATCTAAAGTAGGTTACAATCTTTTACTATGGTTCAATTAGTTTGATTGAAGAACCATGTAGGTCTACTCCGACCACTTGTGCAATGACTATAGCTAAAAACTAGAAGCATCCTCTTTTATGATCCAAATCAGAGATTGCCATTATGGCCATCAGCAGATGCTGCTCGAGAGGGTATAATGAGCATATGGGACCAAGCAGATGTTATCAAAGTATAATTTAAATTATATGAGATTTAGCTTATTTTTAAGTTTCCTTCATTAGCTAAGGCCAAACATAAAAGCATCTTTTAAGATGTCAATGAATGACTGTGTTATGTAGCACTTACTGGGACTCTCATGATTCATGAACTACTGTATATAATTGATGCAGTTTTACTACTGTTATATACTGTCTTAGCTTTTAGAATAAAAACAATGAAAAATAGTAACTACATTTCTTAAAGAGGTGCCTGAATATTGTTTCTAGCATGCATGTCGAACTCTCTTGTTATTGACAAAGTTTTCCCTTGTTTCCTTGATAGTAATACATCACTTAAAGTTTTCATTTCAACAAATCCCTGTTGCCTCTTTTTTAGTCTTAACAAAAGAGCTCTAACTTATGCAAGCATACATGTGTCAACAAGCAATATAGAGCAAGTAAAGTATCGATCCCACAGAGAAAGTTGTTTAATTCAAATCACTATACATTAATTAATTCACTATATTTATATGCTCAAACTAATGACTAAGATTGGTTTGTTCTCGAATTGCAAATAACAACTAAAACAATAATAACACGGAATAACTCAAATCTAGAAATAATGGGATCCTAACTTCATTTAATACTTCATTCAATCGCCACTATCATGCATGACTTGTTCACATAATACAGAAAAGCAGACTCTATGTAATCATCAATATAACCAAAATCACTATATGTCTATGTGAAATTGCAACTATATTGACTTTAAGTTCAAGCCCTTATTCTAACTTATATGGTGAAATAATATATGTATATCTAGTTCACGAAATACATAAGCAATATAACATAGCCCTATATACGTATACTATCATGATTACAATCCATATTTGCATGTTCATTGTCAATTCCATAAAAATACTTAAATGAATGGTGATCAAGCATTCATACATGCAAAACAATCATGATAGACATCCCATATGATATGTAAAACAATCCAGCATTTAAGCATGCAATCAAACTACATATTAAAATCCGTTAGAATCCCATAATGGAGTTTAGTTCATGATTGAACCAAAAGCCATTATGGGATCAAATCTAAACATGATTAATAAGAAAATAATTGAAAGATGAAAGGTAGAAACAATCAAACCCAATTACTGAATATAGATCAATATTCAAATCCTCATAAGATTCCAGCAAAATAATAATAATAAACCCACTCTGTTAAAAAATCCCAAGAAGAAGCAGAAAAGTAGAGTTTTTGCCTCTTCCCCCGTTGGAATCTCTCCTAGAGAATAAACCCTAATTACGATGTAAAGATACGTCAAAAACTGAATAATTGTCAAGTCTCTCCTTCCGACACCAGTCAGAAATCGTTTTAAAAATATTACAACCCATAAAAATTAAAAATTAAAATAAAACAAATCAGCAGCTTCAGGTCTTGCGCGCGGCCGCGCACTCCTCCAGCCTTCTATTCGCATGTGCACGAGACTTGCAGTAAGTTCTATGCTCATAAGGGCTCTCGGCGTGGTAGGGGCTCCTTAGGCTTTGTCATGCTCGTGGTCACGAACTTGCGATGAGGTTCCATGGTGCGTTTGGGTACTCATTCATGTGGCGCGTGCCTCCAAGCTCTTCCTGCCACGCGGCCGCACAGCTTTCACTCTATAGATCCTGGTTCTTGTTCTGATTCTGTTACGCTACTGCTGCTGCTACTTGTTCATTCATGCTTAATCTCCTTCCATGCTTGGTCTCCTTGCTCCATTGCACCTTCATGCCATGTATATCCCGCTTTTGCCTTGCCTTCACGCATCCATTAGCCCCGTGCCCTATAACACCACCAAATTAGGCCGATTCCTGCACTTATTCACCAAAAGGAGTTTTAAGTATGCGAAATGCAAATTAACATGAAATACAGCTAAAACCTACTAAAAAGTACTTGAGATGGGCATAGTTCGCATGAATCGGTACTCCATAAGTAGGTATAAAACCCACTTATCAAATACCCCCAAACTTGAACCGTTGATTGCCCTCAAGCAATGCATACTAATGAACAATGAAAATGCAGCTATATTACTATGCAACTACATTATGATGCAACTAATCTCACATTGTCCCAACTATCATAGAACTTCAGTCCAATTTACCTCAGCAAATTTTTTCTAGATTCAAGACTACAGATTCAAATCAAACTGCATGCATAATGTCATACACTCAGGTAATTCAAAAATGCTATAGAGATGCTGTGTGTGTGTGTGTGTTGTGTTCATCAAATCTTGATTTAGGCGAAGAATACTCATGCTATATTGCTCACAATAGAAAATTATAGCTTAAATCAAGACTTATGTATATATGCAACCAAGACTATTCCAACATCTTAAAAATAAACTAAGGTTCAACAATGGGCTTAACTGCTTTATTTCTGCTCACGAGGGCGACTTTCGCACTTTCCCGCGGTGTTTATTGCCATTTTTATTTTATTTTTATTTTTTTCTTTTTCACATGACCGTGCAATATCTTACTCCATTAGGCACACTGCTACCCTTTAGCGAGCTTTCAACCAACAACTCCCAGACCATGAAAGACCTTAGGGCGCTAGGTGTAGAGACAATCCCCTCGGGCGTACTTACTCAAGTAGCCAAGGCTCCGAAATAAGATTAGCCACATTATTTCTATTCTTCTTTTTCTTTTCCCTTTTTTTTTTATTTTTTATACACAGATACCCATGTTTTCCCAAAGTTTAAAAATCAATGTTTTATACAGTCTATACTCCATTTTCACATAACATCAATGATAAGCAAAATCAGAAGCCTCAAATATCTTGTCAGACCATCTCTGGAAAATCTAGGTTACCCAGAAACGTTTTCCGTGACCGGTCAACGCGGTTTGACCGCTTGTATCTCTTAATCTACTCATTATCTGGCCATGTTTATAGTTTCAGATCAAAGTCCTCATGACATAGAACACAATTATAACATAAAACAACACAAAGTAAAAACATAGAATGATTTACAGTCCCTGACATATGGCTGTCAGGCCATCATTTTCAACATTTCCAGATTTTTAAAATCTTTAGATTCGAGCATCTAGATCTTATGGATCCATTATCCAACAACCCGGATCTCTAAAAGGCACCTTGTAACACATATCTAACCAACGACTAACATCAAAACACAAGATTTAAGGATTTCAAAATTTTAGGGTTCTTATACCTTTCTAGCTTGATCCTTGATTTCTGTCTTTCATGTTTGATCTTAGCAAAGCTATGGCTCGATAATGACTTATCTCTTCACTCTATATCAGTCTTACTCCCGAATTTTAGAGAGAGAATGTGTTGGAGAGAAATAAAAATAAAGTGACTCTTTCTCTCTATTTAATCATATAAATGTTGTATGTAATGATCTTGGCTGAGTGTATAGGTTGATAAATATTGTATTTAAGTCAATTGGTGAGTCATGGAGTAGTTGGACAACTCAATCTTGGCTAGATTTGCAAGAAACCTTCAATTATGCAATAAGGGTATTTTGGACTTTTGGCTTTTTAATTTAATGGCATTTGTGTCAATTAGCCAAACACTTAGGATTTAGGGTTTTGGTTTAGGGTTTAAACCATTTTAGAGTTTAGGGTTTAACCCTTAACTTACAATTTAATTTTCTAAAATTTCTAATTTAGGTTTTAAAAATAGAAATTTAATATTTCTAAATTAAAATTAGAATTTTCTAATTCTATTAAAATTTCTTAATCATAACTTAAATCTTGCTAATTAGGATAAGTATTTCCTAATTACAATTGCTAATTAAGCAATTAGGGTAAAATCACGTATTAGGGTTTACAACCCAAAAATTAGGGTTTCTAATATAAAAATAATTTTCTAAATTAGAAATTAGATTTTGTAATTAGATTAGGGTTTTCTAATTATTTAACGTGAAAAATTAGAATTAATATATCCTAATTAACATTAAAAGTATTACATTAACACTTAGGTTTTTCCCTATTTGCAAATTAGGGTTTCAAATCCGTAATTTGGGATTTTAACTAATTTGTTAAGATTAACCCTAATTAATCCTATAATTATTTACACTTATGCCATTAAGTTCCCGATTTAGGGTTTCATGCACCGAATTAGGGTTTTGGATTCCCAGAACTGAAATTAGGATTTCTAGAACCGATTTCTAGGGTTTCTTATTAATCGCTAGGGTTTTCTAACCGACTGTTAAAGTTCTTAAAATATAATTAGGGTTTGTTACAGATATCGTTTATCTGGTCAACCCTTGACCCGTAACCACATATTGTACACATATACACAGAACATATCCACATATTTCCTTAATCCTGAATAATTCACCTAAATCCTTCACAGAATTTTGAAATCCTCAAAATTCCGTCTAAAAAATATCAAACGCATACACTAATTTTCTGTCTAGGTTCTAATTTTGAACCTTCAATAAATTAATAAAAATTTTAAAAATATTCAAAATTCTCGGGTTGTCACATTCACCCCTTCTTCTAAAAATTTTGTCCCTGAAATTTATCTTACACCTTACACCATACTGTTTACACCATTCACATACATTATCACATGCTACCCAAAACATTCTTCACAAGAATTAAAAATTTTGAAATTGTCTTTGGGGTTTTCTGACTATTATCATCATTTTCGCAAAGGTTTTATGGAAATTCATCCGCAAACTGTCATAATAACTTATGAGACACAAAGGGTGATTAGCCCGATAAGTCCTATCTTGGCCATGTATCTTTGCTTTTATGCATTTCTCTTCACTGCCATAGGCACAAAATTCTACCTCAGTCTTACTGAATTCCGCACCAAAAAGATTTGGTTCGGGAAATTTCTTTCAATGAACACTTAGGGTTTTCATAAATGTTTGTCTAGCTGAATCGAATAGCATAGCCTCATATCAATAATTCAATTCAATCGAATTATTTAAGTGTAGCCAAACCGCGTTGGCAAATTAAAATTTTATTGAAAATATTTTTGAGAATGACGTCATGATGTCATACTGTATTAACAGTCCGTTTGAGGATGCCGTCATCGAGTGACTTTGTCATAACACATCATACAATAGTGGAAGAATGATTTTCAGATCGAATTCGCACTAAGTATTCCTGCATTTACAACACTATCAACTTTTATCATCTCTGCACCAGGTTACATGGTACATGAGTGATAAATAAAATATATTTTGATATTTCAAATTATTTGCGTCTACCTCAAATAAGTAGCATAGACTATACTTTAAACCGTTTCAAAAATGATTATGAGTCTACCTGTATATATATATATTTTCAAAAGCACAAAGTGCGTATTTAGCTTGATGTCACAATTTCGAAGTCTAGCATAGCTAGGAGTTTTGGAAAACTTATGTCTCCACTAATAATCATTTGCTTAACAATCTATCTATTCCTATTAACCTCAATATTCTGTTTACACACAACTATACCCAGTTCGTCAAACCACACTTATGAGTCCATTTACTTGCCACAATCATATGAGTTTAAGAACTTGTCCTAGTCAGACCTTTGGCGTCCATTCACTGAGGGGTTCATAAATATTTCATATAACTATGAGTCAAGAATGTCACATAAGTATGAGTTTTAAGAACTCGTACTTAACTTTATATCCTCTACCTATGACCTATCTATCTGTTATACACATGAGAAAGGAATCACCCTCTTAACATGCATATAACAAATAGCGCGACACATACATCCCAATAATTATCCTAACTGTGACGCCCCCAAAATAGGTATACATCACCCATCTTGAGTCGCCAAATACATGGTACAAAATTCAAATACAACTTAATTATACAACAGTCGTGTAGAATACGACTAAACATATATTGTGAGTTTTAATACAAATATTGTCATCTAGACAATATACAAACTCAATGGGATCCTCATTACATTTATTGTCACACTATTTAACAGAATAGTGAGGACTACTATACTATCATCTGGTCCATCACTCCGTTCCCCGACTCATCCCAACTATATTCTCATTTCCTTAAGAGAACAGTGAAAGAAAGGGTGAGCTCAACTAGCCTAGTAAGAAATATTATGACTAAGATAATGCAGACTAAATTATCATTAGCCTTCAACAGTGTTAAACTGATAAAATATAACAAACATCAAGTTTAACTGCAGCGGAACAAGCAATCCATTAGAAGAGTCAAGTAGAGAATAAAATCTACTATCTTCTATAATTTAAAAGGTTTTTCATGACTTTTATCATTTGGGACTCAAACTTAATAAATAATCCACATCATCGAATCACCCCTGCACTACGGCCAAGGATATTCTTTAGTATCACGACCACAATTATCCATGCACTACTGGCCAAGAATATTTATGTATTCATTAATGGTCATGATCATGCCAACAACTATCCATCAATGCACTACGGGCCAATGAGGACTTTTTCCACATCATTTGTAATATTACGGTCATGATTACACCGAATAATCCCTGGTCATAATCATACCAAGTCCATCTATGCACTACAGGCCATAGATGACTTTCAACATAATATAAACATGAGGATGATGACAATGATTTAAGAATTCAATAAAACAAGTTCAAGAATTAATTTATCCATGAATCAATAACGTCCAAATTGTCAACATGATATTGCTTTGTAGAGTAAAATTCAAGAATGCTCAGAAGAATATTTCCAGGAAAAGATACTGGATGAAGTATCAAGGATATTCCACTAATTTCATGGAGTATAGAAGTCAAAACTTTAACCAACTGAGTATAATAACGAATGGAATAACAAAAGAAATCACCATGCATGCGGTACTTCCCATTATAGACAAAGTTATTCCAACAGATTAATAAGTAATGTAACCGAAGTCGTGCAAAATTCGCACCGACGGGATGTTCCAATGTAATAATAAAGAAGCGGAACCAGTCCGGCCAGAACGCATATGCATATGATGATATTCCAATGTAATAATAATAAAGATAATCTGTGTCTGGCGAACGCATGTACATAATATTCCAATGTAATAATAATAAAGACGGAACCAGTCCAACAGAATCAAGCATTACAGACAAGATATTCCAACAGAATAATAATAAAGACGGAATATTAGAAGAATGTCACCAAGTATAGGGTAGTCCGCGTATACTGGTTATTCCAGCAGAATAATAAAGAATGGAATAACAGAAGTTCTCTTTATGAATACAAAAGAAATAATACCCCTTACGAGTACAACAAATAATATCCCTTACCATAAAAGAAACTGAATATAAGAGTAGGGAAGGAGCAGAATACTATTCTATAGCTTCTCTATAATTTCTTTCTCTAGAGTTTCAGTGAATTCGTAAGAAATAATGAATGAATAAGCTTCTATTTATAGAAAAATGAACTTCATAGTAACTAACTCATGAATGGTTGAGATTGATTTACTTTAATCTGATGGTCCATATTTAAAGCAAAATCTTTTAAATAAAATATAATATATTCTATTTATAATCTAATAAAACGAATAACTTTATAAAAGATTTTACTATGCAAACACTATTTAGGCACTATACAAACACTATGCATAATAAAATATAATATATTCTAATTATTGTCTAATAAAACAGATAACTTTATAAAAGTATTCTGTTTTATATAAAAAGATTTTACTACTAGCCTAATAAAAGGAATAACTTTATAAAAGTATTCTGTTTTATATAAAAAGCTTTTCTGTTTTATTATATAATAATACCAATAAAACAAAACTGAGTGACTTATCACATAAGCATCAATAATCAATACTATGTGCTACTATGCAACCACGCCAGACATCGTATTTTTTTAACACCGGGTGTTTCAACAGCTAATCTGTAAAACTTCCACCGTTATTTTTATAAAGTATTTTTGTCATTTTTTAATCCGATAATAATTACATTGGGGTCCACCAATGATTGTGCAGTTGTATGAATATTCCCTGTTAAAACGAATATTCCCTAACACCAATCGAATATTATATAACAACTTGCGTACTTTGCAAAATTTATAAATATTACCCACAACTATAACATTATATCAAATTTACTCCATAATATTCAAAAATGATATTTATAGAAAATTCAATTTTATTTATAAAAGTTGGGGTCTTACACTAACTCCCTTCTCCATACGAATTTTATTTAATCCGTATTCATAATCCTTTCTTGAATCTGTACCAATTCACAGCACAACTGACACTCATTAATCTTGATGTAAACTTTGCAATCATTAGATTGATTCTTTCCATACTATAACCTTATCCGATCATGGGGTAATCTCATCGTATATATTACGTTTCATTTCTATACCTTGATCGTTTTGTTTTATGATCTTCTATCACTTTGCTTTTAGTCTTTTAGACTCTATCTATTCATCACTACTGTTCAACTTTATTATCATAGTTAGAGAACTCTGTATCTTTTATAACCCGCCGAGATTTGTCTTTGAATCTTACCGACCAACTAACTCTATATGAGTTAGTACTTATCCTAATCACTGCGGTTATTAGTCTCATATATTCCTACCTAAGGTTCATAACCTACAGCTTTGATACCAACTGAGACGGCCCCAAATCCGAGGTCCCGAATCACCGCGGATCCAATTTGATCATTCTATCACTATTACTATATTTGCGGAAGATATAAATATAAATTGTTTATACAATAACTCACACTTAATTTCCCAAGGTCGAGTAACCTTAACTTATACACAAATCGTAACTTATTTAACTTACAATCACATTAATATAATACACTATTACAAATTTAATTGTACTTATTAACTTTAAGTTGGAACTGTCTTTAACATTTCCTTGTATCCGACGCATTCGTCCAAATCTGCAATTTTTTATCATGATATAGTATGGGTGAGCATAAAAGTTTCCCAGCAAGTTTAAGTTCAATAATATAACGATATATCATGATTGAAAGAGTCAGAATAATAAGCTGGCCATAATTCAACAATATAATTATGAACTAGCAGGAACAAATTTATTACTGAACAAGTATTATACATGAACAAATATATATGAACCAACTGGTAATGAAGCTGATCAGCCTTTCATACCTGACTTATACATGCAATATGTACAGAGTATAATTCATGGCAACCAGCAATGATTAACCATAAGCTTATCTGAATGAAACAACTCTTAGTAGAGTTAAGTAAAACAAACTTGCCTGAACCGTTGATTACCGCTACACAATTTATATCGCTTTATCTGAAGACCTAATATTAGTAATATAGATCTCCAATATTAGAATAATATCATCATAATATAATATTATAATGTATATATATATACATAGAATAACCTAAACACATAACACATAACAGATAACCTTATCAGTCTACAACACACATAAAACTTAGTATCAAGTCAAACTATTTTAGTCTGACTTGAAACCGGCACAAATTTGACATCCCGACGGTCTAGTCGGATAATTCTTCGAGTTTAAGTTCAATTAAACTCTGTCTAAGTGCTTAACCATTAACTAAGATAATTTATTAACAGTCGAAATACTTTTCCAAGTCTTATAATAATTTTTAAATAATTATTACTATTTATCTTGATTTTCCAATCATTAAAAACGTATTTAAATGAATTAAATACCACATAATTCTATTATCATTAATATTTATTTAATATCAAATATTAATGAAATACATGTCATAATATTATAATATATTTATAATATATCAAAGTATTTTAATACCTTAAAATCATATTTATATAATTTTTAAAACCGTTAAATTCATCAATTAGATAATTGCTATTAATATTAAAATATTAATATTTTTATGACAAAATATCAAAAGTTATATTTTATAACTTAAAATATTTTATAACACTTAAATCATTTTTATATTATTTTTAAATCATTAATTCTATTTTTCATAATTTATTTAATATAGTTATTAAATAAACTAATTATCCTTAATATAGATTAATTAATGAAATTCATCACAAAATATTAAAATCATCGAAAATAACTTAAAATATTTTATTATAACATAATATTATTTTTCATGTATTAAATTATTTATATATCATTTATTTAATATTATAATTAAATAAATTAAATGCCATTTATATTCCAAAAATATTAAATATTTATGAAATATACTCAATATAATTAAAAACTATTTTTTAGATTTTAAAATAATTTTTTGGAATTTATTTAGTATTTTTAATAATTAAAAACTATTTATTTCGATTTATTAATTAATTTCCGGAAATTAGAAATTCAAATTAATAAATCCGTCGCTAAAGGGCCCTATAGCGACAAAACCGTCGCTATAGGTGTTCTTGAGCTGTTCTTGAGCCTACCCAGATCTTCATGTCAGACTTCGAGGGGCATGGTTTGACCATTCCTAAATCATAGATTTTTATGTATCTGGGTACGATTTTTGGGTCTATGTTATAGTATTGATGCAATACTACAACCTTAAACAAACATCATGGCTAACCGACACCTAATCAGTGAGATATAGTGTATCAAAATATTGTCAGACACTTTTCTTCAATTCTGGGTTTCCCAGAAATTGAAGAACAGTCGAGGTGCTACTTTAGGGCCTTTGAATCTTTGATGTTAAAGCCTGCTTTGTGTAATATAAGGGTTCGATCATGTAGCTAACATGTCTTAGCACAAGTATATATCATAATAACATAATAACATCATCACACCTAACAGATCAATGTTGGTCAAAGTAGGGGTCCAGACTGTTCTTGAACATTTCTGGGTTTTCCAGAAATGTTCTTGAACAGTTTGGTCAACGGTTGTTTGACTGGCCACTGATTCAATTCTGTTATGGATATAGATATTTTCAAAGCATGAATCAATAGACAATATGTCAGTCTACAGGTCTATTACAACAACATGACCTAAACATCACCGATAAGCAAAATCAGAAGCCTCAAATATCTTGTCAGACCATCTCTAGAAAATCTAGGTTACCCAGAAATTAACACGGTTTGACCGCTTGTATCTCTTAATCTACTCATTATCTGGCCATGTTTATAGTTTCAGATCAAAATCCTATTGACATAGAACACAGTTATAACATAAAACAACACAAAGTAAAAACATAGAATGATTTACAGGCCTTGACATATAGCTGTCAGGCCATCATTTTCAACATTTCCAGATTTTTAAAATCTTTAGATTCGAGCATCTAGATGTTATGGATCCATGGTCCAACAACCCAGATCTCTAAAAGGCACCTTGTAACACATATCTAACCAACTACTAACATCAAAACACAAGATTTAAGGATTTCGAAATTTTAGGGTTCTTATACCTTTCTAGCTTGATCCTTGATTTCTGTCTTTGATGTTTGATCTTAGCAAAACTATGGCTTGATAATGACTTATCTCTTCACTCTATATCAGTCTTACTCCCGAATTTTAGAGAGAGAATGTGTTGGAGAGAAATAAAAATAAAGTGACTCTTTCTCTCTCTTTAATCATATAAATGTTGTATGTAATGATCTTGGCTGAGTGTATAGGCTGATAAGTATTGTATTTCAGTCAATTGGTGAGTCATGGAGTAGTTGGACAACTCAATCTTGGCTAGATTTGCAAGAAACCTTCAATTATGCAATAAGGGTATTTTGGACTTTTGTCTTTTTAATTTAATGGCATTTGTGTCAATTAGCTAAACCCTTAGGGTCTAGGGTTTGGGTTAGGGTTTAGGGTTTAAACCATTTTAGGGTTTAGGATTTAACCCTTAACTTACAATTTAATTTTCTAAAATTTCTAATTTAGGTTTTAAAAATAGGAATTTAATATTTCTAAATTATAATTATAATTTTCTAATTGTATAAAAATTTCTTAATCATAACTTAAATCTTGCTAATTAGGATTAGTATTTTCTAATTAAAATTGCTAATTAAGAAACTAGGGTCAAAATCAAGGATTAGGGTTTACAACCCAAAAATTAGGGTTTCTAATATAAAAATAATTTTCTAAATTAGAAATTAGATTTTGTAATTAGATTAGGATTTTCTAATTACTTAACGTGAAAATTAGAATTAATATATCCTGATTAACATTAAAAGTATTACATTAACACTTAGGTTTTTCCCTATTTACAAATTAAGGTTTCAAATCCGTAATTAGGGTTTCAAATTTGGAATTAGGGTTTTTAACCAATTTTTTTAAGATTAACCATAATTAATCCTATAATTATTTACACTTACGCCATTAAGTTCCCGATTTAGGGTTTCATGCAGCGAATTAGGGTTTCGTATTCCCGGAACTGAAATTAGGGTTTCCAAAATCGGTTTCTAGGGTTTCTTATTAATCGCTATTGTTTTCTAACCGAGTGTTAAAGTTCTTAATATATAATTAGGGTTTGTTACAGATATCGTTTATCTGGTCAACCCTTGACCCTTAACAACATAATGTACATATATACACAAAACATATCAACGTATTTCCTTAATCCTGAATAATTCACCTAAATCCTTCATAGAATTTTGAAATCCTCAAAATTCCATCTCAAAAATATCAAACGCATACACTAATTTTTGGTCTAGGTTCTAATTTTGAACCTTCAATAAATTACTAGAAATTTTAAAAATATTCAAAATTCTCGGGTTGTCACACTCTTCCTGCTGAACCTCAGACTTTTCCAGATTTTCTTCTTGAGCAACTGATTGCTTTTGCTTCGCCTTGCTGCTGCGTTCTCCTCAGTCTGTAATCTCGCAGCAGTAGCGCGAATTTACAAGACTAAAAATCTTTCCCGGATCTCAATGTGATCGCTTGACATCGCTCCTTCCCGTCTCTTCTTGGATTTGTCTCTCAGACATTTTGGCAATGAACCACGGGGCCGTTAGTAAGCATGTTCACCATCCGCCCCATTTTAGTTTCCAGATTCTTTATAGCCACTGCTTGGCTCTTGATCATAACTTCTGTGTTTGCCATGTATTTCATCATCATCTCCTCTACTTCTGATTTCTATTCTTGCTGAGGTACAGCTGGAGTGTGATGTTGCTATTGTTGTTGAGAAAATCCCGGTGGAAAGGGTGGTCTAGGATTAAACTGCGACTGTGCTGGTTGTGACTGAAATTGATTATTTGGTTGAAACTGATTCTACTGATTCCCTTGATTAGTCGACCAACTAAAGTTTGGATGATTTCGGTTGTTGGGGTGGTATGTGTTCTGAAATTGACCTTGGTCTTTTCTGTAGTTGCTCACATATTGCACTGATTCTGAGCTGATAGCACATTGATCCGTCGAGTGTGACCCCGCACAAATCTCACATACGAAAGCAACCGTCTTTACTTTTCCTTCTACCAAAGTTTTTATCTTCTTTGCCATGGCTGCCATCTGTGCTGACAACTGAGTAATAACATCAACCTCCAACACACCTGCAACTTTGGGTTATGGCATTCGAGATGTAGGATTCTAAAAATCGATGGATGCCATAGTCTCGATAAGGTTATAGGCTTCTTCATAGTTCTTTGCCCATAATGGCCCTCCTGCAGCTGCATCTACAATTGGTCTTGACTGCCATCTCAATCCATTATAAAACGTGTTGATCACCATCCAATCTGGCATACCGTGATGTGGACACTTCCTCAGCATTTCTTTGTATCTCTCCCATGCTTCAGATAAAGAGTCGCCCTGTTGTTGCTCAAACTGAGAGATAGTTGTCCTCATCTTTGTAGTCTTAGCCATTGGGAAGAACTTAGCTAAGAACTTCTATGCTAAGTCCTCCCATGTAGTTATAGATCCTGCTGGCAAAGAATGAAGCCAACTTTTGCTTTATCCTCAATGAGAATGGAAACAACCTTAGTCTAAATAGCATCTTCGTCACACCGTTGTATCTCGAATGTATCACAAATTTCGATGAAACTTAATAGGTGTTCATTACGATCATCCGTAGCAAAACACCCCAAATCGAATCGTATTCGCACGATTTGAATAGTGCGGTTTTTATCTCGAATGTATCATTTGTTATCGCTAGTCCGCGACAATGCTAGATCTGTAGTCCATTGATATTGCGCATGGAATATTCCTTCAAAGCCCTATGCTCCTCTCGTTGCTCTTCTCCTTGTGCCTCGGCTGCCATGTTAGCTGTCGTATTTTCTAACGGTGCTTATAAATTTCTACGAACACCCGCTTTCCAACCTCTCCCGTTTATATTATCCACGAGCATGTGTTAAGTCGGGGGTTGGATGACGCGTCTTGCGCATAAAAAATTTATCCAAAAACCTGAAACAAAAACAAAAACTGAAATGAGATAAGACTAGAATTGTCTAAGTCATACAATATAGCTTACAACTAATGATAATAATACTAAATTAAACGCCTCTCCCCGGCAACAGCGCCAAAAACTTGTTGCCTCTTTTTTAGTCTTAACAAAAGAGCTCTAACTCATGCAAGCATACATGTGTCAACAAGCAATACAGAGCAAAGTAAAGTATCGATCCCACAGAGAAAGTTGTTTAATTCAAATCACTATGCATTAATTAATTCACTATATTTATATGCTCAAACTAATGACTAAGATTGGTTTGTTCTCGAATTGCAAATAACAACTAAAACAATAATAACATGGAATAACTCAAAGCTGGAAATAATGGGATCCTAACTTCATTTAATACTTCATTTAATCGCCACTATCATGCATGACTTCTTCACATATCACAGAAAAGTAGCCAAGAGCACTAAAAGAGTATTAGCCATTTTTCAATGCACTAAGACCTACTTACACAGCATCCACAGATGATAGACTCTATGTAATCATCAATATAACCAAAATCACTATATGTCTATGTGAAATTGCAACTATATTGATTTTAAGTTAAAGCCCTTATTCTAACTTATACGGTGAAACAATATATGTCTATTTGGTTCACGAAATACACAGGCCATATAACACAGCCATATATACGTATACTATCATGATTACAAGCCATATTTTCATGTTCATTGTAAATTCCATACAAATACTGAAACGAATGGTGATCAAGCATTCATACATGCAAAACAATCATGATAGACATCCCATATGATATGTAAAACAATCCAGCATTTAAGCATGCAATCAAACTACATATTAAAATCCGTTAGAATCCCATAATGGAGTTTAGTTCATGACTGAACCAAAAGCCATTATGGGATCAAATCTAAACATGATTAATAAGCAAACAATTGAAAGATGAAAGGTAGAAACAATCAAATCCAATTGCTGAATATAGATCAATATTCAAGTCCTCATAAGATTCCAGCAAAATAATAATAATAAACCCACTCTGATAGAAAATCCCAAGAAGAAGCAGAAAAGTAGAGTTTTTGCCTCTTCCCTCGTTGGAATCTCTCCCAGAGAATAAACCCTAATTACGATGTAAAGATACGTCAAAAACTAAATAATTGTCAAGTCTCTCTTTCTGACACCAGTCAGAAATTGTTTTAAAAACATTACAACCTTTAAAAATTTGAAATTAAAATAAAACAAATTAGCAGCTTCAGGTCTCGCGCGCCGCGCTCCTCCAACCTTTTACTCGCGCGCGCGTGAGACTTGCAGTAAGTTCTATGTTCAACCGGGCCCTCGCGCGGGCGCGGGCTCCTTAGGCTTGTCATGCTCGCGGTCGCGCAATATGCAGTAGGTTCCATGGTCTGGCTGGGTACTCGCGCGGGTGCGCGCCTCCAAGCTCTTCCTGCCGCGCGACTTGCACTTTGCAGATCCTGGTTCTTGTTCTGATTCTATCATGCTACTGTTGCTGCTACTTGTTCATTCATGCTTAATCTCCTTCCATGCTTGGTCTCCTTGCTCCATTGCACCTTTATGCCATGTATATCCCGCTTTTGCCTTGCCTTCACGCATCCATTAGCCCCGTGCCCTATAACACCACCAAATTAGTTGATTCCTGCACTTATTCACCAAAAGGAGTTTTAAGTATGCGAAATGTAAATTAACATGAAATGCAGCTAAAACCTACTAAAAAGTACTTGAGATGGGCATAGTTCGCATGAATCGGTACTCCATAAGTAGGTATAAAACCCACTTATCAATCCCCACACAATAGTAAACAGGTAACTCATTTTCAATCCATGTTATGTACATCTGTAAATCTCTCATGTTATGTACTATCTATCTATAAATCTATCATCTTAAGATATGCATTATCTAATACCTCATATTGCATGTAGGAACGATCTTCTCTTGACTGATAATATTTTAGAAGGTGATGCTCTATTTCCAAAGCAAGCTATTCTGCAAATTTTACGAGTGATGAAAATCATTTTAGAGAACTGTCATAACAAGAGTTCATTTAATTGCTTGGAGGTAAGGTGGATGGTATTTGTTATTTGTTTACATTTTTTTGATAACTTGTTTACTAGAGTTCAATGACTTTATATGTTGTATGTCCATGTCTTTCTTACATATTTTTATGAGTCCTTTTTGCTATTTTACTCTAGCCTTAGCAACTTTTTCATGTCTAATCTTCTGCTATTCTAATTCCAGCATTTCAAGGCATTGCTGACCGAATGAGCAAAGAAATCACTACTTTGGCATAAGAGACACAATGATAAGCATTGAAAGAAATGTTGTCGTTATGATAGTTCCTTGGGTGATATAATTATTTTGCTTGCATCAAACATCAATTATTTTTACAAGCGGCATCCTTATACAGCTTTGGACTATAGGATAACATTAATTTGTCCTATGACTTTTTGGGCTTTTGACAAAAAAATTCATCAACTTAATCAAGCATGCAGAAGATGGAACTCTTGATCTTAACAAAGCTGGTTTTGCCATCCATGGTTAGTGCTAGAGCAAAAGTTACTGACATCCATGGCTAGTGCTAGAGCAAAAGTTACTGGCGTATTTTGGGAGAACCTAGGTTTTTTTGCACATGCTTAGGTAGTAGCTTAATTTTATGGATAGTTTGGTTTATTTTGTGGATTGAAAAGTGAATTTGAGATGTATATATGGATAGTTTGGTATATATTTTGTGGATATAGTAATTTGAAATTGTTAATGCATGGTATTATTAGGATGTATTTTGAATGGTTGATACATTTTGGCTTTAAATTTAAATGAGAATTTAGACCTTTTAGCTATATATCATGGCATTAACATATTGCAGGTGCATTGGTAATATAGGTGAACCACAACCTTTTTTTTTCTTTTTTATCTACAACATTTTAAAAATGTTGTATATTTGTATAAATAAATAACACCTTCTAAATAGATGACACATTATAAACGTTGTGTAAATGTGCCTAAACGTTGTCTGATATATTAAACTACAACATTTTTAGTAGAAAACGTTGTGGAATCATACCTTCTACAATGTTTTCAAGTATCTACTAATTTATGGAAAACAAATCTACAACATTTTTTTTCATAAAAAATGTTGTATAATGTGTTTAACTACAACGTTTTATAAACGTTGTGTAAGGGTGTCAAATAGATGACACCCTTAACCACGACGTTTTTTTGATTGAAACCACAACGTTTTTTTCGTGTTATCTATTTACTGTTTTGTAGTACTGCATTTCTATTCCTCGATCGAGTAGGAACTGTGGCCTATAGACTCGCCTTACCGCCAAGTATGTCTCGTGTTTATAACATTTTTCACATATCTATGTTACGTAAATATATGAAAGACCCGCACCACATTATTGAGTTAGAACTGGATGAAATAGCAGAAGATTTAACGTATGAGAAGGTACTTGTTAAAATCTTGGATAAGAAGGATCATATTCTATGCTCCAAGGTTATACCTCAAGTCAAAGTTTTGTGGAGAAACCACGATGTTGAGGAAATGACCTGGGAGTTAGAATCTGAAATAAGATCAAGGTATCCTCACCTCTTCGTTATACCAGGTATGTAGCCTAATTTTGAGGGAAAAATTTAATAAGAAGGGGAGGTTGTAAGACCCCAAATTTTATGAATAAAGATGAATTTTCTATAAATATAACTTTTGAATATTAAGGAGTGAATTTGATATAATGTTATAGTTGTGGGTAATATTTATAAATTTTGCAAAGTACACAAGTTGTTATATTATATTCGATTGGTCGGGGAATATTCGTTTTAATAAAGAATATTCGTACGATGGCACAATCATTGGTGGACCCCATAATGAAAGTATTGTCGTAGTTAGAAAACGACATAATTATCTTTTTATAAAAATAACGGCGAAAGTTTTATCGTTAAACTTTTGAACTACCCGGTGGTAAAAGTACAGTAATACGTGTGGTTGTATAGTAGCACACAGTATTGATTATTGATGCTTACGTGAGAAGTCACTCAGTTATACAAAATTATTGCTACAATAATTGATGCATAATATCTCTCATATTATTGATTCAATTATTGTCACAGTATCATCTGCATAATATTTTATATTATTCAATCAATAATTGAGACGACAAAGTTATTCATATTATTATTTGCAATATTGACAATGTCTAGAAAGTTCTGCCAAGAAGAGGTTTGGTTACCTAATTGCGCGCCAATATGGAGAAATCCTTATCGGAAAGCCCCCTCTTTCCTGGGAATGATCTGGTTGTTAAATATTGTGAGTTATAATATTAATGATGAATAAGTTCGTGTTGATTAAAGATGAAATTTCTATTTCCATTGTGTTGGGATTATTAGTGTTAGTGGGAATCGACATCTATTCCGATAATAATTGATGTCTGGAGGTTATATTGACCAATCGGGTAATTAATCAGATAAATGAGCAATTAATTGATATTAATTCACATGGTTATAACTGTTTGTTCACATGTGTGTACTATTGATTCACATGCATGTACTATTAGGGGAGGTTGTGCAAGATTGATAATACTTGCATGACTAAATTAAAAATGGAGGTATAGATGAAGGTACTATACTGTAACAATTTTTTCACATGTATAAAACTATTGATTCACATGAATGTACTATTGATTCACATGATGTACTATTAGGGGAGGTGGTGCAAGTTTGATAATACTTGCAGGACTAAATTAAAAATGAAGGAAAAGATGAAGGTATTATACTGTAATATTTCGAGCCCCAAAACGTGCAATTATCGAAACTATATTTTCCTATAAATAGAAGCTCATTCTTCTTTCATTATCAGTAATTCACTAAGACTCACAAGAGCAATTATAGAAAGAGAAGCTATAGAGAGAAGCTATAGAGAGAAGCTTTAAAGAGAAAGTAGAAGAGAAGTCTGATGCCTCACTATTCCAGTATCCAGTCTTCTTCTGAAGTAAGGGGTATTATTTATTTCATATTCTAAAGAAATATTATATTTCGTATTCGTAGGAATATCATCTTCGTTCAATATTCGTAAGAATATTATTTTCGTTCAACAGTCGTAAGGGAAATTAATTTTTTCAGTATTCATAAGAAATAATATTTTCTTCCATACTCTGTAGTACGTGAGTGATATTATTTCATCTTGTATTCCTGATTATACCCTCATTTTGTTAAAGTATTGCTTCTATACTCCGTGAAATTAGTAGAATATCCTTGAAATTTGCGCTTCATCTAGTATCATTTCACAAGGATATTTTATGCACATTCTTGTTAAATTTTAAGTTTTTCATGTCAGAGTATTGTCCATGAGTAGTATTCATTTTTATGGTACTATTCACAAAGTACTATTCACGGGATACTATTCATAAAGTACAATTTACGGGTACTATTCACAAAGTACTTTTCACGAGTACTATTCACAAAGTACTATTCACGGGGTACTATTCACTAGGGTACTATTCACCCGGAGAATTATGAATGACAAAAATTGATTTCTTTGCTGTCCAAATCATTTTTGATATAATATTATTCTTGAATTTTACTCGTCAAAGCAGTATCATGTTGATAATTTAGACATTATTGAATTCTGGATAAATTAAGTTATAAATCTTTAAAAATTTATCCTTTGCTTTCTTTTAAATGAATTCTTATATCATTGTCATCATCCTCATGCTTATATTGTGATAAAAGTCATATGTGGCTTACGTGTATAGATGTACTATTGATTGGTATGATTATGACCAGGGATTATTCGGTATAACCATGACCGTAATGTTACAAATTATGTGATAAAAGTCCTCATTAGCATTGATGGACAGTTGTTGGTATGATCATGACCATTGATAACTACATGAATATCCTTGGCCCGTAGTGCAGGGATGATTCGATGATGTGGTTTATTTATTAAGCTGAGTCTCAGCGATAAAGTTGATGAAAAACTTTTTAAATCATAGAAGATAGTAGATATCATGCTCTACTTGACTCTTCTAATGGATTGCTTTTTCCGCTGCAGTTAAATGTAATGTTTATTATATTTTATCAGTTTAACACTTTTGAAGGCTAACGATAATTTATTCTGCATTATCTTAGTCATAATATTTCTTACTGGGCTAGTTGAGCTCACCCTTTGTTTTCATTGTTCTCTTCAGGAAATGAGAATATAGCTGGGACTAGTCGGGAAACGGAGTGACGATCCAGATGATTGCATTAGTAGTCCTCACTATTCAGTGAAAGAATGTGATAATCAATGTAATAAGAACTCCATTTGAATTTGAATACTGTCTAGAAGACAATATTCGTATTAAAACTCTCAGCTTATGTTTTGTCGTATTTTACACGACAGTTTATAATTAAGTTGTATTTGAATTTTGTACCATGTATTTGGCGACTCAGAATGGGTGATGTATACCTATTTTGGGGGCGTCACATATATATATATATATAGCGACAAATTGCCGAAATGATAAACCGAGCCGTGATCGATATATATCATGCGCGTTTACCTCTTTCATATATATATATATATATATATATATATACATTTCTTTCAGGCCTGGAGTTTACTTCGTGGCCTTTTACAGCTTTATTTATATTTAGTCCCGCCTGGAGTTTACTTCATGGCGGTTGATCGTTTTTACTGCTTTATTTACATTTAGTCATGCCTGGAGTTTACTTCGTGGCGGTTGGTCGTATTTATTGATTTATTTACATTTTTGATCCCCCGTGGAGGTGCTTTGTGGTGGTTGATCATGTCATATATATATATATATATATATATATATATATATATATATATATTTACTGACTTATTGCTTTCATATAAATTATGCATCATTTGAGCCTAGGAATCATGTGATCATATATTCATCTCATCGAATCTAGATTACATTCCCGTGATGGACATTTTCGATTTAAAGCGATTTTGTAAATTATTCACGGTGTTTGAATTTCCTTAGATGGCTCTCATTCCAACAAGGCGTTCGACATTGCTTTGTACATTATTTTCTCGAAGATGCTTCGCATCTCAAAAATAAAAGTAACCAAGCCGAACACATAATAAAATGAAAGTATCAAAGGCCTCAATTACTATTGAGCATAAGGGTTTTAAAAACCTTTTTTTACAAAACATCACTGCAATATCTTGTAAAAAACTAAATTTTTATATTAATTCAAACCCTTTGTATATAGGTGCAAATGAGGCAGAACACTATTGACCCACACACACACACACATTCATATAATAATTTCTTGAAAAGTGGCGGTAACCGTGACAACACGGATGTCGGGGGGGGTGCCTAACACCTTCCCTCCGCATAAACAAGTCCCCGGACCCTAATGAATCTTGGTTTCGCAGACCCGTTAAGCAGTGTCACATCACTAGGTTAATGTGCAAACCTTTTCTATGTTGTGTTGGTACAACCATTTAAAAAACCAACTGGCGACTCTCACAGTCAAATCGTCGTCATATAAATGTCGGACCTTTTCACAACTTGTTTTTTCAAACAAATCTCACTTAACATGAGAACACCAAAAGAAAAGAACAGAAAAGGGATTAGCTTACCCGTGATCAAATAAGGTATAGACTTCACTAGAGTTTATGATTAGCTTACCCGTGATCACCTCGTTCGAATTCCTCGCTTTTTGGGAGGTTACGACAAACGCTCTCCCTTGAACTACCAGTTTTATTTTGTCTGGGACGGTCTTTGATGCCTCCATCCTAGCTGGACTTGAATTTGGTGCACGCCAAAATCGGGCTAGGTGACCTTCTCTTCCATAATGTTAACATACTTTGGGTTGCTGCGTACAGTTTGGACTGATGTGTCCTTCCCCTCCACATTTGTAACATACGACCAGCGGTCGTTCTCCTTCCTTAACAACAGGTGCTGGTGCTGACGCCTTTCCATCATTATTGAATTTTCTCTTCTTGAAATTTCCACTTCTATTATCTTGGCCATGATTACCACCAAAGTGGTTACCATTTCTGGCATGTTGATTCCCTCCACATTTGTTGTCACCGCTTCGATGACTGCCACCACTGGTATTATCAATTTTCCGGCTGCTCTCTCTTGGTTGGGTTGATTCATTATCGCGCTCCAATAACTGAGCCCTATTTACAACATCTGAATACAAACACAATTTGTGAGAAATTAGGTATTGACGTATCTCAAGTTTCAAACCTCTTAGAAACATCCGCGTCATTCTCTCCTCATTATCAACCAAGTGAGACGCAAACTAGGACAACTCAGCAAACTTAGCTTCGTACTGTGACACGGTCATATTATTTTGCTCTAGCTTGATGAACTCCACTTCTTTCATGTGACGAATACTTTCGGGAAAGTACTTATCATTGAACAGTTCTTGGAACTTCTCCCAAGACATCTTCAGTGCGGCAGATTGAGTACGTTTTACCGATTCCCACCAGTAATCTGCCTCTCCTCGCAACATAAAGGTGGCAAAGGGAACCTTTTGCTCCTCGGAGCATCCCAAGACATCAAATATCTTGGTGATCTGCTTTATCCACATCTTCGCCTTAAGTGATTTTGGCTCTCCAATAAACTCCGGTGGTCCCAGCTCCTTGAACTGCTTAGCGGTGACCATCCGAGAGTTGCCAGTGTTTCTACCTGCATTTTGAACAAGAGTCGCTCTCGCCTGATGTTGCATGAATTGCATAAAGCCTCTGAACATCCCATCGTTCATTGTTTGGTCGGTGTTGTTGTTTTCTTGAGGATTATTACCTTCCTGATGAACATTATCCTGGATATTAATTTGTGGTGACTCAACGATCTCCTATGCTCCATTGATATTCTCAACATTCTCGGATGTCATTTTCAAACACTGCCACAAAACAAAGGTTAATTGACATTCCACATATTATCCCTATATTCTGACCGACCAATTAAATAATAAATAAACTTGGTAGGTCATACTCGTGAAGGAATTACCCGTCTCTTCCCTCTTAGTTCTAGTCTCACATCTCAGCCAGGGATCATATCCCTAAGCTTTGATACCAACTGTGACGCCCCCAAAATAGTTATATATCACCCATCTTGAGTCGTCAAATACATGGTACATAATTTAAATACAAACTTCTTTGATACAGTACAATAAAACATAGCTGAGAGTTTCAACACGGATAATGTCTCGCAGAGAGTATACAAACTCAAATAAAGTCCCCATTATAATTATTATCACACTATTTCACATAATAGTGAGGACTACTATAGCCACCTATCTGGACCGTCACTCTGTTCCCCGACTAGTCCCAGCTATATTCTCATTTCCTGAAGAGAACAATGAAAGCAAAGGGTGAGCTCAACTAGCCCAGTAAAGAATATTATGACTAAGATAATGCAGAATAAATTATCGTTAGCCTTCAACATTGTTAAACTGATAGAATATAATAGACAACATGTTTAACTACAGCGAAACAAACAATCCATTAGAAGAGTCAAGTAGAGCATGATATCTACTATCTTCTATGATTTAAAAGTTTATCATCAATTTTATTGCTGAGACTCAGCTTAACAAATAATCCATATCACTGAATTATACATGCACTACGGGCCAAAGATATTCGTTATTATTACCAATGATCATGATCATTCCAACAACTGTCCATCAATGCACTACGGGCCAATGAGGACTTTTACCACATCAGTTGTAACATTACAGGTCATGATTATACCAAATGATCCCTGGTCATAATCATACCAATCAACAGTCCATCGATGCACTACGGGCCAAAGATGACTTTCATAACAATATAAACATGAGGATGATGACAAGAATTCAATTAAATGCAAACAAAGGGTAAATTCTAAAGATTTATAATTTAATTTATCCAGAATTCAATAATGTCCAAATTGTCAACATGATACTGCTTTGTGGAGAAAAATTCAAGAATAATATTGTATCAAAAATAATTTGGACCGAAAAGAAATCAATTTTTATCATGAATAGTGTAAGACCCCAACTTTTATGAATAAAGATGAATTTTCTATAAATATCATTTTTGAATATTAAGGTGTGAATTTGTTATAATGTTATAGTTGTGGGTAATATTTATAAATTTTACAAAGTTAGCAAGTTGATATAAAATATTCGTTTGGTCGGGGAATATTTTTTTTATCTGGGAATATTCATACGACGACACAATCATTGGCGGACCCAACAATATAATTATTGTCAGAGTTAGAAAATGAGAAAATTATCTTTTTATAAAAATAACTGCGAAAGTTTTACCGTTAACTATTGAAATACCTGGTGGTAAAAGTATAGTAATACGCGTGGTTGCATAGTAGCACACGGTATTGTACAGTATCTTGGATTATTGATGCTTACGTAAGAAGTCATTACTCAATAATTGTTACAGTAATTACTGTTCAATACTTTATTTTATTGATTCAATAATTGTTACGTTGATATTTTATATTATTGATTCAATAATTGTCAT
Source organism: Panax ginseng (assembly GCA_020205605.1). Taxonomy (NCBI): domain Eukaryota; kingdom Viridiplantae; phylum Streptophyta; class Magnoliopsida; order Apiales; family Araliaceae; genus Panax; species Panax ginseng. The sequence goes on along the minus strand of CM035142.1, from coordinate 81,517,506 downwards.
TGCATAGTATTTCAAATTATCAAATCAATAATTCATATTATTTGAATAATATTATTATTTACATTATTGACAATGTCTAGAAAGTTCTGTCGAGGAAAAGGGTTTGGCCACCTAATTGCGCGCCAATAGGGAGAAATCCTTATCGAAAAGCCCCCACTTTCCTGGGAACGACCTGGTTGTCAATATTGTAATTTTGTAATATTATTTGTGAATAATTAATTGTTGATATATATGATAAGAAAATATTTATTCGAAGTGGATTTAAAATGAGGAATTTTTAACATGTGACATTTGTTGAAAGTTGGTATTTTATCTTTTACGATAAAATAATTCATTCAAATATATTATTATAATATTACATTATAGTAGTATGATGTGATTATATAATAGTACGCTTTTTATGATTTGAATGGTAGCATTATTATAGTAAATTCATGGTATAAAAGTAAAAGGAGAAGGAAGAGAACAAATTGAATTTGAATTCCTATGATGCAAGCGATGATGTCATCGGACGATGAGGTAAGCAATGATGTAATATGATCGATGGTGTCAGCGATGATGTCATAAATTATGGCGAAAAGACTATTTTACCCTTACTCTGCCAAGCCTATAAATAGAAGCTCATTTCTTCATTATTTTTCACCAATTCATTCAAGCTATAGAGAGAGAAAGTATAGAGAGAATAAGAGATAAAGAAGAAGAGTATTCTATTACTACAGTATTGCAGTATCCAATCTCCTACTAAGGTAAGGGGTATTATTTCTTTTGTATTCATGAAGAGAGTTATTTTCTTTCAATACTTGTAAGGGTTGTTATTCCATTCTTTATTATTACATTGGAATAACTTTGTTTTGTCTTGATCTATCATCATGCCCGGTGAATTTATTATTATTCCATTCTTTATTATTCTATTGGAATATCCACATCTATGCGGATTACACATGACTGGTTCCATTCTTTATTATTCATGTTGGAATATCACATGCATGCAAGATTCTATTTGACCTAGTTCCATTCTTTATTATTCTCATTGGAATAACCCATGCATGCGGATTACATACGCTGCGGGTGAATTCTTCTGTTATTCCATTCTTTTGGAAATGATCTGTCTACATGGATTACCGCATGGCGGGCAAAAATCCATTTGCGGCTTCATATATTCTATTATACTAAGTTGGTTAAAGTTTTGGCTTCTATACTCCATGAAATTAGTGTAATATCCTTTATATTTGCGCTTCATCTAATATCTTTTTATGGAAATATTCTTCTGAGCATTCTTGAATTTTACTCCACAAAACAGTATTATGTTGACAATTTGGACGTTATTGATTTCTGGATAAATTAAATTATAAATCTTTAAAAATTTATCCTTGAACTTGTTTTATTGAATTCTTATATCATTGTCATCATCCTCATGTTTATATTATGTTGAAAGTCATCTGTGGCATATAGTGCATAGATGGACTTGGTATAATTATGACCAGGGATTATTCAGTATAATCATGACCGTAAAGTTACAAATGTTGTGGTAAAAGTCCTCATTGGCCCGTAGTGCATTGATGGACAATTATTGGTATGATCATGACCGTTGATGAAAACACGAATATCATTGACCCGTAGTGCATGGATAATTTGTGGTTGTGATACTAATGAATATCCTTGCCCGTAGTGCAGGGATGATGTGGATAAATTATTAAGCTAAGTCTCAGCGATAAAAGTGATGAAAAACCTTTTAAATCATAGAAGATAGTAGATTTTATTCTCTACTTAACTCTTCTAATGGATTGCTTGTTCCGCTGCAGTTAAACTTGATGTTTGTTATATTTTACTAGTTTAACACTGTTGAAGGCTAACGATAAATTATTCAGCATTATCTTAGTCATAATATTTCTTACTAGGCTAGTTGAGCTCACCCTTTTACTTTCATTGTTCTCTTCAGGAAATGAGAATGTAGCCAGGACTAGTCAGGGAATGGAGTGACGGTCCAGATGATAGCGTTAGTAGTCCTCACTATTCTATGAAATAGTGTGATAATAAATGTATTGAGGAATCCATTTGAGTTGAATACTGTCTAGAAGACAATATTCGTATTAAAACTCTCAGTTATGTCTTGTCGTATTCTACACGACAGTTGTATTATTAAGTTGTATTTGAATTTTGTACAATGTATTTTGCGACTCAAGATGGGTGATGTATAACTATTTTGGGGGCGTCACAGTTGGTATCAAAGCTTAGAGATATGATCCCTGGCTGATATGTGAGACAAGAACTAGGAGGGGAGAGATGGGGAATTCCATCGCTCGTATGACCTACCTAAGTTTATTTGATATTTAATTGGTCGGTCAGAGTATGGGGATAATATATGATATGCTAATTAACCCTTGTTTTGTGGCAGTATTTGAAAATGACATCCGAGAATGTTGAGAATAGCAATGGAGCACAGGAGACCGTTGAGTCTCCATAGATCAATAATCAGGATAATGTGCATCAAGAAGGCGACAATCCTCATGCAAACAAAAACACTGACCAAATAATGAACGATAGAATGTTCAGAGGCTTTATGCAATTCATGCAACATCAGGCGAGAGCGACTCCTGTCCAAAATATAGGTCAAAACACTGGAAACTCTCGGACGGTCACCGCTAAACGGTTCAAGGAGCTAGGACCACCAGAGTTTATTGGAGAGCCAAAATCACTTAAGGTGGAAGCGTGGATAACGCAGATCACCAAGATATTTGATGTCTTGGGATGCTCCGAGGAGCAAAAGGTTCCCTTTGATACCTTTATGTTGCGAGGAGAGGCAGATTACTGGTGGAAATCGGTAAAGCGTACTCAACCTGCCGCACTAAAGATGTCTTGGGAGAAGTTCCAAGAACTATTCAACGACAAGTACTTTCCCGAAAGTATTCGTCACATGAAAGAGGTAAAGTTCATCAAGTTGGAGCAGAACAATATGACCGTGTCGCAGTACGAAGCTAAGTTTTCCAAGTTGTCCCGGTTTGCGTCTCACTTGGTTGATAATGAGGAAAGAATGACGCGGATGTTTCTAAGAGGTTTGAAACCCGAGATAAGTCAATATCTAATATCTCATAAACTGTGTTTATATTCAGATGTTGTAAATAGGGCTCAGTTATTGGAGCGCGGTAAGTAGTCAACCCAACCAAGAGAATGCAGCCGACAAAATGATAATACCAGTGGTAGCAGTCATCGAAGCAGTGACAACAAACGTGGAGGGAATCAACATGCCAGAAATGGTAACCACTTCGGTGGTAATCATGGCCAAGACAATAAAAGTGGACATTTCAAGAAGAGGAGATTCAACAACGATGAAAAGACATCATCACCAACACCCGTTGTTAAGGAAGGAGATCGACCACCTATTATATGCTTCAAATGCAGAGGGGAAGGACACATCAGTCCAAACTGCGCGATGCCATCCAAAGCGTGTTATAATTATGGAAGAGAAGGTCACCTAGCCCGATTTTGTCATGCACCGAAGACAAGTCCAGTTGGAACGGTGACACAAAATGTCATCCTAGACAAGTCAAAACCAGTAGTTCAAGGGAGAGCGTTTATTGTGACCTCCCAGAAAGCAAGGAACCTGAACGAGGTCATCACGGGTAAGCTTATCATAAACTCTAGCGAAGTCTATACCTTATTTGATACCGGTTCTATCCATTCTTTTATTTCTCCTATTTGAGCTCAACGTTAAATTTGACTCTGGAGAAATTAGACTTTGACTTATCTGTTAAAACTCCGTTGGGAGAAATGTTCATTACATCCACTATTTATAAGTCTTGTTTGGTTCAAATCGGTACCCTCACATTACCTATCGATCTTATTTCATTGAAAATACCTGCATTTGACGCGATTCTAGGGATTGATTGGTTAACTACTCATCATGCAAAAATTGCATGTTTTCGTAAGGTTGTTAGCTTTCATATTCCTAACCAACCTATTATGTGAATTCAAGCAAAAAAACTATTTAAATCAATCACTGTCATCTCAAGCCATAAAGTTATTCGTTTATTGAAAAATGGATGTCAAGCTTTCTTAGCTCATGTCACAGATTTAAAAAAAAATACGTCAGATTTGAATGATATTTCTATTGTTAATAAATTTCCTGACGTATTCCCTGAAGAACTTCCTGGCCTACCCCTAGAGCGTGAAAATGAATTTTGTATCGACCTTGAACCCGGTACAAAACCCATTTCCAAAGCCCCATATCGAATGGCTCCTATTGAACTTCAGGATTTAAAGACCCAATTACAGGAATTGTTAGACATTGGTTTCATTAGTCCTAGTACGTCTCCTTGGGGTGCTCCTGTTCTATTCGTGAAGAAGAAAGATGGGAGTATGCGACTTTGTATTGAATACCGAGAATTGAACCATGTCACCATCAAGAATAGGTATCCGTTACCTCACATTGATGACCTGTTTGACCAGTTGCAAGGAGCACAATTCTTTTCAAAGATCGATCTTTGTTCTGGATATTATTAGCTGAAGGTTAAAACTGAGGATATTCCAAAGACTGCCTTCAGAACTCGGTACAGGCATTATGAATTCTTAGTCATGTCTTTTGGATTGACTAATGCTCCTGCTGCCTTCATGGATACGATGAACCGAGTATTCAAGGAATATTTGGATCACTTTGTGCTCGTCTTTATTGATCACATCCTTATATATTCCAAAAGCCGTGAAGATCATGAGCAACACTTGAGGTTGATACTCCAAAAGCTTCGTGAAAACAAGCTTTATGTCAAGTTGAAGAAATGTGAGTTTTGGCTTGAGGAAGTAGCATTCCTTGGGCACGTAGTATCAAGTCATGGAATATCTGTTGACCCGGCAAAGATTGAAGCTATTCAAAGTTGGGATCAACCTAAATCAGTGACCGAAGTACGTAGCTTTCTCGGCTTAGCTGGTTATTATCGGAGATTCGTAGAAGGGTTTTCTCGAATCGCTACTCCATTAACTCAGCTGACTCAAAAAGATAAAAAATTCGGTTAGAGCGTGGAATGTGAGAAGAGTTTTCAAGAACTCAAGAGGAGACTCATTTCAACACCTGTTCTGACAATACCATCTGGTAAAGAGGGATATGTCATCTACAGTGATGCTTCAGGCAAGGGTTTAGGATGTGTTCTCATGCAACATGGCAAAGTCATAGCCTATGCCTTGCGACAACTCAAAGAATATGAGAGGAATTATCCTACTCATGATCTAGAGTTGGCAGCTGTCGTTTTCGCACTTCAAATCTGGAGGCATTACCTGTATGGGGAGAAAATGGAGATCTTTACGGATCATAAAAGCCTAAAATATTTCTTCACTCAAAAGGAACTCAACATGCGGTAATGACGTTGGCTTGAACTGCTGAAAGATTATGATCATACTATTCAATACTATCCTTGTAAAGCGAACGTAGTAGCTGACACATTAAGTAGAAGATCATATACGGGTACGAGTGTGATATTGTCAACGCAAAGGCCCATTTTATATGACTTGAAAAGGACAGAGATAGAGTTAAAGACTCCAGGGACCCATGTGATGATAGTGAATATACGAGTAGAACCGACTTTAATCGATAAAGTTAAAGTTGCTCAAGCTACAGACCTGGAGCTGATACGTATGAAGAAGAAAGTCTAAGAAGGTGCTATGGCGGAAGCAAGAATCGATGAAAAAGGAATACTTCGAGTCAACTCTAGACTTTTTGTTCCTAACGAGCTTGATTTAAAGTATAAAATCATGATGGAGGCGCACAACGCACCATTTGCAATCTATCTCGGGAGTACCAAAATGTATCATAATCTTCGACATAAATTTTGGTGGAGCAATATGAAGAGAGAGATCGCGGAGTTTATCTCAAGGTGTCTAACTTGTCAACGAATCAAGGCAGAGCATCAAGTACCAAAAAGTCCATTGCAACCACTTGAAATTCTAGAATGGAAGTGGGAGCACATTACCATTGATTTCGTTACCAGTCTTCCCAAGGTTTCTCATGGCATAGATGCGATTTGGGTCATTGTTGATAGATTAACCAAGTCGGCTCATTTTTTACCTATACGAGAAACTTATACACTTGAACGTCTTGCTCGTATGTACATAAATGAGATTGTAAGACTGCATGGTATGCTAGTATCCATAGTTTCTGATCGAGACCCAAGATTTACTTCACGATTTTGGGTTAGTTTGCAGAAAGCTATGGGCACGGATTCTGATTTAGCTCGGCATATCATCCTCGACGGATGGCGATCAGAGAGAACTATTCAAACTCTTGAAGATCTATTAAGACTCTGTGTCTTTGACTTCAAGGGAAGTTGGGACAAGTTCTTACCATTAGTGGAGTTTTCATACAACAATAGTTATCAAGCAAGTATTGGCATAGCTCCATTCGAGGCGTTGTATGGAAGAAAGTGTCGTTCTCTAGTATGTTGAGATGAGGTGGGTGAAGCAACGTTGTTGGGACCGAAGTTGATACGTATGACTACGAAAAGATTCAAACGATCCGACAACGTATAAAAACCTCACAAGATCGACAAAGGAGTTATGCTGATATTCATCGAAAGGACATAGAATTCGATATTGGAGATCATGTGTTGTTACGTGTTGCTCCATGGAAAGGAGTTACGAGATTTGGAAAGAGAGAAAAGCTCAATCCTCGATTCATTGGCCCATTTTTAATCCTCGATCGAGTAGGAATTGTGGCCTATAGACTCGCTTTACCGCCAAGTATGTCTCGTGTTCATAATGTTTTTCGTATATCTATGTGACGTATATATATGAAAGACCCGCACCACATTATTGAGTTAGAACTTGATGAAATAGCGGAAGATTTAACGTATGAAGATGTTCCTGTTAAAATCTTGGATAAGAAGGAGCATATTTTACGCTCCAAGGTTATACCTCAAGTCAAAGTGTTGTGGAGAAACCACGATGTTGAGGAAATGACCTGGGAGTTAGAATCTGAAATGAAATCTAGGTATCCTTACCTCTTCGACATACCAGGTACGTACCTTAATTTCGAGGGCGAAATTTCATAAGAAGGGGAGGTTGTAAGACCCTAACTTTTATGAATAAAGATGAATTTTCTATAAATATCATTTTTGAATATTAAGGTGTGAATTTGTTATAATGTTATAGTTGTGGGTAATATTTATAAATTTTCCAAAGTAAGCAAGTTGATATAAAATATTCGTTTGGTCGGGGAATATTCTTTTTGTCTGGGAATATTCGTACGACGACACAATCATTGGTGGACCCCACAACATAATTATTGTCAGAGTTAGAAAACGACAAAATTATCTTTTATAAAAATAATGACGAAAGTTTTCTGAATTAACCTGTTGAAATACCGGTGGTAAAAGTACGATGAATGCTGCGTGGTTGCATAGTAGCACACTACGGTATTGTACAATATCTTGGATTATTGATGCTTACGTAAGAAGTCACTACTCAATAATTGTTACGATAATTATCTTTCAATACTTTATTTTATTGATTCAATAATTGCTACGTTGATATTTTATATTATTGATTCAATAATTATCATTGCACAGTATTTCAAATTATCAAATCAATAATTCATATTATTTGAATAATATTATTATTTACATTATTGATAATGTCTAGAAAGTTCTGTCGAGGAAAGAGGTTTGGTCACCTAATTGCGCGCCAATAGGGAGAAATCCTTATCGGAAAGCCCCCTCTTTCCTGGGAACAACCTGGTTGTCAATATTATAATTTTGTAATATTATTTGTGAATAATTAATTGTTGATATATATGATAAGAAAATATTTATTCGAAGTGGATTTAAACTGAGGAATTTTTAGCATTTGACATTTGTTGAAAGTTGGTATTTTATATTTTTCGATAAAATAATTCATTCAAATATATTATTATACTATTACATTATAGTAGTATGATGTGATTATATAATAGTATGTTTTTTTATGATTTGAATGGTAGCATTATTATAGTAAATTCATGGTATAAAAGTAAAAGGAGGTGGAAGAGAACAAATTGAATTTGAATTCCTATGATGCAAGCGATGATGTCATTGGAAGATAAGGTAAGCGATGATGTCATCGGACGATGAGGTAAGCAATGATGTAATATGATCGATGATGTCATAAAATATGGCAAAAAGACTATTTTACCCTTACACTGCCAAGCCTATAAATAGAATCTCATTTCTTCATTATTTTTCACCAATTCATTCAAGCTATAGAGAGAGAAAGTATAGAGAGAATAAGAGAGAAAGAAGAAGAGTATTCTGTTACTACACTATTGCAGTATCCAATCTCCTACTAAGTAAAGAGTATTATTTCTTTCGTATTCATGAAGAGAGTTATTTTCTTTCAATACTCGTAAGGGTTGTTATTCCATTCTTTATTATTCTGTTGGAATAACATGTCTGTGCGGTCTATCACATGCTTGATGAATTCTGTTGTTATTCCATTCTTTATTATTTTGTTGGAATATCCTTTCTGTGCGGATTATGCATGACCTGGTTCCATTCTTTATTATTCTGTTGGAATATCCTGTCTGTGCGGGTTACGCATGACCTAGTTCCATTCTTTATTATTCTGTTGGAATAACCTGTCTGTGCAGATTACGCACACCTGGTGAATTCTTCTGTTATTCTATTATTTATTATTCTCTTGGAAATGATCTGTCTACGTGGATTACCGCATGGCTGGAAAAAATCCATTTACGGCTTCATATATTCTATTATACTCAGTTGGTAAAAGTTTTGGCTTCTATATTCTATGTAATTAGTGGAATATCATTGATATTTGTGCTTCATCAAATATCTTTTCATGGAAATATTCTTCTGAACATTCTTGAATTTTACTCCACAAAACAGTAGCATGTTGACAATTTGGACGTTATTGATTTCTGGATAAATTAAATTATAAATCTTTAAAAATTTATCCTTGAACTTGTTTTATTGAATTCTTATATCATTGTCATCATCCTCGTGTTTATATTATGTTGAAAGTCGTTTGTGGCCTGTAGTGCATAGATGGACTTGGTATGATTATGACCATGGATTATTCGGTATAATCATGACTGCAATGTTACACATATTGTGATAAAAGTCCTCATTAGCCCGTAGTGCATTGATGGACAGTTGTTGGTATGATCATGATCATTGATGAAAATACGAATATCCTTGACCCGTAGTGCATGGATAATTTGTGGTTGTGATACTAATGAATATCCTTGGTCGTAGTGCAGGGATGATGTGGATAAATTATTAAGCTAAGTCTCAGCGATAAAAGTGATGAAAAACCTTTTAAATCATAGAAGATAGTAGATTTTATTCTCTACTTGACTCTTCTAATGGATTGCTTGTTCCGCTGCAGTTAAACTTGATGTTTGTTATATTTTATCAGTTTAACACTATTGAAGGCTAACGATAAATTATTCTGCATTATCTTAGTCATAATATTTCTTACTAGGCTAGTTGAGCTCACCCTTTTACTTTCATTGTTCTCTTCAGGAAATGAGAATGTAGCCGGGACTAGTCGGGGAACGGAGTGACGGTCCAGATGATAGCATTAGTAGTCCTTACTATTCTATGAAATAGTGTGATAATAAATGTATTGAGGAATCCATTTGAGTTGAATACTGTCTAGAAGACAATTTTCGTATTAAAACTCTCAGTTATGTCTTGTCGTATTCTACACGACAGTTGTATTATTAAGTTGTATTTGAATTTTGTACCATGTATTTGGCAACTCAAGATGGATGATGTATACCTATTTTGGTGGCGTCACAAATAGTACCCCGGGTGAATAGTACACGAGTGAATAGTACCCCGTGAATAGTACTTCGGGAATAGTACCCCGTGAATAGTACTCCGACATGAAAAGATTAAAACTTATCAAGAATGCTCAGAATAATATTTTTATGAAGAAATACTGTATAAAACGCAAATATCAAGGATATTCTACTAATTTCAGGAATTATAGAAACAATACTTACCATAGTAAGTTTAAATTTAGGAATATGAAATGAAACAATATCCCTTCCATACTATGGAGTATGAAAGAAAATAATATTTCTTACAAGTATTAGAATAAAATAATATCCTTTACCTTAGTAGAAACTGAATTTGACTGGAAATATCGGATATTATTCTGAGAAAATATTGCAGATAAAACTACACTCAAAGTATCCTCAAGAAAATACTCACAATATTATAGAATAATAATTTCTGATTTTGAAGAGGTGTGTTAAGGAAGGAGGGGTTACCCCCTATTTATACTGAAACCCTCAGAGGAAAAATCAACAGGCCGCCTAACTTGCCCATTTTTTCTCTGCATAACCTTTTCCATTCAAAGCCTACTTTCATTCATTTTCCATATGGGTGGGGGCCACCCTTTGAAAACCATCTTTGCAGGCAACAAGTTCTACCAAAATAATTGGCCTAACAATTCATTTCTTTCTCTACATAACCACTCAATTCCAAGATTGAGGGCCCACTTTTAAAAAAAACAAGTTTGCATGCATTACTCCACCACCAACCATTACTTTAATTTATCACATGCATATATATATATATATATATATATATATATATTATTTAAACATTATAAAATATTATAATAATATATTTGAATGAATATTTTATCAGAGAAATAATTATAATAAATCCACAAAAAATATGCCAAACTTTTAACAATTATCTCATGTTAAATTCCTTCATTTATATCCACAAAAAATAAATATTTCTTTATCATATAAATTAATAATTAATTATTCACAAATAATATTACAGAATCACAATTATAATAACCAGGTCGTTCCAAGGAAAGCGGGGGCTTTTCGATAAGGATTTCTCCCTACTGGCGTTCAATTAGGTGACCAAACCCCTTTCCTAGACATAACTTTCTTAAACATTGCCAATAATGCTATCTAATAATATTATTCAAATAATATGATTTACTGATCTGATAATGAGAAATACCGTGCAATGACAATTATTGAAACAACAATAATATAAAATATCAACGCAGCAATTATTGCATCAATAAAATAAAATATTGAACAGTAATTACTGTAACAATTATTGAGTAGTGCTTTCTTACGTAAGAATCAATAAACAAAGAAACTGTACAATATTGTGTGCTACTATGCAACCACGCGTATTACTGTACTTTTATCAACGGGTAATTCAACAGTTAACGATAAAACTTTCGCCGTTATTTTTATAAAAAGATATTTGTGTCATTTTCTAACTCCGACAATAGTTTTGTTATGGGGTCCACCAATGATTGTGCCGTCATACGAATATTCCCCGACCAATCGAATATTTTATAACAACTTGTTTACTTTGCAAAATTTATAAATATTACCCACAACTATAACATTATAACAAATTCACACCTTAATATTCAAAAATATAATTCGAGAAAAATTAATCTTTATTTAAGAAAGCTTGGGTCTTACAGATTTTAGAAGAAATAATATCATTTATAAAAAAAAAAATTAACATCCCTTACCTCAAAAGGATAGGACTTCTGGCTGGAATATCAGATATAACTCTGAAAGAAACTTGCACCGTATAGCAATACTCAAAGTATCAAAATACTCACAACAATACGCTCGATAATATAGAGAGAGAAAACTTCAGTTTCTGGTGTGATTTTCAATTCTAACCTAAGCACCCTATTTATAGGAAAATGCTTAGAACACCAAAGTAAAAAAATTAATAAAATATTAATATTTTCAAAATAAATTCCTACGCACACCACACCAGACCAAAGCATCAGCCACAAGTGGGACCCACCTCACAAAAAATAAAAAAAAACATTGTTCTTAATAAAAACATTTATAACTCCAAAAATCAATTATCCCGGAACTTCAATAATTAATAATAAATCGCCCTTTTATCAGAAAAATTCGAATCTTATGTCCATTCCATAGGAAATTCAATTCTCTATAACTTTGTAAGTTTAAGTTTTTCTAAAATCCAAGCAGAAATTGACCGAAATCCACATACGGACGATTTTTCAGGCTATAATAAAATTTCAGTCAAAAATGGGGTCCACTAACATGTTTAACATGTTTTTAACATTTATTGTAACAAAAATACTCTTCCTCCTCATTTATTCATATATAACACATTCATTGTAAAAATATCACCCTTATTATATTTTTGTAATATTATAATATATTTAAATGAATTATTTTATCAGAAAAGATAAAATATCAATTTTCAACAATTATCACTTTTCTAAAAATTCCTCCATTTATATCCATATAAATAAATATTTTTCTTATCATATAAATAAATAATTAATTATTCACAAATAATATTACAGAATCACAATAATGACAACCAAGTCGTTCTCAGGAAAGAGGGGGTTTTCCAATAAGGATTTTTCCTTACTGGCGCGTAATTAGGTGACCAAACCTCTCCTTAGACAGAACTTCCTTAGACATTGCCAATAATGCTATCTAATAATATTATTCAAATAATATAAATTATTGATCTGATAATGGGAAATACTGTGCAATAACAATTATTGAAATAATAATAATATAAAATATCAATGCAGCAATTATTGAATCAATAAAGTAAAATATTGAACAGTAATTACTGTAACAATTATTGAGTAGTGACTTCTTACGTAAGAATCAATAATTGGTGCAATACCGTGTGCCGCGTATTACTATGTTTTAACCACCGGGTATTCCAACAGTGTTGACGGTAACAACTACACCGTTATTTATAAACACTCATACTTATCGTTTTCTTCATCCAATCGCTTTCCGTTATAGGGCCCACACAAAGCTGTGCCATCGTACGAATATTCCCCGATAGTAAGAATATTCCATGACCAAACGAATATTCTCCGACAACGAAGAATATTTTATAACCACTTGCTTATTTAAAATATTTGCGCATTTTATCCATAACTAACCACATTAATCAAATCAACCCTTACTATTTCAAAATAATAAATAGAGGAAATTCAATTTCATTTATAAAAAGTCGGGGTCTTACAACCTCCCCTCCTTATGAAATTTCATCCTCGAAATTGACGTACGTACCTGGTGTTTCGAAAAGGTGAGGGTACCTCGCTTTCATTTCCGTTTCCAACTCCCAGGTCATTTCCTCAATAGAATGGTTCCTCCACAAAACTTTGACTTTTGGTATGACCTTTGTGCGTAGGACATGTTCCTTCCTATCCAAGATCTTAACAGGTACCTCCTCGTACGTTAAGTCTTTGGCTATCTCGTCTGGTTCTAACTCAATAATTTGGTTTGGGTCTTTCACATATTTACGAAGCACAGATATGTGAAAAACATTATGAACACGAGACATGCTTGAAGGTAACGCGAGTCTATAGGCCACATTTCCTACTCGGTCAAGAATCTTAAATGGACCAATAAATCATGGATTGAGCTTTCCTCTCTTTCCAAATCTTTTAACTACCTTCCATGGAGCAACACGTAACAATACATGATCCCAAATACCAAATTCCACGTCTTTTCGATGAAGATTCGCATAACTCTTTTTTCGATCCTGTGCCGTTTGTATACGTTGTCGGATCATTTGGATCTTTTCTATAGTTATACATACCAACTCTGGTCCCAACAATGTTGCTTCACCCACCTCTTCCCAACATACTGGAGAACGACACTTTCATCCATACAATGCTTTAAATGGAGCCACACCTATACTTGTTTGATAACTGTTGTTATAGGAGAATTCTACCAATGGTAAATACTTATCCCAATTCCATTTGAAGTCGACACAGAGTCTTAATAGATATTCAAGAGTTTGAATAGTCCTCTCTGATTGTCCGTCAAAATCGAGGATGGTATCTTTGAATCAAGCATAAATCCGTGCCCATAGCTTTCTGCAAGCTAACCCAAAATCATGAAGTGAATCTTGGGCCACGATCCGAAACTATGGATACTGGCATGCCATGCAACCTCACAATCTCATTTACGTACATACAAGCAAGATGTTCAAGGGAATAAGTCTCCTGTATAGGCAAGAAATGGGCAGACTTGGTTAATCTATCAATAATAACCCAAATCACATCTATGCCTTGAGAAACCTTGGGAAGAATCGTAACGAAATCCATGGAAATGTGTTCCCACTTCCATTCTGTAATCTCAAGTGGTTGCAATGAAACCTTTGGCACTTGATGCTGCGCCTTTACACGTTGACAAGTTAAACACCTCGAGATAAACTTCGCGATCTCTCTATTCATATTGTTCCACAAAAATGTATGTCGAAGATCACGATACATTTTGGTATTTCCAGAATGGATTGTAAATGGTGTGTTGTGTGCCTCCATCATGATTTTATGCTTCAAGTCAGAATCGTTAGGAACACAAAGTCTGGAGTTGACTCGAAGTATTCCTTCTTCATCGATTCTTAATTATAGAATAACACATTCTTGCACTTTCTTCTTCATACGCATCAGCTCCATGTCCGTAGCTTGAGCAGCTTTAACTTTATCGATTAAAGTTGGATCTACTCGTATGCTTGATATCATCACGTGGGTACTTGGAGCCTTTAACTCTATCTCCATCCTTTGTAAGTCATACAAAATGAGCCTTTGTGTTAACAACATTGCACTCGTACCCGTATATGATCTTCTACTTAGTGCGTTAGCTACCACATTTGCTTTTCTAGGATGATATTGGATGGTATGATCGTAATCTTTCAACAGCTCGAGCCAACATCGTTGCCGCATGTTGAGTTCCTTTTGGGTGAAAAAATATTTGAGGCTTTTATGATCTGTATAGATCTCCACTTTCTCCCCATACAGGTAGTGTCTCAAGATCTTTAACGCAAAAATGACTGCTGCCAACTCCAGATCATGAGTAGGATAATTCCTCTCATATTCTTTGAGTTATCGCGAGGCATAGGCTATGACTTTTTCATGTTGCATGAGAACACATCCTAACCCTTTACCTGAAGCATCGATGTAGATAACAAATCCATCTGAACTAGATGGTATTGTCAAAACAGGTGCCGAAATGAGTCTCTTCTTGAACTCTTGGAAACTTTTCTCATATTCTTCGCTCCATACGAATTTTGTATCTTTACGAGTCAGCTGAGTTAATGGAGTAGCGATTCGAGAAAATCCTTCCATGAATCTCCGATAATAACCAGCTAAGCCAAGAAAGCTACGTACTTCGGTCACCGACTTCGGTTGCTCCCAACTTTGTATTGCTTCAATTTTCGTCGGGTCGACAGATACTCCATGTTTTGACACCACGTGCCCAAGGAATGCTACTTCCTCAAGCTAGAACTCGCATTTCTTCAGCTTGGCATATAGCTTGTTATCACAAAGCCTTTGAAGTACCAACTTCAAATGGCGCTCATGATCTTCACAGCTTTTGGAATAGATGAGGATGTCATCAATAAAGACAACACCGATCTGATCCAAATATTCTTTCAACACACGATTCATCATATCCATGAAAGCAGCAGGAGTATAGTCAATCCAAACGACATGACTAAGAATTCATAATGCCCGTACCGAGTTCTGAAAGCAGTCTTCAAAATATCCTCAGTTTTAATCTTCAGCTGATGATATCCAGAACGAAGATCGATCTTTGAAAAGAATTGTGCTCCTTGCAACTGGTCAAATAGGTCATCAATACAAGGTAGCGGATACCAATTTTTGATGGTGACATGGTTCAATTCCCGGTAGTCAATACAAAGACGCATACTCCCGTCTTTCTTCTTTATGAATAAAACAGGAGCACCCCAAGGAGATGTACTAGGACGAATGAAACTGATGTCCAACAAATCCTGTAGTTGGGCCTTTAACTCCAAAAGTTCAATAGGAGCCATTCGATATGGGGTTTTAGAAATGGGCTTTGTACCAGGTTCAAGATCAATAAAGAATTCAACTCCACGTTCTGGGGGTAGACCGGGAAGTTCTTCAGGAAATACGTCAGGAATATCACTAACAATAGAAAAATATTATTCAAATCTGACGTGTTTTTGTTCAAGTCCGTAACATGGGCTAAGAAAGCTTGACATCCATTTTTCAATAAACGAATAACTTTATGGCTTGATATGACAGTGATTGACTTTAGAGGTTTCGTTGCTTGAATTCGCATAACAGGTTGGTTAGGAATATGAAAACTAGCAACCTTACAAAAATAATCAATTTTAGCATGATGAGTGGTTAACCAATAAATCCCTAAAATCACATCAAATGCAAGTATTTTCAAATAAATAATATCGACAGGTAATGTGATGGTACCAAATTTGATCAAACAAGATTTATAAACAGTGGATGCAATGAAAGTTTCTCCTAGCGCAGTCTCCACAGATAAGTCAAAGTCTAATTTCTCTAGAGTCAAGTTTAAACGTTGAGGACAAGAAGGAGAGATAAAAGAATGGGTAGAACCGGTATCTAGTAGGGTATAAACTTCTCAAGAGTTTATGATTAGCTTACCCGTGATCACCTCGTTCGGGTTCCTCGCATTTTGGCCAGACACGACAAACGCTCTTCCAGGAACAGCTGACTTTGACTTGTTTGGGACAGACTTTTGAGTCACCATCCCCGCTGGACTTGGTTTCTCTATAGAACAACCCGAGCTATATGACCTTCCTTTCAACAATTATAACATACCTTGAATTGTTGTGCAGTTTGGGCTGATATGTCCCTCTTTCCCGCATTTATAACATATGCCCGGTGGTCGTTCTCCTCCAATAGAAACAGTTGATGCTGGTGCTAACGTCTTCACATTATCATTGTTGTACCTTCTCTTCTTGAAATCTCCTCCCGACTCGTTTCTTCTATTATCATGGCCACGATTAGCACCCGAGTGGTTACCGCTTTTGTCCGAATGTTTTCCCCCCCGACTCGCTTCTTCTATTATCATGGCCACGATTACCACCCGAGTGGTTACCGCTTTTGTCCGAATGTTTCCCCCCCCCCACTGGTTGTCATTACTCCGATGACTGCTACCACCGGTATGACCTTGGTTGTGGTCCTTTGGTTGAACATACTCATTATCTCGCTCTAATAATTGAGCCATGTTTACAACATCTGAATATAAAGAAAATTTACGAGAGATAAGATATTGTCGAATCTCGGGTTTTAGACCTCTCAAAAACATCCCCGTCATTCGTTCCTCATTCTCTACCAAATTAGGTGCAAACCTGGATAACTCTGCAAACATCGCCTCGTTCTAGGACACCGTCATATTGTTCTGTTCCAATCTAATAAACTCCACCTCCTTCATATGACGAATACTTTCAGAAAAGTACTTGTTATTGAACAGTTTCTGAAACGTTTCCCAAGACATGTTGAGTGCGGCAGGCTGGGTACGCTTCACAGACTCCCACCAATAATCTGCCTCACCCCGGAACATAAATGTGGCGAAGGAACCTTTTGTTCCTCGTTGCATCCCAAGACATCAAATATCTTAGTAATTTGTTTAACCCACGTTTCTGTCTTGATCGGATCCGGCTTTCCAGCAAATTCTGGTGGTCCCAACTCTTTGAACTGCTTGGTTGTGACAAGCCGCGCATTGCTATCATTTCCACCCGTATTTTGTACATGAGTCTCCCTCGTCTGATTTTGGATGAACTGCAAAAAGATTCTAAACATCCCATCATTCATCATTTGTTCGGTAGTGTTATTTATATGAGGAATATTGCCTTCCTGTTGCACGTTCCCCTGGGTGGTGATTAAAGGTGTCTACACGGTCTCATTCACTCCATTGTTAATATTTGCAGTTGCTATTCTCAAATACTGCCATGAAACAAGGGTTTATTAAAGAAATTAACATACCACATAATATCCTTATATTATAACCGACCAACAAATAAGCTTAGGTAGGACACACTAGCGAAGGATTTACTCTTCTCTCCCCTCCTAGTTCTATTCCCTGATCTCCGCTAGAGACCATATCCCTAAGCTCTGATACCAACTATGACGCCCCCAAAATAGGTATACATCACGCACTCTGAGTCACCAAAAACATGGTATATAAATAACTACAACTTTAAAAATACAATTGTCGTGCAAAATACGACAACACACAAACTGTTCTCATTACAATTATTGATACACTATTTTACAAAATAGTGAGGACTACTAAAACAACTATCCTGAACCATCACTCCATACCCCGGCTAGTTCCTGCTATGTTCTTGTGACGCCCCAAAATTCGGGTATCTTCCAACCCGACAGATGGTGCTCCACTGTACTAACATCCATACAATCATTCCATTTAAATACAACAAAATGAAAGTAATTACTATCTTCTTATTATAATCAAAGTATAATCCTTCCCAGGTTCATAAACCGGTTACATCGTTCATTGTTCATAATGTATAATATATACAAACTTACTAAACTATTAAAGAATGCCTAAGCATCCATCTTAGCTTTGCCCTTATCTTTCTTGGCATTCATAATACATTCATCTTTAACTGCAGTTATATAATTCAAGCAAGAAGTGAGCATGACAGCTCATCAAGTTTAATCAAGGATAACAGGAATACCACATTCATGAATTATATAACAATTCCAACATAACTGAATAATAGTTATGAAGTATTATGAATCAATAATACTTTAATAGTTTATAACATCAATTCCCAAAGTATAGAATAGATTAGGAATTCTGAACCGGTTGATAGACCATGAACAGTAAATTTCAGTTTTCATACTTGAAAAGGAGTCCATAGCACTAAGGTCGTTCATCCGTATAACTTACGAGCACTTCTAGGTGATCAGCCTATAGTACTCTATGTTGATCAACACTCCATTCATTAAACGTATTTACGTTTAATATTTTTGGCAAACTCGCGTGCCCATCGAATAATCAATGAAAAATACTTTTGTTTGTTCACAGACAAACCTTACCTTCACGTCCGTACCAATTACTTGGCATAGGATAGCGTTAACATTTCTATATAGAATGATATGTATGATAGTCAATCTATATATTACGAATAGTCTAGCCGAGTTAAAAATCTGGCATCGACCCTTTCTTTAAAACAAGTCTTGCAATTCAGTTCAACGAATCACATAAAACTTGGCTAACATGGAAGTTAGACAAGCGTTAAGAAAACTTGCCTTTCAGCGTCTTCAAATAACTTACTACTCATTGACCACGGCCTTTCTACGAATCTATATGATATGTTCACACAGCACACTGTAATTAGCTATCAAATAACTATTCACATTGTTCCTACAAGCTTCTTTCTCTTCTATGTCCTTGTTAACTAAATATCTTTATTAAAGTCAACATGACTTATTACCCTTCGTCTCGGTTTATTACTCTATTGACGTTTATTAACTGGACTCAAACATCGTTGATAAGATACCAACTTTGTTCATTGCACATATCTTGTTAACATGCATTACATTCCTAAGTTTCATACCTTATACCTTCGTATAGTAATATAGGATTAGTCTTAGTACATTTATTGAGTATATAAACTCAACTCAGGTAGGTCTCTAAACAACTGAAGTTTAAAACCTAACTTGGTCAACGTTTTTTACACTTCTAGGTCTTTTGTATGCAACATCCTTTGTATTTTAGTGGTATTTGTGGTATTGAGTTAGCGAGGGTACTCGGTAGGAGTCTGCAGTATTTGCCGCCACCACTTTTTCTTGGTTTTGGTGACTGTATGGCCACGAAGTCTGTCACCGATTAGCCAAAACCAGTTTCGATTTTCTAACGAAACTCTCGGCTTCCTAATTTGTTCGTTTTACATCCGAATTGACCCATTCAAATTCCTACAAGTCAGGAATTACATCCTTTACGTGTTCATATAAGAATTCAACACTTTCGAATCCTTTAACTTAGAATTCACTATTAAGTTCATTTTATATATGTTCGTAAACGTTAATGAGCGTTCAATGCTCATTTTCTTCGTTCTAAGTCGGAATCCGACGATTCTCGAACCCACAACTCTTAATTACCCTATCTAACGTGTTGACATTGAAAACTAGCATTTTCAAGTCTCACGAAAACTTTCGACTACCATTCCAAAATTTTTACGTTTTCGACGTTTAACGTCTATTTCTGTAAAATTCGCCATAACTTCGTTACTAATGTTCTCTAAGACAAATCACATGGAATACTCCATGGATTTCATATCTACATCCTAAACAAACAAGATGCATATACTAACGTATTGATGGATCTCAATTGTTTATCAACAATCGATCTCAACTATCAATATTTTCATGGTTCAAAAACTATATTAAACCTTATTATTTTTATAATCTCATGACTTATAGAGATTGAATCTATGGTAAGTCATCTTTAAATCCTCATTCAAGACATATACCACCCCTTCACGATTCTCTAAAATGAAAGAAAATCTAAAAGAGATGGAGATGAGAAACAAGAAGTATTACCTCAAGAAATCTTAACAAATCTTTTGGAAAAATAGAAGTTAAAGCTTCCAAAGTGTATGCTTGCAAGGATAGCTCTCTTTCTCTCTCAAATAATCTAGGTTGGCAAGTTGAAAAACTCCCAATGAATCAACCTAGCTTCTTATTTATAGAAAACTAGAATGGAGGGTAATTTGGACTATAAACCACCACCTCCTTACTATTCATGTGTGGTGACCAAGCCTTATGCTTGGCTTCCACACCAAGGTGGCCGGCCCACCTCCTTATATGACATCCCATGGGTTGCCCCATGGGTTTTACCCATTCAGTGACCCACTAGTTCGACCCACGGTTCGATTTTAATGAATTGGGCTTAACTAAATTATCATTGGGCCTTGGTCATTCAAATGATTGGATTAATTAATAATCCAACTCAAATGAATTAGTCATTAAGTCTTAACTTGATTCTATAATACGAATCGTATCACATACGTACAATTCACGTATTATTTCCGTATACTACTCGCACAATAATCATATTGTACTCCGTATTTACTCAACGTATTATACATTGATAATAAATAGTATCACCAAATGCATAACACTCGCCTTAACCCTAGCGCCATTCCTCCTACGCATATTATTTCCTTCTCGGAAATCAATATACTCAACCCTTAGGTTTTAAGTCCGCAGGCGAAAACTGCGTTTGCCATAAATGAAATATTATCAGATATTCCATCTCATCAAGATATTCTATCATTACGTGTTTCCCAGAATTTCAAAATAATTCCCCGAACAGAAACGGATGAATAGTGTTTTTACAGAAATTTCTCAAAAAACAATTATTATCGTCTTGGAAATTCCAAACAACTATTTCTAACACGTAGCCAGAATACTAACCATGTTAGCACATTCTAGGTCATAGAACGACCTTCACATAGTTTACTCACAAAGAAATCAATTAAATTCATTTAATTCACATAATCAAATAAAAAATTAATTGTTATAAAAAACCGATTTTCTCG
This sequence comes from Panax ginseng, assembly GCA_020205605.1. Classification (NCBI taxonomy): domain Eukaryota; kingdom Viridiplantae; phylum Streptophyta; class Magnoliopsida; order Apiales; family Araliaceae; genus Panax; species Panax ginseng. The sequence continues at coordinate 81,496,132 of CM035142.1, read as the reverse complement.
GGCGTTACAGTTCTCACCTCCTGAGAAGAAAAATAAAACAAAAAGGAAAAGGGTGAGCTCAACTAGCCCAGTAAAAAATATTATCACTAAGATAATATACAACAAATTATCATTAGTCTTCAACAGGGAAATATCTGATAGAACATAATAGACAACAAGTTTTAGATCAACAACTGCAGCGGAAACAACAATTAATTAGAAGAGTCAAGTAGAGAATGAATTCTACTATCTTCTAAGATTTAAAAGTCCATCATCAATATTTTATCCCTGTAACATCAATCAATATACATGTTGAATCAAATATTCATCTTTGCACTCTGAGGCCAAAGATATTCATTTGTATATCACCAGTTGGTCATATTCATCTCAACACACATTCATCTTTTGCACTCTGAGGACAAAGATATTCATCGATTAATCATTCATCTTTGCACTACAGGCCAAAAATATTCAGTAATATCATCATTTAGGACTGAGGATGATAAAAAATTTCTTAAAGAAAACGAATCCAGTGAGACAAAATGACAAATATTAGGGATTCGTACTAAAGTTTATCCAAGTTCAAAAATACTCAATAATAACCAATTGTGAAGCATAATTCAAAATAAAGATCAAAACATAGATACAATCAAAGATAGTAACCATAATAGACATCTTAGACAAAAGAAGAAAATTTCATTTTTCGGTGAATAGTGTCGTATACGTGAATAGTAACCCCGCCACAAAAAAGTAAAAATTCCACAATAATATTCATATCAATATTTCGGCATAATGATATTAGGAGAAATAATCATTTATAAAAAAATAATAACATCCCTTACCTCAAAAGAATTGTACTTCTGGCTGGAATATCAGATATAACTCAGAAAGAAACTTGCACCGTATAGCAACACTCAAAGTATCAAAATACTCACAAAAATACACTCGATAATATAGAGAGAGAAAACTTCAGTTTTTGGTGTGATTTTCAATTCTAACCTAAGCACCCTATTTATAGGAAAATATTTAGAACACCAAAGCAGAAAAATTTAATAAAATATTAATATTTTCAAAATAAATTCCTACGCACACCACACCAAACCAAAGCATCAGCCACAAGTGGGACCCACCACACAAAAAATAAAAAAAAGCATTTTTCATAATAAAAACATTTATAACTCCAAATATCAATTATTCCGAAACTTCAATAATTCATAATAAATAGCCCTTTTATCAGAAAAATTCAAATCTTCTATCCATTCCATAGGAAATTCAATTCTCTACAACTTTGTAAGTTTAAGTTTTTCCAAAATCCAAGCAGAAATTGACCGAAATCCATATACTGACGATTTTGCAAGCTATAATCAAATTTCAGTCAAAAATGGGGTCCACCAACATGTTTAACATGTTTTTAACATTTATTGTAATAAAAATACTCTTCCGACTCATTTATTCATATATCACACATTCATTTTAAAAATATCACCCTTATTATATTATTGTTATATAATAATATTTTTAAATGAATTATTTTATCAGAAAAGATAAAATATCAATTTTCAACAATTATCACTTTTCTAAAAATTCCTCCATTTATATCCACATAAATAAATATTTTCCTTATCATATAAATCAATAATTAATTATTCACAAATAATATTACTGAATCACAATAATGACAACCAGGTCGTTCCCAGGAAAAAGGGGGTTTTCCAATAAGGATTTCTCCTTACCGGCGCTTAGGATTCCAATAATGACAACTCATACTTGTCGTTTTCTTCATCCAATCACTTTCTGTTATGGGGACCACACAAAGCCGCGCCATCGTACAAATATTCCCCGACAGTAAGAATATTCCACGACCAAACGAATATTCCTCGATAACAATGAATATTTTATAACCACTTGCTTATTTAAAATATTTGCGCATTTTACCCATAACTAACCACATTAATCAAATCAACCCTTACTATTTCAAAATAATAAATAGAGGAAATTCAATTTTATTTATAAAAAGTTGGGGTCTTACATCAAAGCGTGGAGATAAACCCAGGAGGTCAAGCCAACTTCAGAGATAACCTTGAAAAAAAGACTACTACAACTGCGCGAAAACTGGAGATAACCCCGGGAGAGGCAAAATGTTCATTTTTTAAACTCAACTTCAACTCACATCAAATACATTCATTTCAACTCAAATTACTTCAATAGAAGTCGCACAAGAATCATATCTTAACTTTTGAGCGCAAACTATACAAAACGGCTTAATGGATTGCCTAACGAAAACCCAGAAATTCCATTTCGATCATGGACCCATCTTCCCGCAATCAAAAAAGGGCAATCATATGTCATTGCGTAGCTCTCGGAAAGAGCTTTATGGAATGGTATGGCACGCTTCCATTGGACTCATGGATTGAAAGTTATGAAGGTTCGAGCGAATAGAGCGTCGTCTGAGTGTACGTACTTTGAGACGGTGGGACCCACATTGCCTGGGGCACCCCGGGCAGCCATAGGTACATCTGCGGCTCCCCCTCTCTATAAATAGAGGGCTTGGGGTGGCCATATTTGCAAGAAAAAGGCGAGGAAGCCATGTCCAATTTTCTCTGTACACACTATAAACTGAGTGCTTTCTCATTTTAAACACTTGTTAGCTTATATATTGCTATATTTTTACCGGTGAAAGCCAAGTATTCATCCCTTTAAAGTCATTGAAGTCTTCTTTGGTAGCCCACTGTAAGCCTTCTTTCACACTTTTAAACCTTTCTCTTCATCTTTGCACACACTGTTCTTCACGTTCAGAGTCGTGTTGTGTGTGTATGCCGGGACTTCAGTCTATGGCTTTTATTTCTTTTGTATAATATATATATATATATATATATATATATATATATATGTCTGGACTAAGATTATCGAGTTATGCCTCGATTAAGCCTGGACTCACATCCGCAGTGTTTATTTGCTTATATATATATATACTTATATATAAACTGGTATCAAACTTTGTTCGATGAGCCTTGATTTACATCTGAAGCGTTTATTGCTTTTATATATATATATATAAATACTTATATATATGTCGTTGCTATCAAACTCTGTTTGATTGAGCCTATATTTTACATCCAGTGCGTTTACTGTTATATATATGTGTGTGTGTGTGTGTGTAAGACCCCAACTTTTATGAATAAAGATTATTTTTTCTCGAAATATGTTTTTGAATATTATGGTGTGGATTTGATATAATGTTATAGTTGTGGGTATTATTTACAAATTTTACAAAGTAAGCAAGTGGTTATATAATATTCGATTGGTCGGAGAATATTCATTTTAACAGGGAATATTCATACGACCGCACAATCATTGGTGGACCCCACAATGAAAGTATTGTCATAGTTAAAAAACGACATAATTATCTTTTTATAAAAATAACAGCGAAAGTTTTACCGTTAAACTGTTGAACTACCCGGTGGTAAAAGTACAATAATACACGTGGTTGCATAGTAGCACACATTATTGATTATTGATGTTTACGTGAGAAGTCACTCAGTTATACTCAATTATTGCTAAAGTAATTGCAGCATAATATCTCTCATATTATTGATTCAATTATTGTCACAGTATCATCTGCATAATATTTTATATTATTAAATCAATAATTGAGACGACAAAATTATTCATATTATTATTTGTAATATTGAAAATGTCTAGAAAGTTCAGTCAATGAGAGGTTTGGTCACCTAATTGTGCGCCAATAGGGAGAAATCCTCATCGAAAAGCCATCTCTTTCCTGGGAATGATCTAGTTGTTAAATATTGTGAGTTATAATATTAATGATGCATAAGTTCGTGTTGATTAAAGATGAAATTGATATTTCCATTTTGTTGGGATTATTAGTGTTACTAGGAATCGACATCTATTCCGATTATAATTAATGTCTGGAGGTTATATTGACCAATCGGGTAATTAATTGGATAAAAGAGCAATTAATTGCTATTAATTCACATGCTTATAACTGTTTATTCACATATGTGTACTATTGATTCACATGCATGTACTATTAGGGGAGGTGGTGCAAGATTGATAATACTTGCATGACTAAATTAAAAATAGAGGTATAGATGAAGGTACTATACTGTAACAATTTTTTCACATGTATAAAACTATTGATTCACATGAATGTACTATTGATTCACATGATGTACTATTAGGGGAGGTGGTGCAAGTTTGATAATACTTGCAGGACTAAATTGAAAATGAAGGAAAAGATGAAGGTATTATACTGTAATATTTCGAGCCCCAAAACGTGCAATTATTGAAACTATATTTTCCTATAAATAAAAGCTCATTCTTCTTTCATTCTCACTAATTCACTAAGACTCACAAGAGCAATTATAGAAAGAGAAGCTATAGAGAGAATCTTTAGAGAGAAAGTAGAAGAGAAGTCTGCTACCTCACTATTCCAATATCTAGTTTTCTTCTGAAGTAAGAGGTATTTTTTATTTCATATTCTGGAGAGATATTATTTTTTGTATTCCTAGGAATATCAACTTCGTTCAATATTCGTAGGAATATTATTTTCGTTCAACAGTCGTAAGGGATATTATTTTTTTCAGTATTCATAAGAAATAATATTTTCTTCCATACTCTGTAGTATGTGAGTAATATTATTTCGTCTCGTATTCCTGATTATACCCTCATTTTGTTAAAGTATTACTTCTATACTCCGTGAAATTAGTAGAATATCCTTGAAATTTGCGCTTCATCTAGTATTATTTCACAAGGATATTTTCTACACATTCTTGTTAAATTTTAAGCTTTTCATAGTATTCATTTTTATGGTACTATTCACAAAGTACTATTCACAGGATACTATTCACAAAGTACTATTCACGGGTACTATTCCTGAAGTACTATTCATGAGTACTATTCACAAAGTACTATTCACGGGGTACTATTCTCGAAATACTATTCACGGGGTACTATTCACCCGAGGAATTATTCATGACAAAAATTGATTTATTTACTGTCCAAATTGTAACGACCCCAAAATTGGTCAATTCCATCCAACCCATTCTGAGTCACCAAATACATGGTACAGAAAACAACTACAACTTTATTAATACAATTGTCGTGCAAGATACGACAACCCTTAAACTGTGAGTTTAAATACAAATATATACCAATTGTGACTCATGTCCCAATAGTGGGATGACACCTCATAATGACACCTTACATAAAGGTATAGTCAAAAACTGTTTTAGAAATTAGAATCTTTGGGAAGTGCTCAAGGAAACCTTCGTACATGGGAAGCCATGCTTCTAGGTTATGGTAGATATCATATGGCCACAGAATTATCCTTGGTTAACCCAATAGACCCCAAAGAAAAATGAGAAGATTACTATCATATTCTTCCCAATGGTGAGTCTTCTCTTGACATATCATTATCTCCACTATCTCTAATTGGGAATTAAACTCCAAACAAACACCAAGATTATATAGGCAGTGCTTGTAAATATACTCAGCAAGTGGATGAGCACAACCATGTCTTATGATGACACGAGGTGGTATGTCATTAGACATCTTGTATGATAGTGGCAAAACACCCTTCCAATGTTGGTTTCGCCTCAGCCTAGTTGATTCACCAAATATAACTACTAAATGATGACCACCATTCTATTCCCCTGTTATCCCCCGCTCGACTCAGCTACACTTTTATTACCTGAAAGGAATTGTGAAGCAAAAGGGTGAACACAACTAGCTCAGTAAAGAATATCATGACTAAAGATAAATAGATTATCAATAGCCTTCAACAGTAATAAATCAGAGATTTAGAACATATGGTAGATGATAAAACTTTTCAACCATAGTTGCACAATGAACGAAGCAATCCATTAGAAGAGTCAAATAAACCATAAAGTCTATTATCTTCTCCATGTTAAAAGTCCACCAACAATGTTTTTTTAACCTCAGTAACATCAATCAGCAGTTCTGTCCACAATCATGTGAATAACTCATAATCATAATTATAGTTCTAAATTCCTTTTCGCATTCAGGACGAAGATAATTTTCATCACCTGTCTTTACCTGAAACATCAAAGATCATGGTTATACCAAATCACAGTTCCTGTTCATAATCATACTAATAAATTCATCTTTGCACTACGGGTGAAAGATATTCATCAATAAGTCATCTTTGCACTACATGCCAAAGATATTCAACAACAGGTCATCTTTGCACTACGGCCAAATATATTAATATCTCAAAGAAATATATAATCATTTCAAAATTTATATAAACAATATTTATAACCATGTTGATCAATTCACCTTTGTACTTAAGCTAAAGAGATTCAATTATAAATTCAATGGTCATGATCATACCAGTCACAATTCAACTTTTCACTACTGGCCAAAGAGAACCCTAGTCACGATCATACCAATAATCTACCCATCTTTACACTCAAGTCAAAGAGAAATATCATCATTAGGGTTATAAAAATATTTTATATGATAATAAAATCAATATAATCAATACATAGTTTTAATCTCCAGAGTAATATTCATAAATCAACTATAATTTGGTTAGAAAAAGAAACCAATTTTGTAGTGAATAGTACCCGTGAATAGTAACTCATGAATAGTAACCCATCGTGAATAGTAAATCATGAATAGTAACTCGTAAATAGTAACTCACCAATAGTAACTCATGAATAGTAACTCGTGAATAGTAACCCCGACAAAAAAAAGTTCCAAATTTGATAAAAAGTTTCAACCAATATTTCGGTATAATGATATTGAAGAAATAATATCATTTAAGAAGAAAATAACATCCCTTACAATCCTTAAAATCCCTTACTATCCCTTACAATCCCTTATCTCAAAAGAACAGTACTTCTGACTGGAATAACGCTGAACGAACTTGCATCGTATAACAACACTCAAGATATCAAAATACTCACAAGAATACACTCGATAATATAGAGAGACAAATAGAGAGAAAACTTCAGTTTCTGGCGTGATTTTCAATTCTAACCTCACTCTATTTATAGAAAAATGCTTAGAACACCAAATCAGAAAATTTAATAAAATAATAATATATTTATATAATTTTCCTTAGCCCACCTCTAGACATCTGAATTCAACACATTGATAACACATGTAAGCTCTCTCAATTGAACAAAAACGTTTTTTCTTAAAAAAATAACTAAAACTTCCAAAAATCAATTATTTCGGAACTTTGGAACTTCAATAATTCATAATAAATAGTCCTTTTATCATAAAATTCGAATCTCGCGAGTTTTTATAGGAAATTCAATTCTCTACAACTTTGCAGAAGAAAGTGTTTCCAAATTCCAAACAAAAATTGATCGAAATCCACAAACGGACGATTTTACAAGCTATAATCAAATTTCAGTCAAAAATTATATCCACCAACATGTTTAACATGTGTTTAGCATTTATAGTAACAAAAATACTCTTCCTCCTCATTTGCTCATATATCACACATTCATTGTAAAAATATCATCATTATTATATTATAATAATATAATAAAATATTATTTTATCAGAAAAGATAAAATATCAATTTTCAACAATTGTCACTTTAAAAAATTTCTCCATCTATATCCACATAAAATGAATATTTTCCTTATCATATAAATAAATAAATAATTATTCACAAATAATAATATTAGAATCACAACATTGATGACAGCGGTTCAGGAAGAGGGGCTTTCAATAAGAATTTCTCCTTACTGGCGGCGCAATTAGGTGACAAAACCTCTCCTTGACATAACTTTCTAGACATTGCCAATAATGCTATCTAATAATATTATTCAAATAATATGAATTATTGATCTGATAATGGGAAATACTGTGCAGTGACAATTATTGAAACAACAATAATATAAAATATTAACGCAGCAATTATTGAATCAATAAAATACTGAACAATAATTATTGTAATAATTATTGAGTAGTGCCTTCTTACGTAAGAATCAATAATTGGTGCAATACCGTGTGCTACTGTGCAACAATGCGTATTACTGTGTTTTAACCACCGGGTATTCCAACAGTATTAACGGTAACAACTACGTCGTTATTTGTAAACAACTTACACTTGTCGTTTTCTTCATCCAATCGCTTTCCGTTATGAGGCCCACAAAAGGCTGCGCCGTCGTATGAATATTCCCCGACAACAAGAATATTCCACGACCAAACGAATATTTCCCGACAACAATGAATATTTTATAAACACTTGCTTATTTTGAAAATTTTACACATTTCACCCATAACTTTAAACTTTTATCAATTTAACCATTTACTAAATAGAAAAATTGAATACTTTTATTTCATAAAATTCGGGGTCTTACACAAATAATTTTTGATATATTATTCTTAAATTTTACTCCACAAAGAAGTATCATGTTGACAATTTAGACATTATTGAATTCTGGATAAATTAAGTTATAAATTTTTAAAAATTTATCCTTGCTTTCTTTTAATTGAATTCTTATATCATTGTCATCATCCTAATGCTTATATTGTGATAAAAGTTATCTGTGGCTTACGTGTATAGATGTACTATTGATTGGTATGATTATGACCAGGGATTATTCGGTATAATCATGACCGTAATGTTACAAATGATGTGGTAAAAGTCATCATTAGGCAAGTAGTGCATTGATGGACGAGTTGTTGGTATGATCATGACCATTGATGATTACATGAATATCCTTGGCCGTAGTGCAGGGATGATTCGATGATGTGGTTTATTTATTAAGCTGAGTCTCAGCGATAAAGTTGATGAAAAACTTTTTAAATCATAGAAGATAGTAGATATCATGTTCTACTTGACTCTTCTAATGAAGCACATTAGACCGTTGAGTCACCAACGTCAATACCCAGGAAAATGTGCATCAGGATGGAAATAATCCTCAGGAAAACAACAACGCTAACAAAATGATGAACGATGGGATGTTCAGAGGCTTTATGCAATTCATGCAACATCAGGCAAAAACGACTCTTGTTCAAAAGGCAGGTGGAAACACTAACAACTCTCGGACGGTCACCGCTAAACAGATCAAGGAGCTGGGACCACTGGAGTTTATTGGAGAGCCAAAACCACTTAAGGCGGAGACATGGATAAAGTATATCACCAAGATATTTGATGTCTTGGGATGCTCCGAGGAGCAAAAGGTTCCCTTTGCCACCTTTATGTTGCGAGGAGAGGCAGATTACTGGTGGAAATTGGTAAAGCGTACTCAACCTGTCGCACTGAAGATGTCTTGGGAGAAGTTCCAAGAACTATTCAACGACAAGTACTTTCCCAAAAGTATTCGTCACATGAAGGAGGTAGAGTTTATCAAGCTGGAACAAAACAATATGACCGTGTCGCAGTACAAAGCTAAGTTTGCCAAGTTGTCGCGGTTTACGTCCCACTTGGTTGATAATGAGGAGAAAATGACGCGGATGTTTCTAAGAGATTTAAAACATGAGATACGTCAATATCTAATTTCTCACAAACTGTGTTTGTATTCAGATGTTGTAAATAGGGCTTAGTTATTGGAGCGCGATAACGAGTCAACCCAACTAAGAGAGAGCAGCCGACTAAATGATAATACCAGTGGTAGCAGTCATTGAAGCGGTGACAACAAACGTGGTGGAAGTCAACATGCCAAAAATGGTAACCACTTTGATGATAATCATGGCCAAGACAATAAAAGTTGGAATTTCAAGAAGAGGAAATTCAATAATGATGGAAGGACATCAGCACCAACACCTGTTGTTAAGGAAAGAGAACGACCGTCGGTCGTATATTATAAATGTAGAGGGGATGGAAACATCAATCCAAACTGTACACAATAGTCCAAAGCATGTTACAATTATGGAAGAGAAGGTCACCTAGCCCAATTTTGTCGTGCACCGAAGTCAAGTCTAGCTGGGATGGAGGCATCAAAGGCCGTCCCAGACAAGACAAAATCGATAGTCCAAGGGAGAGCATTTGTTGTAACCTCCCAAAAAGTGAGGAATCCAAATGAGGTCATCACGGGTAAACTAATTATAAACTCTAGCGAAGTCTATACCTTATTTGATACCGGTTCTACCCATTCTTTTATTTCTCCTACTTGAGCTCAACGTTTAAATTTAACTCCGGAGAAATTAGACTTTGATTTATCTATTGAAACTCCGTTGGGAGAAACCTTCATTACATCCACTGTTTATAAGTCTTGTTTGATTCAAAATCGGCTGCACTTGCGTTACTGTCGTTCTTATCTCTTTGAAAATACTTGCATTTGATGTGATTTTAGGGATTGATTGGTTAACTACTCATCATGCTAAAATCGATTATTTTCGTAAGGTTGTTAGCTTTCATATTCTTAACAAACCTATTATGCGAATTCAAGCAACCAAACCAATAAAGTCAATCACTGTCATATCAAGCCATAAAGCTATTCATTTTTTAAAAAATGGATGTCAAGCTTTCTTAGCACATGTCACGGATTTAAACAAAAATACGTCAGATTTGAATGATATTTCTATTTTTGATAAATTTCCTGACGTATTCCCTGAAGAACTTCCTGGCCTACCCTCAGAGTGTGAAATTGAATTTTGTATCGACCTTGAATCCGGTACAAAACCCATTTCCAAAACCCCATATCGAATGGCTCCTATTAAACTTCAGGAGTTAAAAACCCAACTACAGGAATTTGTTAGACATCGATTTCATTCATCCTAGTACATCTCCTCGGGGTGCTCCTGTTCTATTCGTGAAGAAGAAAGATGGAAGTATACAACTTTGTATTGATTATCGGGAGTTGAATCATGTCACCATCAAAAATAGGTACCTATTACCTCGTATTGATGATCTGTTTGACTAGTTGCAAGGTGCCAAATTCTTTTCAAAGATCGATCTTCGTTCCGGATATCATCAATTAAAGATTAAAACTGATGACATTCCAAAGAATGCTTTCAAAACTCGGTATGGGCATTACGAATTCTTAGTCATGTCTTTTGGATTGACTAATGCTCCTACTGCCTTCATGGATATGATGAACTGAGTATTCAAGGAATATTTGGATTACTTTGTGGTCGTCTTTATTGATGACATCCTCATTTACTCCAAAAGCCGTTAAGATCATGAGCAACACTTGAGGCTGATACTCCAAAAACTTCCTGAAAACAAGTTATATGCCAAGTTAAAGAAATACTAGTTCTGGCTTGAGGAAGTAGCATTCATTGGGCTCGTGATATCAAATTACGGAATATATGTTGACCCGACAAAGATTGAAGTAATTCAAAGCTAGGAGCAACCTAAGTCTGTGACCGAAGTACGTAGCTTTTTCGGCTTAACTGGTTATTATCGGAGGTTCGTGGAAGGATTTTCTCGAATCTCTACTCCATTAACTCAGCTGACTCAAAAAAGATACAAAATTCGGTTGGAGCGAGGAATGTGAGAAGAGTTTTCAAGAACTCAAGAGGAGGCTCATTTCAGAACCTATTCTGACAATACCAGCTGGTTCAGAGGGATTTGTCATATACAGCGATGCTTCAAGCAAAGGTTTATGATGTGTTCTCATGCAACATGGGAAAGTCATATCATATGCCTCACGACAACACAAAGAATATGAGAGAAATTATCCTACTCATGATCTAGAGTTGGCAGCTGTCATTTTTGCGCTTAAGATTTGGAGGCATTACCTGTATGGAGAGAAGGTGGAGATCTATACGGATCATAAAAGCCTCAAATATTTCTTCACTCAAAAGGAACTCCACATGCAACAACGATGATGGCTTGAGCTATTGAAAGATTACGATCATACCATTCAATACCATCCTGGAAAAGCGAACGTCGTAGCTGATGCATTTAGTAGAGATCATATGCGGGTACGAGTGCAATATTATCATCACAAATGCCCATTTTGTATGACTTACAAAGGATGGAGATAGAGTTACAGACTCCAGGGACCCACGTTAATGTAGCAAATATACGAGTAGACCCAACTTTAATCGATAAAGTTAAAGTTGCTCAAGATACAAACCTGGAGCTGATGCGTATGAGGAAGAAAGTACAAGAAGGTGCTATTCCAGAAGAAAGAATCGATGAAGAAGGAATACTTCGAGTCAACACCAGACTTTATGTTCCTAACGATTCTAACTTGAAGTATAAAATCATGATGGAGGCACACAACACACCATTTGTAATCCATCCTGGGAGTACCAAAATGTATCGTGATCTTCGATATACATTTTGGTGGAGCAATATGAAGAGAGAGATAGCGGGGTTTATCTCAAGGTGTCTAACTTGTCAACGAGTCAAGGCGGAGCATCAAGTGCCAAAAGGTCCATTGCAACCACTTGAAATTCCAGAATAGAAGTGGGAGCACATTACCATGGATTTTGTTATTGGTCTTCCCAAGGTTTCTCAAGGCATAGACGCGATTTGGGTCATTATTGATAGATTGACCAAGTTTGCTCATTTCTTACCGATACGAGAAACTTATACACTTTAACGTCTTTCTCGTATGTACATAAACGAGATTGTAAGATTGCATGGTATGCCAGTATCCATAGTTTTTGATCGAGACCCAAGATTCACTTCATGATTTTGGGTTAGTTTGCAAAAAGCTATGGGCACAGATTTACGATTTAGCTCGGTATATCATCCTCAGACGGACGGGCAGTCAGAGAGGACTATTCAAACTCTTGAAGATCTATTAAGACTCTGTGTCCTTGACTTCAAAGGAAGTTGGGACAAGTTCTTACCATTGGTGGAGTTTTCCTATAACAACAGTTATCAAACAAGTATTGGCATGACTCCATTTGTGGCGTTGTATAGAAGAAAGTGTCGTTCTCCAGTATGTTGGGATGAGGTGGGCGAACCAACGTTGTTGGGACCGGAGTTAATATGTATGACTACGGAAAAGATTAAAATGATCCGATAACATATAAAAACCTCACAAGATCGACAAAAGAGTTATGCTGATCTTCATCGAAAGGACGTGGAATTCAATATTGGAGATCATGTGTTGTTACGTGTTGCTCCATGGAAAGGAGTTACAAGATTTGGAAAGAGAGGAAAGCTCAATCCTCGATGCATTGGCCCATTTTTAATCCTTGATCGAGTAGGAACTGTGGCCTATAGACTCGCCTTACCGCCAAGTATGTCTCGTGTTCATAACATTTTTCACGTATCTATGTTACGTAAATATGTGAAAGACCTGAACCACATTATTAAATTAGAACCAGACGAGATAGCGGAAGATTTAACGTATGAGGAGGTACCTGTTAAAATCTTGGATAAGAAGGATCATATTCTACGCTCCAAGATTATACCTCAAGTCAAAGTTTTGTGGAGAAACCACGATGTTGAGGAAATGACCTAGGAGTTAGAATATGAAATAAGATCAAGGTATCCTCACCTCTTCGTCATACCAGGTATGTACCCTAATTTCGAGGGCAAAATTTCATAATAAGGGGAGGTTGTAAGACCCCAACTTTTATGAATAAAGATGAATTTTCTATAAATATCATTTTCGAATATTAAGGAGTGAATTTGATATAATGTTATAGATGTGGGTAATATTTATAAATTTTGCAAAGTACGCAAGTTGTTATATTATATTCGATTGGTCGGGGAATATTTGTTTTAACAAGGAATAATCGTACGATGGCACAATCATTGGTGGACACCACAATGAAAGTATTGTCGTAGTTAGAAAACAACATAATTTTCTTTTTATAAAAATAAGGCGAAAGTTTTACTGTTAAACTGTTGAACTACCCGGTGGTAAAAGTACAGTAATACGCGTGGTTGCATAGTAGCACACAATATTGATTATTGATACTTACGTGAGAAATCAATTATTGCTACAATAGTTGATGCATAATATCTCTCATATTATTGATTCAATTATTGTCACAATATCATCTGCATAATATTTTATATTATTAAATCAATATTATTCATATTATTATTTGCAATATTGACAATGTCTAGAAAGTTCTGTCAAGGAGAGGTTTGGTTACCTAATTGCGCGCCAATATGGAGAAATCCTTATCGGAAAGCCCTCTCTTTCCTGGGAATGATATGATTGTTAAATATTGTGAGTTATAATATTAATGATGAATAAGTTCATGTTGATTAAAGATGAAATTGATATTTCCATTGTGTTGGGATTATTAGTGTTAGTGAGAATCAACATCTATTCCGATAATAATTGATGTCTGGAGGTTATATTGACCAATCGGGTAATTAATCGAATAAATGAACAATTAATTGCTATTAATTCACATGCTTATAACTGTTTGTTCACATGTGTGTACTAATTATTCACATGCATGTACTATTAGGAGAGGTGGTGAAAGATTGATAATACTTGCATGACTAAATTAAAAATGGAGGTATAGATGAAGGTACTATACTGTAACAATTTTTTCACATGTATAAAACTATTGATTCACATGATGTACTATTAGGGGCGGTGGTGCAAGTTTGATAATATTTGCAGGACTAAATTAAAAATAAAGGAAAAGATGAAAGTATTATACTGTAATATTTCGAGCCCGAAAACGTGCAATTATCGAAGCTATATTTTCCTATAAATAGAAGCTCATTCTTCTTTCATTCTCACCAATTCACTAAGACTCACAAGAGCAATTATAGAAAGAGAAGCTTTAGAGAGAGAAGCTTTAGAGAGAGAAGCTTTAGAGATAAACTAGAAGAGAAGTCAGCTACCTCACTATTCCAGTATCCAGTCTTCTTCTGAAGTAAGGGGTATTATTTATTTCATATTCTGAAGATATATTATATTTCGTATTCGTAGGAATATCATATTCGTTCAATATTCGTACGAATATTATTTTTGTTCAACAGTCGTAAGGGATATTATTTTTTTAAGTATTCATAAGAAATAATATTTTCTTCCATACTCTGTAGTATGTGAGTAATATTATTTCGTCTCGTATTCCTGATTATACCCTCATTTTGTTAAAGTATTGCTTCTATATCCGGGAAATTAGTAGAATGTCCTTAAAATTTGCGCTTCATCTACTATCATTTCACAAGTATATTTTCTGCACATTCTTGTTAAATTTTGATCTTTTCATGTCGGAGTACTGTCCATGAGTGGTATTCATTTTTACGGTACTATTCACAAAGTACTATTCATAAAAGTACTATTCACGGGATACTATTCACAAAGTACTATTCACGGGTACTATTTACAAAGTACTTTTCACGAGTACTATTCATAAAAAATCACATTCACACAGGTACTATTCGAAGTACTATTCATTGTGGTACTATTCACTTGCGAGTCTTTGTAAGACCCCAACTTTTATGAATAAAGATTAATTTATCTCGAAATATATTTTTGAATATTATGGTGTGGATTTGATATAATGTTATATTGTGGGTATTATTTACAAATTTTGCAAAGTAAGCAAGTGGTTATATAATATTCAATTGGTCGGGGAATATTCGTTTTAACAGGGAATATTCGTACGACGACACAATCATTGGTGAGTGTAACGCCCCAAAAAATCGGATTTTTAGGAGAATTAAAATTTTATTTTATTACGTGGATTAAATAAATTTAATTGATTATATATTGGAGCAAGCTAATTGGAGGTCGTTCTATGACCTAAACATATCGGAACGTCGTAGGATTTTGTTTACGTGAGAGAATTAAAGTGTTTGAATTTCCAAGGCAAAAATAAAAGTTTTCCGAGAAAGTTTCCGAAAAAAACTATTCACGCCTTTCTGTTCGGGAATTATTTTTGAACTTCCGAGAAATACGTAACGATATAATATCAAGGTGAGATGGAATATCCAATAATATTTCAGTTATGGAAAACGTAATATTTCACATGTGGACTTAATTTGAGAACGTTAGGAAAATCAAGCGTTAAGAAGTTAGGATAATGATTGTGATAACGTAAGTATTATGCGAGGTAGAGAATCTGAGTATGATCTGAAGTATGATCTGAGTATGTATGGATGATGGTATATCGTGTATGTTGACTAAGTATACGAATTAGAATACGGGATTAATGCGTATATAATACGTTCTAAGGCTTTAAGCCATATGTAATTATAATTGTAGGATTATGTAGGAAGTGTATAGTTTAATTGGGATTGGGTTAAGCCCAATGTGAACTAATGTTAAAACCAAGTATTGGTTATTATAAATTCCAAAATGAATTAATGAACAAGCCCAAGTATTGTTTTATTGCAAGCCCAATGAATAAGTTAAGATCAATTAAGCTAAAGCCCAAAGTAAGAACCAATGGGTTATGGGTTGGTTTAAACCCACAGAGCAAACCATGGATGATCCAAAGTAGGGAGCAAGCAAACATAAAGGCTAAGTTAGTGTGGTAACCAAGCAAACGTAATGACAAAGTAAACTTAATGCTTAAGTATTGTGATGGCCAAGTAAATAAGGTGGGGAGCAAGTTAACTTAATGCCTAAACTTTGAATAGTAGGGAGGTGGATGGCTTAATGACCATTATACCCTAACCTAACAACTCCTATAAATAGCAAGCTCAAATTTCATTATTTGGTTGTTAACTTTCTTCCAAGCTAAGCAACTTAATTGGTAGAGAGAATAAGCACATATAAAGTTAGACTTCCTTTTTTAGATTTTTAAGAAGCAAGAAGGAGACCAAAGATTAACCAAGTGATATTCAAGGGTAAGCAATCCTAAACCATGAATCTCTTTCTCTTAATTTGTTAGAGAAGTGGGTAGTGGTAGGATTTGTATGCGAATAAGAGGTAGGAATGCATAAATCAAAAGACTTAAGCCATAATTAAGTCATGTTGTAAGATAACTAATAAATAAGTTATGAACTTATAATGAATGTATATGAACTTGTAATATGTTTACACAAATGAAGTTAGTATGTTAACAAGAAGTAGGAATAATGGTTAGAAGTCATAAACTATCCTAAGTCATGAGAAATGGAAACATAAGTAATTTGTATTGTTATAAGTTATAAACTCATAAAGAACACGTAATAACTTATCATGATTATAAATTAATGAAGCATGTATGTCAAGATGTTAGTATGAGGGATTGAATCCATTTGAAACGAAGAAAAAATCTTAAGTAACGAAGTTTTGTCGAAATTCACACGATTAGACGATAATCGTCGAAGTCGTAAAATTCTCAAAATGGGAGTCGAATTTTGATATTAAGCTTGGAAACACTGGTTTTAAATGGAGACAAGTCTTATTTGGCATTATAGAGTTGCGGACTCGAAAATGACCAGATTTCGACTTAGAACGAAGAAACGAGCATTGAACGTTCACGAATGTTTATCGTTTTTGTTAAAAATGGACTAATAGGTGAATTTTTAGTAAACAAAGTTGAATTGATAAAATTCTTTCATGAACATGTAGAGTATGTGATTTGTGAACCGTAGGCTCTTGAACGAGCCAATTCGGACTTATAACGAAGAAGTTACGAGCCCGGGAATCTCACAAAATATAAAAATATGTCAAAAAAATTTGATGCATGAGAGAGACATGCGGCATGGCCGACTCGAGAGACTAAAAGTCTGCATGCTGCGATAGAGACCGGACCTTATCCCCTTTTAAATGGCGTTTGTACACCGTTGATTACACTAGGTATGGTATGCTTATTACAGTGCCAATCAATCTAGAAACTAAAAGCGCGCATGCATAACATGAGCCCAAGAGGACAATTTCAGCAAAGACATGCCATCACTAGATCATGCACAGTAATAAAAGATTACAAGTAAGGAAATAAAGATAATTGATTAGTAATGAACCAATACATAATTAAACTTAATGTAGCATCATTAAGATAGTTGTAAACGTTAAGTAATACACTAAAGGTTGAAGTTAAGTCGAATGCGAACATGAATGGTATGCAATAAATGTACTTAACCTATGACGATCGAGTTTCAAATAATAACATAAGAACATTAATAAGCCGTGAGGAAGGATGTTTAACTCGAACCAAGTTGTATTAATGAAAATTTGAATTATGTTATAGAAAGGAAATAAGTTGGTAAGAACGATGTAAAAGAACGACGAAAAACCGGAACCAATAAATAACAAATCTAATACGTAATTAGATTGAGAAGAATGGTAATATTTCTTTAGGAATTATGTATGTTCATTCATGACCTAATGAGGTATGTTATGTGGTTATGTGTTATAGAGACCGAAAAGACTCAAAGGAAACATAATTTTTCTGTACCAAACACTGAAGGCAAGTTTTTCTTAAACGCTTGTCTAACCTTTGTGTTAGTCAAGTTTTCAAATGATTTAAGTTATGAGATGCATGAATGGTTTTACGAAAGAGTTGATTGATTTCTTTACAAGTTTTCCATATAGAATTGATAACGCTATCCTACGCCAATTATTTGGTACAGATTAAAGGTAAGCCTGAATATGAATAAACAAATGTATTTTCATCGAGTATTCGACGGGCAGGTGAGGTTTCCACAACTTAAACGTACACACATTTAATGGATGTAGTGTTGATCAACATAGAGTACTATAGGATGATCACCTAGAAGTGCTCGTAAGATATGTCGGACTTACGGACTTACAGACTTCGTGTCGGGTTGTCCTTTTCAAAGAAATTGTGAAAACGCTCACGATCTTGGACCAAAATTGATGTTTTACTAAATATTGTCATTGTAAAACGTTTTGAAGGAAAATAAATGCTATTTTGAATTATAGGTAGTACTTCGTAACTATTATCCAGTTATTGAAGATATACGATTCCTATGTTTCAAGCATGCTTTTTAAAGGAAATTGTTGTACTTGCTGAGCTTGTTATGCTCACTCTTGCTTGAACCATATGAATGCAACTTTGACCGAACGGACCGAATGATTCAGCAAGGATAAAGGAAAGGCTAAAGCGAACTTTTAGATTACCTGTGTAATAGTATATGTTTGTAATGATAATATTTGATATTATGAGAAGAACAAATGTAACGGTTATAAAGAACCTTGGGAATGGTAGTATTGTTTTGGAATATATATAAGACATAATTGTTCTTTTGAGGCATTTCAGTTGAATGTTTATGTGAACTGTAGCACCGTGTAGCACCATATATCGGGTTGGAAGAGACCCCGATTTGGGGGCGTCACAAGTGGTATCAAAACATTAGGTTATAAAACTTAAGGGGGGGGAAAATCTTAGGCTCATAACCTCGTTAAGTAAAAAAAGTCCGAAGGAAGTAAACTCGAGCTTTACTTAAGTCGAATGAGTTTATAGGGTATTGAGGAAACTCAGTACCGAAAGATTTAAAAGATTGAAAGTAACCCTAAATAAATTAAATGTGATTTATGCTTATACTATTGTGTGTTATGTACTAATCAACATGTTATGTGTTATTGTAGGATGTCGATAGATAGCTTGATGTATAGAGAGTACACGCGGTGAGTGCAGAAATTGTGAACAGAGTAGAGACTGTACCTATGCCAGTGGCGGAGGTACCATTAGTGATTTTAGAGGAGTCGGAGACAGAGTAATACTTTTCTGAGGAAGACTACTCCGAGGGAGATGTAGCTTGGACATCATACCTGAGTATGATGACCGATGTGGAGGAAGGCATTGAGGTAACATCGGTTACTACGGTGGTACCTACACTAGAGTCATCATCTCCAGATGCAATGAGATCATTGTATCTGCTAGAACTTAACAAAAATGTGCAACTGAGTACAGTTGTGCAGAAACAGAATGAAGAGATTAGTGCTCTTTATATAGCGAAGGAGTCTGCAGAAGCAGATTTTGAGTCAGAGCATGATGAGAAGGTGTTCATGATAAATAAGGCTAGAGACTATAAGAACGAGGCCGATGGGCTTCGTAAAGAACTGGGGAAGAAGGACCGAAAGATAGCCCAGATGTCTTGCATCCATGAGAGTGCTCATAAGGATTTCAAGATGAAAGTTGCTTGTTATTCCATTGAGTCAGGACAAACCTGTCATACTATTAGTCGGGATATTGTAGGAAAGATTACAAATGAGAAACACGAGGATGCTGTTATGCATTATTAGAAGTCTAGAGTTATAAATATGTGTGTAGTGACGTAAAACCCTCTTTTGTATAAAAGGGTAGTCTTTTTGTAAATCCCAACTTTTGTGAAGTTCAATTGCGGGATAGAAATGTAATAGCTTTTGGCTATGAAAACAAATTGTAAATAGTTCCAAACTATGAAGAAGCATATGAATATAATGAAGTTTTCATTTAATATGCTTTATTACGTATGAGTTGTTATGTGTGAATAATAACTTGAAGTAAGTAAATAGATATTAATGAAATTTTAGCCAAGACGAAGACAACGTAATCCGGAAGCGGAATCACATAATGATAACCAAGGGGGTCAGAACAACCCTATGCAAGAGCTCGTTAATTTATTAACGGCTACATTCAACCAAACCGGGGGTAAAGTACCAGCGAAATCTAGGGTTGACAGAGCGACTACCTTTAAAGAGTTTAAAAGCGTAGGTCTGCCGGAGTTCAAAGGAACGACAGACCTAATAGAGTCCCAGACATGTGTAAAAGAAATAGAGAAGGCGTTTATTATTACAAGCATAGGTGAGGCGCAAAAGACTTCTTTTGCAACTTACACGATGAAAAGAGAAGCCAACTTTTGGTGGGAGGCTCACCAGGGTGGGGCTAGAACATATGTGGTAACATGAGAACAATTTAAGAAGGTTTTCTTTGAGAATTATTTCCCTACAAACATTCAAGGGAGGATGGAGATTAATTTCTTAGAACTTGAACTAGGGAACATGACGGTTCCCCAATACGCGGTCAAATTCAATGAATTGGCAAGGTTTGCTCCACACCAAGTGGACACTGAGGAGAGGAAGGCTCGTAGGTTTCAGCAGGGCCTGAAACCCTGGCTCTATTGTGGGATTTTGGTGTTTCAGAGTGTTTTCTATGGGACCATTCTAGAGAAGGTGATTATAGCAGAGGGTGGTAGTGAGGCGTAGACTCAATACCACAAAGAGAGGAAAAGAATGAGAGCAAGGGAGAGGGAAAACCAAGGCAGAAAATGCCAGGGGCAGTATGCCAAAATAAAGAATTTTTAACTCCGAGAATACTGGAGTGGGACAAGGGGATCCTAAGCGTAGGATCGGAGTGCGTAAGATATGCAAAAAGACTCATCTAGGAGTTTGTCTAAAAGGGAGTATAAGTACCTTTAAACATTAGGGTATAGGAGGAAGAAATAACTTTCGTTAATTATATTCGTGGAAATTATTTCATGAATAATAAGAGGTAAGTACATGTCGGTAGATAAGTACTGTTAATGTTGAGAGAATTTGAAGAAATTCTCGGTATGAAGGGGTTGATTAACCATGGAACTTTAATAAATTGTTATAAGAAAAATGTGAATTTTAAGTTCTCTCAGAAAATCAAAGGTAGTAATTTACAGTAATAAAATACCGCGACGCTCTTGTTGTCTAACCTTGACGCAAGTTATGAAGACGTTAAGGAAGATGATGAGTAGTTACGGTTGCGTATCAACTATCGTAATAGAAGTAAGTTAGAGGTTAAGAATAAATACCCATGGCCCAGGATCAATGATCTAATTGATCAGTTGAAATGGGCAAAGAATTTTTCTAAAATAGATTTGTGTACCGGATATCGTCGGTAGAAAATAAGGAAGAAGGTGGCAAATTGAAATGTACTCTTGTGAGGTGCTATGGTTGAAGGTACCATTAGCGTCACAGAGTGTTCAAATAATATTTGGATGAGGGTGTCATAATGATCATTGGTGATATTCTAGTCTAATTGAGGCGCTTGGAAGATCACCTTTGAACATTGAAGGTAGTGTGAGAAACACTGCGGAGGAGAAGTTGGATACATAATTCACTAAGTGTGAATTTTAGCTTAAAAGATAGGCGTAATTGTTAATGATTAGTATGTTGGGAATGAGGGTGAGAAAATTGTTTTCAATAACTAAAAGGAAAGTTAGGTGAAGCACCTATATTGTCTTTATCGAGATAATATGGGGAATTTTGTAGTGTATCTCGATGCTTCGCATGGATGACGAGATAAGCGTGCTCATGTAGCATGGCAAAGTCAATGTGTATGCATCACATGATTAAGGGATTATAAGAAGGTCTATCCTACTCATGATCTATAATTGGCATTTGTAGTTTTGAATTAAAAATCTTAAGATAGTATTTATACGGGGAGAAGTGTGAGATATACACGGACTATAGGAGTCTAAAATATATCCTCACCACGGAAGGAGTGGAATATGCGATGAGAAGGATGGTGATATCTTATATTGTATAGAGAAAGTTAACGTAGAAAGCCGAGGCGTTAAGTAGGAAGGGTAGGGGAAGCTATCGATGTTAACGACTCAGAATGAGTTAATAACGGAGATGGAAAGATCAGAGTTAGAAGTTAAATTACGGAATGAAGTGGTAGAAAGGTTATTCACAATGTAGACTCAATCCACGGAAATGTAACGAGTTAAGTAAGTACAACTAGGTAACGAGGAGTGCAAACAAATGAAGAAGAGGATGCATGATAAATAGAAGATCAAGTATAATCTTATTTTGAAGGAGGAATTTATGTTTCATATAATTTCGAGTTTAAAGAAGGACTAATAAAAGTAAGATATCGTAATATTTTAATAAGTGTTTAACTTCAAACTCAGATTATTACTAGGAAGTGACGAGTCATGTGAATTAAGATAATACCTTCGGAGAAAGTGAAATGAAAGAACCACAATGTCGAAGAAGCATTATGGGAACTCGAGATTTAAAATAAAGGAAAACTTTTCCTCAATGATGTAAGTATTAGTAGCGAGATTCTGGGGACAGAATCCTTATAAGGAGGGAAGAGTGTAACGCCCCAGAAAATTGGATTTTTAGGAGAATTAAATTTTATTTTATTATGTGGATTAAATAAATTTAATTGATTATTTATTGGAGCAAGCTAATTGGAGGTCGTTCTATGACCTAAACATATCGGAACGTCGTAGGATTTTGGTTACGTGAGAGAATTAAAGTGTTTGTATTTCCAAGACGAAAATAAAAGTTTTTCGAGAAATTTTCAGAAAAACACTATTCACGCATTTCTGTTCGGGAATTATTTTTGAATTTTCGAGAAATACGTAACGATATAATATCAAGGTGATATGGAATATCCAATATTATTTCAGTTATAGAAAACGTAATATTTCGCCTGTGGACTTATTTTGAGAACGTTAGGAAAATCAAGCGTTAAGAAGTTAGGATAATGATTGTATGATACGTAGGTATTGTTCGAGGTAGAGAATACGAGTATGATACGAAGTATGATACGAGTATGTATGGATGATGGTATGTCGTGTATGTTGACTAAGTATATGAATTAGAATACGGGATTAATGCGTATATAATACGTTCTAAGGCTTTAAGCCATATGTAATTATAATTGTAGGATTATGTAGGAAGTGTATAGTTTAATTGGGATTGGGTTAAGCCCAATATGAACTAATGTTAAAACCAAGTATTGGTTATTGTAAAGTCCAAAATGAATTAATGAACAAGCCCAAGTATTATTTTATTGCAAGCCTAATGAATAAGTTAAGATCAATTAAGCTAAAGCCCAAAGTAAGAACCAATGGGTTATGGGTTGGTTTAAACCCATGGGGCAAACCATGGATGATCCAAAGTAGGGAGCAAGCAAACTTAAAGGCTAAGTAAGTGTGGTAACCAAGCAAACTTAATGACAAAGTAAACTTAATGCTTAAGTGTTGTGATGGCCAAGTTAATAAGGTGGGGAGTAACTTAACTTAATTCCTAAGCTTGGAATAGTAATGAGGTGGATGGCTTAATGACTGTTATACCCTAACCTAGCAACTCCTATAAATAGCAAGC
Organism: Panax ginseng; assembly: GCA_020205605.1. NCBI lineage: Eukaryota > Viridiplantae > Streptophyta > Magnoliopsida > Apiales > Araliaceae > Panax > Panax ginseng. The sequence goes on along the minus strand of CM035142.1, from coordinate 81,472,292 downwards.
TCAAATTTCATTATTTGGTTGTTAACTTTCTTCCAAGCTAAGCAACTTACTTGGTAGAGAGAATAAGCACATATAAAGTTAGACTTCCTTTGTTATATTTTCAAGAAGCTAGAAGGAGGCCAAGGATCAACCAAGTGATATTCAAGGGTAAGCAATCATAAGCCATGAATCTCTATCTCTTCATTTGTTAGAGAAATGGGTAGTGGTAGGATTTGTATGCTAATAAGAGGTAGGAATACATAAATCAAAAGACTTAAGCCATAATTAAGTCATGTTGTAAGATAACTAATAAATAAGTTATGAACTTATAATTAACGTATATGAACTTGTAACATGTTTACACAAATGAAGTTAGTATGTTAACAAGAAGTAGGAATAATGGTTAGAAGTCATAAACTATACTAAGTCATGAGAAATGGAAACATAAGTAGTTTGTATTGTTATAAGTTATAAACTCATAAAGAACACGTAATAACTTATCATGATTATAAATTAATGAAGCATGTATGTCAAGATGTTAGTATGAGGGATTGAATCCATTTGAAACGAAGAACAAATCTTGAGTAACGAAGTTTTGGCAAAATTCACACGATTAGACGATAATCGTCGAATTCGTGAAATTCTCGGAATGGGAGTCGAATTTTGATATTAAGCTTGGAAACACTGGTTTTCAATGGAGACAAGTCTTATTTAGCATTATAGAGTTGAGGACTCGAAAATGACCAGATTCCGACTTAGAACGAAGAAACGAGCATTGAACGTTCACAAATGTTTATCGTTTTCGTTAAAAATGGACTAATAGGTGAATTTTTAGTAAACAAAGTTGAATTGATAAAATTCTTTCATGAACATCTAGAGTATGTGATTTGTGAACCGTAGGCTCTTGAACGAGCCAATTCGGACTTATAACGAAGAAGTTACGAGCCCGGGAATCTCACAAAATATAAAAATATGTCAAAAAAATTTGATGCACAGAGACCGCGCCGCGGCGCGACTCGAGGCCCAAAAGTCTGGCGCTGCAGTGCGAGACCGGACCTTATCCCCTTTTAAATGGCGTTGCAGCACGACCGATTACACTAGGTATGGCGCTGCAGCGCCGTGACCGAATTCTAGAAACCAAAAGCCCAGCGCGAGGCCAAGAGGACAAGATGGCTCAGCAGCGCCATCACTAGATCATGCACAATAATAAAAGATTACAAGTAAGGAAATAAAGATAATTTATTAGTAATGAACCAATACATAATTAAACTTAATGTAGCATCATTAAGATAGTTGTAAACCTTAAGTAATACACTAAAGGTTGAAGTTAAGTCGAATGCGAACATGAATGGTATGCAATAAATGTACTTAACCTATGACGATCGAGTTTCAAATAATAACATAAGAATATTAATAAGCCATGAGGAAGGATTTTTAACTCGAACCTAGTTGTATTAATGAAAATTTCAATTATGTTATAGAAAGGAAATAAGTTGGTAAGAACGATGTATAAGAACGACGGAAAACCGGAACCAATAAATAACAAATCTAATACGTAATTAGATTGAGAAGAATGGTAATATTTCTTTAGGAACTATGTATGTTCATTCATGACCTAATGTGGTATGTTATGTGGTTATGTGTTATAGAGACCGAAAAGACTCAAAGGAAACGTAATTTTTCTGTACCAAACACTGAAGGCAAGTTTTTCTTAAACGCTTGTCTAACCTTTGTGTTAGTCAAGTTTTCAAATGATTCAAGTTATGAGATGCATGAATGGTTTTACGAAAGAGTTGATTGATTTCTTTACAAGTTTTCCATATAGAATTGATAACGCTATCCTACGCCAATTGTTTGGTACGGATTAAAGGTAAGCCTGAATATGAATAAACAAATGTATTTTCATCGAGTATTCGACGGGCAGGTGAGGTTTCCACAACTTAAACGTACACACATTTAATGGATGTAGTGTTGATCAACATAGAGTACTATAGGATGATCAACTAGAAGTGCTCGTAAGATATGTCGGACTTACGGACTTCGTGTCGGGTTGTCCTTTTCAAAGAAATTGTGAAAACGCTCATGATCTTGGACCAAAATTGATGTTTTACTAAATATTGTCATTGTAAAAAGTTTTGAAGGAAAATAAATGCTATTTTGAATTATTGGTAGTACTTCGTAACTATTATCCAATTATTGAAGATATACGATTCCTATGTTTCAAGCATGCTTTTTAAAGGAAATTGTTGTACTTGCTGAGCTTGTTATGCTCACTCTTGCTTGAACCATATGAATGCAACTTTGACCGAACGGACCGAATGATTCAGCAAGTATAAAGGAAAGGCTAAAGCGAACTTTTAGATTACCTATGTAATAGTATATGTTTGTAATGATAATATTTGATATTATGACAAGAACAAATGTAACGGTTATAAAGAACCTGGGGAATGGTAGTATTGTTTTGGAATATATATAAGACATAATTGTTCTTTTGAGGCATTTCAGATTGAATGTTTATGTGAGCTAGCAATGCAAGTGTAGCACCATATATCGGGTTGGAAGAGACCCGATTTGGGGCGTCACAAGTGGTATCAAAACATTAGGTTATAAAACTTAAGGGGGGAAAATCTTAGGCTCATAACCTCGTTAAGTAAAAAAAGTCGAAGGAAGTAAACTCGAGCTTTACTTAAGTCGAATGAGTTTATAGGGTATTGAGAAACTTCGAGATAGAAAGATTTAAAAGATTGAAAGTAACCTAAATAAATTAAATGTGATTTATGCTTATACTATTGTGTGTTATGTACTAATCAACATGTTATGTGTTATTGTAGGATGTCGATAGATAGCTTGATGTATAGAGTAGTACACGGTGAGAGCGAGAAATTGTGAGCAGTAGTAGAGCTGTACCTATGCGGTGGGCGGAGGTACCATTAGTGATTTTAGAGGAGTGGAGCGAGTAATACTTTTATGAGGAAGACTACTCCGAGGGAGATGTAGCTTGGACATCATACCTGAGTATGATGACCGATGTGGAGGAAGGCATGGAGGTAACATCGGTTACTACGGTGGTACCTACACTAGAGTCATCATCTCCAGATGCAATGAGATCATTGTATCTGTTAGAACTTAACAAAAATGTGCAACTGAGTACAGTTGTGCAGAAACAGAATGAAGAGATTAGTGCTCTTTATATAGCAAAGGAGTCTGCAGAAATGATTTTGAGTCGAGCATGATGAGAAGGTGTTCATGATAAATAAGGCTAGAGACTATAAGAGCGAGGTAGATGAAGCCAGAAAGAAGCTGGGGAAGAAGGACCGAAAGATAGCCCAGATGTCTTGCATCCATGAGAGTGCTCATAAGGATTTCAAGATGAAAGTTGCTTGTTATTCCATTGAGTCAGGACAAACCTGTCATACTATTAGTCGGGATATTGTAGGAAAGATTACAAATGAGAAACACGAGGATGCTGTTATGCATTATTAGAAGTCTAGAGTTATAAATATGTGTGTAGTGACGTAAAACCCTCTTTTGTATAAAAGGGTAGTCTTTTTGTAAATCCCAACTTTTGTGAAGTTCAATTGCGGGATAGAAATGTAATAGCTTTTGGCTATGAAAACAAATTGTAAATAGTTCCAAACTATGAAGAAGCATATGAATATAATGAAGTTTTCATTTAATATGCTTTGTTACGTATGAGTTGTTATGTGACGAATAATAACGAAGTAAGTAAATAGATATTAATGAAATTTTAGCCAAGACGAAGACAACGTAATCCGGAAGCGGAATCACATAATGATAACCAAGGGGGTCAGAACAACCCTATGCAAGAGCTCGTTAATTTATTAACGGCTGCATTCAACCAAACCGGGGGTAAAGTACCAGCGAAATCTAGGGTTGACAGAGCGACTACCTTTAAAGAGTTTAAAAGCGTAGGTCTGCCGGAGTTCAAAGGAACGACAGACCTAATAGAGTCCCAGACATGTGTAAAAGAAATAGAGAAGGCGTTTATTATTACAAGCATAGGTGAGGCGCAAAAGACTTCTTTTGCAACTTACACGATGAAAAGAGAAGCCAACTTTTGGTGGGTGGCTCACCAGGGTGGGGCTAGAACATATGTGGTAATATGAGAACAATTTAAGAAGGTTTTCTTTGAGAATTATTTCCCTACAAAAATTCAAGGGAGGATGGAGATTAATTTCTTAGAACTTGAACTAGGGAACATGACGGTTCCCCAATACGCGGTCAAATTCAATGAATTGGCAAGGTTTGCTCCACATCAAATGGAAAATGAGGAGAGGAAGGCTCGTAGGTTTGAGCAGGGCCTGAAACCCTGGCTCTATTGTGGGATTTTGGTGTTTTAGAGTGTTTTCTATGGGACCATTCTGGAGAAGGTGATTATAGCAGAGGGTGGTAGTGAGGCGTAGACTCAATACCACAAAAGAGAGAAAAGAATGAGAGCAAGGAGAGAGGAAAACCAAAGCAGAAAATGCCAGGCGTATGCAAAAATAAAGAATTTTTAACTCCGAGAATACTGGAGTGGGACAAGGGGATCCTAAGCGTAGGATCGGAGTGTGTAAAATTTGCAGAAAGACTCATCTAGGAGTCTGTCTGAAAGGGAGTATAAGTACCTTTAAACATTAGGGTATAGGAGGAAGAAATAACTTTCGTTAATTATTTTCGTGGAAATTATTTCATGAATAATAAGAGGTAAGTACGTGTCAGTAGATAAGTACTGTTAATGTTGAGAGAATTTGAAGAAATTCTCGTTATGATGGGGTTGATTAACCATGGAACTTTAATAAATTGTTATAAGAAAAATGTGAATTTTAAGTTCTCTCAGAAAATCAAAGGTAGTAATTTACGGTAATAAAATACCGCGACGCTCTTGTTGTCTAACCTTGACGCAAGTTATGAAGACGTTAAGGAAGATGATGAGTAGTTACGGTTGTGTATCAACTATCGTAATAGAAGTAAGTTAACGGTTAAGAATAAATACCCATGGCCCAGGATCAATGATATAATTAATCAGTTGAAATGGGCAAAGAATTTTTCTAAAATAGATTTGTGTACCGGATATCGTCGGTAGAAAATAAGGAAGAAGGTGGCAAATTGATATGTACTCTTGTGAGGTGCTATGGTTGAAGGTACCATTAGCGTCACAGAGTGTTCAAATAATATTTGGACGAGGGTGTCGTAATGATCATTGGTAATATTCTAGTCTAATTTAAGACGCCAGAAGATCACGCTGAACATTTGAAGGTAGTGTGAGAAACACTGCGGAGGGAGAAGTTGGATACATAATTCACTAAGTGTGAATTTTAGCTTAAAAGATAGACAGAATTGTTAATGATTAGTATGTTGGGAATGAGGAGTGAGAAAATTGTTTTCAATAACTAAAAAGGAAAGTTAGGTGAAACACCTATATTGTCTTTATCAGATAATATGGGGAATTTTGTAGTGTATCTCGATGCTTCGCATGGATGACGAGATAGCGTGCTCATGTAGCATGGCAAAGTCAATGTGTATGCATCACGCCAGTTAAGGGATTATAAGAAGGTCTATCCTATTCATGATCTATAATTGGCAGCTGTAGTTTTTGAATTAAAAATCTTAAGATATTATTTATACGGGGAGAAGTGTGAGATATACACGGACTATGGGAGTCTAAAATATATCCTCACACAGAAGGAGTGGAATATGCAGTAGAGAAGGATGGTGATATCTTATATTGTATAGAGAAAGTTAACGTAGAAGCCGAGGCGTTAAGTAGGAAGGGTAGGGGAAGCTATCGATGTTAACGACTCAGGATGAGTTAATAATGGAGATGGCAAGATCAGAGTTAGAAGTTAAATTACGGAATGAAGTGGTAGAAAGGTTATTCACAATGTAGACTCAATCCACGGAAATGTAATGAGTTAAGTAAGTACAACTAGGTAACGAGGAGTGCAAACAAATGAAGAAGAGGATGCATGATAAATAGAAGATCAAGTATAATCTTATTTTGAAGGAGGAATTTATGTTTCATATAATTCCGAGTTAAAAGAAGGACTAATAAAAGTAAGATATCGTAATATGTTAATAAGTGTTTAACTTCCAACTCAGATTATTAATAGGAAGTGACGAGTCATGTGAATGAAGATAATACCTTCGGAGAAAGTGAAATGAAAGAACCACAATGTCGAAGAAGCATTGTGGGAACTCGAGATTTAAAATAAAGGAAAACTTTTCCTCAATGATGTAAGTATTAGTAGCGAGATTCTGGGGACATAATCCTTATAAGGAGGGAAGAGTGTAACGCCCCAGAAAATTGGATTTTTAGGAGAATTAAATTTTATTTTATTATGAGGATTAAATAAATTTAATTGATTATTTATAGGAGCAAGCTAATTGGAGGTCGTTCTATGACCTAAACATATCGAAACGTCATAGGATTTTTGTTACGTGAGAGAATTAAAGTGTTTGAATTTCCAAGATGAAAATAAAAGTTTTCTGAGAAATTTTTCAGAAAAACACTATTCACGCATTTCTGTTCGGGAATTATTTTTGAACTTCCGAGAAATACGTAACAATATAATATCAAGGTGAGATGGAATATCCAATAATATTTCAGTTATAGAAAACGTAATATTTCGCCTGTGGACTTAATTTGAGAATGTTAGGAAAATCAAGCGTTAAGAAGTTAGGATAATGATTGTATGATACGTAGGTATTGTGCGAGGTAGAGAATACGAGTATGATACGAAGTATGATACGAGTATGTATGGATGATGGTATGTCGTGTATGTTGACTAAGTATACGAATTAGAATACGGGATTAATGCGTATATAATACGCTCTAAGGCTTTAAGCCATATGTAATTATAATTGTAGGATTATATAGGAAGTGTATAGTTTAATTGGGATTGGGTTAAGCCCAATGTGAACTAATGTTAAAACCAAGTATTGGTTATTGTAAAGTCCAAAATGAATTAATGAACAAGCCCAAGTATTGTTTTATTGCAAGCCTAATGAATAAGTTAAGATCAATTAAGCTAAAGCCCAAAGTAAGAACCAATGGGTTATGGGTTGGTTTAAACCCATGGGGAAAACCATGGATGATCCAAAGTAGGGAGCAAGCAAACTTAAAGGCTAAGTAAGTGTGGTAACCAAGAAAACTTAATGACAAAGTAAACTTAATGCTTAAGTGTTGTGATGGCCAAGTAAATAAGGTGGGGAGTAAGTTAACTTAATGCCTAAGCTTGGAATAGTAAGGAGGTGGATGGCTTAATGACTGTTATATCATAACCTAGCAACTCCTATAAATAGCAAGCTCAAATTTCATTATTTGGTTGTTAACTTTCTTCCAAGCTAAGCAACTTAATTGGTAGAGAGAATAAGCACATATAAAGTTAGACTTCCTTTGTTATATTTTCAAGAAGCAAGAAGGAGACCAAAGATTAACCAAGTGATATTCAAGGGTAAGCAATCATAAGCCATGAATCTTTATTTCTTCATTTGTTAGAGAAGTGGGTAGTAGTAGGATTTTTATGCTAATAAGAGGTAGGAATACATAAATCAAAAGACTTAAGCCATAATTAAGTCATGTTGTAAGATAACTAATAAATAAGTTATGAACTTATAATTAACGTATATGAACTTGTAACATGTTTACACAAATGAAGTTAGTATGTTAACAAGAAGTAGGAATAATGGTTAGAAGTCATAAACTATCCTAAGTCATGAGAAATGGAAACATAAGTAATTTGTATTGTTATAAGTTATAAACTCATAAAGAACACATAATAACCTATCATGATTATAAATTAATGAAGCATGTATGTCAAGATGTTAGTATGAGGGATTGAATCCATTTGAAACGAAGAACAAATCTTAAGTAATGAAGTTTTGGCAAAATTCACATGATTAGATGATAATCGTCGAATTCGTGAAATTCTCGGAATGGGAGTCGAATTTTGATATTGAGCTTGGAAACATTAGTTTTCAATGGAGACAAGTCTTATTTGGCATTATAGAGTTGCGGACTCGAAAATGACCAGATTCTGACTTAGAATGAAGAAACGAGAATTGAACGTTCACGAATGTTTATCGTTTTCGTTAAAAATGGACTAATAGGTGAATTTTTAGTAAACAAAGTTGAATGGATAAAATTCTTGCATGAACATATAGAGTATGTGATTTGTGAACCGTAGGATCTAGAACGAGCCAATTCGGACTTATAACGAAGTAGTTACGAGCCCAGGAATCTCACAAAATATAAAAATATGTCAAAAAATTTTGACGCAGACAGAGTCCATGGGCCATGACTCGACTCAAGGCACAAAAAAGTGGCGTGTGATCTTGAGACCGGACCTTATCCTGATAATCCAGCCAGCAAATGCCAATGGATTATATAGGTTTAGGCGCTCAGCCGCATGACTGGTAATCAATTCTAGAAACCAAAAGCCCGCACCGCAACGCGAGCCCAAGAGGACAAGCTGGCGCAGCAGTGCTATCACTAGATCATGCACAGTAATAAAAGATTACAAGTAAGGAAATAAAGATAATTTATTAGTAATGAACCAATACATAATTAAACTTAATGTAGCATCATTAAGATAGTTGTAAACCTTAAGTAATACACTAAAGGTTGAAGATAAGTCGAATGCGAACATGAATGGTATGCAATAAATTTACTTAACCTATGACGATCAAGTTTCGAATAATAACATAAGAACATTAATAAGTCATGAGGAAGGATGTTTAACTCGAACCAAATTGTATTAATGAAAATTTCAATTAAGTTATAGAAAGGAAATAAGTTGGTAAGAACGATGTAAAAGAATGACGGAAAACCGGAACCAATAAATAACAAATCTAATACGTAATTAGATTGAGAAGAATGGTAAGATTTCTTTAAGAATTATGTATGTTCATTCATGACCTAATGTGGTATGTTATGTGGTTATGTGTTATAGAGACCGAAAAGACTCAAAGGAAACGTAATTTTTCTGTAGCAAACACTGAAGGTAAGTTTTTCTTAAACGCTTGTCTAACCTTTGTGTTAGTCAAGTTTTCAAATGATTCAAGTTATGAGATGGATGAATGGTTTTACGAAAGAGTTGATTGATTTCTTTACAAGTTTTCCATATAGAATTGATAACGCTATCATACGCCAATTGTTTGGTACGGAGTAAAGGTAAGCCTGAATATGAATAAATAAATGTATTTTCATCGAGTATTCGACGGGCAGGTGAGGTTGCCAAAACTTAAACGTACACACGTTTAATGGATGTAGTGTTGATCAACATAGAGTACTATAGGATGATCACCTAGAAGTGCTCGTAAGATATGTCGAACTTACGAACTTCGTGTCGGGTTATCTTTTTCAAAGAAATTGTGAAAACGCTCACGATCTTGGACCAAAATTGATGTTTTACTAAATATTGTCATTGTAAAACGTTTTGAAGGAAAATAAATGCTATTTTGAATTATTGGTAGTACTTCGTAACTATTATCCAGTTATTGAAGATATACAATTCCTATGTTTCAAGCATGCTTTTTAAAGGAAATTGTTGTACTTGTTGAGCTTGTTATGCTCACTCTTGCTTGAACCATATGAATGTAACTTAGACCGAACGGACCGAATGATTCAGAAAGGATAAAGGAAAGGCTAAAGCGAACTTTTAGATTACCTATGTAATAGTATATGTTTGTAATGATAATATTTGATATTATGACAAGAACAAATGTAACGGTTATAAAGAACCTGGGGAATGGTAGTATTATTTTGGAATATATATAAGACATAATCGTTCTTTTTAGGCATTTCAATTGAATGTTTGTGTGAACTGTAGCACTGTGTAGCACCATATGTCGGGTTGGAAGAGACTAGAATTTGGGGGCGTCACAATGGACCCCACAACAGAAGTATTGTCGTAGTTAGAAAATGACATAATTATCTTTTTATAAAAATAACGGCGAAAGTTTTACCGTTAAACTGTTGAACTACCCGGTGGTAAAAGTACAGTAATACGCGTGGTTGCATGTAGCACACGTTATTGATTATTGATGCTTACGTGAGAAGTCACTCAGTTATACTCAATATCATCTGCATAATATTTATTATTATTAAATCAATAATTGAGACAACAAAGTTTTTCATATTATTATTTGCAATATTGACAATGTCTAAAAGTTCTGTCAAGGAGAGGTTTAGTCACCTAATTGCACGCCAATAAGGAGAAATCCTTATCGGAAAGCCCCCTCTCTCACAGGAGCGATTTGGTTGTTAAATATTGTGAGTTATAATATTAATGATGAATAAGTTCGTGTTGATTAAAGATGAAATTGATAGTTCCATTGTGTTGGGATTATTAGTGTTAGTGGAAATCGACATTTATTTCGATAATAATTGATGTTTGGAGGTTATATTGACCAATCGGGTAATTAATCGGATAAATGAGTAATTAATTGTTATTATTTCACATGCTTATAACTATTTGTTCACATGTGTGTACTATTGATTCACATTCATGTACTATTAGGGGAGGTGGTGCAAGATTGATAATACTTGCATGACTAAATTAAAAATTGAGGTATAGATGAAGGTACTATACTGTAATTAATTTTTTCACATGATTATACTATTAAGTCATATGAATGAACTATTAATTCACATTATTTACTATTAAGGGAGGTGGTGCAAGTTTGATAATACTTGCAGGACTAAATTAAAAATGAAGAAAAAGAGGAAGGTATTATACTGTAATATTTTGAGCCCCAAAACCTGCAATTATCGAAACTATATTTTCCTATAAATAGAAGCTAATTCTTCTTTCATTCTAACCAATTCACTAAGTCTCACAAGAGCAATTATTATAGAGAGAAATTATAGAGAGAAAGAAGAAAAGAAGTCCTTTACATCACTATTCCAAGATCCGATTTCTTTCTAAGGTAAAGGTATTATTTCTTTTCAGTATTCATGAAGAGAGTTATTTTCTTTCAATACTCGTAAGGGTTGTTATTCCATTCTTTATTATTACTGTTGGAATAACTTTTGTCTCTATGCGGTCTATCGCATGCACGATGAATTCTTTTGTTATTTCATTCTTTATTATTACATTGGAATAACTTTTATGCATCTTGTCTATCGCATGCATGGTGAATTCTTACATTATTCTATTTTTATTATTCTCTTGGAATAACTTTGTCTATGTGGACTACCGCATGCATGGTGAATGATCCTTTGTATTCATTCCTTATTAAATTATGGAAATGATCTGTCTACGTGGATTACCGCATGGCGGGCAAAAATCTATTTGCAGTTTTATATATTCTATTATACTCAGTTGGTTAAAGTTTTGGCTTCTATACTCCATGAAATTTGTAGAATATCTTGGATATTTGCGCTTCATCCAGTATCTTTTCATGGAAATATTCTTCTAAGCATTCTTGAATTTTACTCCACAAAACAGTATCATGTTGACAATTGGACGTTATTGATTTCTGGATAAATTAAATTATAAATCTTTAAAAATTTATCCTTGAACTTGTTTTATTGAATTCTTATATCATTGTCATCATCCTCATGTTTATAATATGTTGAAAGTCATCTGTGGCCTGTAGTGCATAGATGGACTTGGTATGATTATGACCAAGAATTATTCGGTATAATCATGACCGTAATGTTACAAATGATGTGGTAAAAGTCCTCATGGGCCGTAGTGCATTGATGGACAGTTGTTGGCATGATCATGACCATTGATGAATACACGAATATCCTTGGCCCGTAGTGCATGGATAAATTGTGGTCGTGATACTAATGAATATCCTTGGCCGTAGTGCATGGATGATGTGGTTTATTTATTAAGCTAAGTCTCAGCAATAAAAGTGATGAAAAACCTTTTAAATCATAGAAGATAGTAGATTTTATTCTCTACTTGACTCTTTTAATGGATTGCTTGTTCCGCTGCAGTTAAAGTTGATGTTTGTTATATTTTATCAGTTTAACATTGTTGAAGGCTAACGATAAATTATTTTGCATTATCTTAGTCATAATATTTCTTACTGGGCTAGTTGAGCTCACCCTTTCTTTCTTTGTTTCTCTTGAAATGAGAATATAAATTTGGGATGAGTGGGAGTGCGGATTATTTGTCCGGATGGTTGTTTTAGTAGTCCTCACTATTCTATAAAATAGTGTGACAATAAATGTAATGAGGACTCCATTGAGTGTGGATATTATCTAGATGACAATATTCTTATTAAAACTCTTAGATTATGTTTTTGTATTTTATTTTACATTTGTTGTATAATTAAGTTGTATTTAAATTTTGTACCATGTATTTGGTGACTCAAGATGGGTGATGTATACCTATTTTGGGGGCGTCACAAGTACTATTCACCCAGAGAATTATTCATGACAAAAATTGATTTCTTTGTTGTCCAAATCATTTTTAATACAATATTATTCTTGAATTTTACTCCACAAAGCAGTATTATGTTGAAAAATGTGACATTATTGAATTCTGGATAAATTAAGTTATAAATCTTTAAAAATTTATCCTTTGCTTTCTTTTAATTGAATTCTTATATCATTATCATCATTCTTATGCTTATATTGTGATAAAAGTCATTTGTGGCTTACGTGCATATATGTACTATTGATTGGTATAATTATGATCATGGATTATTCGGTATAACCATGACCGTAATGTTACAAATGATGTGGTAAAAGTCTTCATTGGCCCGTAGTGCACTGATGGATAGTTGTTGGTATGATCATGACCATTGATAATTACATGAATATCCTTGGCCCGTAGTGCAGGGATGATTCGATGATGTGGTTTATTTATTAAGCTGAGTCTCAGCGATAAAGTTGATGAAAAACTTTTTAAATCATAGAAGATAGTAGATATCATGCTCTACTTGACTCTTCTAATAGATTTCTTGTTCCGCTACAGTTAAATGTGATGTTTATTATATTTTATCAGTTTAACACTGTTGAAGGCTAATGATACTTTATTATGCATTATCTTAGTCATAATATTTCTTACTGGGTTAGTTGAGCTCACCCTTTGTTTTCATTGTTCTCTTCAGGAAATGAGAATATAGCTGGGACTAATCGGGGAACGGAGTGACGATCCAGATGTTTGCATTAGTAGTCCTCACTATTCAGTAAAATAGTGTGATAATAAATGTAATAAGAACTCCATTTGAGTTTGAATACTGTCTAGAAAATAATATTCGTATTAAAACTCTCAGCTTATGTTTTTTGTATTTTACACCACAATTGTGTAATTAAGTTGTATTTGAATTGTGTACTATGTATTTGGCGACTCAAAATGGGTGATGTATACCTATTTTGGGGACGTCACATATATATATAGACAAATTGCCGAAATGATAAACCGAGCCGGGATCGATATATATCATGCGCGTTTACCTCTTATATATAAATTTACATTTCTGTCAGGCCTGGAGTTTACTTCGTAGCCTTTTACAGCTTTCTTTACATTCAGTCCCGCCTGGAGTTTACTTCGTGGCGATTGATCGTTTTTACTGCTTTATTTACATTTAGTCCCGCCTAGAGTTTACTTCGTGGCGGTTGATCGTATTTATTGCTTTATTTACATTTTTGATCCCCCATGGAAGTGCTTCGTGGTGGTTGATCATGTCAATATATATATTTACAGCTTTTATATATATAATTGCTTACTGCTTTCATATAAATTGCGGCATCGTGTGAGCCTAGGAATCATGTGATCCTGATTGAGGTTCTTGAATCTAGATTGATTCTCGTGATGGATATTTTCAGTTTGTAGCGACATAAATTACTCACGGTGTTTGAATTTCTTTAGATGGCTCTCATGCCCACAAGGAGTTCGGCACTTCTGTGTACATTATTTTCTCGAAGATGCTTCGCATCTCAAAAATAAAAGCAACCAAGTCGAACACATAATAAAATGGAAGTATCAAAGGCCTCAATTACTATTGAGCATAAGGGTTTTAAAAACCTCTTTTTACAAAACATCACTGCTATATCTTGTTTAAAACTGAATTTTTATATAAATTCAAACCCTTTGTATATAGGTGCAAATGAGGCATAGCACTACTTCCAAATAACAGCACATTGACCCACACACACACACATATTCATATAACAGTTTCTTGAAAAGTGGCGGTAACCATGGCAACACGGATGTCGGGGGGGTGCCTAACACCTTCCCTCCACATTAGCAAGTCCCCGGACCCTAATGAATCTTGGTTTCGCTGACCCATTAAGCAGTGTCACATCACTACGTCAATGTTCAAATCTTTTCTCAGTTGTGTTGGTACAACCATTTAAAAAACCAACTGACGACTCTCACAGTCAAATCGTCGACATATAAATGTCGGACCTTTTCACAACTTGTTTTTTCAAACAAATCTCACCTAACATGAGAACACCAAAAGAAAAGAACAGAAAAGGGACAAATAAAATCCCGACGTCGACAATTAGCTATTTTTTATTATTAAATAATAACTAAAGGTAATTAATTAATTACTACTTAACTAATATTAAATGGTATTTAAATGAAGATAGAGTTAATAAATAAAGATAATTTAAATAACTCATTAATTAAACAATTATAATAAATTGTTTAAGGATCTAATAGGTGTATATTACTTAAGAAAAAACTCATAAATTTATTAAATCATTAACCTAAGATTTATTAAATATCTTATAAGATTAATGATGATACATTATATTATGTGTACCTTGTGATTGAATTATTTACTAGATAATAGCATAAGTAAACGTATAGACGTACAATTATACGCAACACTAATTAATAAACCAACATTGTAAATGCTAGGTCGTTCAAAGAGTTTTAATTAAAGCTAGTTAGTCGTAGCTCATCAAACAGGCAAGTTCTCTAACTCAAACTCGAGTTATTATTTTTGAAGCATTTAGTGAATAAATATTGTTAATTATTCACATCTATACTGATTATTGAGATTTTCACCTTGTGCAATTGAATTAATGTTCTATTATTACTGAACTGTGAATTAAATTAAAGTTCTTTCATTCATGAACTGTTTATGAGATACATCTATGCTAATTGTATCAACTAGATCAAGCATGTCTAAATTTGTTAAACCAAATGTGTTTTAAAAGTCGTTCTTATTAAATTGATATGGTAAGAACTCTTGGCTGAGAAAAGGAGGAATTTGATTAAAGCATGATATCAATGCTGGATTATTAAGTGTTTATGCATAAATCATGGGGTATGAACATTTGATCCCCTTGATTACCAAAACTTATTAAAAGGTCCAGTTTAAATGCTGAGAACATTGGCAAATGTTCATGGTTATTTCAAACCACTCAGTACCTGTTATTCAATTATTCAAATATTCAGCTGTTGACTATTAATTCATGATCCTTCACAATTTTATATTGTTGTTGAATATTGAGAGTGAAACTTCTTTCTAATCATGATATATCTCCTTTGTGTATAAACTTGCTATATAAGCAAATTACTTGTTTACCCTTGCTATATCATGACATTTATTTCAGTTAAGGAAGAAACGTCCAAAGGGGATAAAGGAAAAGGGAAGGTTCAAGAGTAGATGTTTGAGAAGGCTTATGTATTAGTTTATTTTAAATGCTATTTGGTTGTGTAAACTCTTTATAATATTAAGAGTACGTTCTAAGTTAAGGTTAAAGAACCTTGGAACTATGATTGTAAGACTTTATTACTATTATGATAAACATTTTATGATTATTCTTCCGTATTAGTTAGAAAGTATGTTTATTATTGAGTATCGTGAACACTGAATTCGAGGTTAGGAAATACGAATTTAGGGGTGTCACACTCACCTTTGAAATAAATTAACTAGATCTACCTAAATATGAAAGGGGTAGAAAACAACACGTCATAGAAGGCGTAATCTCTTTTCCCGGCGTCGACATAGGGGATACTGAATTTGAAAAACTGAAGTTGTTAATTTATTGGTTAATCTTATTACTTAAATCTTGTTTTGTTAACTTAGTTAATTTAATTTAAAACCCCCCAACTGTTATTAGTTAGAAACATTAGGATAAATTAGAATAACATTATTCTTCATGGGTTCGACCATTGCTTACTGCTATACTGTGCTAAATTCTTAGTTCGTAGAGTTAAGTAAGGTTTTAGTTTTTGGAATGTCAACGACAGCTACCAGGGTGCTACCTTTTACATTAGATGTTGGCAAAGAAAATAAAGTACAAGAGTTTTTACTTCATACGAATTAATGGTAACATGTATCGGCATGCATTTTCTTCGCCTTTATTGAGGTGTTTAAATCCGTCCAAACCAGAGTACTGTTGGGTAAAATCTAATTATGCACAACATGCAAGTATACGTAGTGAACATGTAATATAATAGTAAATAGAGTATCGTTCCCTCAGAGACTGTAAATAGAAATTAAAACTCACAATTACCAATTTCCTATTAATCCTAATTTTATTAAACTCATCAATTTCCAGTTTGTAACTAAAAGTATTAAAAAGATTAAAAACACCAAACAATCAATAAATTCTAAAAACTAAATTTTCAAACAAATAATGGAGAATTAGGCTTCCGACTTCACTCTAAGAATCACTCAGATTATTACACTTTTCTTCCAGTTTAACTCACTATCCCAGTTTTTAATCAAAAACACGTATGTAGCACTAGCCACCTCTCGATGCACTAATACCGTATTAACCCAAATCCACAATTAAGATAGAATTAAGTTAAACACCTTAATCAACTAACTCACTATATCTCTATTTGAATTACAATTAAAGAAGGTTTAAGTTCAAGTTCTTTAACTGATTACATGCGATGTCAAGCATATCTCTACCCTAACATTCATCAAAATTATGTTCATTCACATAAATCAAGAACACATGCTATATTAACTAAGTCTAGACCCGTATTTCATCTCTCGAGTTCATACAAGTCCACAAAAAATCGTTAATCTGGAAATTCATAAATTCACGCTCAAATTAATATAGATAAACCAGATAATAGCTTATTAAACTAAAATCAAAGATTACAGAATCATCGTTCCACTTAAAGATCCGTCTTAAGCCTAAAAAATAATTAATTCATAATAAATGAAATAATAATTGAATAAATTAAAGATAGCATCTTCTCAATTACCAATATAAACTAAAGTAGAAGAATAACGCAGAACACCCTTCACTTTAGCCTTTATCCACAATCGATATGAAATTCCTCAAAACCTTCACTCTAAATGCTCGATATGAAAAATCTGTAATTAATCACTGTCAATTGCCTTGCATGATGATGATTTCATTGTTTGTAACTTAATATATATATGACACACCAGTTCTGGTCGAAATCCCACAACAAATAGAGTCCCAAAGCCATGCAAGTCCACAAGTCCATGTTCAAAGAGAGTTCAAGCAAAGTAGATGACTTAGAATTTGGCTTTTAGCCGTGTATATATATACATAAAACGCCCATACTGGGAACTAGGCTCTTGTAAAAAAATCTTGAAGACCCCACCTTACAGGGTGTAAAACTTTATATATACCTTGCCCGTAGAACATCTTTGCGATTCGATGTTGCTTAATCTTCGTATTTGCTAAAATGATGCTCCAAATGACTCCTTTTTTTATCACTTGCCACACCAACCACCCTACACACAAAATAACAAGAAACATGTAAAAATGAACATAAAATCAAGGAATTAATAACAAATAAGCTTGAAGTACAAATCAATTCGTGGATATAAATCCACTTATCAAAATCTCCCAAACTTAAACTGTGTTAGTCAGTGAGCACAAAACAAACTACATGCTATGCAATGCAATGCAATGCAAAGAGATGTAAAGCATCTAATCTATATGTCTTTCAATCCAACAACGTCATAGATTCAAAAGTATTCCACTAGCCTCAGGAAAATCAAGCAAACATTTCGACACCTCATATCGAAACCACTCAATAGTTTCTTATCAATCCTCGAATCTTAGACCATCATCACTGATATAGTGTGTGTGTGTGTGTGTGTGTGTGCAACATTCATGACAACTGATACAGACTCAATTTCAATATATAACCAACTTCTTAGAAGGAATCATACAAAGCAAACTTAAAAATTTCAAAAGCAGACTAGTTCCAACTAAAATTAAGCAATTACCACTATCAAGGGTTCACAAAGGGTACTTATACTTTATATTTCTTTTTTTTTCTCACGGGGGCTTTTTGCTCTTTTCCCTTCTAATTATCATTTTCTCTTCTTTTATTTTAAACATGACTGTGCAATGCCTCATTCCATTAGGCGAACAGTGAAACCCCTTAACGAGCTTTCAACCAACGACTCCCAGACCATAAAAGACCTTAGGGCGCTAGGTGTTAAGACACCCCTACGGGCGTACTTGCTCAAGTAACAAAGGCCCCGAAACAAGACTAGTCACGACATTTTTTTTAATAAAGCTCATGTACCCCCCATTTATCCCCCCAAATTTAGGTTTTTGCCCAATTCTTCATCTTTACTGCCTATCCTTGTCCTTTTCTCATTCACACTAACATTATCCGTTAGAAATTGTTTATGTATCAATTTGAACTAACCAATCGACACAGATGTTATTAGCGTGCTAACCGTTTTATACCAGTTTCAAACAAGAACAAGATCCAATTCATACAGAAACTACATCAAAGTTGTAATAATGGGTACTATATTTGTTTACTTAACCCTAATTTCATCATTGGCCACAATAAAATGAACTACAACACTGCTGAATATATGCAAAACAACACAATTCTAACTAAATTATATATATATATGGGCAAACATAACATGAATGCAAACATAAAACAAACATGAATAAAAACTAAATATACACCTAAGCTACTATGCAACTATATGATTACATGAATGCTTAAAACTAACATGCAAAACTAAAGTGCAATACTAAATGCAAACTTAACTAATGACATTAAGCATGTAAACATAAAATGCAAAATACAATCTAACTCCCCCAAACTTAAAAATTACAATGCCCTCATTGTAAAGATATAGCAGTAAAAATCGGAGGACTTCCTTGTAATCACTTTAGGCCTGGGGTGGTGGTGTGTTGTGTTCTTCTTCTTCCTCCGAATCACTTGGTGGAAAGCATGGCATTGGACCCGGTTAGTGGTATAGAAATTGGGCAGTTGGATTGAAGCTTTGGAACGTCGTGTTCAATGATACGAACGGCATGTTCATTGAAACAAATATATGGTCTTGTCTCGCTGCGAGCCGCCTCATCTCCCTTTGTGCTGCTTTGTTGTGCTCCTCCATTAGTCGTTGAAATGCAAGAAACTGAGGGCTAGATATGGCATCAGAAGATGGATCCGCCTCAGTTCCTTGCTCTGCCATAGTTTCGTCCGCATCATCCGAGGTGTCTTCAGCGTCAACTTCGTCCTTCGAAGCTGATGGAAATACAAAACCTAACCCGTGAGGATGTGATTCACCTCCGACCTACACCAAATATCGCGTTATCATTCTGGACTCTAGTAGCTGCATCGGCATTTGGGTGGGTTCATCATCAGACCATCGAACTACTGCTTGGCGACACAACCCACAAATGAGTGATGGGTGTGGCAAGTCATAGAAAAAAGTTGCCCTCATGCACATCGGCGAATGGAAAAGCTGATTATGGCCCCGACGTCGATGATGAAATCTTACACAATCGCATATAATAGTAGAGCCTTTTCTTTGTTGACATCAGAAGTGTGCGTGGATGGAAATAGTTAAGCACATAAGAAGGTGTACCAAATCTTACCATACCGGCTGAGATCCTTGCTATAAAAAATTGTGCCTCCTTTTCGACCCTTGATCCATGTTGTTCCCGGATTAGTCATTTCTGTGAGAATCTCCTCAAAGTCAGGGTCGAAATCCTTCAAGTGAGCATATTGGCACTGTCTAGGCACCCACAACTGATAATACGTGTTGATGGCATCGGCATTAAATGTGACCAATCTACCCCATACAAAAGTGTTGAAAGGTGCTTTGTCCTTGGCGTTTGCATAAAATTCTCGGACCACATTTACCACAACTACCTGGGGCTCCTCCGTGAATTTGTTCCATCCTTTCTGATAAATCTGTTGCATCATCTCACCATCGACATGGTCTGTTGCCAACCCCCACTCCGGTGTGAGTGCTTTTGTAGACATGTAATCATATCGGTCGGCGGCGGCGGCACTCGTAAACTTGTGTCAATCGAAGGTTCAGGATGGTGGTGTTGTAGTGGAACTCTCCCCCCGTTGCCTCTTTGATGTGGGTTTAGGTGCCATTGATTTTCGAAAGTCTTGACACAATATTTCCCCTAAACTTGGTTCACACAAATTGTCGAATACTTGGTGTGCACATTGGTTTAACCCCCCAAAACTTGATAATTATGCTTCTACTATGGTGCTAGGAAGGGAGGGAATAGACGATACGGTGCTCACTCTTAATTGGTATAGACTAACCTCACTGAGAACCCAAATTCGTAGCTTTCTAAGTTGGAATTGTATGTGATGAATTTGGGTTGTGAGGGTGTGAATTTATAGAGATGGTAAGAGTGAGCAAGGTTGTGGTTTGAAGTAATGGGGTAATGGGTAATGTAATGGAGTAGGGTGATTGATTTACAGTTACAAAATCATGGGTAGATAGTGGGGATTATGTATGGGAATGGGAGGTTCAGTTGATGTAAGTTGTAAGAGTGGGTGTATATGTAACTACCGAACCAGCCCTTTCAATTCAAGGACCCCCACCCCGGTGGGGGGTATAAGGCTAAAAAAGCCCACCTCGGTGGGTATGCCTTCTGTTTTTGAACTGGAGAGACCCCTACCCAGGCGGGGGTATTGTGGATAAAGGCACTGCTTGCGTGAGGTGGGTTCTGATTGGCGAGGATTTAGTGCATGTTTCTTCCTTGCTACTCCAATTCTTATGCATGTTAGGTTCCTGAACAATCATGAAATATAAATATAAGTAGGTTTTGAGCTATCCTAAGCATGGTACACAATTATCTAAAGATGACTTCCACTTTTAACTACTAATAATTTAATTGATATGAAATTAATCGAAACTAACATTCTAATCTACAATCTAACTAGGATCGATAAAATATGAAAAATTAAAAAAATTATTGGGTCGCCTCTCAATTAGCGCTTGATTTTAAGTCGTTCATCCTGACTGCTCCCTATTTATGGTGCGTCGGATAATGTGATTGCGATGACATCCGTGTTGGATTCGCCACCCCAATAATGTTTCAACCGTTGACCGTTGACATTGAAAATTTTCGATGGGTTTTTACTATAGAGTTCAAAGGCGCCATGGGAGAAAAATCTTTTAATGGTGAATGGACCTGACCACCTTGATTTAAGCTTGCCTGGGAACAACCTCAATCGTGAGTTGAACAAAAGTATTGATTTCCCCGACTCGAACGTTCGATGCATGGTTTTCTGGTCGTGCCATTTCTTGACCTTTTCTTTGTATAATTTCGAGTTCTCGTAAGCTTTCAGTCGGAATTCATCGAGCTCATTTAGCTGAAGTAGTCTCTTTTCACCCACAGCTGCTTGATCGAAGTTAAGTTTCTGAATTTCCAGTAGGCCTTATGTTGTAACTCGACCAGTAAGTGACAAGCTTTCCCATAGACCAATTGATATGGTGACATACCAATTGGTGTTTTGTACGCAGTTCGGTAGGCCCATAGTGCATCGTCCAACCTGAGAGACCAATCCTTTCTATTTGGGTTCACCACTTTTTCCAAGATTCATTTTACCTCCCTGTTTGAAACTTCAGCTTGACCACTTGTCTAGGGATGATATGTTGTCGCCACCTTATGATTAACCCCATACTTCGCTAAGAGAGCTATAAACAATCTGTTGCAGAAGTGACTACCTTCATCGCTTATAATAGCTCTTGGCGTGCCAAATCTTGTAAAGATATTCTTTTGCAAGAATTTGAGGACTACTTTGGCATCATTAGAAGGAAGTGTTGCTGCTTCAACCCATTTTGATACATAGTCAACTGAAAGCAATATATACTGGTTACCGAATGTGATTGAAATGGCCCCATAAAATCAATGCCCCACACGTCAAAAATTTTGACTTCCAAAATTGTTTGTAGTGGCATCTCATTCTTTATTATATGTTGCCCACCCTTTGACATCTATCACAACTTTTAACAATGTAGGCCAATAAAACCAGGCTTGAAGCACCTTTGTCGCTGTTCTTTCACTACCATAGTGTCCCCCATACGCAGATGAGTGGCATTCATGCAGTATATTCTTTACTTCACTATGGGGCACACACTTTCGAATCATCTTATCCGCTGCTCATCCCACATATACCACTTCACGTCACGGAGAAACTTCTTTTTCTGTTATCGTGTAAGATCAGGGTGAAGAATGTTGCTCACTAGATAATTCGCGAAGTCCGCGTACCAAGGAAATTCTATATTTATCCCAAACAGTTACTCATCCGAGAATGACTCGTTGATTACACACTTGTCCTCTTCTTTCTTATTCTGATTTTTCAGCCTAGACAAATGATCGGTGACTTGGTTCTCTGTCCCCTTTCTATCCTTTATTTCTAAATCAAATTCTTATAAAAGGAGAATCCATCTGATAAGGTGTGGCTTAGCATTTTTTTTTGAAATTAAGTACCGAATGGCCGAGTGATCTGTATAAACTACTACCTTTGTCCCGATTAAGTATGCCCAAAATTTATCGAACGCATATACCACGACAAACAATTCATTTTCCGTAGTTGTGTAGTTCATTTGAGTCTCCGTGAGTTTCTTACTTGCATAATATATGGCATGAAATAGCTTCTCTCGGCGTTGACCCAAAATAGCCCCAACTGCATAGTCGCTTGCATCACACATTAACTCGAAGGGCATGGTCCAATCCGGTGCGACTATTATGGGAGCCGTGGTCAATTTCTTCTTGAACAACTCGAATGCCAATTTACACTCCTCATCAACCTTGAAAGCCGAATCCTTCTCTGAAAGACTGCACAGAGGTTTTGGAATTTTAGAGAAATCCTTTATGAATCTTCTGTAGAACCCAGCATGCCCCAGAAAACTTCTGATTTCCTTAACTGGACTCGATGAAGGAAGATTTTCAATTGTTTCCAGCTTCACTTTATCAACCTCTAATCCTTGAGCCGAGACCTTGTGCCCCAAAATTATGCCTTCTTTAACCATGAAGTGGCACTTTTCCCAGTTAAGGACCAAATTCGTGTCTGTGCATCTTTGTAAGACCATCACCAAATTCTCTAGGCACGCATCAAAATCATCCCCATAGACAGAGAAGTCGTCCATGAAGACTTCAACATTTTTCTCTACCATGTCTGAGAAGATGGCCATCATACACCTCTAGAAGGTAGGGGGTGCATTACATAAGCCGAACGACATTCTCCTAAATGTGAATGTGCCGTATGGGCACGCGAACGTAGTCTTCTCTTGATCTCTAGGAGAAATGACGATATGATTATAACCCGAATATCCATCCAATAAGCAATAGTACTCATGTCCCGCTAATCTGTCCAACATCTGATCGATAAAAAGAAACAGAAAGTGATCTTTGTAGGTCGCCTTATTCAACTTCCTGTAATCCATGCAAACCCTCCAACCAGTCACTGTCCTTGTCGGAATTAGCTCATTGTCATCATTCTGAACCATAGTCATTCCTCCATTTTTTGGCACACATTTCACCGGACTGACCCACTTACTGTTTGAAATTGGGTAAATGATACCCGCATCCAACCATTTCAGGATTTATTTCTTAACCACTTCTTTCATTATTGGGTTAAGCCGTCTCTGTTGCTCCACTGTCGGTCTTGCATCGTCTTCCATCAGAATTTTATGCATGCAAAAGGATGGGCTGATTCCTTTGATATCCGCGATTGTCCATCCTATAGCAGATTTTTGGTCCCTATGCACACTCAGCAACTTTTCTTCCTACAATTCGTTAAGTGCAGCAGAAATAATGACAGGTAAAAAATTAGAATGTCCTAAGTATGCATACTTGAGGTGTTTAGGGAGTGGCTTAAGTTCAAGAGTCGGTGGTTCCTCCAATGATGGTTTTATCCTTGTTGTGGCTTTTTCATTCATGCGCAATGGTTCAAATGGTGCTCTAAATCTGCTAACTCATGGTAGGGAGTCTAACATTTATAAGTAGTCCACAAATTTTGGATCATCTGATTCTTCATCTCCCAATAGTGTCGTTTCCAATGGATCGTTAACCAAACTCTTTCCCATGTCTTTGCTGATTATCTGATCAATGATATCCATCCAGAAACAATCTTCTTTATCCGTAGGAAATTTCATGGCCTTAAAAACGTAGAATTTTACTTCTTAATCTTTGGACCCTCGTCGTTAGTTCACCTTTTTGTACGTCGATAAGTGTCCTACTCGTAGCCAAAAAATGGTCTCCCGAGGATGATTGGGATATTCTTATCTTCCTCAAAATCCATAATAATGAAATCTGCAGGGAATATGAACTTGTCTACCTTAACCAATATGTCCTCCACAATGCCTCTCGGGTACGTGACCGACCTATCCGCCAACTGTAAAGAGATGTTCGTAGGCTTTGGAGCTGGCAAACCCAATTTTGTGTCAACTGATAACGGCATAAGGTTCATACTAGCTCCCAAATAACATAATCATTTATTGAATGCCATATTCCCAATCGTGTACGGAATGGTGAAACTCCCCGGATCTATCAACTTTGGTGGCAACTTTCGTTGTAATACCACACTACACTCCTCTATTAATGCCACTGTCTCAAAATCTTCCAATTTCTTTTTCTTAGACAAAATCCCTTTCATGAATTTTGCATAACTCGGCATCTACTCTAAGGCTTCTGCGAATGGTATATTAATCTGAAGTTTCTTAAAAACTTCCAAAAATTTCACAAACTGCTTGTCTAATTTCTACTTTTGAACTCTTTACTGAAACGGCGATGGAGGATATACAACTGGCTTGTCATCTAACTTTGTTTTCTTAATTTTTCTTATCCTCACCCTGTTTTTCTTCAAGCACTTTGTTGTCATCAATTTTGTCATCCGATATAGCTGAATTTTATACACCTTTCCCATCAAAATGTTTTCCACTTCTCAAGGTGATTGCCTTACACTATTCATGATTTCCCTTCGGATTTTTTCGGTGTCACTTGGTAGAGTCTTTGAGGTCTATTGTTCAATACTAATGCAATTTGTCCCATCTAATTCTCTAGATTCTTGATGGCTATCTCTTGCGATTTCATTTCCATTGCTTGATTTTTCATTGCTACCTCATTGCTCGTTATATACTTTGATAGAAACTCCTCTCAATCTGATTTCCTCTATTGATGTTGAACTGATTGTTGTTGATTTTGAAATCCAGGGGGATACGTTGGTCGTGGAGCTTGCTGATTCTGATTATTATTCCACGACAAATTCGGATGATTCCTATTCCCCTGATTATATGCATTCTAGTACGTATTCTGTGGAATTCTGTTGTAGTTACCCATAAATTGTTCTGACTCTGGGTTGATTGCACATTGATCCATTGGATGTTCACCCGCGCATAACTCACAAATAACTACAACTTCATGTGTTTGTCCTTCTGACCAAACGTCTAATTTCTTGGAGAGTGCTGAAATTTGCGCTGTTATTGTCGTCACTCCATTTACTTTTAACACTCCAGCGACTGTAGGTTGTGTCATTCTTGTTGTGGGCCACTGATAGTTGTTAGCAGCCATTGTCTCGATCAACTGATATGCCTCCTCATAATTCTTTGCCATAAACGCTCCCCCCGATGCTTCGTCAATACTAGTCCTGAGATTCCCATGTAGTCCATTTTAAAATGTATTCATCTGCAACCACTTAGGAAATCCGTGATGTGGGCATTTTCTGAGAAATTCTTTGTATCTCTCCCATTCCTCGTACAATGACTCCCCATGTTGCTGATCAAACATGGTAATTTCATTCCTCCTCTTTGCAGTCTTCGCTGGCGGGAAGAATTTTGCTAGAAATTTCTGAGCCAGGTCATCCCATGTCATTATCGAACCCGCTGGTAGAGAGTTTAACCAACTCTTCGCCTTGTCCCGCATAGTGAATGGGAATAAGCGAAGTCTAACTGCTTCATCCGACAACCCATTGTACTTGAAAG
This sequence comes from Panax ginseng, assembly GCA_020205605.1. NCBI lineage: Eukaryota > Viridiplantae > Streptophyta > Magnoliopsida > Apiales > Araliaceae > Panax > Panax ginseng. Next base: position 81,446,177 of record CM035142.1, on the reverse strand, counting down.
TGTTGCATATTTCCAGAAAACTGATCAAATGCACGTTAGGATCGTCATTTGCAAGTCCCCCAAACTGAACTGAGTTTTGGATCATTTGAATTGTCCCAGGCTTAATCTCGAATGTATTCATGACTATATAGAACTGGTGATACTCGATTATGACTCGGTCCCCTTGGGTGTAGCAAAATCCCTCAATGCTTTCTCGTCTTCGACAGCCATTGCTTCTTCTATTTCAGAATTTTCGAAGTCGTCCTGTTGTTTCCTTGATCCACTTACTTAACCTCTAAAACCTTCTCTCAATGTCGTCCTCAAAAGGAAGCAAGTCTGGATTTTTGGACCGAGTTTGCATAAGCCAACTTCAAAAACCTGAAATAAAACGAACAAAACAAAAACAAAAAGTGTTTAAGTAAAACTGGACTAATTAAACTTATATTGCAAAATATTAAAATCTATACTAAAGTCCCTGGCAATGGCGCCAAAAACTTGTTGCGTAAAATCTAACTATGCACAGCACGCAAGTATACGTGGTCAACAAGTAATATAATAGTAAGTAGAGTATCGTTCTCTCAGAGACTGTAAATAGAAATTAAACCTCACAATTACCAATTTCCTATTAATCCTAATTTTATTAAACTCATAAATTTCCAGTTTGTAACTAAAAGTATTAAAAAGATTAAAATCACCAAACAATCAATAAATTCTAAAAACAGAATTTTCAAACAAATAATGGAGAATTAGGCTTCCGACTTCACTCTAAGAATCACTTAGATTATTACACCTTTATTCCAGTTTAACTCACTATCCCAGTTTATTAATCAAGAACACGTATGTAGCACTAGCCACCTCTCGATGCATTAATACCATATTAACCCAAATCCACAATTAAGATAGAATTAAGTTAAACACCTTAATCAACTAACTCACTATATCTCTATGTGAATTACAATTAAAGAAGGTTTATGTGATTCCCCCAAATCTGGGTATCTTCCAACCCGATAGATGGTGCTACACGATACTACAATATATACAGTCATTCCATTGAGATAACAAAAAATGATTGTATTTGTAACGCCCGAGAAAATCGAATTTTTATGACAATTAAATTTTTATTTGATTATGTGAATTAAATGAATTTAATTGATTTCTTTGTGAGTAAGCTATGTGAAGGTCGTTCTATGACCTAGAATGTGCTAACGTGGTTAGTATTATGGCTACGTGTTAGAAATAGTTGTTTGGAATTTCCAAGACGATAATAATTGTTTTCCGAGAAATTTCAGTAAAAACACTATTCATTCGTTTCTGTTCAGGGAATTATTTTGAGATTCCGAGAAACGCGTAATAATAGAATATCGTGATAAGATGGAATATCTGATAATATTTCATTTATGGAAAACCTTGATTTTAAACTGCGGACTTAAAACCTAAGGGTTGAGTATATTGATTTTAGAAGGAAATAATATGCGTAGAAGGAATGGCGTTAGGTTTAATTCAAGTATTATACAATTGGTGATGCTAGTTAGTATCTATGTATAATACGTTGAGTAAATACTGAGGTACAATACGATTATTATGCGTATGGTATACTGAAGGAATACGTGAATTATGCGTGTAGAATACGATGCGTATCATAGGATTAATCTATGTATCAATGAGTAATTCATTTGTATTGGATTATGATTAGCCCAATCAATTGAATGACTAAGCCCAATGAGATGGATGGGTTAAGTCCAAGTCAAGGCCCAATGTTTATTTAGTTAAGCCCAATTCATTAAAACCGAACCGTGGGTCGAACTGGTGGGTCACCCAATCTTAGCTGCAATCATATAATTCAAGCAATAAGTGAGCATAACTACCTCAGCAAGTCTAACAAAGGATAATATAAATACCACATCAAGAATTATATGATTATCTTCCATAACTGAACAATTAGCTATGAAGCACAATGAAACATTTACTAGTACTTCTCATTTCATAACAACGATTCCAAAGTATATAAAATAGCTTAGGAATTCTGAACCGGTCAAAAGACCATGAACATACTCTTTTCATTTTCATACTTGAAAAGGACATCCGACACTAAGGTCGTACATCCGGCATTACTTACGATCACTTCTAGGTGATCAGCCTATAGTACTCTATGTTGATCAACACTCATCCGTTAAACGTATTTACGTTTAAGCTTTGGCAACCTCGCGTGCCCATCGAATAATCGATGAAAATACTTTTGTTTGTTCTTAGACAAACTTACCTTTATATCCGTACAAAATACTTGGCATAGGATAACGTTAACAGTTCTATACTGAAAGACTTGTAAACAAATCAATCTAACTCTTATGAATAGTCTAGACGAGTTAAAACTGGCATCAACCCTTTCGTAAAACAATTCATGCATTTCATAACATGAATCACAGAAAACTTAGCTAACACAGAGGTTAGACAAACATTTAAGAAAACTTGCCTTCAAGCATCTTCGAATATAATATTCAACAGTTCTCAGTCTTTACAGGATCTACATGATATATTCACATAGCACACTACAATTAGCTACTAAACAAGCTTAGTTTATTGTTTTAACCAACTTCTTTCTCTTCTATGTCTTACTTGAATTTATTCCATTAGAAATGTCCATTCGACTTACTATATTTCATTACGGTTCGTTAACATTCTTACGTTATTAACCGACACTCGGTGATCATTGGTGAAGTACCAACGTTGAACGCCCTTCATGGTTTACTTGCTTACACTTTTGCGTTCTTCGTTTAATTATGGTTAAACCATACTTAACTTTCTATGTTATCACGTTATAAATGATTTAGAGTTAGTCCTATCATGTACATTAAGTACATTCATGCCTTAATATTGGTTTACCTTCAATTAGAATTAAAAACCTAACTTGGTCAACTATTTCTCACTGTCGGTGCGACAATCCTTTTACTATAGTGGCGCTGCGGCGTCACTCTTCAGAGGTTTTGCCTGGACTCGGCATTGCGACGCGACTCCTTGCACTAACTCTTACGCTGCAGCGTGACTCTCCAGAAGATTACGGCTTCTCTTGGCCATGCTTGGCGCTGCGGCGCCGCCCCTGTGCCTCAGTTAGTTTTCACAGTTGGTTTTTCCAACGAACTTTCTGGCTTCATAACTTACATTTTACATCCGAATCGGCTCATTCAAAAGTCCACAACTCATAAATTACATATTCTAGGTGTTCATGTAAGAATTTTACATTTTTGAATCCTTTAACTCGGAATTCAACTTTTGGTTCATTATCGAGCGTTCGTTTATTGTTTATGAGCGTTCAATACACATTTTCTTCGTTATAAGTCGGAAGTTTTCATTAGAAACCGAAGTTTTCAAGTCACACGACAACTTTTGACTACTAATCTGATATTCCTACGTTTTCGACGTTTAACGTCTATTTTCGTAAAATTCACCATAACTTCGTTACTCATGTTCTATAAGCCAAATCAAATGGAATACTCCATTGATTCATTCTCTACATCCTAACTAAGCAAGATGCACATACCTTATCTAAGATGGTTTTCAATTTGTCCATCAACAACCAAGTTCACGTTCAATGATTTCTACTGTTTTAATTTATGTAAACCCTTATGATTTCTATTTGATCATGACTTATCAATGTTTTCATCATTAATAGCAATCCTTATTCCTCCTCAAGAGACATGATCCACCAATCTACGAGTCTCTACGAGAAAGAAATCAAAAAAGATGAAGACTAATGTTTACGAACTATTACCTTTTTCCGTTCTTCGCGTTCGTGACAACGTATATGGTTTGCTTGGAAGTAGCTTGATTACTTGTTTACAGCTTCTTCTCTCCCTCAATATGAAATGGACAAAGTATGTAAAACGTAAAATGTCCAACACAAGCTTTCTATTTATAGGCAACCAAATGAAGGGCAAAATGGTACAAATGCCACCTCCTTACTATTCCCCACCTCCTCAACAACTTAGCCACCAAGTAATCACTTTACTTGGTGGCCAAGTGGCCAGTCCACACCTCCATGGGTCTTCCCATGGGTTGCCCCCATGGGTTTTACCCACCCCGTGATTCAGTCTGTGATTCAGTTTCTTGGATTGGGCTTGTCTTACTTAATATCGGGCCTTAACTTGGGCTTGATTTCATACTTCATTGGGCTTGTTATTAATCCAAAGCCCCTTAGATTGCACAAAGTCCTTAACTCAAAATCCTATAAGAACTAATCGTATTCTACGCGTATTACTCACATATTCTTTTCGTTTAGTATTCATACGTTATTTGTATTATACGTTGTACCACTATTCATACCATATTCGTATATCATACGGATAATAACCGAAATGATTATATGCATTTCATTTCCCTTTTGGAAATCTCTTTCACTAACCCTTAGGTTTTAACTCCGCGGGCGAAAACTTCATTTTCCATAAATGAAATATTATTTGATAATCCATTACATCTTCATATTCTATCATTACGCGTTTCTTGGAATTTCAAACCTAAGCTCCGAGCAAAATTGGATGAATAGTGTTTTTACGGAAAAATTCTTAGAAAACATTTATTTTTCGTCTTGATAATTCAAAACAATTAATCCTAGCACATAGCCAGAATTCTAACCACATCTACTGTAACAATCCGGAATTTCAAATTAAAATGTTTAAATATTTATTGAATTATATAAATATTTAATGGATGTGTTTATCGTTGAATAAATATGTGTTTAATTGATTTGATTTTATTTGGTTAATTATTTGTTAAATAAATAATTAATGAGTTAAGGAAATTATTATTATAATAATATTTCAATTTGATGGTTAATTATTTGTATGGAGTTATGTGATTGAATGATTTATTTAATAAATTGTTATTTGAATTAATTAATTAAGTATGAAAACTTAATTAAATATATTGTGACAAATAACTATATTATAAGGAATATTAAAATAAATTAAAGTAGTTTTAATTGAGTTTACCCAAACAAGGCTTAAGTATATTAAGTCTTTAATTTTAAAGAGTTTTGCCAAACGGAGCCTTATGGCTTTTGGATTTTTAAATTTTGAATTATAATAAAATAAATAAAATAAATTAAAATAATAAATATAGTATATTTATAATATATACTTTTGTTTTTGTAACAAACATTTTATTAAATTTGGCGTATTAAGGTTATCAGTTTTTTTTTGTTTTACGCATAAGGCATATTAGTTGGGTTTTGGCCATTTGCTAAGAACACTGAGAATTTCAGAGAGAGTTGAGAGAATTGAGAGAGAACGTAAGCAATTTCCAGCTATTTTAGCAAGGATTACAAGCTAAATGAAGGTATTTTATCTAAACCTTGGTTATATATATATTATATGGCTCATGTAAGTACCGATGTTGATGGTCAATTTGTATGTTAATGTGTGAATTGAGGCTTGATTATGCCAGTCTATTAAAAAACGAAGATAACGTAATTTGAATGAAGCTATTTGGACAAGAATCGTGTTTATAGTGTTGATTTTTGTCTAAGGAACTCAAAAATGGTGTTTATGTATTAAAATGTGAAATTTGAGAAATTAAAATAGTTTTATTTGTTGTTAAATTGTTCTAATTGTTGGAATATATTAACAAGCATGTTTATGATAGTTATATATTTTTTTTACGTGTTAATATTACTGTTTAGTTGGTGAAATTCATGTTTGTTGGGATAAAGTCGGCTACTGTTCATAGCCGCTCTGCCTCTGTTGTGCACCGGTAGCAATTTGCGTTGGTGCCTAAGGCTAAAATTGTGCTTGATTCTTAGCTTTGTGTGCAAGCAATTACGCCCATACACTGATCTGAGGTAGAGCCTTCTACTGCTGTTGCAGATTTTGGGGAAGCCTTACCACTTAGTCTAAGGTTATGATTAAGTGTCAAACATGTAGTAAAAAAGTTAAAACAGAACCATGATATGTAATTGATAAATTCAAAGTTTCGAATGATTAGTAAGTGATGAACGTGGTATATTAGAACTTAGTGAGCATGATGAATAATAAATAGGTGTTGTGAAGGTTAATACTTGTAATTTCTGATATTTGTATGGTAGCTTAAGACTTATGCTAAAATAATAAGTCTAACTAGAAATACGTGTTATGTTGGAATGTGAATGTTAGTATATCTAATAGATGGTGATTCTAAACCTATATGTAGGTGAACGTGAGTTTAATATTATAGCTTACGCTCGAGGCAAGTTCTTTAACTCTACTTTTATAATAATTGTGCAAGCTTCTAAATCTCATCTATTTACATTGAGCATGTTTTAAGCTTAAGTTATTGTAATTCTAATCATTGTTGGCTTACTCTAACTTGTTTATAGTTAAACAAGTTTCTCTATTTCATTCTTTTATAATAAATGTTTCTTGAACCTTAATTCCTTGTGTTGAATGGTTCAATCACTTTGTATAGTTTATTATTATGTGGAGTAAGCACTGTTTCCAGCTTGCTATCAATTAGTGCATGTTCGATAACTAAATTTCTAATTTGGCAAGATCACAGACCTAGCTTATTATTGTTCAAGCCAAGGTTTATCATTTTCTTCATTTTGATCAATACTTATGCTTTCTAGTTATTTTCAAGTATGAGTTTAGAATATAGTTTATTCACCTATGAGTCTTAAATGTTCTATGTTATGTTGTTATTAAACAACTATTGTGTTATCAAGCATTGTTGATTCAACTAGTTCCCTAGTTGATGATCGTTAAACTTCAAATTATCCTTGAAATCTCATCCAAACCAAACTTTCTTTGATGCGGACTTGTACTCTAAATACTGAGATGAACAAACCTATTATTCGGGGTTTACGCTTAGCGTTGAAATGGTTGTGCACAATACACTGTATGAAGGGATGATCCCCCTAAGTACGTGGAGTCCTTATAGTCTTATGACTGTTAAAGTTAAAGTTGAAAGATTACTTATAACTGTGGACATGGTTCGTGGTCATTAGACCCTCAATATTATATTTCAGAATATTAATAGAACATATCATTCAGTTCTATTGAGCCTATTATTTGACAAATGTTGTAATGTTTATCCATTCTTATTTTAAGTGAGCTTTGTTTGCTCACTCTTGTTTATATAACCATTACAGCTAAGGATGAGAAGGTGGATGTACCTAGCACCAGTAAGGGAAAAGGGAAGATGAACAAGTATTGAAGACTTGTAATATGTTGACAGTTATTTATCAGACTTTAATTTGATTGATGTAATGAAGTGTTTATCTAATTTCTGCATTTGAATGATTGTACTTAAATGTTAGATAACCTGGGAGATTTTATTAATGTAATCCCTTAAGGGAAGGTTTATTATTCAACATTTATTATGATTGGGTAGTATATATGAATGTTTTGATTAAGTGAACATCAAATCTTGAAGTAATGAAATACCGGGATTTGGGGGTGTCAAATCCACACATTCTAGGTCATATAACGACCTTCAAATATCTTACTCACATAATTAATCAATTAAATTCATTTAATCCATATAATCAAGTAAAAACATTAATTCAGTAAAGATCCGATTTTCTCGGGCGTTACAATTTAAGTTCAAGTTCTTTATCTGATTACATGCGATGTCAAACATATCTACCCTAACATTCATCAAAATTCTATTCATTCACATAAATCAGGAACACATGTTATATTAACTAAGTCTAGACCCGTATTTCATCTCTCAAGTTCATACAAATCCATAAAGAATCATTGATCAGGCAATTCATAAATTCACGCACAAATTAATATAGATAAACCAGATAATAGCTTATTAAACTGAAATCAAAGATTACATAATCATCGTTCCACTTAAAGATCGTCTTAAGCCTAAAACGTGATTAGTTCATAATAAATGAAATAATAGCTGAATAAAGTAAAGATATCATCTTCTCAATTACAAATATAAACTAAAGTAGAAGAATAACGCAGAACACCCTTCACTTTAGCCATTATCCGCAATTGATATGAAATTACTCAAAACCTTAACTCCAAATGCTCGCTATGAAAAATCTGTAATTAATCACTATCAATTGCCTTACATGATAATGATTTCATTTTTTGTAACACAATATATATATCACACCCCAGTTCTGGTCTAAATCCCACAACAAATACAGTCCCAAAGCCATGCAAGTCCTCAAGTCCATGTTCCAGCAGAGTTCGAAGCAAAGTAGGACAGCCCAGAATTCGGCACCCTCGCCCCGGCGGGGGTATGTACATAGTAAACGCCCGCCCCGGTGGGCTAGGCTCCTGTAAAACAATCTTGAAGACCCCCCACCCCGGCGGGGGTGTAAGGCTTATATATGGCCGCCCCAGCGAGCTAGCACACTGCATTCTGATGTTGCTTAATCTTCATATTTGCTAAAATGATGCTCCAAATGACTCCTTTTCTTATCACTTGCCACACCAACCACCATACACACAAAATACCAAGAAACAAGTAAAATGAACATAAAATCAATGAATTAACAACAAATAAGCTTGAACTAGAAATCAATTCGTGGATATAAAATCCACTTATCAGTTCTTCCATAACACCTTTACAGAAGGTATCACTTTGTTCCATAGAACTTTTTCTTTTCTATCAATGATTTGAATCAAAATCTCCTCATATGTTAAGTCCTTCTCGATATGAATTGGTTCATACTCGATTACATGCTTGTAATCAGGTTTATAGGGACGAAATACAGATACATGAAACACGTTATGTATTCGTTCTAGGTCTGGAGGTAACGCTACCATGTAAGCTACCCCTCCCATTTTTTCTAATATTTCAAAAGGTCCTATAAACCTGGGACTTAACTTTCCCTTCTTTCTAAAGCGTATCATTCCTTTCTAGGGAGATACGTTTAGAAATACATACGAACCTACTTCGAACTCCCTATTTTCTCGATGCAAATCTGTAAACTTCCTTTGTCTGTCTTGAGCTGCTACCAATCACATTCGTATTAGCTTCACTATATCCGTTGTTTGCTGCACCAATTCTGGTCCTATCATTCGGCGTTCTCCCAATTCATCCCTATACAATGGTGTTCTGCATTTTCTTCCGTACAAGGATTCGTAAGGCGGCATACCTATGCTTGCATGATAATTGTTGTTATATGCAAACTCTACTAATGGTAGATGATCATCCCAACTACCCTTAAAATCCATGACGCAAGATCTTAACATATCATCTAACGTCTGAATTGTTCTCTCGCTCTGTCCATCGGTTTATGGATGATATGTCGTACTCAACTTCAACTGCGTTCCCAACTGTTCTTGCAGACTCCTCCAAAAGTTCGACATGAATCGTGGATCACGATTTGACACAATCGAAACTGGTACTCCATGTTTGGAAATGACTTCTTTAACATAAAGTTTAGCTAACTGGTCTAAGTTATACTTAACCCAAATTGGCAAAAAGTGAGCCGACTTTGTCAGCCGATCCACTATTACCCAAATTACATCATACCCCTTCTGAGTAGTTGGAAGTCCCACCACAAAGTCCATCGTGATATGCTCCCACTTCCATTCCGGAATCTCCAATTACTATAACAAGCCACTTGGTCGTTGATGTTCGGCCTTAACTTTCTGACAAGTTAAGCACCTACTCACATACTCGGCTATTTCTCTCTTCATATTCGGACACCAAAAACTCTGTCATAGGTCTTGATACATCTTAGTGCTACCAGGATGAATTGATTACCTCGAACTATGAGCCTCTTATAAAACTTGCTCCTTTAATTCCGTCTCAGTCGGAACCCAAATTCTTCCTTCAAATCTTAATAATCCCTCATTATCAAGACTAAACTGTATGTCTTTTTCATTGGTTAACCTCTTTTTCATCTGGTCACACTCATCAGTTTTGAGCTACACCTCCTTGACTCTCTCTACGATGGTAGATTGCATCTCCGTCGTAAATAGTCTATGTCCCGATTCATTTTAAAATTTTACCTCTATCTCCATCCTAGCCATCTCTGTTATTAACTCAGTTTGAGCCATTAACATAGACAACTTCTCCTGACCCTTTCTACTTAAGGCGTCGGCCACTACATTGGCTTTTCTAGGGTGATACATGATTTCATAGTCGTGATCCTTAATCAACTCCAGCCATCTCCTTTGCCTCATATTCAACTCCTTCTGTGTGAAGATATATTTTAGACTCTTGTGGTCCATGTATATCTCACATTTTCCCCCGTAAAGATAATGTCGCCATATCTTTAAGGCAAACACTACCGCGGCCAGTTCCAGATCATGAGTAGGGTAAACTTTCTCATAATCCTTCAACTGTCGTGATGCATACGCAATGACCTTACCATTATGCATGAGCACGCAACCAAGTCCTCTATGCAAATCATCGCTACAAACTATGAAATTTCTTGTGTCATCGGGTAATGACAAAACAGGCGCTTCACTTAACCTCTTCTTTGATTCTTGAAAACTGTCCTCGCATTTCTCAGTCCATACATATTTCATCGTCTTCCTTGTCAAGTTAGTCAACTGAGTAGCTATATTCGAAAAATCCTAAATGAATCTCCGATAGTAACCCGCTAACCCTAGGAAACTCCGCACCTCAGTCGACATTATTGATTGTTCCCAATTCATCACGGCTTCCACCTTTGCTGGATCTACTAAAATCCCCTCATGGTCAATGACATGACCTAAAAACTGTACTCTCTCTAACCAAAATTCACACTTAGTAAACTTAGCATACAACTTCTCCTCCCTTAGTGTTTCCAACACTATTATTAGGTGTTCATCATAATCTTCTGACGTCTTAGAATAGACTAGAATATCATCGATAAACACCATGATAAACTTGTACAAATATTGTTTGAACACTCTATTCATTATATCCATAAATGCAGCTGGTGCATTAGTTAAGCCAAATGACATCACCAGAAACTCGTAATGAGCATAACGAGTTCTGAATGTTGTCTTTGGTACGTCTTCATTCCTAACCTTCAACTCATGATAACCCGTCCTTAAATCTATTTTAGAAAAATACTTTGCCCATTTCAATTGATCAAAAAGATCATCGATCCTGTGCAATGGTTAATTATTCTTTATCATTAACTTGTTCAACTCTCAGTAGTCACTTGCTCCCCACGGTGAAACACTAGATTGAATTTACTTCATGTCCAACAGTTCTTATAACTGAACCATAAACTCCTTCATCTCCACTGGCGCCATATGATACGGTGCCCTGGAAACTGATGTCGCTCCTGGCACACTGTCTATTATGAACTCGGTCTCCCTATCTGGCGGAAGACCCGGCAATTCACTTGGAAATACATCCATAAATTCACTCACAATAGGTATTTGTTCCGTGGTCGCTCCCATTCTCTGGGTATCAACAACATGACATAGATAACCTACACACCCCTTCTTTAATAGTTTCCTAGTTTGTGTCATGGTAAGACAACACGAACGTTCCAGCGATTTATTACCGTAAAATATTACATGAGATTGTCGTAACGTTTTAATATTTACATTTTTATTTTCACAATCTATAATTGCCCCATGGTTAACAAACTAATCCATTCCGAGAATTGCGTCGAATTCTCCTAGCTTTATCGGTATCAAATCTACCGATAATTTACAACCCCGTATGTCTATGCAACAACTCCTATGAATATCTTCAACATGAATTATCTCTCCGTTTGCTACCTTAATATTTAAAGGTTTTGGCAACTTTTCGGGAAGTAATCCTAATCGTCTAGTAAAATCACATGCGATAAACGAACAAGTACCACCCGAGTCAAACAACACGTAAGTATTTAGGTCGTTGATCGGAATAATACCTGCAACTACGTCCCCTGATACCATCGCATCTTGTACTGTCATGTTAAAGATACGAGCCATCGGCCTATCCGACTGTGCTAGACCACCAATAACTAACTTACCACTATTGGTTCCCTTGCTCTCGTCCGTCCCCTTCTTTGGGCAGTTCTTTGCCATGTGGTCAGTTGACCCACACACAAAACATATGTGGTTCTTCTTCGAACTTGGACAATTAGGCACAATGTGCCCCTCCTATCCACAATTATAGCATACGGCCTTCCCCTTGAGATATACTCCTTAATGAGTCTTCCCACATGTTTTGCAGGCCTCCATCCTTCTTTTCGGATCTCCTTGCTTCACTCCAGTATTCCCAAAGTTAACCACTTTCCTTTTATACCCTTCTCCACTCCCGTTGGCTCCCTCGATCTTCACTCCCCCGTCAACTTTCCCCTTGTTCTTCTTATCTTTGTGGTACTGGCTCAACGCCTCGCTACCACTTTCGGCAATTATTGTCTTCTCTAAAATGGTCCCAAACGAAGTACTTTGGAACACAAAAATACGGTTATAGAGCTAGGGTTTCAACCCCTGCTCGAACCGTCGTGCCTTCCTAACCTTGGTGTCCACTTGGTGTGGAGCAAACCTCGCCAGTTCATTAAACTTGGCAACGTATTGGGGAACCGCCATGTCCCCTTGTTTCAAGTCCAGAAACCGCATCTCCATTCTCCCCTACATACTCGTGGGAAAGTAGTTCTCGAAGAATATCTCCTTGAACCTCACCCACGTCAAATTTTTGATCCCGGCCCTAGCCTGATTGGCCTCCCCTACTACATCGGTTACATTATACAGTCTAAGATGATTACATTATGTTCCCGCAATTGCTTTCCAAAAATTGGGATTTACAAAAGACTACCATTTGTTATACAAAAGAGGGTTTTACATCACTACTAGATACACAATATTTACATATCTAAACTACTTTATTTACTAATAGATTACATCTTCCTTAAGGAATTATCAAAATCTACCTTGGCAAGACCGACAATAATATCACGGCTGATAGTATGTCGCGTCTGCCCTGCATCTATGAGATAGCCAGTTACCTGCTGCTGGAAGTCCGCATGAGAACTCCTATGAATATAGGACATTCTCCCTATCTTCTGCTTTTTGGTCTTTAGCTCCCCCCTGAGCTCAAAGACCTCCTGTTTCAACTCACGGACCTTGTCCTTGGCCAAAACTCTCTCATCGTGCTCCTTTTCCCACATGGACTCCACGTCTGTCTTATCCTCTAAGACAGCCTAAAGCTATACTTTTAGCTCCTTAACCTCCTGACAGTAATGGATGTTTCTATCCAACACTAACATAAAAATTGACATCATTGACTCCCCCGGAGCCATCTCTGCTGCTATTGCTACTGGGTTGAAGGACACTACCTCCACCTCTTCCTCCAACATGTCGTCGAACACGAACATAAGGTCTAAGCTCTCTGAGTCTCCAGACTCAACCACTACAACTTTAGGCTTTACCGCTATGGGGTTCGGTATAATCTCTATCTGATTAACTGATCCTTCAGTGACTACATGTACGTCTCTAGACATCCCATTTTCTCCTGACATCTACACAACACAAATAAGTTTGATTAGTACACGTCAGTAGAATAATACAAACACATAACATATATAATGCATTTTTATAAGGTTAGTTTCCATCTTTTATTTCTTTGACTTTTCTTAAGGTTATAACTTAAGGTTTAAATCCCCCCTTAAGTTTTATAACCTAATGTTTTGATACCAACTTGTGACACCCCCAAATCTGGGTATCTTCCAACCCGACAGATGGTGCTACACGGTACTACAGTTCACACAACCATTCAATTGAAATGCCTCAAAAGAACGAATATGTCTTATATATATTCAAAATAATATTAATATTCCCCCAAGTTCTCTATAACTGCTACAATTGTTCTTGTCATAATATCAAATAGTATCATTACAAAACTATACTATTACATAGGAAATCTACGGGTTCGCCTTAGCCTTCCCTTTATCCTTGTTGGATCCGTCGGTTCGTTCGATCTTATCTGCATTCATATGGTTCAAGCAAGAGTGAGCCTAACTAGCTCAGCAAGTACAACAATTCTAATAAAATGGCATGTTTGAAATATAAGAATCGTATATCTTCAATAACTGAACAATAGTTATGAAGTACTATCGATAATTCAAAATAGCACTTCTTTTCATTCAAAACATTTTACAATGAAAATATTCATTAAAACATCAATTTTGGTCCAAGACCATGAGCATTTCATAAGTTCTTTGAAAAGTTCATCCCAGCACTTAAGTCCGACATAGCTTACGAGCACGTCTAGGTGATCAGCCTATAGTACTCTATGTTGATTAACACTACATTCATTAAACGTGTATACATTTAAGATGTAGCAACCTCACATGCCTGTCGTTTGACGACAAAATAATTTAGCATACTCAGTCTCCATTTGAAAATCACACCAACATAGTTTGGTAAAACAATTTCAATACTTTGATAGATTATAAGAAATCCACATATCGTAAGTCTAGCCGAAAGAATTTGCTTTGACTTCATCAGACGTTAACTTATGCGTAAGAATACATGAATCACAAAGCTTGTCTATATTGAACTGAAACAAGGGTTAAAATACTTGCCTTTAGCGTCTGCTACAGGTATAACACGTGCACTTTAAGTCCTTAAGGTCTCTACAGTGGATGATAACATCACATAATACATTAGGTAATGAGTAAACATGTATGGTTCCTAACGAATCTTGTAACGACCACGAATTTGAAACTCCTTATTTATTTAATATGTGATTTAATTTTTATTGAGTAAGTTTTGTGAGTTTATTTAAGCCTTATGTGGTTATGTAATTTTATGAAATGATTAAAGAGAGTCACTAAAGGATTATTTAAATTAGTGGACTAACCCTAAGAGTTTTAATATCAAGAAATTGATAGGATTCTTAATGTTTAAATATTCATTTTATTTGAATATAGTAGCAAGAGTTGAACATTTTGATTAATTGCAATTATGAGTAATTAATTGATAATATGTTAATTAAAAATTATTAGTGGATAAATAATAATTAATCTGTAATAGATTAATAGTTTATAAAATGATTATATGTTTACTTGATTTATTTGTGCAAGCATGCAATATAGTAAACCTTTATTATGTGGTAGTTAATTGTATATTTTATATAGTACAAGGTGACACATTAATATGCCTATATACTACAAATATAGACTATATAGTAAGAATTACTTGCATTCATGTGAGTTACATAATAATATTGTTATATGAAATAAATTGGGTGTACATAGTGTATAACCAAATTATATTATGTGTATATATGGTATAAGCCAAGGGTTGCATTTTATTTCAAATGTTGCAAATGCTGGGATTTTGTTTTGTCCCATAATTAGAGTCTCATTCTCTTCTTCCACGTGAAAACAAAAGGAAGCTAGCAAACCTAGCCTAGCTTCATCTCAAATTCATCAAATCTAGATCAATTAATGGATGGGGAGTGGGATTCATGATTGAGATTACCAACTCTCACCAACCTCCTCTTATCCATATTGCATTCTTGAAATCCTTTGTTTTAATTTGGGAGATAATTGTATTATCCATGTAGCCATTCTTCTATAAAAGAGACTCTCATCTTCCTCATTAAAATTTGCTGAGAATTAGTTTGCTAAGAGTGAGTAGAGTGTTATATTGCAGCTGAATTGAGTCACAAGAGGTATAACTTCCATACTCGTTCTCCATTTTTGATAAATTGCTTAATGGGTTGATTCTTGGAATTAAGCATGTAATGGTTGTTAGTTGATTTGGGTTATGTGTCTTAGTGTTATACATACTTATAAGTGTGTTGGGTTATGTTAGAAGCAAGGTTTTTAAGGATTTTACTTGATGGGTTGTTGAAGCGCAAATGAGTCGCTTATTGTCTCGATGCGAGACACGGTAGCAATTGCGCCCTATTTACTAGTATTTTAGGGTAGGCAGAAAATTGCTTGCTGTAACATGAATTCGCTTTTTGTCTCGGTATGGTAATTGGCATTGCCCCTAATCATATTAGGGTGCGGTGTAATTTACTGATCCGCACTACACTACGATATTTTCGGTCCAGATTTACATTGTGCTAACTTGTTAGTATATGGTTAGAGCAAACATGTAAACTATTGTAGCACACACACAAAAGCATGTGCATATAGTATGAACAAGTATAACCATGTTAGTACCTATAATGGACACAACACTTGTGGTCTTAAAATGAGATTTGAGATTTCAAAAGTGAACTTTGCCACGAACACATCATGTGAGCATTTTGACTTTATGAGTGTGTTGATATGGTTTATATTGACATGAAATACAAGACTAAAGTGATTGAACACACTAGCATACATGATTGAAAGATTTGACTATTTCCAAGATAAGAAATTTAAGATTTTTCAAAGAGAACTTGACGAAGATTTTTATCTAGTGAGTTCTGACTTTTTGAGCAGGTATATGTGACTTTAATATATGTTGTAAATGCATTTGAGTTGTATACTAATATGCCTTGTATATGCTAAGTTGACTTAGTGTTAAATTCAAAGAAAGTTAGAATGAGAAAGCTAATATCATCAAGTAATGGGTAAAGTATGTTATAACCATTCAAGCATCTGTATTAGGATTCATTATGCCTATAGACATATTGACATGAGCATTATTTTGTTAAGGTATGGTTTTCACTTAGGTACACATAGTCATAAAGAAAAGGAAATTCCTAGAATATGAACTATGTGAGTAAAGTATACATGTGTTATCTATATACGAGCATGACTACTAAGTATTGTATTGCCAAGATTGTAAAGCATGAGGATTACATGATCTTTTACGTTTTAATGACATATAGGTTGTAAGTTAAACTTGAAGTAATGAATTCAAGTACGTTCATGAACTATATTTGAAACTCTAGCAGTTATGTATGTTAAATGGTATGTGTGATTAGTGTGTTAGAGTTGGACTGAAGTCCAGGGAGCACATCTCAAACTCTGAGTGCGGCGAGGCCAACGCCTTATACGCCAGCCCCTAGGCCTAGACCAATCGCATTCTTGGCTATCCTGTGATCTTGCCAAGATTCTTCTTTTGGTTCTGAAATTTAAGGCATGCTTACATGATCTCTTTATCTGGTAATATATGAACGATGTGCCATATAATGTGTTGAGAAGCATGGTATGTGATGACTTGATACTTTTAAGTATAGTCTCGTATTAGTTTACTCATACTATTTGAAAGGATCAACTTGTTAATGTTAGGTTGTTTTAACGCGAGTTAGTTAAAGCTAGTATTATATTGTAGCTGAGTAAACAGGCAAATATCCTAAACCCTTGCATTACTTTAATTAACGCATATCGTAAGCAAGTATCTAAACCTTACGCACTACCTTTATTTTGTGCAAATAGGTATATGTTTATGCAAGTTCTTTGAACCCTACTTTTATTGAGCAAGTTCTTTGAACCCTACTTTTATTGAGCAAGTTCCTTGAACCCTACTTTTGTCAAGCAAGTTTCCCTGAACTTACCCTAAATTATATTGAGCAGGTTATTATTGAATTGAAAGTTATTCATTTAAGCTTGAACTTTATTTCCAAGCATGATTATTAAGTGGGTTAATTACCTTACAATTATTCCACATCGATATTATCGACATTCGCACTTAGTGCACTTGAATTCGTACAGTCTTGGACTTGTACTTCATTTAAAATTCTATAATTCTTGAACTGTGTCAGATATAGTCTGAACCTTTGTTCGGTCAGACAAGTATATGAAGTTTTATAAAACTTATCCCAACCAATTGATGGTAAGGATTCATAGACTGAATGAACACCCCTCTTATGATAGGGGAATTCCCTCAAATACTTATTCTGTAGCCAGTAACCAAAGGGTCAAATAAATTATTGATTCCATTGGAGTATTATAGTTCAAAGTCTACTTGACTAGCAGTTATTCTAAAAGCAATTATTATCTTTGCTTCTAATATTCATATTGTTGAATCCTTCAAATATTTATATTGCTAGATTCCTTTTCAGATATTTTCCTTTCATCATGATATATCCTTATTGTTGTATTTAAACTTGTTGAGCAAACTTGTTGCTCATCCTTGCTATATCATGAATTATATTGTAGCTAAGCCCGAGACCTCAGGAAAGGATAAGGGTAAAGGAAAGATATAGGATAGTCGCCAGGAGCAGATTTTACTATATGTCTTGTTAAATTATTGTTATGTAATGTGAACCCTAATTATTAATTTAGGTATGTTTGTAAGATTGTATTAAGGTTATCGAATCTTGGGACTAGTAACACCCCTTTGAATGAACGACGTACATTTATTATATTCTGCATTTTAGTTCTTATGATGTTTAGAGGTGGATGTTTGTAGTTTATCGTGATGACCGAACCGGGGTCAGAGGACCCGGATTTGGGGCTGTCACTGGTTGATATCAAAGCCTAAGTTATAAACGTTAGGAATGTGAAACCTAGGTTATAACCTTAGTAGAAAACTCAAGTAGAGTGTGTAAGAGATCGGATGAAGAAATCCATCGAGTTTTATTGTGATATTGAAGTTGTTTATTTAAATCAAAATGATTGAAAAACGTCTTAAACTTCTTAATGCTAGCATGAATAGCATATCACATAAAGCATAATTGTTTCTTCCTTTCCTTAGATCATGCCGCCTAAGAGACTTCAGTGGAATCAGAGGGAGGAAGGATCCGTTAACAATGGTGGAGGGGAAAATGTTGATCCAATGCAGAACTTCGTTAACCTATTAACTGAGGCAATGCAAAATGAGACCCCAAGAATGAGAGGCTGACCAGGATGACACTTGGCTAGCTTTAAGGACTTTAAATTGGTAGGACCACCGGAGTTCCGGGGAACCTTGGACCCAATTGAAGTCTAGACATGGATAGAAGAAATGGAGAAGGTGTTTGAGGTCGCACGAGTGGTTGAACCACAGAAGACGAGTTTTTTCACTTTCATGATGAAGGGCAAAGCTAACTATTGGTGGAAAGCAAATAGGGGCCGAACAGACGAAGCAGTTATTCCTTGGGACCGATTTAAGGAGTTATTCCTCGAGAATTACTTCTCAGAGAATACACAACAGGATATGGAGGTTAAGTTTCTGGAACTAAAACAAGGTAGTATGACTGTTGCAGAATACGCAGCGAGATATAACGAGTTAGCCCGATTCGCTTCACATCAGGTTGACACGGAGGCCAGGAAATCGAGGAGGTTCAAATTAGGACTGAAACCCTGGGTGCAGAAGGCAGTGGCTATGTTGAAGATCAAGACTTTACTCTGATCTTTTGGAAAGGGCTATCATTGCAGAATGAGGCAATGAGGCCATCACTCGATTTAAACAAGAAAAGAAGATCGGTCAGGATGAACAGAAAGGGGGAAGCAGCGGAGGCAGCAACCCCAACAAGCGTAAATGGACGGAGAGTCAATCCTCTGGAGGTAATAAGTCCGGAGGGGAGGCCAAGAAAAGTATGAAGTGCAACAACTGTGGGAAGAATCACTCGAGGGAGTGTATGAAGGGAAAGAGTGTTTGTTATCGTTGTGGACAACCAGGGCACATGGCTCCTCAGTGTCCGAATAAGTAGAAGGGAGGATGTTTCTCATGTGGAGCCACAGACCATCAAATCAAAGACTGCCTAAAGAAAAAGGGCGATGCATCTAGCGGCAACCGCAACAACAACAACAACAATGGACTGAATATTAGTGGGTCAGTCAGTCAAGCCAACAGACCAACAACACGAACGTTCAACATGACCGTACAGGATGTGGTGGAATCTAAGGACGTGGTGTTAGGTATTATTCCGATCAATGATATAGATGCATACGTGTTATTTGATTCGGGTGCTACCTGCTCTTTTGTTTCTGAAGAATTTGCTAAATAGTTAGACTTACCCCGTGAGAGATTAAAACAACCTATGAACGTAGAAGTAGTGAACAAGGAAATTATTCCCGTAGAATACATTCATAGGAATTCTTATGATGACTTACGAGGATTTAAGCTCAGAGTGGAGTTGATACCTATTCGTTTGGGGGAGTTCAATGTAATCCTTGGAATGGATTGGTTATCGGTTCACGGAGTAGTTATAGATTGTAAGAAGAAGTGTGTACACCTTATGACTCCGAATAAGTCGAAGGTGGTATTTTATTGTAGTATATCGCCGGGACAATCTCATTATCTGACGATGGTGCCAGCACATAGATTGCTTAGGAAGGGTTGTATAGGTTATTTGGCTCACGTGGTTGATACTCGATGAGTCGAGGGTGAACTGAGTCAGATACATATTGTAAGGGATTTCATAGATGTCTTCCCAGATGAGATTCCAGGATTGCCATCGGATAAAGAGATTGAGTTTGTTATTGATTTGGTACAGGGGACAACACCAGTATACAAAGCGTCGTATCGTATGGCACCGGTAGAGATGAAAGAACTGATGGCTCAATTACAAGAGTTATTAGAAAAGAGATACATTCGACCGAGCGTATCACCGTGGGGAGCACCAGTCTAATTCGTGAAGAAGAAAGATGGGTCGCTAAAACTTTGTATCGACTACCGAGAGTTGAACAAGGTCACCATTAAGAATAACTACCCGCTGCCCAGGATGGACGATTTGTTTGATCAGTTGAAGGGGGCAAAGTACTTTTCAAAGATTGACATGAGAACCGGTTATCACCAACTGAAAGTGAGGCCGGAAGACATTCCAAAGACGGCATTCAAAACTCGGTATGGACACTTTGAGTTTCTAGTAATGTCATTTGGATTGACGAATGTGCCAATAGCATTTATAGATTTGATGAATAGAGTATTCAAACAATATTTGGATAAGTTTGTTGTCGTATTCATAGATGACATCCTAGTGTATTCAGAGATGGAGGAAGAACACGCCGAGCATCTTAGGATAGTGTTGGAGACATTAAGAAGGGAGAGACTGTAGGCAAAATTCTCCAAGTGTGAGTTTTGGTTGCAGAGAGTGCAGTTTTTAGGGCACGTTATCGACAAAAAATGGTGTTTTAGTGGATCCAGCGAAGGTAGAAGCGGTTATCAATTGGGAGCAGCCGAAGACACCGACAAAAATCTGGAGTTTCTTAGGATTGACAGGATACTATCGAAGGTTTATTCAGGATTTTTCAAAATTAGCATCACCATTGACCAATCTTACCAGAAAGACAGTTAAGTTCGTTTGGACGGAAAAGTGCGAGGAAAGTTTCCTAGAATTGAAGAAGAGGCTTACTCAAGCACCTGTGTTGGCTTTACCGGACAACACAGGAGGGTTTATAGTGTATAGTGATGCATCACACAAGGGTCTTGGTTGTGTACTGATGCAATACGGTAGGGTCATTGCGTACGCTTCACGTCAGCTAAAAGATTATGAGATGGGATATCCGACTCATGACCTAGAGTTAGCAGTAGTAGTTTTCGCCTTGAAGATCTGGAGGCATTATTTGAATGGCGAGAAGTGTGAGATATATACGGATCACAAGAGTTTGAAGTATGTCTTCACGCAGAGAGAGTTAAACATGAGGCAGCGCCGATGGTTAGAATTGATCAAAGATTATGATTGTGAAATTCTGTACCATCCAGGAAAAGCAAATGTAGTGGCAGATCCCTTGAGCAGGAAAGGTAGAGAGAAGTTATTAAAGTTGACCATTCAAGAGGAATTGGTGAAAGATTTCGAACGACTAGACTTGGAAAGTAGGTATCCAATGGAGACCGACGAGCAATTATTTACGGTGACAGAAAGCCCAACTTTATTAAATAAGGTTAAAGAGGCACAAGAAAACGACGAAGATTGCAATAACACCAAGAAACGATTGACTGAAGGTGATGAATTGAAATTTAAGGTTGATAACCTTTGGATTGCTAAGATTTGAAGGAAGAATTTGGGTGCAGTTAGTACGAGGCGAGAGAAGAGATTTTACAAGAAGCGCACAGTACGAGATATTCGATAAACCCAGGAAGCACGAAGATGTACCAAGATTTGCGTCACCACTTCTGGTGGCCAAACATGAAGAGAGAGGTTGCGGAATGCGTAAGTAGATGTCTAACTTGTCAGAGGGTCAAGGCAGAGCACCAACGACCAAGCGGGTTATTACAACCATTAGAGATTCCAGAATGGAAATGGGAGCACATCACAATGGACTTTGTGGTGGGACTTCCATCAACGCAAAAAGGGTACGACGCCATATGGGTGATTGTTGATCGTCTTACTAAGTCAACTCACTTTTTGCCGATTAGGATTAAGTATAGTTTGGACCAGTTAGCTAAATTATATGTTAAAGAAATTCTCTCGAGGCATGGGGTGCCGGTATCTATTGTATCTGATAGAGATCCGCAATTCACGTCAAACTTCTGGAAGAGTCTTTAAGAAAGAATGGGGACATAACTACGAATGAGTACCGCGTATCATCCGCAGACCGATGGGCAAAGCGAAAGAACAATTCAAACACTTGAAGACATGCTCCGAGCTTGTGTGATGGACTTCAAGGGTAGTTGGGAGGATCACCTTCCATTAGTAGAGTTCGCGTATAACAATAGTTATCACGCCAGCATTGGTATGCCGCCGTACGAAGCACTATATAGGAGGAAATGTAGAACGCCCTTATGCTTGGACGAAGTTGGAGAGCGTCAACTGTTGGGGCCAGAATTGGTACAACAGATGGTAGAAATCATCAATGTGATAAGAGCACGATTAGTAGTCACTCAAGATCGCCAGAAGTAGTATGCGGATTTATATCGCAACAAGAGAGATTTTGAAGTATGAAGCTATGCTTTTCTGAAAGTATCTCCCTGGAAAGGGAAGATTCATTTTAGGAAGAAGGGCAAGTTGAGCCCTAGGTTCATAGGACCATTCGAGATTTTGAGGAGAGTCGGTGAAGTGGCGTACGAGGTAGCGTTACCTCCTAAACTTGAGCACATTCACAACGTGTTTCATGTGTTAGTATTGCGGCCGTATAAACCAGACTACAAGCATGTTATCTCCTATTAACCAATCCAAGTCGAGAAAGACTTATTGTACGAGGAAGTTCTTGTCCAAATACTAGATAGGAAGGAATAGAAGCTGAGGAACAAGATTATCCATTCTGTTAAGATTCTCTGGAGGAATCACGCCGTAGAAGAAGCTACGTGGGAGCTAGAAGAGAAAATTAGAGCGAATTATCCATTTTTATTTGAGTAACCTTATTTTTACAATTCTGATGATGGAATTTTTTTAAGGGGGGGGGGGATGTAACGACCACGAATTTGAAACTCCTTATTTATTAAATATGTGATTTAATTTTTATTGAGTTAATTTTGTGAGTTTATTTAAACTTTATGTGGTTATGTGATTTTATGAAATGATTTAAGGGAGTCACTAAAGGATTATTTAAATTAGTTGACTAACCCTAAGAGTTTTAATATCAAGAAATTGATAGGATTTTTAATGTTTAAATATTCAATTTATTTGAATATAGTAGCCAGAGTTGAACATTTTGATTAATTGCAATTATGAGTAATTAATTGATAATGTGTAAATTAAAAATTATAAGTGGATAAATAATAATTAATGTGTAATAGATTAATAGTTTATAAAATGATTATATGTTTACTTGATTTATTTGTGCAAGCATGTAATATAGTAAACCTTTATTATGTGGTAGTTAATTGTATATTTTATATAGTACAAGGTGACACATTAATATGACTATATACTACAAATATAGACTATATAGTAAGTATTATTTGCATTCATGTGAGTTACATAATAATATTGTTATATGAAATAAATTGGGTGTATATAGTGGATAACCAAATTATATTATGTGTGTATATGGTATAAGCCAAGGGTTGCATTTTATTTCACATGTTACAAATGTTGGGATTTTGCTTTGTCCCATAATTAGAGTCCCATTCTCTTCTTCCACGTGAAAACAAAAGGAAGCTAGCAAACCTAGCCTAGCTTCATCTCAAATTCATCAAATCTAGATCAATTAATGGATGGGGAGTGGGATTCATGATTGAGATTACCAACTCTCACCAACCTCCTCTTATCCATATTGCATTCTTGAAATCCTTTGTTTTAATTTGGGAGATAATTGTATTATCCATGTAGCCATTCTTCTATAAAAGAGACTCTCATCTTCCTCATTAAAATTTGCTGAGAATTAGTTTGCTAAGAGTGAGTAGAGTGTTATATTGCAGCTGAATTGAGTCACAAGAGGTATAACTTCCATACCCATTCTCCATTTTTGATAAATTGCTTAATGGGTTGATTCTTGGAATTAAGCATGTAATAGTTGTTAGTTGATTTGGGTAATGTGTCTCAGTGTTATACATACTTATAAGTGTGTTGGGTTATGTTAGAAGCAAGGTTTTTAAGGATTTTACTTGATGGGTTCTTGAACCGCAAATGTGGTCTGCGCATCTTGTCTACGATAAGATGACCAAGCCTTTGTTGCACCCTATTTGTACTAGGGTGCGGTAGTATGCTAGCCAGAATCTAATTCGCTTTTTTGTCTCGAGGCATGGTGCAATTTGCGCCGCCTAATTATACTAAGGTGCTTGTAGCATTCTGCCGATCTTGCACCGACTACGATATTTTTCATTCGATTTACATTATGCTAATTTGTTAGTATATGGTTAGAGCAAACATGTAAACTATTGTAGCACACACACATAAGCATGTGCATATAGTATGAACAAGTATAACCATGTTAGTACCTATAATGGACACAACACTTGTGGTCTTAAAATGAGATTTGAGAATTCAAAAGTGAACTTTGCCACGAACACATCATGTGAGCATTTTGACTTTATGAGTGTGTTGATATGGTTTATATTGACATGAAATAAAAGACTAAAGTGATTGAACACACTAGCATACATGATTGAAAGATTTGACTATTTCCAAGATAAGAAATTTAAGATTTTTCAAAGAGAACTTAACGATGATTTTTATCTAGTGAGTTCTGACTTTTTGAGCATGTATATGTGACTTTAATATATGTTGTAAATGCATGAGATTTTTATACTAATATGCCTTGTGTATGCTAAGTTGACTTAGTGTTAAATTCAAAGAAAGTTAGAATGAGAAAGCTAATATCATCAAGTAATGGGTAAAGTATGTTATGACTATTCAAGCACATGTATTAGGATTCATTATGACATATTGACATGAGTTTTGTTTTGTTAAGGTATGGTTTTCACTTAGGTACACGTAGTCATAAAGAAAAGGAAATTCGTAGAATATGAACTATGTGAGTAAGTATACATGTTTTGTCTATATACGAGCATGACTACTAAGTATTGTATTGCCAAGATTGTAAAGCATGAGGATTACTTGACCTTTTACGTTTTAATGACATATAGGTTGTAAGTTAAACTTGAAGTAATGAATTCACGTATGGTCATGAGCTATATTTGAAACTCTAGCATTATGTATGTTAAATGGTATGTGTTATTAGTGTGTTAGAGTTGGACTGAAGTTAGGAGAGCACAACTCAAACCTGGAATGGCCAAGGGCCAGCGCAGCTGCGCCGTCCTGCAGTCTTGCCAAGATTCTGCTTTTGGTTCTGAAATTGAAGGCATGCTTACATGATCTCTTTATCTGGTAATATATGAACAATGTGTCATATAATGTGTTGAGAAGCATGTTATGTGATGACTTGATTCTTTTAAGTATAGTCTCGTATTAGTTTACTCATACTATTTGAAAGGATCAACTTGTTAATGTTAGGTTGTTTTAACGCGAGTTAGTTAAAACTAGTATTATATTGTAGCTGAGCAAACAGGCAAGTATCCTAAACCCTTGCATTACTTTAATTAACGCATATCGTAAGCAAGTATCTAAACCATACGCATTACCTTTATTTTGTGAAAATAGGTATATGTTTATGCAAGTTCTTTGAACCCTACTTTTATTGAGCAAGTTCTTTGAACCCTACTTTTATTTAGCAAGTTCCTTGAACCCTACTTTTGTCAAGCAAGTTTCCCTGAACTTACCCTAAATTATATTGAGCAGGTTATTATTGAATTGAAAGTTATTCATTTAAGCTTGAACTTTATTTCCAAGCATGATTATTAAGTGGGTTAATTACCTTACAATTATTCCACATCGATATTATCGACATTCGCACTTAGTGCACTTGAATTCGTACAGTCTTGGACTTGTACTTCATTTAAAATTCTATAATTCTTGAACTGTGTCAGATATAGTCTGAACCTTTGTTCGGTCAGACAAGTATATGTAGTTTTATAAAAGCTTTCCCACCCAATTGATGGTAAGGATTCTTAGACTTAATGAACACCCCTCTTATGATAGGGGAGTACCCCAGGTATCTAATATAAGATACAAAGAACAGATTTAAATGTTATGCATATACATGGTGTGCGCAAGGCTGATCCCCTCAAGTACTTATTCTATAGCCAATAACCAAAGGGTCAAATAAATTATTGATTCCATTGGAGTATTATAGTTCAAAGTCTACTTGACTAGCAGTTATTCTAAAAGCAATTATTATCTTTGCTTCTAATATTCATATTGTTGAATTCTTCAGATATTCATATTGTTAGATTCCTTGTCAGATATTTTCCTTTCATCGTGATATATCCTTATTGTTGTATTTAAACTTGTTGAGCAAACTTGTTGCTCATCCTTGCTATATCATGAATTATATTGCAGCTAAGCCCGAGACCTCAGGAAAGGACAAGGGTAAAGGAAAGATGTAGGATAGTCGCCAGGAGCATATTTTACTATATGTCTAGTTAAATTATTTTTATGTAATGTGAACCCTAATTATTAATTTAGGTATGTTTGTAAGATTGTATTAAGGTTTTTGAATCTTGGGACTAGTAACACCCCTTTGAATGAACGACGTACGTTTATGATATTCCGCATTTTAGTTATCGTATGTTGTTTAGAGGTGGATGTTTGTATTTTATAGTGATGACAGAACCGGGGTTAGAGGACTCAGATTTGGGGAACTCACAAATCTTACCCTTCTTCTCAATCTAATTATGATTTAGATTTGTTATTATTGGTTCCGGCTTTCCGTTATGTCGTTCTTACGTTCATATGCAATTGAGTTACTTCAACCCTAAGTGATCATACTTAAGGTTTAAACATGTCTTAACAATGTTATAATTAAGCTTAAGTTCATTACTAATGAGTTACCGTTGTGACTACCCAGAAATTTAGAAAAATTTTAAAATTTTAATTAATTGATTTAAGGTTCAAAATTAGAACCTAGACAGAAAATAAGTGTATGCGTTTGATATTTTTGATAATGAATTTTGAGGATTTCAAAATTCTCTGAAGGAGTTAGGTGAATTATTTAGGATTAAGTGTATATGTGAATATGTTCTATGTATATGGTCATTTATGTGTTTAAAATGTGGTTAAGGGTCAAGGGTTGACCAGATAAACGATATCTATAACAAACCCTAGTTATATATTAAGAACGTGTCAGCGTTCGGTTAGAAAATTCTTACGATTAATAAGAAACCCTAGAAACCGGTTCTAAAACTCTAATTTCAGTTCCGGGAATCCAAAACCCTAATTCGGAAGTTGAAAACCCTAATCCGGGAATTCGATGTTACTATAAGGTTTAAAGTTATTAAATATAATCTAATTAGGGAAAATCCTGAAGATTTACTGAAACCCTAATTTATAATTAGGGAAAACCTAATTGTTAGTTTAATAATTTTAACGTTAATTAGGAAATATTAATCCTAATTTTCAAGTTATTAGTAATTAGAAAACCCTAATCTAATTTCTAAATTTGAAAATTATTTTTCTATTAGAAACCCTAATTTTTGGGTTGTAAACCCTAATGCATGATTTTAACCCTAATTGCTAAATTAGCAATTTTAATTGGGAAATACTAATCCTAATTAGGAAGATTTAAATTATGATTAAGAAATTTTAATATAATTAGAAAATTCTAATTATAATTCAGAAATATTAATTTTCTATTTTGAAAACCTAAATTGAAAATTCTAGAAATTATTTTAAAACATAAGGGTTCAAACCCTAAATCTTAAAGTGTTCAAACCCTAAATCCTAAGGGTTTGGACAAAAGACTAGTTTGCCATTAAAATTTAAAATCAAATGACCAAATTGCCCTTTTGTATATTTATTAAGTATAAGATATTTTGGATTGTGTGGTGATGCACTAAAGTGGATTGACAAGTGTCCCACTACACCACAAATCAGCCATAAGGCCACATTGCAACATTATTGGCCATGAAAATAAAAAAGATAGGTTAAAGTAAGAAAATTACTTACTTTAGTTACCATAATATCCAAGACATTCTCTCTCTTCAATTTTTGAGATATAGAGTGAGAGAGAGAGATAAACAAAACCATGATCAGCCTTTAGCATTCCAAGAACAGATCACAAGGATCAGAAATCAAAATTTAAAGCATAAAAGGTATAAACCCTAAGTTTGTAAATCATGTGATTTGATGTTATATGTTGTGTTTAGTTGGTTAAAGTTGTATTAAAGGGTGTTATTGAGTGATCTGGGTTGATATATTAAGGATCTATAACATCTAGAGACACGAAATCAAGTTTTTCAAAACTGATCTATGAACCCTAAAACATGGCCTGACAACCGAATGTCAGGGCTCATAGATCATTACCTATTATTTGTTTTTGTGTTTTAAGAGTTTGTACTTGTAGTATGTTGTAAGGGCTGTGATCTGGAACTTGAATCAAGCCCAGATCATGTGTCGATTGAAAGTTATAAATCAAAAGGTCGTTGATCGCTCAGTTAAAATCGGGTTTTAGGCGCAAATTAAACCTAGAAACCGGTCGACAAGAATTTCTAGACTCTTGATCTTGCTTCTGTTAAGTGTTTTAACCATGTTGTTGTATTCAAGTTGTTGTCTGATATGTAATCTACATACTCAAGTCATTAGATCACTCAGATTTTGCTCAAAATCAAAATTATTGGTGGTCAAACCACCGTTGACCAACTGGCCGTATGAAATTAAATAATTTTTAATTATTAAAAATACAAAATAAATTCAGAAAAATTATTTTAAAGTCTGAAAAATAGTTTTTAATTATTTTGAGTATATTTCATAAATATTTAATATTTTTGAAATATAAAATGTATTTATTTATTTAATTATAATATTAAATAAATTATTTAAAATGATTTTTAATTCATGAAAAATCATGAAAAAATTATATTATGGTATTAGAAAATATTTTAAGTTATCTCCAATAACTTTTGATATTTTGTCATGAATTTCATTAATTAATAAATATTAATGATAATTAGTTTATTTAATAAATATATTAAATAAATTGTGAAAAATAGAATTAATGTTTAATAAATCATATAAAAATGATTAAAGTGTTATAAAAATATTTTAAGTTATAAAATATAACTTTTGATACTTTGTCATGAAAATATTAATATTTTAATATTAAAAACAATTATCGGATAATAAATTTAATTCTTTAAAAATCATATAAATGTGATTTTAAAGTATTAAAAATACTTTTGTGATATTATATATATATTATAATATTATGACATGTATTTCATTAATATTTGATAATAAATAGATATTAATGATAAAGGAATATTGTGGTATTTATATTATATAAATACGTTATAAGTGGTTGAAAAATTATGATAAATAGTAATAATTATTTAAAAAAATTTACGAGCTTATGAAAAATTATTTTGACTGTTATTAAAATTATCTGAGATAATTGTTAAGTGTTAGGCAGAGTTTAATTGAACTTAAACTCGACGATTGTCTGACTAGACCGTCGGGACGTTAGAACTTTGTCGAAATCAACTCAGACTGTAATAGTTTGACTTGATACCGAGTCGTATATGTGTTATAGACTGATAGGGTTATGTGTTATGTGTTTAGGTTATTCTCTCTCTCTATATATATATATATATATATATATTATTTTGTGATGGTATTATTCTAATATTGGAGATCTATATTTCTAATATTAGGTCTTCAGATAAAGCGTTATAAATTGCATAGCAGTAATCAACGGTTCAGGCAAGTTTTTACTTAACTCTACTAAGAGTTGTTTCATCCAGATATGCTTATGGTTAATCATTGTTGATTGCCATTGTAGAATTGTACTCTGTACATATTGCATGTATAGGTCAGGTATGAAAGGCTGATCACCTTCATTACCATTCGGTCCAGATATATATATTTTTTCATGTTAAATACTTGTTCAGTCATAAATTTGTTCCTGCTAATTCACAATTATATTGTTGAATTATTGCCAGCTTCTTATTCAGATTCTTTCAATCATGATATATCGTTAAATTGTTGAACTTAAACTTGATGGGCAATCTTATGCTCACCCTTGCTATATCATGATAAACATTGCAGATTAAGACGAACGCGTCGGATAAAAAGAAAGGTTAAAGACAGTTCCAGCTTACAGTTAATGTGTGCGATTAGATTTGTAATAGTTGTATAATAATAATGTTATGTGTTAAATAAGTTATGATTTGTGTATTAAGTTAAGATTACTCGACCTTGGGGAATAGTGTGTAAAGTTTAGTGTATAAACAATTTATGTTTATATCTTCCGCAAATAAGTAATAGTTTGATAGAATGATCGAACCGGATCTGCGGTAATTTGGGACCCGAATTTGGGGCCCTCACAACCGTTCATGCTCTCCTTAAAAACATTCTTCAATGTCAAAACCCCTAAGGTCGGGTAATCATGGGGCCGCTCTCCCTTTACTTCAAATTGCCGAGGCTCCATACTTCACTGGCTAAAGACTCGGACTACACATGGCTGGAGTGAGTCCCTTTATAGATTATGGCACAGCCATGCACTAAAACTCCATTAGGTCACATCATTTCCCGATCAGGTTCTGTGCATGCTATTACCACCTATTTGGCCTTGTCTTTGGTGCTTGCAAGTGCCGACTCACTGCACCAGAAAAATTAGACAGATTTCTAACTTTGTGAAACTCCCAGGCTCATAACTTCTTCGTTATAAGTCCGAATTGGCTCGTTCAAGAGCCTATAGTTCAAAAATTACATACTTTACGTGTTCATGCAAGAATTTTATCTATTTGACTTCATTAATGAAAAATTCACCTATTAGTCCATTTTTAACGAAAACGATAAACGTTCGTTTCATCGTTCTAAGTCGGAATCCGGTCATTTTTTGAGTCTGCAACTCTATAATGCCAAATAAGACTTGTCTCCATCAAAAACCAACATTTCTGAGTTCAAACACAAAATCCAACTTCACTTCCGAGAATTTTACGAATTCGACGATTATCGTCCAATCGTGTGAATTTCGGCAAAACTTCGTTAATCATGATTTGTTCATTGATTTAAATGGATTCAATTCATCAACTAGACATCTTAACCTACATATTACAATAACTTATTTTCTTGTTAAGTCATTACATGTTTTTCATGAACTTATTTACTTATCAAAGTATAAATTACATACACCTTCATTTCTTATGACTTATTATTGTTTTAAATCCTTTAACCAACATTCTTACCTCTTATCAATCATACCAACATCTTAAAGTAAACATATGACAAGTTCATCATTGTTCCTCATAAGTTCATAACTTATCTAGGTTCGGATTACTTATTCAATACTTATACGGCATAAGTCCATTGATTATCCACTCCTTATGATTTCTTAGCATACATAACCATCACTTCTCTATCAAGCTATCATGGTAGAGATAGAAGAATAATGGCATAGAATCATTTACCTTTGATGACTAGCTTTCTCTTTCTTGAAAATCTTACAATGGAAGGTTTAGCTTATATGTGCTTATTCTCTCTAACAAGTAAGTTTCTTAGCTTGTTGGAAGTTGGATGAAATTGAACAAGCAAAATAATGAAATCTAACTTGCTATTTATAGAAGTCTCTAAGTTAGGTCATATTGGTCATTAGGTTAACCCACCTCCTTAGTAACCACCTTACTATTTCATACTTAATCCCTAAGTAAACTTGCCCATTACACAACTTTCTTGCCCATCACCAAAAGTTCTTGGTCACCAATTCACCCATAGGTTGTGATAAGTGGGTTTTACACCTACTTATTGGATATTAATTCACGCGAACTATGACCATCTCAAGTATATTTTAGTGTGTTTTTAGTTTCATTTCATGATATTTTGCATTGCATTTACTTAAAACTCCTTTGGTGTAAAAGTGCAGGATATGGCATAATTTGGTGATGTAAATGGCATGAGGCTGTTGGACGCATGGCATGAGGATCAAGTGGAGCAGGAGACTAAGCATGGATGGACAAAGGAATGAGCAGCAGAACAGATCAGTTGCAGCAGCAGAACCAGAACTCAAAGTTATAGAAGTCAGCCATGACTACGCTGACTATACAAAGCAAAGACACGCACGCGCGCACGCGACTACCCTATTGGACCGGGCATGGCATTAATGCAATCGCGCGCGCTACGCGAGAATTACTAAGGGAAGCGTCGCCGCGCACACAATGATTATCTTCTTTGAAATTTGTTTATTTTAATTTCTAATTTTAAGGGTTGTAATTAATTAAAAACAATATCTGACTGGTGTCAAACGCATCATTCATTAGTTTTTACGTATTTTTATATTGGTAACTAGGGTTTACACTCTGAGGGAGATTCCAACGTAGAACGAAGTCTAAACTCCAACTTTTCTAATTCTTTTTGGGATTTTCTATCATTGTGGATAATTATTAGTTTTTTGCTGGATTTATATGAGAATTTGAACGTTACTAGTGGATTATAATCAACAATTGGGTTTAATCATTTCTATCCTTCATCTTTCAATTGTTCGCTTATTAGCCATGTTTATCTTTGATCCCATAATGGCCTTTGGTTCAGTCATGAACTAAACTCCATTATAGGATTCTAACGAATTTTAATATGTAGTTTAGTTGCATGCTTGAATGCTGGACTGTTTTACATATCATATAGGATTTCTATTATGGTTGTTTTTCATGTATGAATGCTTGATCACCATTCGTTTTTAGTACTTATATGGAATTGACAATGAACATGCAAGTATGGATTGTAATCATGATAGCATACGTATATGGGGCTATTTTGTATGCCTTGTGTATTTCGTGAACCAGATAGACATATATTGTTTCACCGTATGAGTTAAAATAAGGGCTTGTGCTTAAATTCAATATGGTTGCAATTTCACATAGACATATAGTGATTTTGGTTATATTGATGATTACATGGAGTCTATCGCTTATGGATGTTGTGTAAGTAGGTCATAGTACATTGAAAAATGGCTATGACTCTATTAGTGCTCTTGGCTACTTTCCTATGATATGTGAACAATTCTTGCATGATAGTGATGATCAGATGAAGTATTAAATGAAGTTAGGATCCCATTACTTTCAAATTTTATTTATTACATTTTTATTCTTGTTTTAGTCGTTATTTGCAATTAGAGTAATTCACCAATTATATTCATTAGCTTGAGCATATAAACATAGTGATTTAATTGATTTATAGTGATTTGAATTAGACAACTTTCTCTGTGGGATAGATATTTTACTTACTCGGTATTACTTGTTGACATATGTATGTTTGCATGAGTTAGAGCTCTTTTGTTAGAACTAAAAAAGAGGCAACATGTTTTTGGCGCCGCTGCCGGGTAAAGGCGTTTAAATTTTTATTATTATCATTAGTTTTAAGCTATATTGTATGACTTAGACAAAAAAAATCTTATCTCATTTATATTCTTGTTTTTTGTTTTCTATTTCAGGAACTTGTATAAATTTTTATGGGCACGCGGTCATCCAACCCCGACTTAACACCTGTTCAGGACAACATAAACGGGAGAGGTTGGAAAGCAAGTGTTCGTAGAAATTTACAAGCACAGTTAGAAAGTACTACATCTAATATGGCAATCGAGGCACAAGGAGAGGAGCAAAGAGAGGAGCATAGGGCTCTGAAAGAATATTCCATGCCTAATATTAATGGATTATAGTCTAGCATAGTCAGACCAGCGATAGCAGCTAATACATTCGAGATAAAAATGGGCACTATTCAAATGGTGCAGAATTCGGTACAGTTTTGGGGTGCTGCTACGGATGATCCGAATGAACACCTGTGGAGTTTCATTAAGATTTGTGACACATTCAGATACAACGGGGTGATGAAGGATGCTATTAGACTGAGGTTGTTCCCATTCTCCTTGAGGGATAAAGCAATGAGTTGGTTGCATTCTTTGCCTGCTGGATCAATCACTATATGGGAGGACTTAGCACATAAATTTTTAGCCAAGTTCTTCCCAATGGCTAATACTGCAAAGATGAGGACAACTATCTCTCAGTTTGAGCAACAACAGGGTGAGTCCTTATATAAAGCATGGGAGAGATATAAAGAGATGCTGAGAAAGTGTTCGCGCCATAGTATGCCAGATTGGATGGTGATCAACACATTCTATAATGGATTGGGATGACAGTCTAGACTGATTGTAGATGCAGCTGCAGGAGGGGCATTATGGGCAAAGAGCTATGAGGAAGCCTATAACCTCATCGAGACAATGGCATCAAACAATTTTCAAAATCCTACATCTCGGATGCCACAACCCAAAGTTGCAAGTTTGTTGGAAGTGGATGATATCACGCAGTTGTCAGCACAGATGGCAGCCATGGCGAAGAAAATAGATACATTAACAGAAGGTAAAACGAAGACGGTTGCATTTTTATGTGAGATCTTTACGGGGTCGCACTCAATGAAAGCAATGTGTTATCACCGTAGTCTGTGACAATATGTGAGCAATTACAGAAAAGACCAAGGTCAGTTTCAAAACACATACAACCCCAACAACCGTAATCATCCAAACTTCAGTTGGTCAAATAACCAAGGGAATCAACAGAATCAGTTTCAACCAAATAATCAGTTTCAGTCACAACCAATGCAGCCACAGTTTACTCCTAGACCACCTTTTCCTCCAGGATTTTCTCAACAACAACAACATCACACTCCAGCTGCACCTCAGCAAGAAAAGAAATAAGAAATTGAGGAGATGATGATAAAATATGTGGCGAATACAGAGGTTATGATCAAAAGCCAAGCAGTGGCTATTAAGAATCTGGAAACTCGGATGGGGCAAATAGCGAACATGCTTAACAACAGGCCCCATGGTTCATTGCCGAGTAATACAGAAACAAATCCACGAAGAGACGGGAAGGAACAGTGTCAAGCGATCACATTGAGGTCTGGGAAAAACACTGCAGACACTGCAAGTCACGCACCGGCGCCTAATTATACTGAGGAGGTCACGCGGCCGCGCGAGGCAGAGCAGGAAAATACTGAGAAAGGAAATCTGGAAAATTCTGAGGTTCAGCAGGAAGAGAAAGAGAAAGCAGGTTTAGAGAAGAAGCTTAAGAGTTCAATACCACCAATTCACCCTCAGGTACCGTATCTACAAAGATTGAATAAGCAGAGGGAAGATAAATAGTTCAGCAAATTCTTGGAGGTATTTAAAAAGCAACATATTAATATACCATTCGCGGAGGCATTGGAACAAATGTCAAGTTATGCAAAGTTCATGAAGGGTATATTGTCAAGGAAGATGAGATTAGACGAGTTTGAGATAGTAGCCTTGACAGAGGAGTAGTGTAGTGCTTGCAAAGGTTTTAAAGTGAAGGTTACCTCACGGAAGAAATTTTGAAAAATGTTCAGTGTGATTCACAATTACGCACATCTTTTTTTTTTTAATCGGAAGATGAATTTTGAAAAATGTTTGTATGATATTGGGGCAAGCATCAATTTGATGCCTTTGTCATTATTCAATTGGGCTTGGGATTACGGGCCCAAGGCGTCCGGACAAACCACCCCAATTGTTGGGATTAGTTGACAGATCCATCACATATCCACGGGGAATTGTTGAAGATGTATTAGTGAAAGTGGACAAATTTATCTTTCCGGCTGACTTCGTCATTTTGGATTACGAGGAAGATAAAAATATACCACTCATATTGGGGAGACCATTCTTAGCCACAGGAAAGACTTTGATAGATGTGCAGAAGGGGGAACTCACAATGCGTGTTCATGATCAAGAGATCACCTTTAATGTCTTCAATGCCATGAAGTTTCCAGCAGTTGAAGAGGAATATTTCCTAGTTGATTTGGTGGATCAGGTCGTAAATGATGAAGTACAGAGTCTAGTGGATGATGAACCTTTGAGGAGTGTAATTGCTGAAAATTCAGATTTGGAGGACGAGGAACTTGACGAACTTGTGCAATATCTGGATACCACTCCACAAGTCAAAAAATTCAGAACACCTGTCGAGCCATTGACAAAAGCTGGAGAATCCTCAGTAAAATTAAAGCCATCTCTTGAGACACCTCTAGAACTTGAATTAAAACCACTTCCAGAACATCTTAGGTACACATTTTTAAATAAAGATTCAAAGCTACCTGTGATTATTTCTTCTGCACTAACATCTTTTCAAGAAGAAAAACTGCTACGAGTGCTTCGAGAGTTCAAATCAGCTATTGGCTGGACCATAGCAGATATCAAAGGGATCAACCCTTCGTTTTGCATGCATAAGATCCTGATGGAAGATGGGAGTAAGCCGTCGGTTGAGCAGCAAAGGAGACTTAATCCGATAATGAAAGAAGTGGTTAAGAAAGAGGTACTGAAATGGCTGGATGCAGGCATAATCTATCCGATCTCAGACATCTCATGGGTGAGCCCAGTGCAGTGTGTACCGAAAAAGGGTGGTATGACCGTAGTGACTAATAAGAATAATGAGTTGATTCCAACATGAATAGTGACAGGGTGGAGAGTCTGCATGGACTACCGCAGGCTCAACAAAGCTACAGGGAAAGATCATTCTCCACTCCCATTCATTGATCAAATGTTGGAAAGATTAGCAGGTCATGAGTACTATTGCCTTCTGGATGGATATTCGGGCTATAATCAAATTAT
This sequence comes from Panax ginseng, assembly GCA_020205605.1. NCBI lineage: Eukaryota > Viridiplantae > Streptophyta > Magnoliopsida > Apiales > Araliaceae > Panax > Panax ginseng. The sequence continues at coordinate 81,409,411 of CM035142.1, read as the reverse complement.
GATAGCTCCAGAAGACCAGGAAAAGACAACCTTCACACATCCTTATGGCACGTTCGCTTTCAGAAGGATGTCCTTCGGGTTGTGCAATGCTCCAGCCACCTTTCAGAGATACATGATGGCTATATTTTCAGATATGGTGTAGCAGAATGTGGAAGTATTTATGGATGACTTCTCAGTCTTTGGGGACTCGTTTGATCCATGCCTTGAGAATTTGGTGATTGTTTTGAAGCGGTGTGTTGAGATAAATTTAGTGCTGAACTGGGAAAAGTGCCATTTTATGGTACAAGAAGGAATCATACTGGGACACAAAGTGTCAAAGAAAGGACTGGAGGTAGATAGGGCGAAGCTGGAAACTATTGAGAAATTGCCACCACCTACTTCGGTAAAAGGTGTTCGCAGCTTTCTGGGACATGCAAGTTTCTACCGCAGATTCATCAAGGACTGCTCCAAGATAACTAAACCACTATGCAGTTTATTGGAGAAGGATGCACAGTTTAACTTTGATGAGGCTTACGTGTCGGCATTTGAGCACCTAAAAGGGAAATTAACATCAGCACCAATTATTACTGCACCAGATTGGGATTTGCCATTTGAGCTGATGTGTGATGCCAGTGATTACGCCGTAGGGGCTACTTTGGGGAAGAGGAAAGAGAAGATGTTTCATGTGATTTATTATGCCAGCAAGACCTTTACAGATGCACAGTTGAACTACACCACCACAGAGAAAAAGTTATTGGCAGTGGTGTACGCCTTTGATAAATTTTGAGCATATTTGATTGGCACAAAGGTGATAGTGTATACGAATCACGCAGCAATTCGACATTTAGTGGAAAAGAAGGATGCAAAGCCCCGGTTGATCAGATGGATTTTATTACTGCAGGAATTTGATTTGGAGATCAAGGACAAGAAGGGAACTAAAAACCAAGTGGCGGACCACTTATCTCGACTTGAGAATCTGGAAAGGGAGGCAGACGACAAGGTTTTAATCAATGAATCCTTTCCAGATGAGCAGTTGTTTATGGTGAAAGGGGAAGTGCCATGGTTTGCAGACTACGCAAACTATTTGGTGAGTAAGATGGTACCTTCTGACTTGATGGGTTATCAAAAGAAGAAATTTCTACATGATGTCAAATGGTACATATGGGATGAGCCTTATCTGTTTAAATAATGTGCTGATCAAATGATAAGAAGGTGTATCCCGTATAGCGAGACTGAGGGAATTTTGCAGGATTGTCATTCTTCAGTGTATGGTGGTCACTATGGTGGAGAGCGAACAACGGCTAAAGTGCTACAAGAAGGATTCTACTGGCCGACAATTTTCAAGGATGCCTACATTTTTGTCCAGCGGTGTGATAGATTCCAGAGAGTGGGAAACATCTCAAAAAGAAATGAAATGCCATTGAATACTATCCTCGAAGTAGAAATTTTGGATGTGTGGGGGATTGATTTTATGGGACCCTTTATTTCTTCCTACAAAAATCTCTACATCTTACTCACAGTGGATTATGTCTCGAAATGGGTAGAAGTGGAAGCTCTTCCGACAAATGATGCCAAGGTAGTCCTCAGGTTTTTACACAGGAGTATTTTCACTAGGTTTAGGACTTCAAGAGCCATCATCAATGACGAAGGCAGTCATTTCTGCAACAGGCAGTTTATAACTTTATTAGCTAAGTATGGGGTAAACCACTGCATTGCGACAGCTTACCACCCACAAATGAATGGCCAAGCTGAAATGTCGAATCAAGAAATAAAAAGAATCCTTGAAAAGGTTGTGAATCCCACGAGGAAGGATTGGTCGTTAAAGTTGGATAATGCAGTATGGGCCTATAGGACTGAATACAAAACTCCGTTGGGCATGTCACCTTTTTAGCTTGTGTATGGAAAAGCTTGTCATCTTCCTACGGAGCTCGAGCATAAGGCATATTGGGCGATTCGGAAGCTCAATTTTGATTTAAAAGCTGGAGGGGAGAAATGCTTACTCCAACTCAACGAGTTGGATGAATTCAGATTACAGGCATATGAGAATTCAAAGCTGTGCAAGGAGAAGGTGAAGAAATGGCATGATCGAAAGATAATTGATTGAACATTCGAACCGGGACAAAGGGTTTTGCTTTATAACTACAGACTTAAACTTTTTCCTGGGAAGTTGAAATCAAGATGGTCTGGACCATTTAAAATAAAGACTGTATTTTTGCATGGTGCAATTGAAGTATTTGACAATTTTTCGGACAAGCCTTTTAAAGTAAATGGGCAGCGATTGAAGCATTATTTTGGTGGCGAGGTGGACAGACAGAAAATCACCTCAATTCTTTCTTCAACATGAGATTCAGAAACAGTCAAGCTAATTGACTATAACTTAGCGCTTGATGGGAGGCAACCCATTCTTTCTATCTCAATTCTCTTTCTATTCATTCAGTTTAGGATGTTTTAGCTAGTTTAGCTTTAGTTTGTTTTTGATAAATTGTTATGTTTGCATAAGTTAATGTGTGGCTAAATTTGCACTAAGTGGTGTTTGATGTAGTATAGAGTTTATGTAGTCATTCATGTGTACTCAGTATTTCATGCATTAACAATGTGTCTTGATGTCTATGTAGGTACCTTAACCTGAATTCATCACTGACTTGCAGTACTGGAAGTAAGAGTTAGCAGTAAAGGACTTTGCATCGCGCGACCGCTTATGAATAAGCTTGAAAACTCATGCGCCCGTGCATAAAGGAATCCGAGCAGGTCAAATCACTTCTGCGCCCGCGCAACATACTCATTGATAACTCGCGCGGCTGCGCGCGATACTGAGAATTGAAAATTTTTAAGTTTTTAAAACTGAGTCGTGGTTTATTCGATCTCTCGCTTGACATAATATCAGCGTATTCTTCTGCTCTCCCATAACTGCACGACTCTTCAACTCTCATCAAAGTTCACACCCTCGATTCTCTCCACATTCAAAGCTCAGACCCACAATCTCATCTACTGGCATAAATCTAGGGTTCTGGTTGGGTTGTGCAGCGACAAGTTTGGGGGTACTCTCATCAGTAGCTCTTAATCATTATCAAGCAAAGCATCTGTATTCTCTCTATCATCTGTACATGGGTCCAAAAAGAGCACGCCCCGTCTCCATCTCTTCTTCTGATTCCTCGTCCTCTAGTAACCAAGAAGAGGATGTCGTAAACCACACAAAATTTATCAGTTGGGAGGCACAAGTAAAATATACTCGAATCGTGGACAAATCGTTCATGAAGGAATGGGGATTTAAGCCTGACAAGCAAGATGGCCAACTATGGAATATGATACGAGAAAAAGGGTGGGTTGGTTTGGCTGCAACTCCTATGCCTATTCCAATGGGGGTTGTTCGAGAGTTCTACGTGAATGCTAGTGACATAAAGGGAGGAATAACGATGGTTCGAGGAGTGCAAGTGGATTATCGACCCCCAGCGATCCGAGCAGCTTTCAGAATCAATGACGCACCACCGACTGGGTCTACTAATTGGATCGAAGGTGCGCATCTAGAAATAGATTTGAACTTAGTAATTGTTGAACTGTGCATTCTAAGAACAAGGTGGAATTATAAGGCTGGAACGAATGAGCCTAAAACTTTCCCAGTGTCCGCCTTGAATCGATATGCAAAAGCATGGAATCTGTTTATTTGTGCCAAGTTAGTTCTGCCATCTCACCAGCATGAAATAACCACTGAGCGGGCTATCATTTTGTGGGGCATCATCAAAGGAAAGTACATTGACGTAGGCCACCTAATTCATCAAAACATGCTGCGTTATTTACGGGGGAGCACTACAGGGGGTATTCCACATGCGTCTGTGGTAGCTATGCTTTGTGCCCAATAAGGAGTCCAGTGGGATAACGAGCAGATGCAGAAACCGAGCCAAGACATCACACATGCAACTATTTCAAAGTTCAAGGATTGGATATGAGGTGAACTGCATCCGAGAGAATAAGGTTTTATTATCCAGCCCACTTTCCCAAAGCCACCACAGCAGCCCTTTCAGACAGATGAGGCAGGTCCGTCAACCCAAGTTCCCTTTGCTACTAGGGATTGACAGCTCCGAAGGTTGGAGCGAAAAGTCGACGCCATGTACGACAATTTTTTAGCATTTGCAACGGGTCTGACGAGGTCATTGGCAGAAGATTTTGTACAGCAGGAGACAATGCTTGAGTGGCCTCAGTTCGGGACAGCTGTCCCATATCCACCACCAGATTCACCACCCGCAGAGGGTGGTTCGGCTGATCATTAGGGGAGTTTTCTTTAACCCTTTACCTTCATTCATTGGGACATTGAATATTATAAGTTTGGGGGTATTGGGGTAGTAGTATAGTAGCATATAGTTTTTGTATGATTAGTTTAATTTTTGCATCATATAGTTTATTTTTGCATATAGTTGCATGTTTATTTGCATGTTCATGTTTAGTTTGCATGTCTCACAAAGCCTAGCCTTATGGAAATTTTGTCTAGCCGGTGATGATAGTGAATTTTGAAGATTTTTGATTATTTTGGGATAACATGAGCTGAGATATAATGTTTTACACAATTCAATTCATAATGTTGTTTAAATGCTTTTGGTTTGCACGGACGTGTTCACAATCACTTGTAGGTATAAGAATTATGTGTTGCATTGCTCGATAGAAAATGTTGTTTTAAAAAGGGAAATATGTGGAAAATGAATTTAGACCGTTGAAACCATTGATTGCCAAACTTTGAGAAAACATGGGTATGCTATGTATAAAAAACAAAAAAAAACAAATAGCAATAACGTGGCTAGTGTGAGACCCCGAATTTTATGAAATAAAAGTATTCAATTTTTCTATTTTGGTAAATAGTTAAATTGATAAAAGTTTAAAGTTAAGGGTGATATATGAAATTTTTTCAAAGTAGACAAGTTATCATTAAATTCCCGGTTACTATTTACTTTAGTATTGTTCACTCGAGTATTTGGGGCACTTTTTTGTGTCGGAGTACTATTCACCTAAATTACTATTCACCCGAATATTATTCACTAGGGTATTTGGGGTATTTTTCGTGTCGGAGTACTATTCACGAGTTACTATTCATAGGTTACTATTCACCCGATTACTATTCACTCTAGTATTGTTCACTCAGGTATTTGGGACACTTTTTGTGTCGGAGTACTATTCACAGGGTACTATTCCTGAAGTACTATTCACGGGATACTATTCATCCAAAAAATATATTTATTTTCATTCAAATCATTTTTGGATACATTATTATTCCATGAGGAGATGTGCTAATTTTTCGTAACCAGTTGGTTGAAATTATAATAGTAAATCAATATGGGTCGTTGGTTTAAAGTTTTAATAGTAAAATCTTTTATATAAAATGTAATACTTTTATAAAGTTATTCTATAAATAGAATATATTATATTCTATTATGCATCGTATTTTGCATAGTAAAATCTTTTTATATAAAATGTAATACTTTTTATAAAGTTATTCTATAAATAGAATATATTATATTTTATTATGCATAGTATTTGCATAGTGCTGCATAGTGTTTGCACATTAAAATCTTTTATAAAGTTATTAGTTTTATTAGATTATAAATAGAATATATTATATTTTATTTAAAAGATTTTGCTTTAAATATGGACCGTCAGATTAAAGTAAATCAATTTGGACCGTTCATGAATTAGTTATTAAAGTAAATCAATTTCTTACGAATTCAATAAAACTCTAGAGAGAGAAACTATAGAGAGAGTTCTTCTTCTATAATCTTGAGCGTATTTCTTTAGAGTTTAAGAAAGCTTTAAGCGTAGTACAATTTTCTTTGAGTATATCCTTGCCCTACCAGTCGGAATACTCTTCTTTCAAAAGTAGGGAATATTATTTGTTGTACTCGTAAGGGATATTATTTGTTGTACTCGTAAGGGGTATTATTTCTTTTGTATTCATGAAGAGAACTTCTGTTATTCCATTCCTTATTATTCTATTGGAATAACTCAGATAATGCGGATACCCTATACTTGGTAAAATTCTTTTAATATTCCGCTTTTTATTATTCGTCTTTAATATCCTCGTCTGTGCATTTACGCCTTGACCGGGTTCCATTATTTATTATTCCGTCGAAATATCATGCTTGGCATGTATTACGCTCGACCGGTTCCATTATTTATTATTCTCGCTGGAATAACCCGTCTGCATGGCCTATCGCATGCATGGTTATTTCGTTGTTATTCCATTCTTTATTATTTCATTTGAATATCCGTCTGCGTGCGATTACGCATGACCTGGTTCCATTATTTATTATTCTGTTTGAATAACCAGTCTGTGCGGATTTTGCACGCATGGTGAAATTCTTCTGTTATTCCATTCTTTATTATTATGTTAGAATAACATGTCTATGCGAAGTACTGCATACATGGTGAAATTCTTTTATTATTCCATTCTTTATTATTATGTTGGAATAACCTGTCTATGCGAAGTACTACATACATGGTGAAATTCTTTTATTATTCCATTCTTTATTATACTGTTGGTTATTGGTTTTACAGTTGTATGTCTTTGGCCTGTAGTGCAAAGATGATATGTTGTTGAATATCTTTGGCCTGTAGTGCAATGATGATCTGTTGTTTGATAGCTTTGACCCGTAGTGTGAAGATGGACAGGTGTATGGCATGATCATGATCACTAGTGATACTAACAAATATCCTTGGCCGTAGTGTATGGATAATTCAATGATGTGATTGGCAGGATCATGACCATTAGTTAACAGTTGAATGTCTTTGGTCAGTAGTAATCGATGAGCAATTGATTGGTATAATCATGAACATTGGTTTTATAGTTGAATATCTTTGGCCCGTAGTGCAAAGATAGACAACTGATTGGTATGATCATTGTTATTACATTTGAATATCTTCAACCTTTGGGGGTAAGGATATTGAGTAAACGTTCTATTAAGCCTTTGTGGCAAGAAGGAACTGTTAATTCACATTATTATAAATATGAATTATGAATTTAACTGACATCTTTGGTGGTTCAGGTGAAGACAAGTGATGAAAGTTCTATTTGTCTTGAGTATAACAAAGAACTGTTGATGAGTAGTACAAGAATAAAATATCAACGATGGACTTTTAATCTAGAAGAGATAGTAGATATTATGTTCTACTTGACTCTTCTAATGGATTGTTTGTTCCGCTGCAGTTAAACTTGATGTCTGTTATATTTTATCAGTTTAACACTGTTGAAGGCTAACGATAAATTATTCTGCATTATCTTAGTCATAATATTTCTTACTGGGCTAGTTGAGCTCACCCTTTCTTTTACAATTCTCTTCTGGAAATGAGAACGTAGTTGGGACTAGTCGGGGAACGGAGTGATGGTCCAGATGATAGCATTAGTAGTCCTCACTATTCTGTGAAATAGTGTGACAATAATTGTAATGAGGACCCCATTGAGTGTGGATATTGTCTAGATGACAATATTCTTATTAAAACTCACAACATATGTTTAGTCGTATTCCACATGACTGTTGTATAATTAGTTTGTATTTGTTTTCTGTACCATGTATCTGGCGACCTAAGATAGGTGATGTATACCTATTTTTGGGGGGCATCACAGTTAACACTGTTGAAGGCTAACGATAAATTACTCTGCATTATCTTAGTCATAATATTTCTTACTGGGCTAGTTGAGCTCATCCTTTTCTTTCATTGTTCTCTTCAGGAAATGAGAACGTAGCTGGGACTAGTCGTGGAACGGACTGACTGTCCAGATGATAGCATTAGTAGTCCTCACTATTCTGTGAAAGAGTGTGACAATAAATGTAATGAGGACCCCATTGAGTTTGTATATTGTCTAGAAGACGATATTTGTATTAAAACTCACAGCTCATGTTGTATATTTAAGGTTGTATTTGTTTTTTGTACCATGTATCTGGCGACCCAAGATGGGTGATGTATACCTAATTTTTAAAGGCCACGGCTGGTATCGAGCTTAGGGATATGATCCCGGCCGAGATGTGAGACAAGAACTAGGAGGGAGAGTCTGGGAATTCCTTCGCTAGTATATGACCCACGTAAGTTTATTTGTTATTTAATTGGCTCACGTAATATAGGGGTATTATGTGGTATGTCAATTAACCCTTATTTTGAAACTATATTCTAGAATGATATTTGAAATACAGGAGATGAGAAATGGAAAATCATGATAGAGAGGAAATAACCGGGAAGGTACAATCCAAAAAGAAAGCAAGGTATTCTCATCTCTTCGAATATCAGGTACGTACGTAAATTTCGAGGGCGAAATTTCATAAGGTGGGAGATTGTGAGACCCCGAATTTTATGAAATAAAAGTGTTAGTTCCTAGTAGGCACAAGTTATCTAGAAGGGGGGGGGGTGAATAGATATTTGAAAATCTTTTCGTTTTAACTTGTTCTTAGATAATGATTAAAACTTTGCAGAATTAGTATTTGTTTTAATCTTCTTTACCAAGCAATGGAGTTATGAGCGAGTAAGGCAGTTATAGCAGATATAGCAGTTATAACATGAATGTAAACGACACAGTTGTTTTTAAGTGGTTCAGAGCACTCAAAGCTCCTAGTCCACTCTTCTACTCAAGAAGTAGGATATCCACTAAGGATGTCTTTTATAATCTTCTGAATCACTCTAGACCAGCACTCTAGGAACTTCTCTAGTTCACTCTTGAACTCTTCAAGTCTAGCAGACTTGGTATTCATCTTCAGCTGATTGATAGTTGTTGAGTTCTTAATGGTTGCTACTCAGTTGCTGTGTAAGCACTGGTTCATTAAGAACTGAGTAGCTGAGCAAGCTTTGCAATATCTCAGATCGTAGAGTTGAGCTTGAGAGAGATGTTCACGTTTTTTGATTAATGCTTGCTTATCCTCTCTCTCATCTATCTGATCTGTATATATGTGATGTTGAAAACTATCCGTTGGATCCATCCGTTGTGGCATTAAATGTATCTGAACTTTTTATACTGTGACGGAGACATTTCTGCACATCTTCTAAATTCTGCATTCTGGCCCACTGACACTGCAGGCTGTTTTCTCACCTACCACCTGAAAAGGTGTTTTGTCCCTCTTATCCATAGTACTATCCTTAGCTTCTTCAATACGCTTCTTTGTTGCATACTAAGGATATTTTATACAATCTGGGACTGATGAGCACTGCAGCATCTAGGATCCATTCATCACTTGTTGAAAACATAGATCATGAGGCTCGATGTTTTCTGACATGAGACAGATGATGCTCTATGATTTGGATCGTGGTGTTCTACGATTTAGATCGTAGTGTCTTTGACATCTTTGCATACTATGAAGCTATTAGTTCGAGAGCACTACGATTTCCTTTTATCCTTCGCACACTACGATCTTCTCTTTCTTGTGTTGTTGACTTTACGTTCCCGAGAGTACACTACGATCGTTGACTTGTAAACTTCATGTTTCCTTCAGCACACTACGATCGTGGAGTTAGCTGTGGAGTTAGCTCGACAATCGTTGGGACCACTCTACGAAGTCCGAAGAATCTCCTTCAAGGCAGGCACACTACAATCTTCAGGCTCTACGTTTTCTGCCTTGATTTCTTCAATGTTGATCAAATTGATGCACTATGATTTCTTCAAGACTAATCTATTACATCTTAAGATCAACCTAACAGCTTTGATCTTTCTATCTATACATTCTTTAACAGAATGATACACGTTGAAAGCTTAGATCAACCTAATAATTTTGAACTATCACTAAGTCCTTGTACATATATTCATTTAAGGACCTTACAAATAATCATGAACATATACTTTAAAACATCAAATCATAATATGCATTCTCCCAACAAAAAGTATTCAATTTTTCTACTTTGGTAAATAGTTAAATTGATAAAAGTTTAAAGTTAAGGGTGATATATGAAATTTTTTCAAATTAGACAAGTTATCATAAAATTTCCGGTTACTATTTACTCTAGTATTGTTCACTCAAGTATTTGGGGTACTTTTTGTGTCGGAGTACTATTCACGAGTTACTATTCACCTAAATTACTATTCACCCGAATATTATTCATTCGGGTATTTGGGGTATTTTTCGTGTCAGAGTACTATTCACGAGTTACTATTCATGGGTTACTATTCACACGATTACTATTCACTCTAATATTGTTCACTCGTATTTTTATTACTTTTTGTGTCGTAGTACTATTCATGTGGTACTATTCTCAAGTACTATTCATTTAGGTATTATTCATCCGAAAAATATATTTCTTTTTTGGTCCAAATCATTTTTGGGTACAATATTATTCCATGAGGAGATGTGCTAATTTTTCGCACTGTTGGTTGAAATTATAATAGTAAATCAATATGGGTTGTTGGTTTAAAGTTTTAATAGTAAAATCTTTTTATATAAAATAGAATACTCTAGAATATATTATATTCTATTATGCATAGTAAAATCTTTTTATATAAAACATAATACTTTTATAAAGTTATTCTATAAATAGAATATGTGACGCCCCCAAAATTAGGTATACATCACCCATCTTGGGTCGCCAGATACATGGTATAGAATTCAAATACAACTTACTAATACAACTGTCGTGTACAATACGACAAAACATAAACTGTGAGTTTGAATACAATTATTGTCTACTAGAGATTATACAAACTCAAAAGGAGTCCTCATTACAATTATTATCACACTATTTCACGTAATAGTGAGGACTACTAATGCTATCCTCTCCGACCATCACTCCGCTTCCCGACTCATCCCAAATTTATATTCTCATTTCATCAAGAGAATAAAGGAAAGAAAGGGTGAGCTCAACTAGCCCAAGAAAAATATTATGACTAAGATAATGCGTAATAAATTATCATTAGTCTCCAATAATGTTAAACTGATAAAATATAATAGACATCAAGTTTAACTACAGCGGAACAAGCAATCCATTAAAAAAGTCAAGTAGAAAATAAAATCTACTATCTTTTATGATTTAAAAGATTTTTCATCATCAAGTATCGCCGAGACTCAAACTTCATAAATATTTCACATCATCGAATCACCTCGCACTACTACCAAGGATATTCTTTAGTATCACGACCACAATTATCCATGCACTACGGGCCAAGAATATTTGTGTATTCATTAATGGTCATGATCATTCCAACAACTGTCCATCAATGCACTACGGGCCAATGAAGACTTTTACCACATCATTTGTAACATTATGGTCATGATTACACCGAATAATCCCTGGTCATAATCATACCAAGTCCATTTATGCACTATATGCCACATATGACTTTCAAAAATATAAATATGAGGATGATGACAATGATATAAGAATTCAATAAAACAAGTTCAAGAATTAATTTATCCAAGAACTAATAATGTCCAAATTGTCAACATGATACTGCTTTGTAGAGTAAAATTTAAGAATGCTCCAAAGAATATTTCCATGAAAAGATACTGGATGAAGCGCAAATATCAAGGATATTCCACTAATTTCATGGAGTATAGAAGTCAAAACTTTAACCAACTGAGTATACTAAGGAATGGAATAACAAAAGAAATCACTATGCATGCGGATCAGATAGACAAAGTTATTCCAATGAGAATACTAAATAAGCGGAATCAAAGTCAAAGTAAATTGACCGGCTGGATGTTCCAAATGTAATACTAATAAGGATTTGAATCAGTCCCACAAAACGCATGCACAAGATATTCCAATGTAATAATAATAAAGACGGAACCAGGTCCCAAGATAAAACGCACGACATGTGATATTCCAATGTAATAATAAAGATTTAATCATAGAAGAATGTCACCAAGTATAGGTAGATCACGTATATAGGTTATTCCAATGTAATAATAAGAAATGGAATAACAACAGTTCTCTTCATAAATAAGAAAGAATAACACCCCTTACCGTAAAAGAAACTGAATATAAGAGTAGGGAAGTAGCAAAATACTTTTCTATAGTTTTTCTATAATTTTTCTCTCTGGAGTTTCAGTGAATTCGTAAGAAATAATGAAGGAATGAGCTTCTATTTATAGGAGAATGGAAGGGCACTGTTCAAGTACGAAATAATTTTGCAGGATTATTTCTTCAACCAACTAAAAACTAAGTCAAACAACTAACCAATAAGATAACACATGTTTTCAACTTATATATATCATTATTATATATACACCACTTAATTTTTCTCCCCCATAACCAACATCAATCCCCCACCCACCCACCCAATAATCAAATTCACTACACTCTTACACATCACTATCACACTATCACTTTCACTCTTTCTTTTCCCCCACCATTTTCCACTCACACATATAATATATATACACACATCATATACATATATATACCTCCATACGTATACTCTTCCATTTCCAAAATCATTTTTCCAACACATATGGGCCCCACATGTGGCCCCCACCTTTAAAAATTTTCTACCGATTATTTTGAAAAATGGGTAAATAGGAATCCATAATATAAGCAAAACTTCATAAAAATCAGCTTAATAATTTTAACAACATTTATCATCTTTATTACAATTCACAATATTAATCGACTGTGTCATTCCCAGAAAGAGGGGCTTTCAATAAGGATTTCTCCCTATCAAAAGTGCAATTAGTGACCAAACCTCTCCTTGATAGAACTTCTAGACATCGTTAATATTACAAATAATAATATTAATAACTTTGTCGTCTCAATTATTGATTTTAACAATATAATAAATATCGACAATAATTGAATCAAATAACGTGAGATACTATGCAACAATTACAATAGCAATAATTGAACAAAACTGAATTACTTCTCACGTAAGCATCAATAATCAATACCGTGTGCTACTATGCAACCGCACATATTACTGTACTTTTACTACCGAGTAGTTCAACAGTATCAACGGTAAAACTTCTGCCGTTATTTTCATAAAAATATTTTTGTCGTTTTCTCAATCCGACAATAATTCTGTTGTGGGGTCCACCAATGATTGCGCCGTTGTACGAATATTCTCTGCTAAAACGAATATTACCCGACCAATAAAATATAATATAACAACTTGCATACTATGCAAAATTTATAAATATTACCCACAACTATAACATTATATCAATTTCTCTCCATAATATTCAAAAATAATATTTATAGAAAATTCATCTTTATTCAAAAAGTTGGGGTTTTACAGAATATATTATATTTTATTATGCATAGTGTTTGCATAGTGCCTGCATAGTGTTTGTATAGTAAAATCTTTTATAAAGTTATTCGTTTTATTAGATTATAAATAGAATATATTATATTTTATTTAAAAGATTTTTCTTTAAATATGGACCGTCAGATTAAAGTAAATCAACTGGAGCGTTCATGAATTAGTTACTTATGCAGTCCATTCTCCTATAAATAGAAGCTCATTCCTTCATTATTTCTTACGAATTCACTAAAACTCTAGAGAGAGAAACTATAGAGAGAGTTCTTCTATAATCTTGAGCGTATTTCTTTAGAGTTTAAGAAAGCTTTGAGTGTAGTACAAGTTTCTTCGAGTATATCCTCGCCCTACCAGTCGGAATACTCTTCTTTCAAAAGTAGGGGATATTATTTGTTGTACTCGAAAGGGATATTATTTGTTGTACTCGTAAGGGGTATTATTTCTTTTGTATTCATGAAGAGAACTTTTGTTATTCCATTCTTTATTATTCTGTTGGAATAACCTGTATACGCGAGATACCCTATACTTGGTGAAATTCTTCTAATATTCCGTTCTTTATTATCCTGTCGGAATATCCTTTCTGTGCATTTACGCCGGACCTGGTTCCATTATTTATTATTCTGTCGAATATCCTGTCGATGCGTATTACACCTGACCTGGTTCCATTATTTATTATTCTATCGGAATAACCTGTCTGTGCGGTCTATCACATGCATGGTGATTTCTGTTGTTATTCCATTCTTTATTATTCTGTTGGAATATCCTATCTGTACGATTACACATGACCTAGTTCCATTATTTATTATTCTGTTTGAATAACCTGTCTGTGCGGATTACGCACGCATGGTGAAATTCTTCTGTTATTCCATTCTTTATTATTATGTTGGAATAACCTGTCTATACGAAGTACTGCATACACGGTGAAATTCTTTTATTATTCCATTCTTTATTATTATGTTGGAATAACTGCTATCATGCTAAATAACGCATACATGGTGAAATTCTTTTATTATTCCATTCTTTATTATACTGTTGGTTATTGGTTTTACAGTTGTATGTCTTTGGCCTGTAGAGCAAAGATGATATGTTGTTGAATATCTTTGGCTTATAGTGTAATGATGATCTGTTGTTTGATAGCTTAGACCCATAGTGTGAAGATGGACAGGTGTATGACATGATCATGACCACTAGTGATACTAACAAATATCCTTGGCCGTAGTGTATAGATAATTCAATGATGTGATTGGCAGGATCATGACCATTAGTTAACAGTTGAATGTCTTTGGTCAGTAGTGCCTTTCGACATGCAATTGATTGGTATGATCATGACCATTGGTTTTATAGTTGAATATCTTTGGCTAAAAAGTAAAAGATAGAAAACCGATTGGTATGATCATTGTTATTACATTTGAATATCTTCAGCCTTTGGGGGTAAGGATATTGAGTAAACGTTCTATTAAGCCTTTGTGGCAAGAAGGAACCGTTAATTCACATTATTATAAATATGAATTGTGAATTTAAGCGACATCTTTGGTGGTTCGGTGAAGACAAGTGATGAAAGTTCTATTTGTCTTGAGTATAACAAAGAACTCATTGATGAGAGTAGTACAGAATAAAATATCAACGATGGACTTTTAATCTAGAAGAGATAGTAGATATTATGTTCTACTTGACTCTTCTAATGGATTGCTTATTCCGCTGCAGTTAAACTTGATGTTTGTTATATTTTATTAGTTTAACACTGTTGAAGGCTAACGATAAATTATTTTGCATTATCTTTGTCATAATATTTCTTACTGGGCGAGTTGAGCTCATCCTTTTCTTTCACTATTCTCTTCAGGAAATGAGAACGTAGCTGGGACTAGTCGGGGAACGGAGTGATGGTCCAGATGATAGCATTAGTAGTCCTCACTATTCTGTTAAAGAGTGTGACAATAAATGTAATGAGGACTTCATTGAGTTTGTATATTGTCTAGAAGACAATATTTGTATTAAAACTCACAGCTCATGTTATATATTTAAGGTTGTATTTGTATTTTGTACCATGTATCTGGCGACCCAAGATGGGTGATGCATACCTAATTTTAGGGGCGTCACAGCTAGTCTTATTTTGGGGCCCTGGCTACTTAAGTAAGTACGCCCGATGGGATTTTCTCTGCACCTAGCGCCCTAAGGTCTTTCATGGTCTGGGAGTCGTTGGTTAAAAGCTCGCTAAGGGGTAACAGTGTTGCCTAATGGAATAAGACATTGCACAGTCATGTGAAAAAAAAAATGAAAAGAAAATAAAAAGATAGCAATAAACGTCGCGAGAAGGAGCGAAAATCACCCTCGTGAGTAGTAATAAAGCAGTTAAGCCCATTGTTGAACCTCAGTTTGTTTTGATATGTTGGAATAGTCTTTGTTGTATATGTATACATGAGTCTTGATTTAAACTATAATTTTCTGTTTTGAGCAATTTAGCATGTGTATTCTCTGCTTAAATCAAGTTTTGGGTGAACACAACACACACACACAACATATCTATAGCATGTATGAATTATCTGAGTGTATGATATTATGCCTATGGTTCGGTTTGAATTTGTATTCTTGAATCTGGATAATATGCTGAGGCATTTTGGACTAAAATTTTGTTAGAGTTGGAACAATGTGAGACGAATTTGCATATTAAGTTAGTTTCATAGTAATGCTTTTGCATTTTCATTGTTATTTAGCATGCATTGCTTGAGGGCAAGTAATAGTTCAAGTTTGGGGGTATTTGATAAGTGGGTTTTACACCTACTTATTGGATATTAATTCACGCAAACTATGCCCATCTAAAGTATTTTTAGTGTGTTTTTAGTTGCATTTCATGATATTTTGCATTGCATTTACTTAAAACTCCTTTGGTGTAAAAGTGCAGGATATGGCATAATTTGGTGATGTAAATGGCATAAGGCTGTTGGATGCATGGAATGAGGATCAAGTGGAGCAGGAGACTAAGCATGGATGGACAAAGGAATGAGCGAAGAGAACAGATCGATTCAGAAGCAGAACCGTAACTCAAAGTTGCGAAGCCGTACTGGCACTTATTTATCTAAAGCAAGACATCTACATAGCGCATGAGCGACCACCGTGTGACGCCCCCAAATCCGAGTCTCTTTCAACCTGACAGATGGTGCTCCACGGTGCTACAGTTCACACAAACATTTAATTGAAAAAGCCTCAAAAGAACGAATTTATCTTATATATATTCCAAAACAATACTACCATTCCGAAGGTTCTTTATAACCATTACATTTGTTCTTGTCATAATATCAAATATTATCATTACAAATCTATACTATTACATAGGTACACTATAAGTTCGCTTTAGCCTTCACTTTATCCCTGTCGAATCCTTTGGTCATATCGTCTAAGCTGCAATCATATGGTTCAAGCAAGTGTGAGCATAACAAGCTCAGCAAGTACAACAATTTCATTTTTAAAAGCATGCTTGAAACATGGGAATCGTATATCTTCAATAACTAGATGATAGTTACGAAATACTATCAATAATTCAAAATAGCTTTCCTTTTCCTTCAAAACGTTTTGCAATAACAAAGGACAACCCGGCACGAAGTCCGTAAGTCCGACATATCTTACGAGTACATCTAGGTGATCAGCCTATAGTACCCTATGTTGATCAACACTACATTCATTAAATGTGTATACATTTAAGTTGTGGCAACCTCACGTGCCCATCGAATACTCGATGAAAATATATTTGTTTATTCATATTCAGGCTTACCTTGAATCCGTACCAAATAGTTAGCGTAGGATAGCATTAGCAATTCTATATTTAAAGACTTCTAAACAGTTCAATCAATCTATCAAGATTAGTCTAGCCGAGCTAAAACTAGCATCGACTCTTTCTTCAAAACCATACATGCATCTCATAATTTGAATCATTTGAAAACCTGGCTAACACGAAGGTTAGACAAGCGTTTAAGAAAAACTTGCCTTCAGCGTCTGCTACAGTATAATTACGTTTCCCTTTGAGTCCTTACGGTCTCTACAACACATAACCACATAACATACCACATTAGGTCATGAATGAACATACATAGTTCCTAAAGAATCTTATCCTACTTCTCAATCTCATCCCGTATTAGATTTGTTATTTATTGGTTCCGGCTTTTCGTCATTCTTTACATCATTCTTACCAACTTCGTTCTCTTAACTGAAATTATTTCATTAATAAAACTCGATCAAGTTAATTATCCTTCATCACGGCTTACTAACGTCCTTACATTATTTAATCGAAACTCGATCGTCGTTGATTAAGTACGCTTATTGCATACCGTTTGCGTTCATCTTCAATTGACTTACTTTAACTCTAAGTGATCACACTTGAGGTTTAGTTATGACTTAACAATATTTTATTAAGTCCCTTAGTTCATTGCTAAACAATTTCTCTTCATACTCTATTTGTAACCATTCTTGTCTCCGCTTTATGTTTTAAAATTTGGTAGCTGCAGTCACGGGCTATTACACTAGGTGGCCACTGGCGTCACCACTTATTGTTCAAAAACCCGGACTTGGCGCCGTGGCGCGAGTCTCTGTGTTATATATCGTGCTGTGGCGTGACTCTCCAGGGGCTGATGATCACTTTGGCGCTGCGGCATGACTTACTTTGCCTTGATCGGCGTAGCTGGGCGCCAAAGATTTCAAACACGAGAAAATTTTAACAGTTAACTTTTTATGTGAGATTCCCGGCCTCATAACTTCTTCGTTATAAGTCCGAATTGGCACGTTCAAGAGCCTACGGTTCACAAATTACGTACTCTATGCGTTCATGCAAGAATTTTATCTATTTGACTTCGTTTGCTAAAAATTCACCTATTAGTCCATTTTTAACGAAAATGATAAACGTTCGTGAACGTTTAATGCTCGTTTCTTCGTTCTAAGTCAGAATCCGGCCATTTTTGAGTCCGCAACTCTATAATTCCAAATAAGACTTGTCTCCAATGAAAACCAATGTTTACAAGATCAATATCAAAATTCGACTTCCATTCCGAGAATTTCACAAATTCGACGATTGTCGTCTAATCGTGTGAATTCCAGTGAAACTTCGTTACTTGAGATTTTTAAACCGTTTCAATTGGATTCAATCCATTATACTAACATCTTGACATACATGCTTAATTAACTTATAAACATGATAAGTTATTACTTGTTCTTAATAAGTTCAAAACTTATAAACTGATAAACTACTTATTAAAGTATAACATACTTGATTTCATTGCTCATGACTTATTAATAATTTAAGTCCTTTAATCCTTATTCTTACCTCTTATTAATCATGCTAACTTCTTAATGTAAACATGTTACCACTTCTTACAAGTTCTTATACTTTCATTATTGTTCTTCACAAGTTCGTAACTTAAATGATTACGAATAGCTTATTCATGATTTATACGGCTTATTAGGACTTAAGCCCTTTGATTCATTATTCCAACCTCTTCTTAGCATGCTTGTTCTACCAATATCCCCTTCTCTATCAATGGAAGAGAGAAAGAAACATGGTTTAAGTTCACTTACTTTTGAATAACACTTGGTAAATCTTTAATCTCTTTCTTGATTCTTGAACTTCAAAGGTTAACTTGCTAGCTTATTCTCACTTACTCTCTCTAACCCATAAGCTATAAGTTATGGTGGAAAATCTAATAATAGAAGTCTAACTTTATAAGTGCTTATTCTCTCAACCAAATAAGCTCTCAACTTATAAGTTGGATGAAATGAACAACACACAAAATGAAAGGCAAGCTTTCTATTTATAGGAAATCCTAGATAAGGGTATAATGGTCATAAGGCCACTCCACCTCCTTACTATTCCTAACTTAGGCATTAAGTAAACTTGCTCTCCAAATAATTTACTTGGCCATCACAACACTTAGCCCTTAA
The DNA here is from genome assembly GCA_020205605.1 of Panax ginseng. Taxonomy (NCBI): domain Eukaryota; kingdom Viridiplantae; phylum Streptophyta; class Magnoliopsida; order Apiales; family Araliaceae; genus Panax; species Panax ginseng. The sequence continues at coordinate 81,390,306 of CM035142.1, read as the reverse complement.
GTTATCTTGCTCCCCACACTTTTTGCTTAGCCATTAAGCTACTTGTTTATCACTTAAGCACTTTGTGTGTTCACCACACTTACTTAGCCACTAAGTTTACTTGTTCATCACCTTGGATCATCCATGGTTTGCTCCATGGGTTTAAACCATCTCATAACCCATTGGTTCTTACTTTGGGTTTTAGCTTAATTAAATTAACTTCTACTTAATCATTTGGGCTTGCACATTATTTTACTTTGGGCTTGTAATTAAACAATCATTGGGCTTGTTTATATAAACTCACATTGGGCTTAACCATTTCATACTTGGACTCACATAATACTTAACAAATCCTATCAATTCCTTTCTTTTGGCTTAAAGCCTTATAACATATATTATACTTATAATTCTCGTATTCTAACTCGTATACTAATTCCACATATACGACATACCATTATTCATACGTACTCGTATAATACCTCATATAGTATTTGTATTCCTTACCTCGTACAATACCTACGTATTATACAATCATCGTTTAATTCATTAATCACATTTCCTTTCCTTCTCGTAAATCATTTTCCTTAAACGTTAGGTTTTAAGTCCACAGGCGAAATATTACATTTTCCATAACTGAAATATTATTGGATATTCCATCTCACATCGATATTCTATCATTACGTATTTCTGAAATCAAAAATAATTTTGAGAGTAAATTGTGAATAGTGTTTTTCGGAAAATTTCTGGAAAGCTTTTATTTTGTCTTGGAAATTCAAACACTTTAATTCTACCACGTAGCCAAAATCCTACGATGTTACGACATTTCTAGGTCATAGAAACGACCTTCGATTAGCTTGCTCCATAAATAATCAATTAAATTCATTTAATAAAAATAAAATTTAATTCTCAAAAATCGATTTTCATGCTATAACCCTACAATTTGGACAGGACATGGCACATTGCAAGTCATACCATGGAGAAGAATTACTAAGAAGCATTGTGGCACAAGGCCGATGATGCCATCGAGCTATTTCTTTTAATTTCTAATTTTAAGGGTTGTAATTAATTAAAAACGATTTCTGACTGGTGTCAGACGCATCATTCATTAGTTTTTACGTATTTTCATATTGGTAACTAGGATTTACACTCTGAGGGAGATTCCAACGTAGAACGAAGCCTAAACTCCAACTTTTCTATTTCTTCTTGGGATTTTCTATCATTGTGGATAAATATTAGTATTTTGCTGGATTTATATTTGGATTTGAACATTACTAGTGGATTATAATCAGCAATTGGGTTTGATCGTTTCTATCCTTCATCTTTCAATTGATCACTTATTAGCCATGTTTAGCTTTGATCCCATAATGGTTTTTGGTTCAGTCATGAACTAAACTCCATTATGGGATTCTAACGGATTTTAGTATGTAGTTTAGTTGCATGCTTGAATGCTGGACTGTTTTACATATCATATGGGATTTCTATCATGGTTGTTTTGCATGTATGAATGCTTGATCACCATTCATTTTCAGTACTTGTATGGAATTGACAATGAACATGAAAGTATGGATTGTAATCTTGATAGCATACGTATATGGGGTTGTTTTATATGGCTTGTGTATTTCGTGAACCAGATAGACATATATTGTTTCACCGTATGAGTTAAAATAAGGGCTTGTGCTTAAATTCAATATGGTTGTAATTTCACATAGACATATATTGATTTTGGTTATATTGATGATTACATGGAGTCTATCGCTTGTGGATGCTGTGTAAGTAGGTCATAGTACATTGAAAAATGGCTATGACTCTATTAGTGCTCTTGGCTACTTTCCTGTGATATGTGAACAATTATTGCATGATAGTGGTGATCAGATGAAGTATTAAATGAAATTAGGATCCCATTACTTTCAGATTTTATTTATTACATTTTTATTCTTGTTTTAGTCGTTATTTGCAATTAGAGTAATTCACCAATTATATTCATTAGTTTGAGCATATAAACATAGTGATTTAATTGATGCATAGTGATTTGAATTAGACAACTTTCTTTGTGGGATTGATACTTTACTTACTCTGTATTACTTGTTGACACATGTATGCTTGCATGAGTTAGAGCTCTTTTGTTAGAACTGAAAAAGAGGCAACATGTTGCCCCATGGATCAAGCTTTACCCATTGGATAATATCTTGGGCTTAGATTTAATTACTTAGCTTATTCTTGTGGGCTTGCATTAATTTGTTTTGGGCTTCACATTCACAACCACTTGGGGTTGCACCTTAATGTTTATTGGACTATTCAATTGTTTACACAATCTTACTAGTCCATTCCATTTAACTAAAAGTCTTATAACATATACCATACGTATAATTCTCGTATTCTAAATCGTATACTAAATCATAATATATGGAATACAATCATTCCTACATACTCGTATAATACTTTGTATCATACTCGTATACACTACCTCGCACAATACATACATAACATACGATCATAATATTAAATTCTTAACACTTGATTTTTCTAACGTGCTAAAATTAAATCTGCATGCTAATTATTGCATTTTCTATACTTGAATTATTATTACATAATCCATCTCATCTTGTTATTCTAAGGTTACGTATTTCTCAGAAGTTCAAAAATAATTCCCGAGCGGAAATTGATGAATAGTGTTTTTCGGAAAATTTCTCGGAAAGCTTTTATTTTCATCTTGGAAATTCAAACACTTTAATTCCTTTATGTAGTTAAAATACTACAACGTTCCGATGTTTCTAGGTTATAGAATGACGTTCATCTTACTAACACATAATAATAACAAATAATATTATTTTATTCATTATACAAGTATTTACAAAAGGTTCGATTTTCCAGGGCGTTACAGTTGATATCTTGCTTCATGGATTTCAAGGGTAGTTGGGATGATCATCTACTGTTAGTAGAGTTTTCATATAACAATAGTTATCATGCAAGCATAGTTATGCCGCCTTATGAAGATTTATACGGAAGAAAGTGCAGAACATCGTTGTGTTGGGATGAAGTGGGAGAACGTCGAATGCTTGGACTAAAATTGGTGCAGCAAACAGCAAATGTAGTGAAGTTGATACGGGTGCGTCTCGTAGAAGCTCAAGACAGACAGAAGAAGTATGCGGACTCGCATCGAGTGAATAGGGAGTTTGAGGTGGACTCGTATGTATTTCTAAAGGTATCTCCTTGGAAAGGAAAGATACACTTTGGAAAGAATGGGAAGTTAAGTCCAAGGTTTATAGGACCTTTTGAAGTGTTAAAATTGGTAGGCAAGGTAGCTTATATGGTAGCGTTACCTCCAGACCTAGAATGAATATATAACATGTTTTACGTATCTGTGTTATGTCCTTATAAGCTGGATTATAAGCATGTAATAGAGTATGAGCCTATTCATATCGAGAAGGACTTAACGTATGAAGAAATGCCGATTCAAATTATCGATAGAAAGGATTAAGTTCTGCGGAAAAAGTTATACCTTCTGTAAAGGTGTTACGGAAGAACCACGATGCCGAAGAAGCAACGTGGGAATTGGAAGAAAAGATAAGGAAGGATTACCCTCAGTTGTTTGCGTAATGTGAGACGAGATTCTGGGGACAGAATCTTTATAAGGGGGGAAGAATGTAACGACCGAAAAATTCGGATCTAATGTAAAATAATTTTATTTAATTAAATAATGAATAAAATTATATTATTTGTTATTATTACGTGTTAGTAAGATGAATGTCATTCTATAACCTAGAAACGTCTGAAAGTCATAGTATTTTAACTACGTGAAGGAATTAAAAGTGTTTGAATTTCCAAGACGAAAATAAAATCTTTTCGAGAATTTTTCCGAAAAACACTATTCATCAATTTCTGCTCGGGAATTATTTTTGAACTTCCGAGAAATAAGTAATGATAGAATACCGAGGTGAGATAGATTATGTAATAATAATTCGAGTATGGAAAACGTAAGTTTTTGCCTGCGGACTTAATTTGAGAACGTTAGGGAAAATAAAGCGTTAAGATGTTAAAATACTGATCGCATGATATGTATGTATTGTACGAGGTAATGAATACGAGTATGATACGACGTATTATACGAGTATGTATGAATGATGGTATGTCATATATGATGATTGAGTATACGCGTTAGAGTACGAGATTAATACGTAGAGAAAACGTACTAAGGCTTTAAGCCAAATGAATGGACTTGTAGGATTTGGTAAGAAGTTGTAAAGTCCAATTGGGATAATAATAAAGCCCAATGCTAATCAATGATAAAGCCCAAATGTTTGTAATGTATAATCAAAATATGGATTAATGCAAGCCCAAATCATAAGTAAGTTATTTAAACCTAAAGCCCAAACTATTAATCCAATGGGTTAGGGTGACCCATGGGGCAACCCATGATCATATGGTTAATCTTGGTGACCAAGAAAAGAGTGTGATGACCAAGTCAATAATTTGATAAGTAAGTAACTTAATTGTGAAGTAATGAATTGTATGGAGGTTTATTAAGGAGGTGGGATTGGCTATTGACCACTATGCCCTAACCTTAACAATCCTATAAATAGAAAGCTTTGGATTTCATTTGTTGTTTGTTAACTTTCATCCAACAACTATCAACTTAATTGTTAGAGAGAATAAGTAAGAATAAGCTAGACTTTCAAGAAGAAGAAAAGCTTGATCATGAAAGGTAATGATCCTATGTCATTAGTCTTCAATCTCTACAATAGTAGGTTGATAAGAGAAGTGTGGATTAAAAGACATGTATGCTAAGAAATGATAAGAATGAATAATCTAAAGACTTAAGTCTTAATAAGCTGTGAATAAGCACTTTGTTCATAGATAAGTTATGAACTAAGGAAGAACTTGTAAGACTTGTAACATGTTTACATGAATGAAGTTTGTATGACAAGAAGATTTTAAGGATGTTGGTTAGAAGACTTAAACCATTATAAGTCATGAGAAAGGAAATTGTATGTAGTTTATACTTTCATAAGTTATAAACTCATGAAGAATGAGTAATAACTTACAATGTAAATAAGTTGGTGTAATATGTATGTTGATATGTCAATATGATGGAAATAATCCATTTGAAATGATGAACAAATCATAAGTAACGAGGTTATACCAGAATTCACACGATTAGACGATAATCGTCGAATTCGTGAAATTCTCGGAATGGAAGTCAAATTTTGATATTGAGTTCAGAAACGTTGGTTTTTTATGCGAACAAGTCTTATTTGCTATTATAGAGTTGCAGACTCAAAATGACCGAATTCTGACTTAGAACGAAGAAACGAGCGTTGAACGTTCACGAACGTTTATCGTTTTCGTTAAAAATGAACTCATAGGTGAATTTCGAGTTAACGAAGTTGAAAATGTATAATTCTTGCATGAACACGTAGAGTATGTGATTTGTGAGCTTATGGCTTTTGAACGAGCCAATTCGGACTTAAACTGATCAAATTTGGACTCCGAGAAGTTCATAAAGTTAAAAATCTTTTAAAAAAATTGGCACAGAGTCGGAAATGGCTGGCGCACAAATTTCAAAACAAATAGGTGGCGCTGCAACGCCAAGAATGTCATAACCTACTGAAGTTTCGCGCCGCAGCGTGGCACGTAACGCTATAACTCGCGTTGCAGCGCCGAGTCCGGTCCTTAGCCACTGAAGTTTGTTTGGTGTGAAGACGGCTTAAGAAAGAAATCTGAATGCTAAATATTTCGGACTTTAGGGTTTGCATAGTAAAGAAAGATTATGAAGATAAAAAGAAAGACAGATAATTAGTAGTGACATTGTTTAAGACATTGTTAAACCTTAAGTATGATAACTAAAGGTTGAAGATAATTAATCGAACATGAACGTAATAACAATTTAAACTATAACGAAAAGCCGGAACCAATAGTAACAAATCTAATACATGATTAGATTGAGAAGAAGCGTAAGATTCATTAGGAACCATGTATTTTTATTCATGACCTAATGTGTTACGTTATGTGATCATATATTGTAGAGACCTTAAGGACTTAAAGTCAACGTGTAATAACAGTAGTAGACGCTGAAGGTAAGTGTTCTAACCCTTGTTTTAGTTCAATCTAGACAAGATTTGTGATTCATGTATTCTGACGCATGAATTGATGTATGATGAAGTCAAAGCCAATTCTTTCAGCTAGACTTACGATATGTTGGATTTCTTATAATCTATTAAAGTATTGTCAATGTTTTACCAAACTATGTTGGTGTGGTTCTCAAATAAAGACTAAGTATGCTAAAATGTTTTGTCGTCAAACGACAACCATGTGAGGTTTCCACAACTTAAACGTACATACGTTTAAAGAATGTAGTGTTGATCAACATAGAGTACTATAGGCTGATCACCTAGACATGCTCGTAAGATATGACGAACTTACGAAATTAGTGTCGGGTTGTCCTTTTCAAAGAAAGTATGAAATACTCATGGTCTTGGACCGGAATTGATGTTTTACTGAATATTATTCATTGTGAAACGTTTTAAATAAAAATAATGTGTTATTTTGAATTATCGATAGTACTTCGTAACTATTGTTCAGTTATTGAAGATATATGATTCCTATGTTTCAAGCATGCTATTTATTGGAATTGTCATACTTGTTGAGCTAGTTATGCTCACTCTTGCTTGAACCATATGAATGCAGCTAAGACCGAACGGACCAAAGAATCCGACAAGGATAAAGGGAAGGCTAAGGCGAACCTGTAGATTACTTATGTAATAGTATAGGTGAATGATATTAATATTTGATATTATGACAAGAACAAATGTAATGGTTATTAAGAACCTGGGGAATGGTAATATTATTTTGGAATATATATAAGACATATTCGTTCTTTTGAGAAATTTCAATTGAATGTAAGTGTGGACTGTAGCACCGTGTAGCACTATATGTCGGGTTGTAAGATACCCGAATTTGGGGGCGTCACAATATATCCCATTTACCTATCGATTATACCAATTTTTAATATCACAAATTAGATTTAAATTGGGTTTACTATGAAATTAAATTGGACATTTAATGTGACGCCCTCGAAATAGGTCCACACAGCCAATTCTGAGTCGCCAAATACATGGTACAGAATTCAAATACAAACTTCATTTATACAACTATTAATTGTCGTGTAAAATACGATAAAACGTAAGTTATGTGTTTTGATACAAATATTGTCTCGTAGATAATATCAAAACTCAAATAAATTCTTATTACAATTATTGTCACACTATTTTACAAAATAGTGAGGATTTCTAAAATAACCATCTTGGACCATTACTCCACTCTCCGACTAGTCCCAGCTACATTCTCGCCCCCTGAGAAGAACAATGGAACCAAAAGAAAAAGGGTGAGCTCAACTAGCCCAGTAAAAGAATATTATAACTAAGATAGTGTAGAACAAATTATCATTAGTCCTCAACAGGGGAAAATGTGATAGAATACAATAAACATCAAGTTTAAGATCAACAACTGCAACGGAAATAACAATCCAATATAAATGTCAAGTAGAGCATGATGTCTACTATCTTCTATGATTTAAAAGTTTATCATCAATATTTTATCCATGTAGCAACAATCAATAAATATTTCCAATCAACAAATTATCTATGCACTACAGGCCAAAGATAATCGTTTGCATCACCAATGGTCATGATCATGTCATACATCTATCCATCTATGCACTACGGGCCAAAGATGTTTTTCACCACAATATAAGCATGGGGATGATGACAATGATATAAAGAATCAATCAAGTGAGATCAAGGATAAATATTAGAGATATATAATTCAATTTATCCAGCGTTCAAAATGTTCATATTGTCAACATGATAACTAATTGTGGAGTAAAATTCAAGAATGATATTCATGTATCAAAAATAATTTGGACAGAAAAGAAAAATAAATTATGTTGTGAATGGTACTCATGAATGGTACCATATGAATAGTACCGTATAAATAATACCATATGAATTGTGACACCCCCAAATCTGGGTACTTCGATTCCACGGGATTTGGTGTTCACTGTACAAATATCATCTATCTATCTACCCATAATAAATGAAAACCATGCAATAGAAAGAAATAAAATCCTTCCCTTATGGGGTTACAACATCTGAATAATAAATACAATCCCAGGTCAATCTAACCTTAAACATCTGTGCGAAAACATAAACACATAAGTCTTAAACAACATCAAGTCCTTACAATAACATTCTTAAAATTAAATGACAAGTCTTCAACACTTATTAGCTTTGCCTTTGCCTTTGCCTTTGCTAGTAGAAGGCTCATCATACATTTCGTTCTTAACTGCAATGTTATTATTACGCAAGAGTGAGCATGAATGCCCATAAGTATAAAATGAAATAACAATATGTAATAACATGCGAGTGAATCAAAGACTTCTGAAATAAAAGCTCAACTTTTGAATCAAGAATGAATAACAAGAATTCAAAAGATTTCTGAGGGTCATAAGACCTTAAACTATATCCCTAGGTTATCAAGGGTTATACTTGAAACCTTTAACTTGACTATAAGACTATGGACTCTTCTACTGCACTTAGGGGATCGACCCTTAGTACCATATTGTGCACAATATCTTAATGCTAACACATAAGTAATCCCTATACAGGGTTGTTCATCTCAGTTTGACATTAGAGTCCGCACCAAAGGAAGTTTGGTTTGGATAAATCAATAAGGGTTCTAAAATTTAGAACGTTCATCAACTATGTACTAGTTAAATCAAATGAGGGTTCAGTAGTCTAACAAGGTTCAACAATAAATGGTAATTAAATTGAATAATAATCTCAAGAGGTATACAATAGGACAATTATTGTATAACAGAATCATACTTTGAAAAGATAATTAATCTTTAATATAAAAATTGAACTTGATTAATAATAATGAGAATAACTTGAATAATGATGACGAGTAGGGTTAGAAAACTTGCCTCGTGCGTAGATTACACATTAATTAAACACGTTCCTTGAATTTAATCCTACATATCATTTCTATTCACAACTATAGTTAATTATAATGTAACAAGTCATCATAAATTCATTCTCTTTGTCTAACTTTGATTATGACTATACTTAGTCAATTTATCACATTCATTGTCACATAATTTACACTTCATGAATAACAAGCTAATTATGTATTCAATAATTCAATCTACATGCAATTATGTTATTTACATGTTAAGCATCTATTTTAACATCTCATTATACTTCTAACATATTTCTATGTTCCTTAAATTAGGTTAACATCACATTCATGGACTTGCACACTTTAAAATTTTAGTTTTTGAACATTCTGGAGAGTGGTATTTGGCTACCACTTTTTGCTTGTTATTCTCGTGACGCGATGGCGCCGTGGATGGATTCTTTTTGGTCTTTAGTACATGCCATGCGGCTGATATATATGGATGATATGATGACGAACAAGGCCAAGCGTTGAGATTTGGCGTGGCATGATGCGAGAGAACCGATTCTGAAGTGCGATTCGCAAAAAATCGCAGAACATGCCAATTTCTACCAATTTGTTATTTCTTATGCGAAATTTGACACACCCATATACTAGAATTTGTATATAATCATTACCCAACAATTATAGAGTGGTTTTAACCAATTAAAACACATAATCACATAATTAAAATATGTAAATTTCACTGTTCTTGAAGGTTTTGAAAATAAAACATGAAAATTACTACTACGGATTCGTTATCACACCGAATCTGTTCATTTAAAGTTTGGTCTCTTCGTATCAACATGCATAATAACATACAAGTGTAAATTTTTCAAAACCATTTATGTTTGACATATTAAAATCAAGTGTAAGGGCCATATGGCCATATCTCATACTCTGTAAATTTTGAAGTAATCATATACGATGTATTTTCATGAAACTGAAGATATGGTTTATACAATATATATAATCAAATACGATATGATAACATTTATTACATATATCAACACATAATTCATACCCTTTATAAATACAGAGACCTTACAGAACTTTGAAAGTCATATTCATAAACACTTTAATAACGTAATTTACAATTTTGGAAGGAGGAGATTACTTTGAGTGTAGATCTAGTATAAATTAGTAGGCTTAGATGCTTTTTAATTCCTCACTCTCAATCTCTTTCACAATCTCTAAATTTTTCTCTTATAATTTATCTCTGTGATTGCTTTGTTCTTAGACTTAGAAAATAGGAAATAAGAAGACGTATATATGAAAGGAACTGACGCACTGAGTGGTCAGTTAACCCAATCATGGGTTAACTGCTATTAACTCCCCATAAGGTTTTGTTTGGTTAGCAAGAATAAATATCAAAACCATTTAATTTAATGATTCTATTATATTATAGTTTAAATCGTGTCACACCCAATTATACAATAACTCAATTATATTATTTAATTTAATTTGAATAAAATATAATAATTTTTCATTAATTCCTATAGTCATATAATTAATTTTCTCATTAATTAAAAAATGATATTAGGCTTATTAAATATTTCTTTTAATTTAATAAACTCACATAATTACATACTTTGAATAATAAAATTCTCTACATTAATTTAATAAATATAACACATCATTAAATTAATCTATCACAATTGCATCAATTAATTATTTAATCTAATCATCGAAAATATTAATTTATTTCAATAAATATTAAGAATTAAATTACAAAAATCTCGTTCGTCACATCTTTCCCCCCTTAAAAGCATTCTGTCCCCAAAATCACGACTCAATAATTTCAACCCGTTACATTCTCCCCCCTTACAAAGATTTTGTCCCCGGGATCGCCATACACACAATTAAGTAAATAAATGAGGGTAATTCTTCATCATATTCTCTTGAGTTCCCACGTAGCTTCTTCAACGTTGCTAGGTTCCTCCAAATTACCTTAATGTAAGGTATTACTTTATTTCTGAGAACTTGTTCTTTTCTGTCGACAATTTGAACAGGAATTTCTTCGTAAGATAAGTCTTTTTCAAAATGTAGGAGTTCGTATTCAAATACATGCTTATAATCGGGTTTGTAGGGTCGTAATACAGAAACGTGGAAGACGTTGTGAACATTCTCGAGTGCTGGAGGTAAGGTTACCTCGTACGCGACTTCTCTAATTCTTTGCAATACTTTAAATGGTCCAATGAATCTTGGGCTTAATTTCCCTTTCTTTCCGAATCTGATCTTTCCCTTCCATAGAGAGACCTTTAAGAACACATAACTACCCGATTCAAACTCAACATTTTTACGATGTGGATCAACATATTTCTTACGCTCATCTTGAGTCGCTACCCGTCGTGTTTCTGGATCACTTTGACTATTTCTCATCTCATCGCACCAATTTCGCCCTAGCAATTGTCTTTCGCCAACTTCATCCCAATATAGTGGAGTTCTGCACTTTCTGTCGTATAACGCTTCATAAGGTGGCATGCCAATACTAGCGTGTTAACTGTTGTTGTAGCCAAACTCTACGAGTGGTAGGTGATCATCCCAATTTCCTTTAAAGTCCATCACACAGGCTCTTAACATATCTTCTAATGTCTGAATCGTTCTTTCGCTCTATCCATCTGTTTGAGGGTGATATGCCATACTCATCCGCAATTGCGTACCCATGCATTCTTGTAGATGTTTCCAGAAGTTCAATGTAAAATGCAGATCCCTATCGGAAACAATTAACACCGGCACTCCGTGCCTCAAAACAATCTCTTTCACATATAACCTTGCCAACTGATCTAAGTTGAATCTGATTTTTATCAGAAGGAAGTGTGCGGATTTCGTCAGTCGATCAACGAAAACCCATACTGCGTCGTAGCCTTTCTGAGCCGTCGGAAGGCCAACCGCGAAGTCCATTGTAATGTGTTCCCATTTCCATTGTGGGATCTCCAACGGTTTTAGCAATCCACTTGGTCTCTGATGTTCTGCTTTTACTTTCTGACAGGTCAGACACTTGGCAACACATTCTGCAACATCACGTTTCAAATTCGGCCCCCAGAAGTGTTGTCAAAGATCTTGATACATCTTGGTACTACCAGGGTGAATCGAATATCGTGAGCTATGAGCCTCACTCAAAATGTTTTCCTTAATCTCTGGTACTGGCGGTACCCAAATTCTGCTCTCAAATCTCAGTATTCCTTCCTTTATCCATCTTGAACCTCGGTTCAGTTCCTTCAGATATCTTCTTTGTCACTTTTTTGCATTTTTCGTCCTGAAGTTGAGCTTCCTTAACTTTATCTAGTAGGGTTGTACCAGATTGCATCTGAAATAGCTTTTCATCAATTTCTATAGGATATTTCACTTCCAACTCCAGTTTCTCCATTTCTGAAATTAGTTCCTCCTGAGCGGTCAATATCATCAACTTCTCCCTACCCTTTCTACTTAAGGTATAGGCAACGACATTTGCCTTACCTGGATGGTATAAAATCTCACAGTCGTAGTCCTTAATTAATTCCAACCACCTTCTTTGACGTATATTCAAGTCCTTCTGTGTAAAAATATATTTCAGACTCTTGTGGTCTGTATATATTTTACACTTCTCCCCGTAGAGATAGTGCCTCCAAATTTTCAAAGCAAAAACTACTGCAGCTAACTCCAAGTCGTGGGTCGGATATCCCTTCTCGTAATCCTTCAATTGCCGTGATGCATACGCAATGACTTTGCCGTTTTACATCAGCACACAGCCAAGTCCTTTATGCAACGCATCACTATAAACAACAAAATTTCCTGTATCGTCCGGAAGAGACAACACAGGTGTTATACTCAACCTCTTCTTCAATTCTTGAAGGCTTTCCTCACACTTCTCCGTCCAAACAAATTTCACAGCTTTTCGAGTTAAATTTGTTAACGGGGTTGCGATCTTGGAAAAGTCTTGTATGAATCTTCTATAATATCATGTCAATCCAAGAAAACTTCGTACTTTCGACGGCGTTCTAGGCTGATCCCAGTTAATCGAGGCTTCAACTTTTGATGGATCTACCGAAATTCCATTTTTATCGATCACGTTCCCAAGAAATTGCACTCGTTCAATCCAAAATTCGCATTTTGAAAACTTGGCATACAACTTTTCCCTTCTCAATACTTCCAATGTTAATCTCAAATGCTCTTCATGTTCTTCCTTGGTTTTCGAATAAACCAAAATGTTGTCTATAAATACCACTACGAACTTGTCCAAAATCGGCTTGAACACACCATTCATTAGTCCTATAAATCCTGCAGGAGCATTTGTAAGAGACATAACCAAAAATTCGTAGTGACCATATCGTGTTCTGAACGTTGTCTTCGGTACATCTTCTGGTCTTACCTTCAGTTGATGGTAACCACTTCTCAAATCTATCTTGGAAAAGTATTTCGCCCCCTTCAATTGATCAAACAGATCATTGATCCTCGATAATGGATATCTATTCTTAATCGTGACCTTATTTAATTCTCTGTAATCAATGCAGAGCTACATTGTTCCATCCTTCTTCTTCACAAACAACACCGGCGCTCCCCATGGTGATACGCTCGGTTGAATGTACTTCTTGTCCAATAATTCTTGTAGTTGTACCATTAATTCTTTCATCTCTACTGGTGCCATTCGGTATGGTGCTTTCGATATTAGAGCGGTTACTGGCGCCAAATCGATCACGAAATCAACTTCTCTATCTGGCGGAAGTCCTGACAAATCATTTGGAAAGACATCGACGAAGTCTCTCACTACCGGTATCTCCTCTACTTTTGGATTCTCTTTACAACTGTCGAATATGTAAGCTAAATATCCTACACAGACCTGTCTTAACAACTTTTTGGCCTGCATCATCGTCGGACAACTCGCTTGTCTAGGCGACTTGCTACCATAAAACATAACCTTTGACAGAGTCATAAGGTTAATACGCTTCTTTTGGCAATCAATTACAGCCACGTAATTGAATAACCAGTCCATTCCCAAGATAACGTCAAATTACCCAAGTCGAATAGGGATAAGATCTACATTCATGATATTACCGTTAATATCCACTCTACAATTCTTATGTACGTACTTAACATGGATTATTTCTCTATTCGCAATTTCTATGTTCATGGGGTATTCCAACTCATCCTTAGGAAAATATAAATTCTTAGCAAAGTCATCAGATATAAAGGAACAAGTAGCACCCGAATCAAATAAAACATAAGCATTAATTTTATTGATCGGAATGATACCTGACACCACATCACGAGACTGAACTGCATCCTGCACCGTCATATTGAAAGTCCTTGCGGTCGGTCGGTTAGTTGCGGTTGGTCCTGTGATAGTTAAGGCATTTCCATTGCTATTTCCCTTGTTTCCTGCTGATCATGCCCCTCCAGATCCCTTCTTAGGACAATCTCTTGCCAAATGATCTTTTGAACCACAAGTGAAGCAGGCACCCTTCTTTGGGTTAGGACAGTTAGGTGCTATGTGGCCCTCCTGACAACAATTGTAGCACACCCGCTCTCCCTTCATACAAACCCCCAAATGAGCTTTCCCGCAGGTCGGGCATGCTTCAATCCTCTTCTTCTGACCTCCTTGCTGATTCTCCGATGATGAGTTGTCATTCCACCTCTTCTTCTGAATAAAATTACCACCTCATGTGCCACTTCCACTAGCCTTGTTATTTCCTTCACTTTCAGTCTTCTTCTTCTTCTTCTTCTGATCTTTATTGTACTTGGTCACCGCATCACTTCCGCCTTCAGCGAGGATGGGCTTTTCCAATACTCCAACAAACGTGTTTAGCTGAAACATTGATACTTTACTATCAACCCAAGGCTTCAGTCCTTGCTCAAATCTTCTTGATTTTCTCTCATCTGTGTGAACTTGATACGGGGCGAACCTCGCTAACTCGTTGAATCTAACCGCATAATCAGGTACGGACATATTCCCCTGCTTCAACTCCAGAAACTGAACCTCCATTTGGTTCTGTGAGCTGGTCGGGAAATACATCTCGAAAAACATCTCTTTGAATCTCTCCCAAGTAATCACACCTTCACCTCCACGGACCTTGTTTGCTTGCCACCAGTAACTGGCTTCAGACTTCAGCATAAACGTTGCAAAAGTGGTCTTCTGGTCTTCTCTAACTCTAGCAACATCGAAAACCTTCTCCATTTCCATAACCCACGTTTGAGCTTCAATTGGGTTCTTGGAACCTTTAAACTCTGGCGGTCCCACCACCTTGAAATCCTTAAACATAGTATTTGGTGGAGCTTGAGGTTGATTATTCATTGCTCCAGCTAGTAAATTAACCAATTGCTGAACAGGATTAGCATTGGTGTTATTGTTGTTATTAGTAGATCCTTCTTGAGCTAGTTGACGTTGTTGTCTTCTTCTTGGCGGCATATTTCTGTTAAAATATATGCTTATTAGATCTTTGTTTATTTCTCTAAATAGTTAAGGCATTACTCAACAATTTAACATAATTATTTAACACATTATCTCGAACAACTTGATATATATTCATTCAAATCAAAAGTTTTACATCAAACGATAGCATCACTACTATTTACATCAACTATCCTGAGATAAAGAGTCTACAGGATTTAAATATTAAAATATTCCTTTGTCCATAACTACATCGGAATTTACATCTAAGTACTAGATAAGTTTAACACATAAGTAAACAAATTCTATCATTGTCTGTCAAGGCGCTGAATAGCCTTGCTACGCTCCTCTTCCATGATGCGGGACATCGTCCTGCGATCCAGCATGTACAATGGAAGTCCTTCGAACTGAATGGGGTACCTCAAAACTCGATCCTGGGCCTCATCCATTGCATTATTAAGTCTAGAGTACGTCTCCCCAAGCTTCGCCTTCTTTGCACGACCGTCCTCTTCTGCAAGATCAGCACGACATGATTCTCTTACCCAGCTTTCCTCTGCTATAATCAGTCTTTCAGAGCTTTCCTTCAGTTCCTTCTTCAAATTCTTTATCTCTTCGGTCTTATCTTCGGTTTGACCCTTCTCATGGACCAAATCCCATTCTATATTTCCCAATCGTGAGTGAAGAGTTGAAATCTCCCTCTCTTTCTGCTCGAGAGTAATCTGCTAAATAATCGCCCGCTTAGTCAAATCTTGTACCTCATCTCGTAACTCTACGTTACATTCATATAATGCGTCGTACATCTCAGCATCAATGGAATGCTGTGGAAACTCCTCTTCTTCCTCTTCCTCTTCAAATTCCTCCTCAGGATCCTCCTCAGGATCAGTCTCAGGTTCATGCTCCTGACCAACAACGGTGATCAACAGAGATGACTCCCTCTGTACCAACTGTTCCCTAACAACATGAATGTCTCGAGGTTCCTCCTCTGTAGGTACTCGGGGTTCCTCCTCCCCTGCTCGACTAGTTCCTCCAACATCCGACATCCTGACAACAAAATTTTGAGTTTTAGTTACTAAGTCGTACTAGTGAGCACATAATTTTAACACATAAGCACATAAACTCTTTTATTATCTTCAGTGAATTACATAAATTCATTTCCTAGAACTCGATAAGATTTTTCCATCACTATGTTTGTCCTATAAGGCTACTACCTAAGGTTGTTCCCCCACCTAAGGTTTATAACCTACAACAATGACACCAACCTGTGACACCCCCAAATTCGGGTACTTCGATTTCCACAGGATTTGGTGTTCACTGTACAAATACCATCTATCTATCTACCCATAATAAATGCAAACCATGCAATAGAAAGAAATAAAATCCTTCCCTTATGGGGTTACAACATCTGAATAATAAATACAATCCCAGGTCAATCTAACCTTAAACATCTGTGCGGAAACATAAACAAATACGTCTTAAACAACATCAAGTCTTTACAATAACATTCTTAATATTAAATGACAAGTCTTCATCACTTATTAGCTTTGCCTTTGCCTTTGCGTTTGCCTTTGCTAGTAGAAGGCTCACCGTACCTTTCGTTCTTAACTGCAATGTTATTATTACGCAAGAGTGAGCATGAATTCCCACAAGTATAAAATGAAATAACAATATATAATAACATGCGAGTGAATCAAAGACTTCTGAAATAAAAGCTCAACTTTTGAATCAAGAATGAATAACAAGAATTCAAAAGATTTTTGAGGGTCATAAGACCTTGAACTATGTCCTAGGTTATCAAGGGTTATACTTGAAACCTTTAACAGTCATAAGACTATGGACTCTTCTACTCGTACTTAGGGGGATCAACCCTTAGTACCATACTGTGCACAATATCTTAACTCTAACACATAAGTAATCCCTATACAGGGTTGTTCATCTCAGTTTGACATTAGAGTCCGCACCAAAGGAAGTTTGGTTTGGATAAATCAATAAGGGTTCTAAAATTTAGAACGTTCATCAACTATGTACTAGTTGAATCAAATGAGGGTTCACTAGTCTAACAAGGTTCAATAATAAATGGTAATTAAATTGAATAATAATCTCAAGAGGTATACAATAGGACAATTATTGTATAACAGAATCATACTTTGAAAAGATAATTAATCTTTAATATAACAATTGAACTTGATTAATAATAATGAGAATAACTTGAATAATGATAACGAGCAGGGTTAGGAAACTTGCCTCGTGCGTAGATTACACGTTAATTAAACACGTTCCTTGAATTTAATCCTACATATCATTTCCATTCACAACTATAGTTAATTATAATGTAACTAGTCATCAGAAATTCATTCTCTTTGTCTAACTTTGATTATGACCATACTTAGTCAATTTATCACATTCATTGTCACATAATTTACACTTCACCAATAACAAGCTAATTATGTATTCAATAATTCAATCTAAATGCAATTATGTTATTTACATGCTAAGCATCTATTTTAACATCTCATTATACTTCTAACATATTTTTATGTTCCTTAAATTAGGTTAACATCACATTCATGGACTTGCAGACTTTAAAATTTTAGTTTCTGAACATTCTGGAGAGTGGCGATGCGGCGCAACTTTTGTGCTTGTTCTTGTCTTTATCTTGGATATACCGCCATGCTAGACTTTACTTATGGTCGCATGCGGGCCTTAAGCGTTGATTGATGCCATGGCATGGCACATGAATCATTATAAAATTGCGATTCATGAAAAATCGCAGAACATGCCAATTTCTACCAATTTGTTATTTCTTATGCGAAATTTGAGACACCCATATACTAGAATTCGTATATAATCATTATCCAACAATTATAGAGTGGTTTTAACCAATTAAAACACATAATCACAGAATTAAAATATGTAAATTTTACTGTTCTTGAAGGTTTTGAAAACAAAACATGAAAATTACTACTACGGATTCATTATCACACCGAATCCGTTCATTTAACGTTTGGTCTCTTCGTATCAACATGCATAATAACATACAAGTGTAAATTTTTCAAAACCATTTATGTTTGACATATTAAAATCACGTATAAGTACATATGGCCATATCTCATCTCATACTGTAGAATTTTGAAGCAATCATATACGATGTATTTTCATGAAATCGAAGATATGGTTTATACAATATATATAATCAAATACGATATGATAACATTTATTACATATATCAACACATAATTCATACCCTTTACTTACAGAGACCTTATGAACTTTGAAAGTCATATTCATAAAAACTTTAATAACATAATTTACAATTTGGGAAGGAGGAGATTACCCACAGTGTAGAGTATAAATTAGTAGGCTTAGATGCTTTTCAATTCCTCACTCTCAATCTCCTTCACAATCTCTAAATTTTCTCTCGATAATTTATCTACTGTGATTGCTTTGTTCTTAGACTTAGAAAATAGGAAAAGAAAAGAAGACATATATATGAAAGGAAAGAATCGACGATGAGTGGTCAGTTAACCCAATCATGGGTTAACTTCTATTAACTCCCCATAAGGTTTTGTTTGGTTAGCAAGAATAGATTTCAAAACCATTTAATTTAATGATTCTATTATACTATAGTTTAAATCGTGTCACACCCAATTATACAATAACTCAATTATATTATTTAATTTAAGTTGAATAAAATATAATAATTTCTCATTAATTCCCATAGTCATATAATTAATTTTCTCATTAATTATAAAATGATATTATGCTTATTAAATATTTCTTTTAATTTAATAAACTCACATAATTACATACTTTGAATAATAAAATTCTCTACATTAATTTAATAAATGTAACACATCATTAAATTAATCTATCACAATTGTATCAATTAATTATTTAATCTAATCATTAAATCATCGAAAATATTAATTTAATTTAATAAATATTAAGAATTAAATTATAAAAATCTCGTTCGTCACATGAATAGTACCCATGAATAATACTCCAACATGAAAAGATTAAAATTTAATAAGAGAGTTCAGACTAATATTCCAGTGAAATGATATTAGATGAAGCGCAAACCTTAAGGAATTTCTAATCATTTCAGGAATTATAGAAGCAATACTTTCCCTAGTAAGTTTAAATTTAGGAATATGAAATGATATAATATCACTTACATAATATGGAGTATGAAAGAAAATGATATTTCTTATGAGTATTGAAATAAAATAATATCCTTTACCTTAGTAGAAAACTAGATTTGACTTGAATATCGGATATTATCCTTAGAAAATCTTTAACTAAAAGTTACACTAAAAGTATTCTGATACTCAAAAGAAATACTCACAATATTGCAGTAGGAATGCTTGAGATTTTTTGTGTGTTTAGGAAGGAGGGTTACCCCCCTTTTTATAGTGCAGCACGAAGGAATAAAATAATTCTTCTCTGCCTAATTTTTTTTTCTTCTCAGTGCCTATTTTTCTTTTCTTCTTCTTTCCTTACCTAACCTCCTCCCATTTCTTATGGGTGAGGCCCACACCAAATGAAGGCATAGTTTGTAGGAGAATTGAAAAACAGGCGTGCACGGAAATGGTTTTGGGAAAAGAATTCAAAACCAAAATGATAACCTTCACTCTACTTTTATTCACATGCTAAAAATTATACATTATAATAATAATCTTACCATTTAAATTATAAAAAAAATTATATTATTATATTATCACATTATTATAATGTAATATTATAATAATATATTTGAATAAATATTTTATCGGAGAAGATAATTGCCAAACTTTCAACAAATATTTCATACTAAATTCCTTCATTTATATCAAAATTGAACCAATATCCTCCGCATAATGTTTATTCACAATTTATATTATAAGCTCAAAAATATTAACAACCAGATCATTCCCAGGAAAGAGGGGGCTTCCCGATAAAGATTTATCCTTATTGGCGCACAATTATATAACATAACCCCTTTCCTCGACATAATTTTCTAAACATTGCCAATAATGCTAATTAATAATATGAATAATTGTGTCGTGTCAATTATTGATTTAATAATATAAAATATTAAGTAGATGATACTGTGACAATAATTGAATCAATAATATGAGATATTATGCAACAATTACTATAACAATTATTGAATGAAACTAAGTGACTTCTTATATAAGAATCAATAATCAGAGATACTGCACAATATCGTGTGCTACTGAGCAACAACGCGTATTATTGTACTTTTATCACCGAGTATTTCAACAGTTAACGGTAAAAGTTTTGCCATTATTTTTTATAAAAGATTATTTATGTCACTTTCTATATCCGACAGTTATTCCGTTATGTGGTCCACTAATGATTGCGCCATCGTACGGATATTCCCAACAAAAAGAATATTTCCCGACCAAAACGAATATTTCCCAACAAAACGAATATTTTATAACAACTTGCTTACTTTTCAAACTTTGCACATATAACCCATAACTATAACATTATATAAAATCAACACCTTATTATTCAAAATAATAATTAGAGAAATTAAATATTTATTCATAAAAAGTTGGGGTCTTACATTTAATTTCCACATATTTGAAACATTTAACTCCTTACACTTGGACATTTTATCAATTTAATTAGAATTTCATGTAGTCATTCACTAACCCACTAATTTAATTATTTAATGGTTAATTGGATTAGTTATTTTCCTAACCCATAATCGTACTAAAATATATCAATAACCCACATATATTTAGGTAACATAATTACACCAAACAAATTATTCAAAAAATAATTCCCATAAAAATATTTATTTTATTCAATAAATATTTATAGCTCTTTCTACAAAATTTACATTCGTTACAAGACCGACCCCTGCCTTCAGAATTGGCTTCTTTGAAGCGACTTCGGTGTCTACTCCAAGTCTGTCGAGAATAGTCCAGAAGATGTGTCCTTGACCAGTTCTCCAGCGAAATTGAGGGCCCAAACCTGTCTTTGGCTGAACCCCTTGGTTGATGAAGAGGGGGGGAGGGAGGAGGTCTACCGTTGACTAGTCACGTGCTAAAATCGTCTTCCTGTTATTCACCATGATTCCAACTGAAACTCCCTTGTGATTGAAAATTACGTAGCACTAGAAAGCCCTCCTTTATAGCGTCAATGTTGTAAGATCCCGACTTTTATAAAATAAAAGTCTAATTTAATTTATAATTATTATTCTAAAACTGTAAAATGTTAAATTAATAAATGGTCAAATGGACAATTAAATGGATAAGTGAATAAATAAAAGAGGAGAGGGATTTAATGTTACAGTTTATGCCCTAGAGGCCAATTATTTGATATAATTGCATAACATTTTGATATTATATTTGATTGAATAAATAAATGATTTTATTATGGTTTTATTTACTGCATTATATAAATGTTAACATAAAAAAATTCTTTAGAATAGTGATACAACAATAATACATTGAGACTAGTATGTGGATTGACTGATGACCAAATCTCATTGGTCATAAATATATGAGATATTGAGTCAATGCATAAGTACATGATAGAAAACGATGTACTGGACAGACCCACTATGAGAATTCTACGTGGAGCATTATGTAAAGTGTCATTAGTGATTCTCATAGTGACAATGATGTAATGATCCTCCGACCTGAAATCATTATATTACTACGCGGGAATTTATGTACTTTGATATCATCAAAAGTCACCTTTAATACGGTGGACAATAAAGGTGATTATTGGGTACATTATGAATCGTGTGAGGAATATGAGTGATCTAGATGGAACTTAACCCTCCTATATATTAGGGGTGATATCCATAGGCCTCTTGATTGAGAAGGACTATGAAATTCATGACCATGCTCAAATAGTAATTTGTTTCATATAGTCTACTCATTGATCAAGAAAACTCAAATTAATTTATTAAGAGTATGACACATTTCATGACTCGAGTTTAATCTAGGTACGTGGAGCATTATGTAAAGTGTCATTAGTGATTCTCATAGTGACAATGATGTAATGATCCTCCGACCTAAAATCATTATATTACTACGCGGGAATTTATGTACTTTGATATCATCAAAAGTCACCTTTAATAGGGTGGACAATAAAGGTGATTATTGGGTACATCATGAATCGTGTGAGGAATATGAGTGATCTAGATGGAATTTAACCCTCCTATATATTAGGGATGATATCCATAGGCCTCTTGATTGAGTAGGACTATGAAATGCATGACCATGCTCAAATAGTAATTTGTTTCATATAGTCTACTCATTGATCAAGAAAACTCAAATTAAATTATTAAGAGTATGACACATTTCATGACTCGAGTTTAATCTAGAGTGCGTGGAGCATTATGTAAAGTGTCATTAGTGATTCTCATAGTGACAATGATGTAATGAACCTCAGACCTAAAATCATTATATTACTCTACGCGGAATTTATGTACTTTGATATCATCAAAAGTCACCTTTAATAGGGTGGACAATAAAGGTGATTATTGGGTACATCATGAATCGTGTGAGGAATATGAGTGATCTAGATGGAATTTAACCCTCCTATATATTAGGGGTGATATCCATAGGCCACTTGATTGAGTAGGACTATGAAATTCATGACCATGCTCAAATAGTAATTTGTTTAATATAGTCTACTCATTAATCAAGAAAACTCAAATTAAATTATTAAGAGTATGACACATTTCATGACTCGAGTTTAATCTAGGTACGTGGAGCATTATGTAAAGTGTCATTAGTGATTCTCATAGTGACAATGATGTAATGATCCTCCGACCTAAAATCATTATATTACTACGTGGGAATTTATGTACTTTGATATCATCAAAAGTCACCTTTAATAGGGTGGACAATAAAGGTGATTATTGGGTACATCATGAATCGTGTGAGGAATATGAGTGATCTAGATGGAATTTAACCCTCATATATATTAGGGGTGATATCCATAGGCCTCTTGATTGAGTAGGACTATGAAATGCATGACCATGCTCAAATAGTAATTTGTTTCATATAGTCTACTCATTGATCAAGAAAACTCAAATTAAATTATTAAGGGTATGACACATTTAATGACTCGAGTTTAATCTAGGTACGTGGAGCATTATGTAAAGTGTCATTAGTGATTCTCATAGTGACAATGATGTAATGAACCTCCGACCTAAAATCATTATATTACTACGCGGGAATTTATGTACTTTGATATCATCAAAAGTCACCTTTAATAGGGTGGACAATAAAGGTGATTATTGGGTACATCATGAATCGTGTGAGGAATATGAGTGATCTAGATTGAATTTAACCCTCCTATATATTAGGGATGATATCCATAGGCCTCTTGATTGAGTAGGACTATGAATTGCATGACCATGCTCAAATAGTAATTTGTTTCATATAGTCTACTCATTGATCAAGAAAACTCAGATTAAATTATTAAGAGTATGACACATTTCATGACTCGAGTTTAATCTAGGTACGTGGAGCATTATGTAAAGTGTCATTAGTGATTCTCATAGTGACAATGATGTAATGAACCTCCGACCTAAAATCATTATATTAATACGCGGGAATTTATGTACTTTGATATCATCAAAAGTCACCTTTAATAGGGTGGACAATAAAGGTGATTATTGGGTACATCATGAATCGTGTGAGGAATATGAGTGATCTAGATGGAATTTAACCCTCCTATATATTAGGGGTGATATCCATAGGCCTCTTGATTGAGTAGGACTATGAAATTCATGACCATGCTCAAATAGTAATTTGTTTAATATAGTCTACTCATTAATCAAGAAAACTCAAATTAAATTATTAAGAGTATGACACATTTCATGACTCGAGTTTAATCTAGGTACGTGGAGCATTATGTAAAGTGTCATTAGTGATTCTCATAGTGACAATGATGTAATGAACCTCCGACCTAAAATCACTATATTACTACGCGGGAATTTATGTACTTTGATATCATCAAAAGTCACCTTTAATAGGGTGGACAATAAAGGTGATTATTGGGTACATCATGAATCGTGTGAGGAATATGAGTGATCTAGATGGAATTTAACCCTCCTATATATTAGGGGTGATATCCATAGGCCTCTTGATTGAGTAGGACTATGAAATTCATGACCATGCTCAAATAGTAATTTGTTTAATATAGTCTACTCATTAATCAAGAAAACTCAAATTAAATTATTAAGAGTATGACACATTTCATGACTCGAGTTTAATCTAGGTACGTGGAGCATTATGTAAAGTGTCATTAGTTATTCTCATAGTGACAATGATGTAATGATCCACCGACCTAAAATCATTATATTACTACGCGGGAATTTATGTACTTTGATAGCATCAAAAGTCACCTTTAATAGGGTGGACAATAAAGGTGATTATTGGGTACATCATGAATCGTGTGAGGAATATGAGTGATCTAGATGGAATTTAACCCTCATATATATTAGGGGTGATATCCATAGGCCTCTTGATTGAGTAGGACTATGAAATGCATGACCATGCTCAAATAGTAATTTGTTTCATATAGTCTACTCATTGATCAAGAAAACTCAAATATGGCTAATAATCTTTTAGTTCTCTTGGCTACTTTCCTGTGATATGTGAGCAAGTCATGCATGATAGTGGCGATTGAATGAAGTATTAAATGAAGTTAGAATCCCATTAGTTCCAATATCATTTATTCTATCGTTAATATTGTTTTAGTTGTTATTTGTAATTCAAGAACAAACCAAGTTTAATCAATAGTGTGAGCATATAAATATAGTGATTTAATTAATGAATAATAGTTTAAGTTAAACAACTTTCTCTGTGGGATCGATACTTTACTTTCTCTGTATTACTTGTTGACGCGTGTATGCTTGCATGAGTTAGAGCTCTTTTGTTAGTCATAAAAAAGAGGCAACAAGTTTTTTATGTAATTCTTAGGGAAAGGCGTTTAATTTAGTATTATTATCATTAGTTTTAAGCTATATTGTATGACTTAGACAATTCTAGTCTTATCTCATTTTAGTTTTTGTTTTTGTTTCAGGAATTTGGATAAATTTTTATGCGCACACGGTTAACCAACCACGATTTAACACCTGTTCAGGATAACATAAACGGGAGAGGTTGGAAAGCGGGTGTTCGTAGAAATTTACAAGAATAGTTAGAAAACACGACAGCTAACATGGCAGCCGAGGCACAAGAAGAAGATCAAAGAGAGGAGCATAGGGCTTTGAAGGAGTATTCCATGCCCAATATTAATGGACTACAGTCTAGCATAGTCAGACCAGCGATAGCAGCAAATACATTCGAGATAAAAACTGGAACTATTCAAATGGTGCAGAATACAGTTCAGTTTGGGGGTGCTGCTACAGATAATCCGAATGAACATCTGTTGAGTTTCATCGAAATTTGTGATACATTCAGATACAATGGTGTGACGGAGGATGCTATTAGACTAAGGTTGTTCCCATTTTCATTGAGGGATAAAGAGAAAAGTAGGCTTCATTGTCTGCCAGCAGGATCTATAACTACATGGGAGGATTTAGCATAGAAATTCTTAGCTAAGTTCTACCCAATGGCTAAGACTGCCAAGATGAGGACAACTATCTCTCAGTTTGAGCAACAACAGGGCGAGTCGTTATATGAAGCATGGGAGAGATACAAAGAAATGCTGAGAAAGTTCCCACATCACGGTATGCCAGATTGGATGGTAATCAACACGTTTTATAATGGATTGGGATGGCAGTCAAGACCGATTGTAGATGCAGTTGCAGGAGGGGCATTATGGGCAAAGAGCTATGAGGAAGCCTATGATCTTATCGAGATAATGACATCGAATGATTTTCAGAATCCTACATCCCGAATGCCATAAACCAAAGTTGCAGGTGTATTGGAGGTTGATGCTATTACTCAGTTGTCAGCACAGATGGCAGCCATGGCAAAGAAGATAGATACTTTGGCAGAAGGAAAAGTTAAGATGGTTGCCTTCGTATGTGAGATCTGTACGGGGTCACACTCGACGGATCAATGTACTATCAGCTCAGAATCAATGCAGTATGTGAGCAACTATAGAAAAGACCAAGGTCAATTTCAGAACACATACCACCCCAACAACAGAAATCATCAAAACTTTAGTTGGTCGAATAATCAAGGGAATCAGCAGACTCAGTTTCAACCAAATAATCAATTTTAGGCACAGCCGGCATAGCCAGCGCAGCCGTAGTTTAATCCTAGACCACCCTTTCTGTCAGGATTTTCTCAACATCAACAGCAACATCACACTCCAGTTGCACCTCAGTAAGAAAAAAAAATCAGAAGTGGAGGAGATGATGATGAAATACATGGCAAACACAGAAGTTATGATCAAGAGCCAAGCAGTGGCTATAACGAATCTGGAAACGCAAATGGGGCAGATGGCGAACATGCTTACTAACAGGCCCCAGGGTTCACTGCCAAATAATACGGAGACAAATCCAAGAAAGAAGGAAGGAGCGGTGTCAGCGATCACATTGAGATCTCAGGAAAGATCATCGATTCATCGCAAGTCGCGGGCCCGCGAGAATGCATTGAGGAGGCACGCTACCGCACGCTGAGGCAAGAGGAACCCAAACCACCGAAAGGGGAAAATTTGGAGAAATCTGAGGATTAGCAGGAAGAGAAAGATAAAGCAGGTTCAAAGGAGACGGTTATGAGTCCAGTACCACCAATTCACATTCAAGTTCCGTATCTGCAGAGATTAAATAAGAAAAGGGAAGATAAACAGTTCAGCAAATTCTTGGAGGTATTCAAAAAGCTGCAGATCAACATACCATTCGCCGAGGCATTTGAACAAATGACAAGCTACGCAAAATTTATAAAGGGTATATTGTTAAGGAAGAGGAGATTAGATGAGTTTGAGATAGTAGTCTTGACAGAGGAATGTAGTGCAGTGCTTCAGCAGAAACTACCTCCAAAGCTGAAAGATCCAGGCAGTTTCACAATTCTATGCACAATTAGAAAGATGAACTTCAGCAAGTGTTTATGTGATCTTGGGGCAAGCATAAATTTGATGCCCTTGTCAGTATTTAACCAGTTGGGATTTCCAGATCCAAAGCCGACAAACATATCATTACAGCTAGCTGATAGATCGATTACGTATCTATGAGGAATTATGGAAGATGTGTTGGTTAAGGTGGACAAGTTTATTTTCCCAGCTGACTTCATTATCCTAGACTACGAGGAAGACAAAAATATACCAATCATATTGGGAAGACCATTCTTAGCCACAGGAAAAACTCTGATAGATGTGCAGAAGGGGGAACTCACTATGCGTGTTCATGATCAAGAGGTCACCTTTAATGTTTTCAAAGCTATGATGTTTCCAGCAGATGAAGAGGAATGTTTCTTTGTTGAGTTGGTGGAACAGGTTATAAATGATGAAGTACAAAGTCGGGTGGCTGCTAAACCTTTGAGGAGTGTAATTGCTAAAAATTCAGATTTGGAGGATGAGGAACTTGATGAACTTGTGCAATATCTGGATACCACTCTACAAGTCAGGAAATTCAGGATACCTATTGAGCCATTGACAAAAGCAGGAGAAACCTCCATAAAATTAAAACCATCTCTGGAGACACCTCCAGAACTTGAATTGAAACCACTTCTAGATAATCTCAGGTACGCATTTTTAAATATAGATTCTAAGCTACCTATGATTATTTCTTCTGCATTAACATCCTTTCAGGAAGAAAAATTGCTACGAGTGCTTCGAGAGTTCAAATCAGTGATTGGATGGACCATAGCGGATATCAAAGGGATCAGCCCTTCATTTTGTATGCATAAAATCCTGATGGAAGATGAAAGTAAACCATCGGTTGAGCAACAAAGGAGACTTAATCTGATAATGAAAGAAGTGGTTAAGAAAGAGGTGCTAAAATGGTTGGATGCAGGAATAATCTATCCTATCTCAGATAGCTCATGGGTGAGCCCAGTGCAGTGTGCACCAAAAAAGGGTGGCATGACAGTAGTGACTAATGAGAACAACGAGTTGATTCCAACACGAACAATGACAGGGTGGAGAGTTTGCATGGACTACCGCATGCTTAATAAAGCTACAAGGAAAGATCATTTTCCACTACCATTCATTGATCAGATGTTGGACAGATTAGCAGGTCATGAGTACTATTGCCTACTGGAAGGATATTCGGGATATAATCAAATAATGATAGCTCTAGAAGATCAAGAAAAGACAACTTTCACATGTCCATAAGGCACATTCGCCTTTAGAAGGATGTCTTTTGGGTTGTGCATCGCTTCGACCACTTTTCAGAGATGCATGATGGCTATATTTTCAGATATGGTAGAGCAAAATGTGGAAGTATTTATGGATGACTTCTCAATTTTTGGAGACTCGTTTGATCTATGCCTCGCGAATTTGGTGATGGTGTTGAAGCGATGTGTTGAAACAAATCTGGTATTAAACTGGGAAAAATGCCATTTTATGGTACATGAAGGAATCATACTTGGACACAAAGTATCGAAGAAGGGACTCGAGGTAGATAGGGCAAAGTTGGAAACTGTAGAGAAATTGCCACCACCTACTTCGGTAAAAGGTGTTCGCAGCTTTCTTGGCCACGCATGTTTCTACCGCAGATTTATCAAAGACTTCTATAAGATAACTAAACTATTGTGTAGTTTATTGGAGAAGGATGTGCATTTTATCTTCGATGAGGCTTGCATGTCGGCATTTGAGCATCTGAAAGGGAAATTAACATCAGCCCCAATTATTACTGCTCCAGATTGGGAATTTCCATTTGAGCTGATGTGTGACGCCAATGATTACGTCGTATGAGATGTTTTGGGACAAAGGAAAGAGAAGATGTTTCATGTGATTTACTATGCCATCAAGACCCTTACAGATGCACAGTTGAACTACACCACCACGAAGAAAGAATTATTAGCAGTAGTGTACGCCTTTGATAAATTTTGAGCTTATTTGATCGGTACAAAGGTGATAGCGTATACGGATCACGTTGCTATTCGATATTTAGTGGCGAAAAAGGATACAAAGCCTCGGTTAATCAGATGGATTTTACTATTGCAGGAATTTGATTTGGAAATCAAGGACAGGAAGGGCACTAAAAACCAAGTGGCGGACCACTTATCTCGACTTGAGAATCCGGAAAGGGAAACAAATGACAAGGTGTTAATTAATGAATCTTTTCCAGATGAACAGTTGTTTGTGGTGAAAGGGGAAGTGCCATGGTTTGCAGATTATGCGAACTATTTGGTAAGTAAAATGCTACCTTTCGATTTGGTGGGCTATCAAAATAAGAAATTTCTGCATGATGTCAAATGGTACATATGGGATGAATCGTATTTGTTCGAACAATGCTCTGATCAAGTTATACGAAGGTGTGTTCCATATAGCAAGACCGAAGGGATTCTGCAGGATTATCACTCTACTATGTATGGTGGACACTATGGTGGTGAAAGAACAGCAGCGAGAATACTACAAGCGGGATACTACTGGTCGACAATTTTCAAGGATGCGTACAATTTTGTCCAGCGATGTGATAGATGTCAGCGAGTGGGGAACATCTCTAAAAGAAATGAAATGCCATTGAATACAATCTTGGAAGTCGAAATTTTTTATGTATGAGGAATTGATTTCATGGGGCCATTCATTTCTTCTTGCGGAAATCTTTACATTATGCTTGCTGTCGACTATGTCTCAAAATGGGTAGAAGTGGAAGCTCTTCCAACAAATGATGCCAAGGTTGTCCTCAAATATTTATATAGCAGTATCTTCACGAGATTTGGGACTCCACGGGATATCATCAGTGACGAGGGCAGTCACTTTTGCAACAGGCAGTTTACAGCTTTATTGGCGAAATATGGTGTGAATCATCACATTGCTACAACATATCACCCACAAACGAATGGCCAAGCTGAAGTGTCAAATCGAGAAGTTAAGAGAATTCTGGAGAAAGTTGTGAATCCAACAAGGAAGGACTGGTCCATGAAGTTATATGATGCAGTATGGGCTTATAGGACAGCGTATAAAACACCGTTAGGTATGTCACCTTTTTAGTTTGTATATAGAAAAGCTTGCCACCTTCCCATGGAGCTAGAGCATAAAGCATACTGGGCCATTCAAAAGCTAAATTTTGATGTGATAGCTGTCGAGGAGAAACGCCTATACCAACTAAATGAGTTGGATGAATTTGGACTGTAGGCATATAAGAATTCGAAGCTTTCTATGGAGAAAGTGAAGAAATGGCATGATCGAAAAATCATTGAGAGAGCATTTGAACCAGGACAAAGGGTTTTGCTTTATAACTCCAGACTTAAACTTTTTCCTGGAAAGCTGAAATCGAGGTGGTCAGGACCATTCATAGTGAAAACTATTTTTCCGCATGGTGAGATCGAAATATTTGTACGTCGCCCGACAAGCCTTTTAAGGCGAATGGACAGCGCTTAAAACATTACTTTGGTGGAGACGTAGACAGACAGACAGTCGCCTCAATTCTTTCTTCAACCTGAACATCAGAGACAGTCAAGCTAATTGACTATAACTTAGCGCTGGATGGGAGGCAACCCATTATTTTTCTTCTCTAAAATCTATCTTTCATTCTTTGTTTATTTCGCAGAGTTATTTCTTCCTAAGTTAACACAATCACATAATAGCTGATAGTATAGGGGAGCATGTATCTGTATTGCATAAAATGACATATGTGGTAAACTTTGTTTTGATGATGTCTATTGATGAATTGCAGGTGCAATGGATAGCACACATTTCTCTCTTGCTGCACCTACAATTGAATACAGTAATGCAAAACACAGGATCGCGCTGGTGTCACATCTGATGCATACAAAGATACGCCTGCATGGCCGCCACACCGCAGCAGAAACCATTCATTATTCACTCGCGCTCGCTTTTGTAATCCATTACCAAGCCGCGCGGCTGTGCGTTCTCGCAGACGTGGAAAAAGTTTTTATGTCAAAAATCCAAGTTACGGTTTGATTGGGTTTTTCTTCCAATATAAAAGCAGCATCTTATTCTATCTCCTATATTCAGACGGCTAATCAACTCTCATCAAAGTTCATACCATACATCACGTTCCTGGCATAATTTTAGGATTCTACTTGGGGTGTGTAGCAATAAGTCTGGGGAAAAAATCATCAACAAGTCCTTCCCATTGTCTCTATCATCCCCACATGGGTCCAAAACGAGCACGTGCAATCTCACTCTCCTCTTCATCCGAATTTTCTTCCGATCACCATGAAGAAGAGGCCTTGGACGAGAGTAGATTTGTCAGTTTGGAAGCACAGCAAGACTATTATCGGAGTATGGCCAAATCTCTTGTGAAGGAATGGGGACTTCAACCTAAAAAACAGGATGGCTAACTTTGGCAGATGATACGCGAACGAGAATGGGTTGGCTTAACTGCATCTCCTATGCCCATCCCCGTGGGGATTGTTAGAGAATTTTATGCTAATGCCACGGAGTTGTTAACAAGAGGCATAACGATTGTTCGAGCAGAACAGGTGAATTATCGCCCTTCTGCGATCAGAGAAGTATTCAACATATATGATTCACCACCCACCGGGTCTGACAATTGGTTAGAAGGCGAATACTTGGAGACAGATCTCGCAGTTGTGATTACTGATCTGTGTATCCGGGCACCAAATGGAAGTAAAAAGATGTGAACAACGGAACAAAAATCATTTCCGTCGTCAGCATTGAATCGATATGCCCAGGCCTGGAACCTGTTTATTTGTGCCAAGCTCGTTCTGTCAGCTCATTACAATGCCATAACTACCGAGCCGGCGATTATTTTGTGGGGAATCATCAAAGGGAAGTAGATCGATATCGGCCTTTTAATCCATAGAAACATGCTGAGTTATATGTGTAGGAATAGAAATGGGACTATTCCGCATGCATCGGTGGTAGCCATGCTCTGTACTCAACAAGGAGTCCAATGGCATAATGAGCTACTGCAGTACTCACACCATGCAATCACTCATGCTGCTATTGCAAAGTATATGCTTTATCATATCAAATATGATTGGCTTGTGTGCATACTACTTTCAAGAAGATACAGCTGATGTTGAGTAGCTTGAAAAGGAAAGAAGGGTTAATGCCCTTGAAAAGATAAAAGGGAAAAGCCCATGGTAGAACAGGGTAATAAGAATAAACTTGCACCAATAAAAGCTTAGCTTACAACTCTGTTTAAAAAGATAAGGAATTTGAAACCCAATCAATCGTAGAGCCAGCTGCAGAGGCTCCGATTGTAGAATAAGAAAAGGTTGGTAAGAAAATAGGGAAGGCTAGAGATCCTGAGAAACATATTCCTAGTTATAGGAAGATAAAAAAGAAAAGAGTAGTAGTAAAAGCGAAAAGTGTAGTTGAAGACATGGATGATGCTCAAGCCAATGAGCATAGATAGGTGATAAGTAGGATACCTACTTATGGAGTACCAATTCACGCGAACTATACCCATCTCAAGTACATTTTAGTCTGTTTTAGCTGCATTTTATGTTAAATTGCATTTCACATACTTAAAACTCCTTTTGGTGAATAAGTGCAGGAATTGGCCTAATTTGGTGGTGATATCGGGCACGAGGCTAATGAAAGCGTAAGGCAAGGCAAAAGATAAGATGTGCTAAGGATTGAGTGGAGCATGGATGGACAAGCATGGATATACATAGGACATATCAGTAGTAGCAGCAACATTGCAGAACCAAGCTAAGGAACAGAATCAGAAGATAGCAACTGCAAGCCGCGCGGCAAAGATAGCTTGGAAGCGCGCGCCCGTGCGAGTTCCCAACCAAACCAAGATAACCTACTGCAAGTTGCGTGGCCATGAGAAGGACAACAAGTTAATGGCCTTGCATGTGCGAGACCCGCCAAACATACAAAACCTATCGCAAGTCTCTGGTGGCGAGAATATCAAGCTAGAGAGGCCTTGTGGCCATGTAGGGCTCAAGTCACGACTTGTTTTATTTTATTTCCAAATTTTAAAGGTTGTAATTGATTTAAAACAATTCCTGATTGGTGTCAAGGGTATCACTTGACATTTTATTAGTTTTTCACGTATCTTTACTTGGTAATTAGGGTTTTACTCTCTGGGGGAAATTCCAACGTAGAAGGAGGCTACAACTCTATCTTTTTGTTCCTTCTTGGGATTTTCTACCAGAGTGGGATTATTATTATTAGTTTTTGCTGGAATCGTATGAGGATTTGAATTTTGATTCAGTATTCAAAGAATTGGGTTTGATAGTTTCATCTTTCATCTTTCAATTGTTTTATTGATCATGTTTAGATTTGATCCCATAATGGCTTTTGGTTCGATCATGAACTAAACTCCATTATGGGATTCTAATCGATTTTAATATGTAGTTTGATTGCATGTTTAAATCTTTGGATTGTTTTGCATATCATATGGGTTTTCTATCATGATTGTTTTTGCATGTATGAATGCTTGATCACCATTCGCTTCAAAGATTTGTATGGAATTGACAATGAACATGCAAATATGGACCTGTAATCATGATAGTATAATGTATATAGAAATCGTGTTATATGGCTTATGTATTTTATGAACAGGATAGACATATACTGTTTCACCGTATAAGTTAGAATAAGGGCTTGAACTTAAAATCAATAAAATTGCAATTTCACATAGACATATAGTGATGTTGGTTATATTGATGATTACATAGAGTCTATCATATGTGGATGCTGTGTAAGTAGGTCTTAGTGCATTGAAAAATGGCTAATACTCTTTTAGTGCTATTGGCTACTTTCCTGTGATATGTGAGCAAGTCATGCATGATAGTGGCGATTGAATGAAGTATTAAATGAAGTTAGAATCCTATTAGTTCCAATATCATTTATTCTATCGTTATTATTATTTTAGTTGTTATTTGTAATTCAAGAACAAACCAAGTTTAATCAATAGTGTGAGCATATAAATATAGTGATTTAATTAATGAATAATAGTTTAAGTTAAACAACTTTCTCTTTGGGATCGATACTTTACTTGCCCTGTATTACTTGTTGACGCGTGTATGCTTGCATGAGTTAGAACTCTTTTGTTAGTCGTAAAAAAGAGGCAACAATAGGATGAAGTAGTTGTTGATGGGGAGAAAGGGTCTAAAGAAATTCATACGACCAAGGCTTTCCCATCACTCAATAAAGATGTAACTATTACAACTAATGCAACTGATGAGGAGTTGATACCTGAAGAGGCTCCTCAACAATAAGAATATGTTTTAGATTGACATAGCTGCAGAAGAGGAAGTTTTAGCTGAAATAAAGAAACATGTTGCTAAGACTATAGATGCAACTAATATGTTGAAGTAGAAATAGTTGTGGAAGTAGAAGTCGCAACTAAAATGAAGAATAAGCAGCTAAGGATGTTGTTATTGCAAATGAAGGCATTACAGAAAAGGATATTCATGTTTTTTTTGCTAAATTTAAATTGTATTAAAAGAGAAAAAAATTACAACCTCATGGGAGTACCCCGATCAGGATATAGCATAGACATCATAGGACAACTGTGACAACCCGAGAATTTAGACAATTTATTAAAATCTTAAATGATTAAATAAAGGTTAAATAATAAGACCTAGACTAGAAATAGAGTTTGGAATTAAAAATTTTATGAAGGACTTATGTGGTTTTGTGTATAGTAACTTATTTGATTGAATTAAGTTACTAAGGTTGAGTAATTAAATTACTTAATAAAAGCATTAAAAGAATAATTGATTTAATTATTTAAGTAAGCAAATACTTATATTTGTAGGGAAAATTATGTGTTACATATACATTTTAATTTATACATAAAATAACTATGTAATTAAGATATGTTATATTTTATTTTGGGAATATACATTTATATTTTAAAGATGGGGTATATAAATTATATGATTCCTAATTGGTGAAACATTTTGATGTAGGTGGATTAGTAACTTGAGAGTGTAAAACCTAATTACTAACTATTGGGTAAATTATTTATTCAACAAGAGCATTATAATAATATTTCGGTAATTTATTTAATTAAGCTAAGTTGGTTAATTCCTTAAATGCCCAAGTTACTATTGCAAGATTTATCTCCAAGCTATTCTTTTTGCTTTGTCGGGTGGAAGGAGAGAGTATTAAGCATGTGTAGTAAAATTTTTGTCAAAGCTTCATCTAACACCAAACATGTGTCACTCTAAGGCTAGCCCAAATTATTTTGCCAAGATTTCAAGTAATGTAAGAGAGAGAGAATGAAGATTGTGGGAGACAAGTTATATATATATAAACTTCCACCACTCAATCAAATAAAAAAAACTTACTTAATTTCTCTTTCATCATTAACATATTTGCAAGAGAGAAAAGGAAGAAGGAGAGAGAAAGAGAAAACAACAAAAAAAAATCAAAAAGAGAGAGAGGAGAGAGGTTCGGACCAAACAAGAGGAGAGAGATAGGGTTTGATCTTCCATGTTAACCAAGTTCATTACCTACTTGTGGAGTAGAAGAAAGATGATCTCAAAGCAAAGGTATAAAACCTTTAAACTTAACTAAGTTTATTTATTTTATTTTGCTTGGCTTGAATCCAAAGCATGAGTTGTGATCTTGACATTAGAACACTAGATGTACTAGTTAGATGGTGTGTTATGTGTAGATCTAACCATTTTAGGTGTTAAAAGTTTGATCCAAAGAAAGAAAAGCAAAACAGTTTTTAAAGCTTAAGAAAATTAGTAGACTGCTGACCCTAAAAGGGAATTTCGAGATTAGTTAGATGTTCCAGAAACTTCTGGGCTTTTGGTATGTTGTATTACACTGAATAAGCTTTCCATAGACTTCAGAATGGACTAAATCCGACTTCGGAAGAAAGAGTTATGCTATTTTAAAGTAGCCAAGTCAAAACTGGAAAACTCATTTCGGTTCAGTCCCTTTGAACGGAATTTCTGGGCTGATATGTTCGGAATCTGGAAAACCATCAGTAGGGAAGAGTTGTAGTCCCAGAATTTAGATTCGCGTGGGCTCAAGAATCGCTCAAAAATGTTTTAAAACGAAAACGTTATGACTATTTTAGCGAAATAGGGTAAATCTGGGAAAAATGTTAAAATCGTTATGAACGTCCATTTTTGGCAAATTATTTGGACTGCCTAAAGAACCCGAAATGGGGGTTACATATTTTTTAAAACTAGTCTCATATGATATGAAAAACATATCCAAAATTGGAATGAATCCGATTAACGAGCAATGCGTAAGAAATTCGCGAAGTAGCTAGTTCGATAAGCAGATAGAATAAAGTAATGATAAGAAGATTTGGCAAAGAACGTCTTGCTGCTGCTTAGGCGTTTTGTATTATTATACCGGACAAATTACTGACATGCTTTTTGCTCAATTTTTTGATTGAATTTCATATTTGGTTTTCGCGGTTAGAAATTTTTCTAAAATACTATGACATGGGGTCTATAACATGCCCAAAAATTCGCTGTTATATGACTTAGGATTTGAAAATTAAAAATGAGTGAACATGCATGTCAGAACTAAAATTTGAGCGAACGCCGAGCGTCGGCGCGTCGAGCGAATTTGACGTTTGACGTTCCGAATGACGTTCCGGCAAAATAATAAGTCATAATAAATCTAATAAAATCCTACGGGGCGAGATTTGACTATAAGTGATATTTTATGCCGAGAAACTTCCTTTCGGGTATAAATAAAGCAATAAAAATATATAATAAATATAAATTATATACTTAAGCGAAATAAAATCTATGACTGCCTATAAAATTATTTTGTGGTGCAACGAAGAACGTGAAACCTTTGAAAAATTGTATTAATCATAAATAAATGATATTTTGAGGTTTTCAGAGTTCAAAGTGAGGTTTTTTAGCTGATTAATAAATATTCATATATATATATATATATATATACGGTTCGGATCTTAAGCTCACCCATTATCCAACTCACCCGAGCTCACCCCCCCTTTAACGACGGACTCGACGACGAATGGTTCATCATACAACCATAAATCTATACTTTTAGCGACGCTTATATATATGTTGTCCGTCGCTAAAAAGTATAGATTTACGATTATATGATCGAACCATCGCTAAAGGGGGTGAGCTCAGTGAGTTGGATAAGGGTGAGCTTAAGATCCGAGACTCTTTCTTTCTTTCTTTCTCTCTCTCTCTCTCTCTCTCTCTCTCTCTATATATATATATATATATATATATATATATATATATATAGAAAATGTGAATATTCGTAAAACGAAAAATAAAGCGAATGTGATAGCAGAATAAAATATGTATATATGAGAAAACAGTTTGTGTTGACTCATGAATGAACAAAATAATATAAAAATTATTTAAACTAAATAAATAATATGGTAAATTGAATTTTACTATAAAAGCTATATATTAGCTGTTTAAACCCGAATTTGCGAGTAAATGTAAAAGATAGTTCTGAAATGGAATATAAATGGGTTAAGCTTCATGATGTAAAATATTTACATATTAAAATGTATGAGACCTTTATTATATATATTAATAAGTGATTTGAATATTATTAAGAATGATTAAAATATTATTAAATGATTAATAATATTAGATAATGAATAAAATACTATTAAATGATAATAATTATTTGAAAATTATTATAAGTCATTTAAAAATTATTTTGACTGATTAATTAATTATCTAAGATAATTGTGTTGCGTTTAAGTAGAGTCTTAAGAAAATTAGGCTCGATACTTATCCGACTTGGTTGTCGGGATGTTGAAATAATACCGAACTCGACTCAGACTATAAAAGTTTGACTTGAGGTTAGGTCTTATGTGTTTTATAGACTGATAGGATTATGCGTTAATGTGTTTAGGTTATTTTATAATTGTGAAGATATTATT
The DNA here is from genome assembly GCA_020205605.1 of Panax ginseng. NCBI lineage: Eukaryota > Viridiplantae > Streptophyta > Magnoliopsida > Apiales > Araliaceae > Panax > Panax ginseng. Next base: position 81,352,066 of record CM035142.1, on the reverse strand, counting down.
CTAATTTGTAGATCAATATTATTTATAATAAGTCTTCAGGCAAAGCTAAATAAATTGCGTAACGGTAATTAACGGTACATGCAAGTTTTCTATAACTCGACCTCGAGTTGATATTTTTGAAATTTTCTTGTGGTTAATCTCTACTGATTATACCATGTCTATGAATTATTGGTTCGCACTATGTGCACATTCCATGTATTCATCAGGTATGAAAGGTTGATCACCTTCATTACCATTCGGTCCAAATATATTTGTTCATGTTTCATGTTCGTTCAGCTATAAAAATTTGTTCATGCTAGTTCACAATTATATTATAGAACTTTAGCCAGCTTATTGTTCAATTCTTTCTATCATGATATATCATTAATTTATTAAACTTTTACTTGCTGGGTAAACTTGTTGCTCACCCTTGCTATATCATGATTAACATTGCAGATTAAGACAATACATCAGATACATGAAAGGACAAAGACAAGTCCAGCTTTGGATTATATGTACAAATAAAAAATTGTAATAGTATTGTATGATAATGACATTGTATGTCGATTAGGTTATGAATTGTGTTATAAGTTAAGGTTACTCGACTGTGGGAATAATGTGTAAAGTTTAATGTATAAACAATTTATGTTTATTTCTTCCGCAATAGTTATAGAATGATTGTACCAGATCCGTAGTGATTTGGGACCCGAATCTGGGGCTCTCACAGTTGGTATCAGAGCTGTTGGTTATAAACCTAGGGTAGCAATACCTTAGTCTAATAACTGCAGTGATTAGGATAAGTACTAACTCATATAGAGTTAGTGTATCGGTAAGATTCAAAAACGAATCTTGGCGAGTTATAAAGATACAGAGTTACTAACTCTGATAATAAAGGTGAACAATTGAGATGAATAGATAGAGTCTAAAAGACTAAAAGTATAGGGATAGGAGATCATAAAATAAAATGATCATTGTATAGAAATAAATGGTAATATATACGATGAGATCACCGTGTGATCTGATAAGGTTATGGCAGTGAGAAGGATCAAGCGAATGATTGAAAAGTTTATAGCAAGATTGCTGGGTGTCAGTTGTACTATGAATTGGTACAGATTCAGGAAAGGATTATGAATACGGATTAAATGAAATTCGTATTGAGAAGAGAGGTAGGATTATATGGGGATTTCAATTGAGGACTCATGTCAGCAGCTGAGTTGTATGATTCCTTGTTATGAGCGAGGAATTATACTTGGTGTAAAAACCACTTAGTTTTTGGTACTGATAATCATTGAAATGTATGTGTCGCGCTATTTGCTATATATATATATATATATATATATACCTGTTGAGAAGGTGATTCTTTTCTCAGGTGTATAATAGATAGGTAGGGGTATAGTTAGAGAATATAAGGTTAAGTACGAGTTCTTAAAACTCATACTTATGGTACGTTCATGACTCATAATTATATGAAATGTTTATGAACCCCTCAACGAATGGACGCCAAAGGTCTGACTAGGACAAGTTCTTAAACTCATATGATTGTGGCAAGTTCCTGAACTCATAAGTGTGGTAAGTTTGACGAACTAGGTAGAACTAAGTGTGAATGGATTATTGAGGATAATAGGAATAGATAGCATTATTAAGCAAATGATCATTAGTGGAGACATAGGTTTTTCCAAATCTCCTAGCTATGCTAGACTTCGAAATTTTTGACGTCAAGCTAAATACGCACTATGTGCTTTTGGAAATGAATTTTATTCTCAACTCTTGGTGACCATTGTGTATGTGTGGACTTCGGGCCACCGACACATCGTTACTTGTTGAGATGATAAAACTAAATTGCAATGGGTTTTTAACAGTTTAAAGTATAGTCTATGCTACTTGTTTCAACTAGACGATAATGATTTGAAATATCAAAATATATTTTTATTTATCACTTATGTACCATGTAATCTGGTGCACAGATGATAAAAAGTTAATGGAGTTGTAAATACAGGAATACTTAGTGTTAAATTTGATCTAAAATTGTTATTTCACTATTGTATGATGTGTTATGACAAAGTCACTCGATGATGGCATCCTCAAATGGGCTGTTAATACAGTACGACATCATGACGTCATTTTCAAACTAATTTTAAATTTTAATTTGCCAACGTGGTTTGGCTATACCTAAATATTTTGATTGAATTGAATTCTTCGGTATGAGTCTATGCTATTTTATTGACTAGACCAACGTTTATGAAAATCCTAAGCGTTCTTTGAAAATTTTTCTTGAAGCGAATTATTTTGGTGTGAGTCCGATAAATCTTTGAGGTAATAAAATTTTTGCGCTTGGCGGATAGAGGGAGGGAGCAGGAAAAATTGTTCCAACGAGCGATTACTTGGCGAAGACAGGCATATCCAAGCTAATCACTCTCGTGTTCATAAGATATGACGGTTTGCGGATATATTTTCTTAAAACCTTTTGAAAATAAAAATTTATAGTCTATATGACTCCTTAGCACGATTTGAATAATTTAACTCTTGTGAGTGATATTTTGGTAGCATGTGGTGATGAGTATGAACGGTGTAAGGTGTAAGTTGAATTTCGGGGACAAAATTCTTAGAAGAAGGGGTGAATGTGACAACTCGAGAATTTAGACAATTTATTAAAATCTTAAATGATTAAATAATAAGACCTAGACTAGAAATAGAGTTTGGATTTAAAAATTTTATGAAGGACTTATGTGGTTTTGTGTATGTGGGCCGAAGTGCAAAATTAGCGTTCACATGACCTAATTGAATTAAATGCACAATTAGGGTTCCACGACCTCATTAAATGTGAAAATTAGGATTCCCATAACCTAATCAAATGAAGACGGAAAAGTCAGAAATAAATGTGCTAGACTCGAGAGAAGCCTCCACGTGTCCCGAGGCAGAAAACTTGTGGAGGCGGCTCGTTTTTGGAATTGATTGAGGGATTGGATTGGTTTTTAGAAGGACAGGGCAATATGGGCATTATTCTAATGACTAAAGGGTATTTCTGGAATTTCCCTGAAAATATGTGCCTAACATTTGACTACTTAATTCCAGGAAACTCTATAAATATCCCTTCCATTCTAGGAAAGGGGGAGGACTCTTTTTGGTGACTTAAGGCTTGGATATTCCACCTAAAAGCACTAAAAGGGTTTTGACCTCTTTTCAGACATATGACTTGGACTCTTGGAAGATCAAAGGACCTGGACATTCTCTCTCAACACTCAGGAAGACTCTTGGAATCCCAATAACCCTAATAAGGTATCTGGATTCTAGGGGGGAAGGACTCAAGAAGAAGGCTCTTGGAATCCCAATCACCCTAACACGGTTTACGGATTCTAGGAGTTCTGCCACGCGTCATTGGAATAATCGTCCACCTGTCGTTCTCCCCTCTTCAATCAATCAATCAATTCCGTGCTCTTCGTGGATTCCTCTCCTCCTCAGCCAACACGAAACCCTAACTGGCAAGGCACGATTTCCTTGCCCACATTTCTTTGGTGACTCTGCTGGGGAGGTGTAGAATTCGTGAAGGGTATGCCCATAACTCGAAGTGGGAGAACAACAGGAATAACTTCACCAACAAATAGCATTACCTCATCGGATCCAGTTCTAAGGCAATCAAGTCAAGCTTTCCAAGGCGTGAATCTAAATCTCGAGCAACCCATCCTTGAAAAGCGTCTCAAAAGGAAGTTCAACATCACCATACATGTTGATCAACAACTAACTAATGAATGTCGACACAGTGAAGGAAGGCAAGCGATGAAGAAAGTGGGGAGCAGGAAAATCTTTGAAACAGCTGGAGATGTTCAAGGTGTTGAAGGAAACACGAGAAGGACAAGGGATGATGATGGCTATGATGCTGAAGATGCAGAGAAAACAAGAGGAAATGGGAAATTTTCACCAATAGTTGATGCAGATTCCCACTTTCAAGGCCATGTTCCCGAAGACAATTCAAGGGGAGAACAAGCGGGTGGAGGACAAAAAAAACAATGATAGCAATAATAAGGAGAATCAGACCGCACCTCCATTGATAGAGAATCAGTTTGTTTCAATCATCCACTTGGAACCTTAGAATAGTGGTGACGTACACAACCTGCATCGGAAGTCAATGACCTCGAGACAAACATCATTCCGACCACTATCCTTGCATTTTCACAAGTACAGATACCAACCATCCCAAGCCACGTCCAACGAGCGAGCCAATAAGCACAACCAATGCAAGCTTTGGACGATACAAGTGTTCATCAACCAATTTCTTTGCCATACACACCGCCAATGTAGAAATACGTAAGAACACCACAAAGATTCTATACCACGAGCCAATACGTGATGAAGGATGATATAATCAATGTGATCAATCAACTTCACAGGCAGACATCCCGACCTTCAGAGTTAGACTTTACTCCACCCTACCCGACACATATTCGAAGACAACCTTACCCGACAGGGTATATTGAGTATCCCCTGCAATTTCCAAAATACAATGGGGAGAAAGGAAATGCTAGGGAACACATTGCCAGGTTCATGGAGTCGATGTCTCCATAGTTAGGATATGATGAAATGAACAATCATAATTTGTTGATGAGGGAATTCAACAAGACTTTGACAGATAATGCCTTCAGTTGGTACTACAACTTGGAGAAGGGATCCGTCCATGATTGGGATGATTTAAAATTTCAAATTTTTAAGAAATTTTTCTATGTGCAGAAACAGGTAACCATCGTAGAGCTCATGCGATTCAAGCAGAAGCCAAACGAGGAGCTGTCAGATTACATGGATAGGTTCAGGGCCCAAGCACAGAAGTGTGCAGAGCCAATTGAAGAAAAGAACTTGGTTAGCATATGCAAAAATGGTGCTTTAGACGCCTTTAAGCCCCACCTCATTACCAAAGCTTTGTGATTCATTTGTCACCCTCTCATCTTTTGCACAAGATTTGGGAGGAATCATAACATTGCCCACCAGCCATGCGATGGTTACATGGAAGGGTAAGAGGACATCAACTATGGCTTTGGCGAATTCTCAGTCAAAACCACAAGGGGGAAAGAGGGAGAAAAATGAGAAATTTTAACGAAGCAGAGAAAAGCATGGGGACAATTATACCAGAATGCCCGTTTCAGAGGCTATCACATGCAGCAAGATGGCATTCAGAAGCCTGTACAAACAATGGGTTAAGCACGAAGTGGTGAAGCCTCCATGGCCCATTTGGTTGTAACTGAAGAGATGAAAAGAAGACCGGACTTTTGTGTATACCACCAATACGCAGGACATTCCACTATGGACTGTTATAGTCTACGGAGGATATACCATGAGAAGCTGGCGGCCGGGGGGATTGAACTAGGAGAAGAAGCGTGCAACACTATCACTCATAGTGCAGTCCTAGAAGTCAAGAACCCAAATATTGGCTCTACCATCGAAAAAACTCTAAACTACAGATGAATTAAAAATCCACCCAAGATGGTGGTCCACCAAAAATGGTGGTTTGAGTCCTCAGGAGTATCCCATGCCAAGTAATTGGATGACCAAAGGAGGAGGCACAAGAATTGACGAATTAAAAAAAAAATCCACCCAAGATGGTGGTCCACTCTAAATGGTGGTCAAGTCCTCGTAGACTGTACTTACAAAGAAATTGGACAACCCAAGTGACGAGGCACCCGATTTTAAGTCCTCGTAGACTGCACTTGCCAAGAAATTGGATGACCCAAGTGATGAGGCACCCGATTTCAAGTCCTCATAGACTGCACTTGCCAAGAAATTGGATGACCCAAGTGATGAGGCACCTGATTTCAAGTCCTCGTAGACTGCACTTGCCAAGAAAGAAATTAGATGACCCAAGTGACGAGGCACCTGATTTTAAGTCCTCGTAGACCGCACTTGCCAAGAAATTAGACGACCCAAGTGACGAGGCACTTGAGTGTTACACTTTATCATCAAAAGTGAATGGTGAATGAGGCACTTTGAGTATAAGCCCTCAACGTTAGAGAAAAAAAAAAGTTACACTTTATTTCTAAAAGTGGGGAACGTTATGCTTTCTTCGACAAAAGCAAGAAAGTTACACTTTATCTCTAAAAGTGGTGAACGTTATGCTTTCTTCGACAAAAGCAAGATTTATTATATGAAACATTATGCTTTTCGTTAAAAGCAATTTGATTATCAATGAATTGATAAACTTTCACTTATACTTGAATGTTTTTTTTGAGTTCTTAAAAAAAAGTATGAATTCAAGTGTTGGTTTGTTGAAAATATATATACATATTTTTTACAAATTTTATGTTTTCTTGTTTGTAATACCTATTGTTGTCTTGGAGTATTAATTTGAATAACCTGAGATTCAATGATAAATATTGAGTTTTAAGGAATCATTCAAATTAAAGGAAATTAATAAGGATAAACGAAACTATAATTTGATGAATGAAATATATGTACATTAATGTTCTGATAAAGGAAATGGAAAAAACAATGAAAGTTTATGATCTAAAGGCCATGACCTGTCGAATTGAAGAGAGGGGAATATTTAAAGCTTGGTCTTCAATTTATCCATGGCATCTTGAAGCTCCTAAAGCTCTGCATAAAGTAAGTCATGCTTATGGTGACGAGAAGTGATTTTTGAACGAAGTGCAACAACATGATGATGGGAGAGATCCAACCTAACATGGAAGGAAGACATGTCCAAAGAGAGTTAGGAGATGCCATGGGAGGTGGAAAGTCATTCAACCCACCCAAAGTGCTATCCACAATACCCTCAGAGAGCAATCACGGAGGAGGATTACATCAGCAATGGTCTCAGAAGGATTCCGCCTCCAAGAAGCAGGAGTCTCATTGGCACCCTATAAACTATCATGTGGAGAAGTTGTAGAAAGGCGTCATGTGGCGAAGAAGACTCGATACCCGCTGCCCTTTTTGTAATATTCACAAAGAGCCCAATGGGAACATCATCATCATCTTCATCAGCAATGGTCTTCGCCTTCTTCATTCTAAAGAAAAGAGAAATTTTAAGAGAAGGTAAGAAGGATTACATCGAATATTATCCAAGATTTCCCAGGAGAACTCTTTTAAGGCTCGCTCTCCTAAGGTTTATTCCCCTAGAGGTTCCCTTTCCTAGGACTTTTTCATTTTCGAGGCTTGCAAAACATCATGCCCGTGAAGTGTTCAGACACTGGAATCAAGACTTCAACACGTAAAATATTTTGAGCGATCATCTCACCTAAGGCATGAATCACGCACAGGAGGCAAATACTTACTGGTAGATTGGTAGATGACATAGACATCCTCCAGAGTAGAGGTGCATTCCCCCAAAGTCGTGACAAATGTGCATGTAGAGGAGCATCATGGTCCTGTTGGATATGAATGTCCCTGCATAGCTTGATGTAATGAAGAATGTCCACATAATCAACATTCCCAAGTATCCCGTCGATCCAAGGATGCCATTCCTGAAGGAGGCTAGATGAATCAGACAAGAAGTGAAAGGAACTGAAAGGGTACTCTTATTTCTCTATGCATAGACGGGGAATGTGATCGGAATGGAGAAAGTCATCCCAACCTCCATAAGTTGCTGCATGTAGAAATAAGCCTTCCTTCTCTGGCGGAGGAAGAATTGTACGGTCATAAGTTTGGACTTGCTTCCAAAAGACGTCGAAAAGACCAAAGGTGGGGAGCCCTTCCCCAATCATTGAGAAACAGGGTCTCCTTGGATTTTCCCAGGTCTACAAAATATTCAATCAAGAGGGCCTCCAAGCAAGGGAAGTTCATTATAAGAATTCTAAAGAAAGCAAGGAAAGGATGTCAAGTAAGTGCTTAAGCTCGAAGTGCTAACCATGACGAAGAGGAAAGTCTGAGATTTAAGCTTCAAAACACCTGAAAAGAAAAAGAAACAATGTCAGAAAGAGTTAGGAATCACTATTATGGAAGAAAAAATTTCACGAAAATTATCAAAAAACATCGGACGGCCAAAAGGCATCCTTAGGAGCCTTTTTTGGACTTATAACGACATACATCATGGTCGTTGGCAATGAATTTTGTAGGGCTCAAATCGCTAGCTTCATTTTGATATATTATGAGGTCAGAAACTCCAAATGAGCCAAAAGTTATGATAAAAATTATAAGCTCGCTCCTCCAAAACTTCATTTTTTTCATTTAAACTTCAATTCCTCTATAGGGTTCGGCCATGTTGGCTTCGGTCCCCTAGGGCTCGGCCATGTTGGCTTCGGCCACCTAGGGGTTGTTCCTTTTATTTCTTAAAAAAAAGGCCATGTTGGCTTTGGCCCCCTAGGCTTCGGCCACCTAGGGGTTGTTCCTTTCAGCCCTTAAAAAAAGGGGCAATGTTGGCTTCGGCCCCTAGGGCTTGGCCATGTTGGCTTCAGCCACCTAGGGGTTGTTCCTTTCATTTCTTAAAAAAAAAGGTCATGTTGGCTTCGGCCATCTAGGGGTTGTTCCTTTCATCCCTTCAAAAAAGAAAAAAATAGAGCCATGTTGGCTTCAGCCCCCTAGGGCTCGGCCATGTTGGCTTCGACCACCTAGGGGTTATTCCTTTCATTTCTTAAAAAAAGGCCATGTTGGCTTCGGCCCCCTGGGCTTCGGCCATGTTGGCTTCAGCCACCTAGGGGTTGTTCCTTTCATCCCTTAAAAAAAAGACATGTTGGCTTCAGCCCCCTAGGGTTCGGCCACCTAGGGGTTGTTCCCTTCATCCTTAAAAAAAATAAAAATAAAAAATAAAAAATAAAAATCCTCTATAGGGTTCGACCATGTTGGCCTCAGCTACCTAGGGGTTGTTCCCCTTCAAACCTCCTAGGTCCTATTGCTCCACGAATCAACTGTTTGGAACGAATCCTTTTTCGCCATGAAAATTATAACCTTCCTCTGATGAATTCCGAGGGAAAAAACCAAGATATGATCAAGGTAATGGGGCTCGGAAGACAGAAGAAAGGCTATAATTACCTGAATATATATATATATATATATATATATATATAGATGAAACAATTATGAGAAGTTCAAAATATTGAAGGTCTTCCAATCCAAGGAGCAGTATAATTTTTGTAACCTCACACAAATATTCTTGATCCTTGATCCATGGTGTGCGTAAGAAAGGTTCAGGAGTGGAGTCTTATAATGTGGCTATTTATATAAGCTGCATATATATCACAAGAGGTTTACAAGCCCAACTATTGGATAATTGCATTCAAGCAGCACTTGGCCTAATCATGTATACATATGAAGGAGTTAAACTTTGTTGGCTTGTAGGGGAGTAGCATGTACAGCTTCAATAGGGGTTCCTTCCTATTGCAAATAACACCCAAGTAATGCGACAATGTAAGCGCTGCTGCAATTCGGATGCAAGACATTCGGCCGTGGATTATGAATATCGACTTCTTACTTCTCCAAATCAAGATAAGTAAAGATTTTATTTATTTTTTCAAAAAAATAATAATAATAAAATAAGATTTTATTTTATTTCCAGAAAAAATAAGATTTGATTTAATTTGATTTAAAAAAAATCTCTTTTCAAGATCAAATTAAGAAAGATTTGATTTTATTTCTAAAATAAAGAAAGATTTAATTTCCAAAATAAAATTAAGATTTGATTTATAAAATTAAGATTTGATTTGATTTTAATATTTGATTTCATAAAAAGGAAAGACTTGGTGTACCAAAATAAAGATTTTTATTTGGTGATATTTGATGATCTTTCTGTTTTAATTTTCGAGAAAAAATAAGGAAACAAATCTTGGACAAATGTTGGGTAAAATCTATATACATGAAAACACGCAAGTATATATGATCAACAAGTAATATAGTAATAAATAGAGTATCGTTCCCACAGAGACAAATTAGTAAGAAATTTAACTTCACAATTACCAATTTCCTATTAATCCTAATTCTATTAAACTATTCAATTCAATGATTTAATTTTATAGAAACTAAATTAATAAATAAATAAACTATCACAAAACAATCACAAATATCAAAATCTAGAATTTCAAATTATTAATGGAGAATTAGACTTATGATTTCACCCTAAGTTTCACTACTATTTTCACACGTTTATTCCAATTCAATTAACTATCCCAGTTTATTAACCAAGAACACGAACGTAGTACTAGCCACCTCTCGATGCACTAATACCATATTAACTTAAATCCATAATTTAGATAGAAACAAGTTAATCACCTTAATCAACCAACTCACTATATCTCTATGTGAACTGAAATTAAAGAAGGTTTAAGATTAAGTCCTCTATCCGATTACATGCGATGTCAAGAATATCTCTTCCTTAACATTAATCAAGATTCTGTTATTCACAAAATTCATGAACACATGCTATATTAACCAAGTTTAGATTCGAATATCCTCTCTCGATTCCATACAAATCCACAACGAATTGTTGGTTAGGCAATTCATAAATTCAAGCTCAAATTAATATAGATAAACTGGAAAATAGCGTTATGATCTGGAAATCAAAGTTTACAAAATCATCGTTTCACTTAAGGATCCATCATAAGCCTAAAAAGTGAATTAGTTCATAACGAATGAAATAAAATTTGAATACTTTAAAGGAAACATTCTTTGAATTACAAATATAGAACTAAAATGAAGAATAATGCAAAACCACCCTTCACGTAGCCTTAATCTGCAATCGTCATAAAAATCTCTTCAAAATACTCCTCCAAAGCTTGCTATCAAATTCTGGAAATAATCTTCGTATTATGCCTTGTGTGTCGTGTAATTCATTGTTAATTGAGTAATAAACATCGAACACACGTTTTTATAAGTAATCCTCCACTTATTAGAGTTCACTTGCCATCTAAATGCTAGAAACTATATCCCAGCAGAGTCTAAAGCAACAAAGGAGAGTCCAGATTTGTGACCCCGCCACGGGGTCTATAAACAAACACAAACTTGCCGTACGGCTAGTCCTTGTCAAACAATTTTACCATTTCAAGTTTACTCCCATTTTTGCTTCAAATAACCTCCTTTCTTCACCATTCATCACACCAACCACCACCGCACATAAAATAGCATAAAACAAATAAAATGAACATGAAAACAAGAAAATAGCAACAATTAAGCGTGAAATGGACAACGATTCGTGGATATGAAATCCACTTATCAAAATCCCCAAACCTAAACCGTCTTTAGTCCTCGAGCACAAAACACACTACATGTTATGCGATGCAATGCAATGAGATGGAGTGAATATAATCTATATGCTTTCAAATCCAACAGTATCGTAGAATCAAAATTATCCCATCAGCCTCAGAGAAAACAAGCAACTCTACAATATGAATCACCAAAACCAATCCACAATTTCGTATTAATTCTCAAATCTTAAACCATCATCACTGGTATAATGCGCGTGTGTGTTCAACATTCATGATAATTGTTACAGACTCAAATTCAATACATAATAAATTTCTTAGAAGGAATCATACAGTGCAAACTTAAAAATTCCAAAAAATAGGCACATTCCAACTAAAACTAAGCAATACCAAATTCAAGGGTTCATGCAGGGTATTTATACTTCATTTATCTCATTTTTTTTCACGGGGGCTTTTTTTTTGCTCATTTCCCATTTTATTGTTTTTTTATTTATACATATATGACTGTGCAAGGTCTCATCCCATTAGTGCTAGCCCTTAGCGAGCTTTCGACCAACGACTCCCAGACCATAAAAGACCTTAGGGCGCTAGGTGTAAAGACAATCCCCTCGGGCGTACTTGCTCAAGTAACAAAGGCCCCGAAACAAGACTAGTCACGATATATACTTTTTTTTCTTTTTTATTTCCATTTTTTATAAATCTTATATACCCCACATATAATCCCCCAAACTTAGGTTCTTGACTAATTTTCGCGTTTACTGCCTATCCTTGTTGTTTATGTATCAATTTGAACTGACCAGTCAACAAAGATGTTATTAGCGTGCTAACCATTTTTATACCAGTTTCAAAGAAGCGCAAGATTCGATCCATAACAGAAATTATATCACAGTTCTAATAATCAATATTGTATTGGTTAACTTATTCTCAATCTCATCATTGGCCCACAAATAACATGAACTGAAACACTGTTGGACATATGCAAACACAATATTGAACTAAAATTTGTTTTCTTCTTTTTTTTTATAACAAAATGAATGCGATAATAACAGGAATAAAACTAATGCAATAACAAAAATATGCAATAATAATTCCTAATTAAGATGCAAAACTAGAATGCAATGACAAATTTAAACCTAAACTTAAGAATTTAAATCCCCCAAACTTAAGTAATACAATGCCCTCATTGGATGAATAATCAAAATTAAGTGCGTGAGGACTTCCCTGCAATCGCCTAAGTTTGGGGAGGTGGTGGTTCATCTTCTTCTTCTGAGTCACTTGGTAGAAACCTCGATAGTGGCATCGGCTGCTGATATGGAAATTGCGCAGCTGGATTGAAACTTTGGAGCGACGTGTTGAGTGAAGCGAACGACGTGTTCATAGCATCAAACATGTGGTCTTGCCTCAATGCAGGTCACCGCATCTCCCAACGTGCTGCCTTGTTGTGTTCATCCATTTGACGTTGAAAGTAAAGGAACTGAGGACTGGATAGTGCCTTGACCTGTGGTACCTGCTCGGTTCCTTGATCTCCCATCGCCTCATCCTCATCCTCTGAGGTGTCTTCAGCGTTAGCTTCGTCCTCCAAAGCTGATGGAAATACAAATCCTAAAACTCTAGGATGAGATTAGCCCGGCACACTTTGAATACCGCCTTTGTCATTACATTGTCTAGTAGCTGCAGCGGCATCTTAGTGGGCTCATCATCGGACCATCGAACTCCGGCTTGACGACACAACCCACAAATGAGAGATGGGTGTGGCAAGCCGCCTGAAAAGTTTCCCCATAGACATCGGCGAATTGAATTGAAAAGCGATGATGGCCCCAGCGTCGATGAGGAAGTCTTGCACTATAGCATAAAGGAGCATTGCCTTCTCTTTGGTCACGTCGGAGGTATGCGTGGATGGAACAGTTTTGTGCATAAGAATGCATACCAAATTTTGCCGTATCGACTGAGATCTTTTATGTGAAACACTGTGCCTCCCTTCCAACCCTTTATCCATGTTGTACCCGGCTTGGTCATGTTTTTGATAACCTCCTCAAAGTCAGGGTCGAAATCCCTCAAATGAGCATATTGACACTGTCGAGGCACCCGCAACTGTTAATATGTGTTGATGGCATCGGCACTGAACGGGACCATTCGACCCCGCACAAAGGCATTGAACGGTTCCTTGTCCTCGACGTTTGCATAGAACTTTTTGACCACATTAACGGCGGCGGGCTCGGGCTCCTCAGTGAACTTTACCCACCCTTGCTGATAAATTTGTTGCATCATCTCACCGTCGTGAACATCCGGTGCCAACCCCCTCTTCGGTGTAAGAGCCTTGGTGACCATGTAATCGTACCGGTCGGCGGCTACGGCACTTTTGAACTTCCAGTGGTCGAATATGCGGGATGGTGGAGTTGGCCTTGAACTCTCTCCTCTTTGTCGTTTGGATGTCGATTGAGACGCCATCGAATACTTTAGACACAATAATTCCCCCAAACTTGGGTCACACAAACTGTCGAACACTTGGTGTGTACAGTGGTTTATCATACCCAAATTGAAACTTTGATCTATTATGGTACTTGGAAGTGATGAATTGGAACACCAAGTATGCACTCGAAATTGCTCTCAAGTAGCCTCTATGAATGCCCCAATTCAAAAATAATGGAAGAGTTCTGTGAAGAATTTGGGATGAGATGTGGCAATATATAAAGGTGGTGTGATGGGATATATTGAAAATTGTGGGGCTGAAGTTTTGGGGATGAGTAATGGAGTAATGGCTGTAATGGGTGGTGGCAAAATCGTGGGTGAGAGGTAGTGGATTCATGGGGGTTATGTATGAGAATAGGTAGTTTAGGTTAGCAGGAGGGAGTAATGGGCGTGTAGTTGGGAAGAAGAGGAGGAAAATGTGTGTACTGCCAAGTTTTACCCGTCCAGATTCAAGTACCCACGCTTGACCTGGGGTACAAGGCTAAAACAAATTACCCCAAGAGGTGTCCCCTGACTTCAAATTTTTTGTGACTTCGAATTTGGCCTTGCAACTTGCTATTTTCTCTTCTTTTCTTACATGTTGCTCCTATTACGCACAATTTAACCCTCCTGCAAACCATAACACATGTACATGAGTAGATTGTTGATCGATCATGTACATGAGTAGATTGTTGATCGATTTGAGCATGATTGAGAGATTTCTAAGAATCATAGAATGAAAAGACTACCTAATGATACTAATATCCTAAGTTGTAATATAACTAGTACGAAAATCAATAAAAAATAAAAATAACTAAAAAGAAATGATTGGGTTGCCTCCCAATTAGCGCTTTATTTTAAGTCATTCAGCCTGACTACTCCTTGTTTCATCCAGAATCGGTTGGGCTATCCGCGGCATGATTTTTATTTGTCGCATAACACCAACACTGTTGTAATGCGTGTCCATTCACTTGAATATTAGGTGATGAATTTAAAATTATATCCTTGATTAACGCCTTTAGACCATTATCCTCCTTACAATCCCTGAACTTGACGCGTGTAGATTTTTCGACCAACTCGCACACTTCCTTATTAGTCGGGATTGGGATTTCTTTAAACACCTTCACCGTTACTACTTGATCAAACACTTTTATTATCAGTTCTCCATTAGGTACATCAATCAGTTTTTGTCCTATTGCTAGAAATGGTCGTCCCAAAATAATGGGGATGTTCTTATCATCCTCAAAGTCTAGTACCACGAAATCAGCCAAAAAAAATCAATGAATTAACCTTAACCAATATGTCTTCGACTATTCCTAGTGGATATGTTAATGATCTATCTGCAAGTTGTAGACTAATGTTGATCGATTTTGCTTCCTTTAATACCAGCTTTCGGTAAATGGATTGTGGCATAAGATTAATACTTGCTCCTAGATCGCATAGTGCTCTCCCCACATCTTGATTTCCAATTGCACACGGGATTGTGAAACTCCTCGGATCTTTTAATTTAGGAGCGAGCTTTCTCTGCAGTATTGCACTGCATTCTTCGGTTAATGCCACTGTTTTGAAATCTTGGAGCTTGCGTTTCTTCGACAAAATATCTTTCATGAACTTAATGTAACTCGGTATCAACTTCAGTGCTTCGACAAATGGAATATTGATATGTAATTTTTTGAATATATCCATGAACCTCGAAAACTGGTTCTTCATCTTTGTACTTTCTGGCCTTTGAGGAAAGGGTACATGTGGTGTAATTTTAATTTGGTTGTCTTTCTTTCCTTTTTCCACCGCTTTCTCTGTAGATTTCGTGTTTAAGTCATTCCCTACATCATCACATTCATCTCTTGTACTGGCTTTCTCATCAAAATTAGGACTCAGCTCCTTACCACTCCTGAGCATGATTGCATTACACTGTTCATGATTTCCCTTTAGATTCCTTTCGGTGTCACTAGGTAGAGTCCCTTGTTGTCTTTTGTTCAAAGTAGTGACATTCATCACATCGATTTTCAGATTCTTGATAGCTATTTCTTGGTTTTCATTGCAACCTCGTTGTTTGTTATATACTTCGCAAACATTTCCTCTAAGTCTGATCTCCTCTCTTGATGTTGAGTTGGTTGCGGTTGACTCTGAAATCCTGGGGGATATGACGGTCGTGGAGCTTGCTGATTCTGATTATTATTCCACTACAAATTTTGATGATTCCTATTCACCTTATTATATGCACTCGATATGTATTCTGCGGAATTATCATTGTAGCTACCTACTGAATTGCACGGATATTTGGATTGATTGCTGCTTGATGACCGTAGGATGGTCACCAAGCACAATTCATACACGACTACAACTTTCTTGCACTGAGCCCTCGCCATGGCATCCAACTTCTTGGACAACGCAAAATTTGTGCTTGTATTGTTGTCACCCCATCGACTTCTAACACCCGGTAGCCTTTTGCTTGTGTCATTCTTGTCGTGGGCCCTTTGGTACTTGTTAGCCACCATGGTCTCAATCAAATTGTAGGCCTCCTCATAACTCTTAGCCATGAATGCTCCACCCGATCTTTGCATCAATCGGGTTCTCGAGATTCCCATGTAGTCAGTTATAAAAGTATTCATTTGCAACCACTTAGGCAATCCATGACGTGGGCACTTTCTGAGTAACTCCTTGTATCTCTCCAATGCCTCATATAGCGGCTCCCCATGTTGCTGCTCAAACATTGTTATGTCATTCCTCATTTTGGCAGTTTTCGCCGGTGGGAAAAATTTGGCAAGGAATTTCTGAGCTAAGTCTTCCCACGTAGTTATCGATCCCGGCGGTAGAGAGTGTAGCCAACTCTTCGCCTTGTCCCGTAAAGTGAATGGGAACAAGCGAAGTCTCACCGCATCATCTAACACCCCATTATACCTGAAGGTGTCGCAAATCTCCAGAAAGCTGACTAGATGTTCATTCGAATAATCATTAGCCAATCCCCCAAACTGAACTGAATTCTGGATCATCTGAATTGTCCTAGGCTTGATTTTAAATGTATTTATAGCAATTGCAGGCCTGGTGATGCTTGACTGCAGTTCAGTCACCTTGGGTGTAGTGAAGTCCCTTAACGCTTTCTGATCTTCAGCTGCCATCGCTTCTTCTATGTCAGAGTTTTCGAATTTTTTCATTGTTTCCTTGATCCACTTACTTAACCTCTGAAATCTTTTTTCAATGTCGTCCTCCAAAGGAAGCAAGTCTGGATTTTTGGATCGTGTTTGCATAAACCAATGTCAAAAACCTGAAATAAGAAAATCAAAAATAAAAAGTGTTTAAGTAAAACTGGACTAATTAAACTGATATTGTAAAAATATTAAAATCTAGACTAAATTGTCCCCGGCAACGGCACCAAAAACTTGTTGGGTAAAATCTATATACGCAAAACACGTAAGTATACGAGGTCAACAAGTAATATAGTAATGAATAGAGTATCGTTCCCACAGAGACAAATTAGTAAGAAATTTAACTTCACAATTACCAATTTCCTATTAATCCTAATTCTATTAAACTATTCAATTCAATGATTTAATTTCATAGAAACTAAATTAATAAATAAATAAACTATCACAAAACAATCACAAATATCAAAATCTAGAATTTCAAACAATTAATGGAGAATTAGACTTATGATTTCACCCTAAGTTTCACTTTGATTTTCACACCTTTATTGCAATTCAACTAACTATCCCAGTTTATTAACCAAGAACACGAACGCAGTACTAGCCACCTCTCGATGCACTAATACCGTATTAACTTAAATCCACAATTTAGATAGAAACAAGTTAAACACCTTAATCAACCAACTCACTATATCTCTATGTGAACTGAAATTAAAGAAGGTTTAAGATTAAGTCCTCTATCTGATTACATGTGATGTCAAGCATATCTCTACCTTAACATTAATCAAGATTGTGCTATTCACAAAATTCATGAACACATGCTATATTAACTAAGCCTAGATTCGAATATCCTCTTTCGATTCCATACAAATCCACAATAAATTGTTGATTAGGAAATTCATAAATTCACGCTAAAATTAATATAGATAAACTGGAAAATAGCGTTATGATCTGGAAATCAAAGTTTACAAAATCATCGTTTCACTTAAGGATCCATCATAAGCCTAAAAAGCGAATTAGTTCTTAATGAATGAAATAAAAACTGAATACTTTAAAGGAAACATTCTTTCAATTAGAAATATAGAACTAAGATGAATATAATGCAAAACCACCCTTCACGTAGCCTTAATCTGCAATCGTCACGAAAATCTCTTCAAAATACTCCTCCAAAGCTTGCTATCAAATTCTGGAAATAATCTTCGTATTGTGCCTTGTGTGTCGTGTAATTCATTGTTAATTGAGTAATAAGCATCCAACACATGTTTTTCTAAGTAATCCTCCACTCATTAGAGTTCACTTGCCATCCAAATGCTAGAAACCATATCCCAGCAGAGTCCAAAGCAACAAAGGAGAGTCCAGATTACGCGACCCCCCGCCCCGGTAGGGGTTTATAGGCCAAACATGCCCGCCCCGACGGGCTAGTCCACTGTCAAACAATTTCTGCCATTTCAAGTTTGCTCCCATTTTCGCTTCAAATGACCTCCTTTCTTCACCATTCATCACACCAACCACTTTGCACATAAAAGAACACAAAACAAATAAAAATGAACATGAAAATAAGAAAATAGCAACAATTAAGCGTGAAATGGACAACGATTCGTGGATATGAAAACCACTTATCAATAAATTATGGAAAGATTTTTGGAGGATTTCCCAATATGTCCAAGGAAGAGCCTCGCTAGGATTTGCCTCCTTAGGGTTTAACCCTAAGGGTTTGGCTCCTCAGGGTTCCCTCTACTAGGACCATTGTCTTCAAGACACGTAAAGTGAAGTCTCGCAAAATTGTCCAAAGGCTTGAAATATTCTTGCACGATCGTCTATTTGGGAATGCGACTCACAAGCAGGGGAAAATGTGGGCCCAAGTACAAAATTAGGATTCACATGACCTAATTGAATTAAATGCATAATTAGGGTTCCACGACCTCATTAAATGTGAAAATGAGGATTCACATAACCTAATCAAATGAAGACGGAAAAGTCAAAAATAAATATGCTACATCCGAGAGAAGCATCCACGTGTCCCGAGGCAAAAAGACTCGTGGAGGCTGACTCGTTTGGGAATTGATTGAGGATTAGATTGGTGGCTAGAAGGACAGGGCAATATGGGCATTATTCTAATGACTAAAGGGTATATTTGGAATTTTGCTGAAAACATGTGCCTAACATGTGACTACTTAATTCTAGGAAACTCTATAAATACCCCTTCTATTCTAGGAAGGGGGATGACTCTTTTTGGTGACTTAAGGCTTGGATATTCTGTAATAACCGTGAAATTTAAGTCACTATATATGTATGTAAATTATGGATTTTTTTTAACCTTGTGTTACATAAGGATTTAATATGTGACAACACATGTGAAGTGGTGCATGGGTCAATTAACATATATATTATAGTTATGGATACATACATTTATAGATTTCATTAAAAATGAAAGCCTTGTGACCTAATTATATATTAGGTAAGACTATTAAATAACCTAAGGGTTATGTAGTATCTGAAAAAGTTAGTATTTTATATGTATACTAACTTAAGTGGGGAAACTTTGTATTTTAAGTGACTAATAATTCTAAACCTAATTCTTGTAAATCTAATTAGGTTATGAGATAAAATCATATGTGTAAGTAATTAAACTTCATATAATTGGAAATGAAAGCCCTAAATTATCAAATTGGGTAACATTATTGAAATTGCTAGACTATGTTTATTATCTAGCCCAAATCAATTAAAAGAAAAGCCCAAAGGAAATAAAATACAATCCAATATTTAGCCCACTTGATTAGGGGTATTCTAGACATTTGATTAATCAAAATTGGGCATTTAAAATAAAAGCTAAATAGAGGATATTATGAGGATCCTAAGTGGAATAATTAAGCTAACTTGTCCATTAGTAGACATTATTAAACATAAGGACAATGTTGTTAAGCTCTCATTGGTTGCCACTCCATTATGCACATTTAATCATGTCTAGGTTAATGGAAGTAATAATACAAAGTTTTTACCTAATGGGCAACAAAATAATTGTGGGAGGGTTATTAGTGAATCACCCACTTCATTTTGTTTTCATTCTTCCAACATATCATTCTCTCTTAATCTTTTTCTTCTATCTTGTGCTCCCAAGCTAGCTAACTTCAAAGAGAGAAAAGAGTGAGAGGATTCGGCCATAGGAAGAAAAATATAGGAGTGCTAGTTGTTTATGCCCCCTAAGTTTATTAGTTACTTTGGAAAATCAAGAAGGGTAGCAACTAAGTCAAGGTATAATGTACCTTCATCTTCTTCTTTTACTTTGTTTTGCTAGCTTGAGTTTTGATGGGGTTGTGTACAACTACTCAAGATACACTAGTTCTAAATATCATCATGCATGAAATTAAGTATCTTGAGTGTTAGATCAAAGACTTAGAGGAAGAAAATGAGCATATATTCTCCAAGGGTGAAAACTCTTGTTTTTCTTCCACTAAATCTTGTGCAACTCAAGTTGTACAACTTGGAATTGTGATCCGTCGAAGGGGGGGTGCTAGATACATGAGTTATGTAGTAAACCCAAGTGGTAGATCACAAATCTAGCAAGTTTTGAAACCTTTGAGATTTTTTTTCCAAAACAGTCCACTTTATATGCTAAAGCTTTAAAACTCTAAATCAGCTACTGACTTGTTTTTCATGAGGCTGTTTCGGTCAGTTCCTTGTCTTGTAAAAATTTGGAAAAATATTACAGAGGTACCTTATGAAGTTATCTACGCGTAGGAAAAAGAACGGACACGTTTCGAGTTATATATTGTGCGTAATGACTATTTCCGTAAAGGACTCCATAAATATTATCCTATGAATATCTCACTGTGTATACACTGGAAAATTCCAAAAGTTTTACAGTAGCTTCATATATGTTAAGAGAGCAAACCCTGAAAATTTCAGATTTTTCTGAGTAAAACTCAATTTATGAAAAATAGAGCAAGATCCGAGTGTTTTGGACACTTTAAAAATAGTAAATCATTTTCTAAAATTCTAGAACAATTAGAGGATCATTGTTGGTTCATATTCTGTTAAAATCCAGAAGCGGAGAATTTTTGGAATCAGTTTGCTATTTTTCCTAAAAATGATTAGGTTGTGAATAAAAGGAAATAAATAGTTAAATGATGTCTTTAATGAGAAAATATGATTTTATGCTTGAATGCTCATAATATATTATATCATGACTATCTTAGGGCATTTTGGTAATTTATAATAATAAATATTATTTATGACCTTTTATGGATATTAAATAAGAGGTTAATAAAGGATGAACAATTAGAATAAATTGTTTGTTAATTTAATAAATCATTGGAATATTATTATAATATTAATAATATTATAATATGATGTTGTTATGTAAATAAAATATTAGATTAGAGTATTATTATTAAATAATAATATTCGAGATTAAATAAAATATTATTATGATTAATAATATTAGTAAAGGGATAAAATATTATTAAATGATTAATAATATTAGTAAGTGAATAAAATGTTAGTAAATTATTTAAAGTATTATTAGTGAACCAATAATACTAGAAGGTGAAATAATATTATCTAAGTTAATAATATTATGTGAATTAAAGGTAGTCGTTAATTAATAATAACACTATCTAGGCATGATAATGTTTATAAGAACTTATTGTAATGTATAATATCTATGTGGTTACATAATCGATGTTATGCATTAACTAATTGAAAGACTAATTATAGGTCTCTCAAAGGAAGATAATTTAAGCTGCATAGTGGATAGAAATTAATTTAAGTAATGTAACTCACGATCGAGGCAAGTTTCCTAACTTTCAACTTGAGTTATTATTTTCAAAACATGTTAGTGAATAATTATTGATGATTATTCACGTCTTTATTGATTATTGAAATTGTACTTTGTGCAATCGAATTCGTTCTACCGCCATTGAACTGTGAATTAAATTAAAGTTCTTCATTTATGAACTGTTTATGGGATAGATCTATGCTAATTGTATCGATACTAGATCAAGCATGTCTAAATTTGTTAAATCAAATGGGTTTTAAATAAGCTGTTCTTAATAATTGATATGGTAAGAACTCTTGGTCGAGAAATGGATAAATTTGATTAAGGCATGATATCAATGTCGGATTATTAAGTGTTTATGCATAAATCACTGGGTATGAAAAGGTGATCCCCTTGAATACCAAAACTTATTAAAAGGTCGATTTAAATCACTTTGAGCACCTTGGCAAATGTTCATGGTTATTCAAAACCACTCAGTTCATGTTATTCAATTATCGAATATTCAATTGTTGATTATTAATTCATGTTCCTCCACAATCTTATATTATTGTTGAACATTGAAGGCAATATTTCTTTCTAAGTCATGATATATATCCTTTGTCTTTATAAACTTGTAAAGCAAATTAGTTGCTTACTCTTGCTATATCATGACCTCTATTTTCACTAAGCAAGAAGGATCTAACGTGAAGGACAAGGGCAAGGGCAAGATCCGGGAGTAATTTTAGAATGAATGTTAAATTAGTTATTATCTAATGGAATTTCTTAAGTAAACTATTTGTATTATAAATGGTGTATTTAAAGTTAAGGTTATGGAGACCTTGGGACCATATTATGAGACCTTATTATAATGAACAATGTATGTTTATTATTTCAAAATAGTTATAGAATGCTTATGATGATGATAGGATCGTGAGCCTTTGAATCGAGGTTAGAGAACCTGGATTTGGGGGCGTCACATATTCCACCTAAAAGTACTAAAAGGGTTTGGACCTCTCTTCAGACACATGACTTGGACTCTTGGAAGATCAAAGGACCTGGACATTCTCTCTCAACACTCAAGAAGACTCTTGGAATCCCAATAATCCTAATAAGGTTTCTGGATTCTAGGGGGGAAGGACTCAAGAAGAAGGCTCTTGGAATCCCAATAACCTTAACACGGTTTCTAGATTTTAGGAGTTCTACCACGCGTCATTGGAATAATCGTCCACCTGCCATTCTCCTCTCTTCAATCAATCAATCAATTACGTGTTCTTCGTGGATTCCTCTCCTCCTCAACCAACACGAAACCCTAACTGGCAAGGCACGATTTCCTTGCCCACAGTGTATAGTAACTTATTTGATTGAATTAAGTTACTAAGGTTGGGTAATTAAATTACTTAACAAAAGCATTAAAAGAATAATTGATTTAATTATTTAAGTAAGCAAATAATTATATTTGCAGGGAAAATTATGTGTTACATATATATTTTAATTCATACATAAAATAAATATGTAATTAAGAGATGTTATATTTTATTTTGGGAATATACATTTATATTTTAAAGATGGGTTATATAAATTATACGATTCCTAGTTGGTGAAACATTTTGATGTAGGTGGATTAGTA
Organism: Panax ginseng; assembly: GCA_020205605.1. NCBI lineage: Eukaryota > Viridiplantae > Streptophyta > Magnoliopsida > Apiales > Araliaceae > Panax > Panax ginseng. Next base: position 81,329,005 of record CM035142.1, on the reverse strand, counting down.
ACTTGAGAGTGTAAAACCTAATTATTAACTATTGGCTAAATTATTTATTCAACAAGAGCATTATAATACTCCCTCCGTCTCATAGTTATAGGCTGATTTTCCATTTTGAGATGTTCCAATATATATGCTACTTACTATTTCTAAAATTTAGTTGGTTCATTATTTTACTTTTATGCCCTTATAATAAATATTCAAGCATTACTCTTTTTTTGAAGAAACAACATTCAATGTCATTATTTTTATCACCACATTTAATGCTGCTGTATTCTCTTTGGTTAAAGTTCTATGGTTATGGACTTTAACACTTCAATCAATGAAGTTGAGAGTTCCAGTGTGATAAGTAATGAGTAATTAACTTATTCATTAATTCCATATTAAGGGGTATAGATGGAAAATTTATGTTAAAATTGCCACTTAAATTGATTTTCTTAAATTATATGCCAAAAGAAATCATTTTATAACTAAGGGGAGGAGGGAGTAATATTTGGGTAATTTATTTAATTAAGCCAAGTTGGTTAATTCCTTAAATGCCCAAGATTACTATTGCAAGATTTATCTCCAAGCTATTCTTTTTGCTTTGTCGGTGGAAGGAGAGAGTATTAAGCATATGCGATAAAATTTTGTCACGACTTCATCTAACACTCAAACATGTGTCACCCTAAGGCTAGCCCAAATTATTTTGCCAAGATTTCAAGTAATGTAAGAGAGAGAGAATGAAGATTGTGGGAGATATTATATACATACAAGTTATATATATAAAACTTCCACCACTCAATCAAATAAATTTTTTTTTACTTAATTTCTCTTTCATCATTAACATATTTGCAAGAGAGAAAAGGAAGAAGGAGAGAGAAAGAGAAAACAAGAAAAAAAATCAAAAAGAGAGAGAGGAGAGAGGTTCGGACCAAACAAGAGGAGAGAGATAGTTTAATATGATGTTTACAGCATATCCAAAGTTGGATGTCATCGAACTTATGAGATACAGAGTAAAGTTTACATTACAACTACTATGCATTCCTATGTGACTAATAGTTGATGTGTATGATTATTTAATTGTGTAGGGCACGTGAAATGCAGATAACTGTAAGTTGTTAAACTGTTATTGGTAAACAACGATCAATGCAAGTCTTTCAGTTCCTATTTGCTATGTAAATTTGATGATGAACTGTTTGAAATCTTTATTGCAAATAGCATGGTGTGTTATATTAATGTTGAAAGTATGAAATGTTAAAGTCAATTTATGACTACGTTGATTGAGTAATGAATGTTGATTGGGTAAGGAACTCAATCTTTATACTTGTTATATGAACTACAATATGTATGTTATGTTAGTCCAATGTTTATGAGATGTATATCGAGCATGTTATTATGTCTTATATGATGCATGAAAACTATTAGATTTTGTTGGGGCATCGAGCTCAACCTTGCAAATAACCACTTTTGCAGGTTAAAGATTCAAGGTAAAGTTATGTGATACTTAAAAGACATGAATCAGATGTGATACTTAAAGATTTATACACTTTGGCTGAGTTATTATTATATGAACCATGTTTAAGATTCAGAATAATGTATAAATGTTGAATTGTAATATCATTTTGCGATGTAAACTCTTGTAGTATTAAAATAATTTTGAGATAGTTAGATGTAAAGGTTGAAAGTTTTGGGAACGAGAATAGTTTGTAATAGAAAATTTTAATTATTTATAAATTTCAATGGTTGTATTATCGTTTAATGATGTAAAATTAGAGGTTGAATGTATTGTTAACGACCGAAGTCGAGAATTAAATTGAATGAATTTTGGAGTCGTTACATTTTTACTCTGTTCCAATTGGAACATTTCCAATACTGACTCATGTCTAACATCTCTTAACCAAACATAAGTAACTACGCTATATACGATGGTTTTAAACTTGTCCATCAACAACAAGCTCTAAGTTTTTCTTGCATTTTTCTTTTAGTTCATTATTAACGATTATGATTTCACTTAGCATGCATTCATTAGTGTTTTAAGTCCACTAATTGTGAAGCCCCCAAATGCAGGTACCTTTAAACTCTGGATATGGTGTTTCATTATACTAAACATAAACATACATATCCATGCATTCATACTTAATAGGAAGGTAATTACTAGCTATTACAGTTCTATTATTAAATTTCTAGGTTCTAAGACGTTTAAATCTTTGAAACATGATAATTAACACAATAATTATTTACAACAAACCTATCTATTACAGATAGGATCCATATCCCCTTAAGTATTCAACTTGCCTTTATCTTTGTCCTTTCCATAACCTTCTATATGCTTAGTTTCTGCTGAAAACATTTAATTTAAAGAAAGAATGAGCATTAAATGCCCAACTAGAATAAGTTTCATATAAAATAACAAAATCAAGAATTAGGTTTTCATACTTCTAAAAATTCATCAACCCGAACAAAAGTTGTGAAGAAATCTCAAATGATAGAAAATTATTTCCTTTATTTTCAAAATATATTTTGAAGCGACATACTAACTTTCGTTGAGCGGTCATAAGACCTCGAACTTTCATTTTCATTTTGAAAGGGTTTAAACAGCTATTCTACTGTAAACCATCATGACTCACGAGTACGTTGGGTGATCAACCCACTGTACCCTTTATTGATCAATACTACATGGTGACCGACTTAATTTGTGTTCTTCCATCACTCGACATTTTATGTCGACATCCATCACTCGACATTACATGTCGACAATATAAAACATTTTTCCCCAATATTAGGGTTGTTCATTCTCAAACTGAATTCTTACAAAGTACAAATTGGTTTGGATACTTAACTTAAACTCAATAACAATTCAACAGGTCATAACTAGATCATTGAAAGGTTTTAACATGTGTGTGACAATTCAAAAAATTGGATTGTCCAAAAAGTTAAGTTTAAAGAATTATTAATTAATAAAATGAATTTTTATTAATTATATTATGTGTTATGTGTTTATTAGTCATTCTATAGCTTAGGTTGATTATAAAATAGGAGGATTCTGGCTGCGAGCTAGAATAAAAGTGTAAGAATTTTGAAGACGGAAATAAAAAAAATTCTAAGGAAGGAAATTTTTTCAAGAAAAATACAAATAGGCATTATTCACTGATGAACCCTAAGGGTTTATGGTTTGAATAACCTAGGTCTTTCCAAGAGTTCGGGATATCGAAATGATGTTTTGATTGAAGATTTGACAGTAATATTTCATGAAAAGTCATATTAGCTGATAAAAGTTTTTTTCAAAAAAACGTGCAGAAATCGGACGAAATAAAAATAAGGAAAAGTATTATTATGTACTTTTTGATCGTTTAACTATGTTTTGGGAAAATGTGATAGAAAATACTATTCATCAAAAAGTGTTTTTCATTTTTTTGAAGTTTCGAAAAACGCATACAAGTTAGTTGGTAGAGGAAAAACGGAATATCTAAAAATATTAATATTTCAGAAAATGCAGGAACGTTAATTAATCTGAATTAATAAGGTTTCATAAGAATGTTGAAAAACATTTAAAACGTGAGTCATGGACTTAAGAATGAATGAATTACGAGTTTACATAACCGAATTATGGATGAGCAGAACCAGAGCGTTAATAACGTAAAACGAATGAATGATGAAAATTGAAGCAATGGAAATCCTCGTTAACGAACTTATAATAAAATTCTATCTGGGGGAAGTCTGAGAATGTTATAAAAGGAACAAAATGACTTTGTTCCGAGTTATAACAAAGAAGATACGAGATCGTAAAGTAGGCGATTCGTACGAGTTCCAACAAAAAAGTGCTAAAAAAACTAAAAAATTGGATCGTCGGCCAAGCCTTGAAAGGAGTCACTGCAATGTCTCCTCGAGAGCCAATCATTATTAGTTAGTAGCTGCATGTTAGGTTAACAAAGGGGGCAACCATCATTGTGCCGATTGCATGGCAAAGCCCAAAAATGAGTTTTTAACTGCTCAATTCTTAGGGAACGTGTACGGAGAGATAATGAACAAAATGTTCATGTAATGTAACACTCAAAGAAGTGATCTAAACCTTTAGTAAAGGTTGAATGAAAGTATAAAAGACGAACAAAGTGTACGCATAGAAATCGTAAACATTATCCGTGAATCGTATTCGCGTCGAATGGAATTCTAAGCATACATTGACTTGTATAACTTAGGCGTTAATGAATTTTATTAAAGTATGATAATAAAGAATTAATTTGGAGATCGTAAAATATAAATGCAAAGAAGCGTAATTGGAATGCGAGGATCCCATATTGGGAAATACGGTGAGACTATATTCAAGTAAAATGAATGTTCTAAGCATACGTTGTTCGTATAACTTAGACTTTAATGAATGTAATTAAAGCATGATGTGTAATTGTCAATAAATCCATAATAAACGGTAATGAGATTAACGAATAGTCCGAGTTGAATTGGATAGAGAATATTAGAAAGAAATGTAAACATAAAACACTTAAACCGATTTGAAGGTGTTGAGTGTATCGCGTAATTTAAACGCGTGTTTAACCTACACATCTTGTATGGTTTAAATGTAAGATAATGAAGATTAATGAGTGACATATAATGTTAAGAATTTGAGTTAATGATAATAACTTGAAATATGTTTTGAGTTACATTACCCAGACATTGTAAGATACGAAGTAGAGATAGTGTAAAATGTGTAAAGGCTATGAACGTATAGTCTTAACATTTAATGTTGTTCTTAGCATACACAAGATTGTATGAGTTAGACATTAATGAATAATCGGAGGTATGACATTTTTTGTCGAGAAAGCCATAAGGAATGATAATTTACTTAACGAACATTTGAGGTTGTAATGCTTGGACAAGTTAAACTAGAAAGAAGGAAAGATTATTGTGAATCTATCATTGATAATAATGGTAGGAGTTAAGACATCTCCGTATGTAAATGTATTTGAAAAACGACCAAAAAGTTTTTTTCGTGAACTTAAGTAAAAGAATGCGAACCATAAGACTTAAGTTTAAGTTTAAACCAATGCGTAAGTCGAATATATGACTAATTGGTTTATGTTATTCCTTATGTGATATGTCGGCGTCGGGAAAATTTTTGTCTTTTCTAAAATTCCTCTTTTACCCTTTATGTTCTCTGTTGAGTTTTGTTTGAAAGGGTGAGTTTGAAAAGGATCCAGACACAAAATGTCAACGATTTAAAATTAAAAAGTCGCAGGTTGGTAGTTTTGAAATGGTTGTACCAACTCAGCCGATTTTGAAAAGGTTTGCACAAAGGCCCAAATATTAGACTCTGTTTAATAGGCCTTAGAAACCGAGATTCAGAGAGTTCGAGGGCTTGATTAAGCGGCGGGAAGGTGTTAGTCACCCCCCGACTTCTATGAAAACACGGTTACCACGTCTTTTCAATTCCTTAATTTATCTGAAGTGTGTGTGTGTATTGGGCCTAGCATTATTTGGAAGTAGTGCTATGCGTCGTTTGCACCTATATACAAAGGGTTTAATTTTCATAAAAGTTCAATTTTAAGCAATATGTATGGAAATGATGTTTTGAAAACAGGTTTTCAAACCCTTATGATCACATAGTAATTGAGGCATTTGATACTTCTATTTTATTCCATATTCGACTTTAAGTGATTTTATTTTGAGATGCAAAGCATCTTCGATAAAAAATAATATACATACAAGTGTCGGGCTCGTTATGGGCATTAAAGCCATCGAAGGATTTCCAAACACCATAAATAGGATTCTACAAGCTAGGTGTATAGCTAAAGAAGGTCCATCATGGGAACCGAGATCTAGATCTATCTCAATTTGGATCTTAGATCACGTGGCTCCTAGGCTCATAGAGTTGCTTAATATTTACAAAACTAGAAAGAAAACTAGATTTAAATAAATCTTAGCCATTCTCGCTCAACGGTTCGGGTTTTGTAATTTTTGAACAGGTTAAAAAGTTAAATATGGCTAGATTTAGATAAATCTACTCTCCTGCAATTACATATTATGGATTTACATTAAATGAGCGATTAAAACAAATATTTAAACACGATGAAACAATTAATATATATATATATATATACGGTAGGATCAAGTGCATACCCTTTATCTTACTCACGGGTACTCTCACCCCCTTTAGGCGACGGTTTGATCATACAATACAATAGTAAATACATACTTTTAGTGATGCTATATGTCCGTCGCTAAAAGTCAGCTAAAAGTACCAAGATGATCGCCTAAAGTGTATGAAAGGTGAGTAAAATAAAGTATGCACTTTATCCTCCATATATCTATATATATATATATATATATATATATATATATATATATATATATATATATATATATATATCACAATGATCAAATGCCACGAATTTGGAATCCAGGCATGACTGTTAAATGTAAATATATATATTTATATATAAGAACAGTAAAAAGGCAACGAATTTAGAATCCAAACCAAACTGGGAATTATATATATATATATATTAAAGTAGTAGAAAGCTTCAAATCTGAAAAAATCTTACAGTGTGCTACAAAGAAGGTTTCAGACCACTTTTAGATCTTGAAAACTCGGTTTCCACCAGTTAAAATTTGATATATTGTAGAATATATGTATACAAGTGTTTAGAAGGAAGAATATTGAAGTTTGGAACACTATAGGAGGGTTAAAATTTGAAATGGACAAAGTTTTCTCTCATTTTCCTTTTTCTCTACATTTTATGGTGATAGGGATCTTATTTATAGACCAAAATAGTTTTGGGTCTACCCGCTGCAGTGTGGGTCTACCTACGGTATTTGTCTGGGAGGTCCAGTCCCATGGGTCTTGTCGTCTCAAAATACGTGAACTTGACCAATGATCGTTGTGCTGCTCAAACTTATATAACTTTCAATCCAGAGTCGATGGGCGTGTCATTCAATTCCAAAAAGCTCTTTCCGAGAGATACTTAATGACATAGGGCTTGCCCTTTTCTAAATTTGGGAAGATGGGTCCATGACTAAAATGGCATCTTCGAGTTTTCGTAGGAAGTCTGTTGAGCTGTTTTGAGCTCTTTGTGACCCTATTTGTAGTTGTATTAGGATTGTGGAAGTTGACTGGTCAAATTGACCGTTTTGCCCTTCCGGAGGTTATCTCCAAGGTTGACGGGGCTTTTGGGTGTCCTTCGGGGTTGTCTCCAGGGTTTGATTGCTGCCAACTTTTCTTTTCCTTAGAGTTGATTTCCAAGGTTAATTTGATGTTCCACAAGGATTTCTCCGTGGTTAGATTTGATGTTGTGGTCCTTCGGGGTTATTTCTAGAGTGTGATAAAAGATGATTTCACCCTTCTGCATAGTTAGTAACAGGAGAACGAAATTTTGAGTGTCCATAGATGCCCCTCTTTATCATGGTTATGCAATATAATGGAATGAACATGATAAAGATTACTAGACACTTGAAATATGACAAGGTATATTTAATGATGCAAATCGTAATGCAATGAATGTTACGATCAATGTTAAAATGCTTTCACAAATTGTAGTTCGCAAATCGCACATCGCATTTCGCATTTCACACTTTGCACTTATCCAATCGCACTTCACAACTCACACATCACAATTTGTAAATCGCAAATCGCACTTCGCACATCGCAAATTTATTTACCATTACTAGTTATTGTTGATGCCTATGTTGGTGTTGACTCCAACGGTTTGGTTTTTTATCTATGTTGTCGATGCTTGTTTGATGAAGATAAATTGAGATGTTTTCTACATCTCTACTGAGATGACGTTCTGAAATCACCAAACCTTCCCGATGTATACGCTGATAGTTTACAAGGTTGCCTACCCCGATGGCAGTTAACAACGATGCCTACCATGTTGGAAGTTGACAATGGTGTCTACCCTATTGGCGATTAACAATGGTTCCTACCTACCGCCGGTAGTTGACCACGGTTGATCACTAGACTATCTCGATGCCTACTCGAGCGGTAGTTTACAAAGGCTTACATCATTGAAATGTCTCGATGCCTACTTGAGTGGTAGTTTACAAATGCTTTCATCACCGGACTGTCTCGATGTCTACTCGAACGGTAGTTTTCAATAGCGAATTTTTTTATCAAGTCTAGGTATTTAATGTGTATGCATATTTAACTCTACTGGGGATGCATGTTTAACTTTTTAATGGAGATGTGTGCTGATAGAGCGTGGTTGCACACATGTGCAGACCATGCATGATGTGATGATCTTAGGAGTCTATTATCCTAGGTTGATACACATTCTTAATTGACTTGACTAGATTTAGAAACATACCTCACCCTTTTTAAGGCGATTTGGAGTTTATTTTAAGCTGTTGGGTGCTTGTGCCCCATTTCCTTGTGCTTTTATTCACGACGACTTTTTATTCTCTTACGCCCAAATTTTAACTTGATTGTAGATACCTCGACTTGTGAGGACTTGGCGTAGGTTGACATTATAAAAACCCAAAACCCTAATAAGACTCGGATATATAAATTCAAATATATTAATAAAATTTCTCCATTCTGAAAGTGTTATGTGTTAATACATACTCTGTTTAACAAATTAGGTCAAATAAATTTTCGTCCGAAAATTACCATGCTTGACACCTCGTGCTTAAAATGTTTCTTCCGAAAACGGACTTTTCGGTATATTTATTTTGACAAGCTTCTTTGTCGTGCTTACACTAACAAAATGCTTTGTCATGCTTGTTAGGATTGGTGGAAAATCTAGGTTAGGAACCCTAGATTACAAACACTAACCTTAATTTATAAACCCTAACCCTAATTAGCTAGACTAAACCCTAATTTGGTTATCCTAATGCCTATTAATCATGATTACTAAACTTCAATTAGGTACTAATAAATATCATTAAACAACCCTAATCATTAAAAACAAAACCCTAATCAAGATTAGTGAAGATTAGGGCATAATTAAGCTACTAATCTAACCTAACTAGCTTACAAGTAGGTTAGGAGTCACTAATGCAAGTTCCTAGGTTGCACATGACATGCTTGTAACTCCAAAGCACCAGAAGAGTCATAGGATCGAGATATTTGTGGGAGGCAAGAAGGTCAAAATGACACAAAAACCTAACCTAGCAATTCTATAAATAGCAGCCCAATTCCAGTTCAAACCTATAAATTTTCTAAGCCTAAACACTCATATATCATACCTCTATAAGCCTTGGTGATAGCAACAACATATTCAGTATCTAGAAATCCAAATCAAGCAAGAAAGGTGCAAACCCTAATTTATAGCTAGATCTTTTATGTTTTGTTCAAATTGTTGTTTAGATGTTTAGAATTATGTATTAGTATGTTAGAAAGTATTTTAGGTTGATAGAACATGTTTTCATAACATCTAGATGCCTCAAATTAGTGTTTTTAGTAATCTGAAAATTTTGGAAAATCAAGCTTGACATTCGAATGTCAGAGCTTGTAAATCCATGTATGTTTTTGATTAGGTCTGTTATTCGTATGTTATTTGTAGTTTGACATGAGGTCTTTAATCTGGAAAAGAAATCAGGTTCATTGGAACTGTATTGCAAGTTATAGGTGGTCAAAGGTGGTTGACCGATCACGAAGTTCTGTTTTCTAGGTTACCTAGAAAACTCAAGAACATGTTGTGCCAGCTACTTTGACTAGCCTTTTAATCGCTATATGTTTGTTGTGTTAATAACTTTTTGTATTAAATTAGTACCTTGATATACTTATTACATACCTATGACCTTAAATTGCTTAAACAAATCATAGGATTACTAGAATTAATGGTCAAAAGTCGTTGACTGAGCTTGACCAAGTTTTCTGGGTTACCCAAAAAATTGATGAACATGAAGAACAGCCGTTGGCTGTACTTTGAACAACTTAGATCGAGACCTTAGAAATATAGTTTGTCCAAAGCAATGTTAGATATATGTACCTTGACATATTGATTACCTATTACAACAAACACAACACAAATCCATCACACAGATTCAAAGATATAAAAGCTACAAAAGCAAAATCAAACAGAGCCATGACCTTTGTGCAGGTTACCCAGAAACTCAAGAAACGATTCGAGCGGTAACTTTGAACCTCTATAACTTCTTGTTATATGTAGGTTAAAGCACAAAATTTGTTTGATGTTGTACTATTGTAAGAATACTATAACATCCATAATTGTCTAAACTTAGAATCATTAATAGTAGCAAGATAACTTTGTCAAAGTCGTCTCTTAGCCATGACCGACTGGAAACCCAGAAGCTTAAGAACACCTATAGCGACACTTCCTGTCACTATAGGGCTTTAGTGACAGACAAAAAATGTTTTTTAGAAAATAATTAATAAAAATTAGAAATAATTAATAAATAAATATAAAAACAGTTTTAAAAATTTATTAAGTTATTATAAATAACTTTTAATATTTTTACATAAATTCAATAAATATTTTATTTTATTTGGATATTATTAATAATTAAGTTAATAATAAAGTAATTAAAATAATTACTTAAAAATAATAAATAATTATTAAAAATAATATTAATGATTTAAAAATCATAATAAATGATTATAAATTATTTAAAATAGTAAACAAAGTTTTATAATATTCTAAGTAATTATTAATATCTTGAATTGCTTTGGATATGTTATACCAAACCTAAACTTCAATTACCACTTATTGTACTGTTATTGCTATAGCTTCAACATAACAAAGAAATGAATTATTTATTCACATGATATTGTTATTGAGTATAAATTATTGTGTCAACCCAAATTGCTTTGGTAAGACATCCTATCTTTGAAGTTGGGTGATACGTAAGGATCGTTGTTTGGTCGATAATAAATTAACATTAATTTGGGTGCATTTGAGCACTTGTGGGATGAGATGCATACTCCTAGGATATTGACTAGGCTGATCCCCTATCTCATATCTAAAATAAAATTTCTAAGTCTGTGTGACTGACAGAAATAAAAAGTCCAGAAATGGTTGAAAAAGAAATTCCAGAAATGGTAACAACTATCAGTTAAATTTTGAATTGTTATACTTCTTCAAATCATATGTTGTTATAAATATAAAACCTGTTGAGCATGTCATAGCTCACCCTTGTAAATTATTCCCTTTGCAGTATTAGATGGTAACCCTGGAACATCTAAAGTAGATAAATGGAAGAGTCCCTGCTTAGATTAGTTTATATTCCGGTCTAGTTGAATACTCTGTAATAAGAAACTCTTTATGAGAATCATGTAATCGAATCTTAATATTTATAATATATAACATCTTTTACTTCCGTAACCGTATTTTCTTACATATATAGATGTAATTTAGAATCTTTAATCTAGTTTAAGATCCTTGGAAACTATTTATCTGAGTGAGGGTATTGATAACATGGACTGATCTTGTTGTTATTGATACTTTGGATTTTGGATAGATAGGTACTATCGATACGATAGTGCAATTCGCATAATATAGACTATACATCTGGGTGAGGGTATTGGTAATATGGACTGTTCATGTTATTACTGATACTCTGAATTTCGGATAGATAAATACTATTCACAGATATAATTCATACATCTAAGTGAGGGTATCCAAAAATAGTAATAGTTCTCTAGAGAATTGTCAATTGTTATGGGATATTATGAATCTTGGATCTATGGGAATTATATCTAGTTATAAATTGTATAGTCATTCAATTAGATATAAGCATATAATCAGATACCATAGGTGTATAGATTTAAATGCGTTATATATTTTGACTCATTGTAAGCATCATATTGGATCTGGTGGGAGTATAGATATGGGGGCGTTACTGGACATGTTTGATGGTGTAGATTTCATTAAGCTAGACTTTTTTGTCGTTGGGCTTATGCTTTTGAGTTAAGGACTTTCTTGAGAATTTTCCTCTTCTTTTTTAGGGGCAAGCTTATGTCGCCATGATTTCTTGCGGAGTTATCCTCTTTCTTTCGATGAGAGGCTTGATCCACCTTAAACTCATTCCCTTTCCTAGAATCAAAAATGCCTCATTCCTTTCACATATTGTTCTTTGGGGATTCATATAAGAAACTCTCTTTGTTGACCAAATCATGAGTGAGCAATATCCTGCATATTAAAAGAACAAAATATGCTAAAAGCTTGACAACTCGATCGTCAGGATTAGTACACTCTTGTGAATAAGGCATTTGAGCTAAAAGTTTATGAAATTGAATGAGTTATGAAATTGCAAGGAAATTTTGAAGCATCCATGGTCATTGTTCATGGGTAAGATTAGACTTAAAACACTTATCTTCCTATATCAGAGATACTTCATCTTCGCTCTAGACGTTATTCTTTGTAGAATTGATTTAATATGACACACGCACTATGAATGATGTAACTCTTAGCAGGGGTTTTATTTCTATGTCTTCAATAATTTTTCTTGATTCTAATTTTTCTTTTCTCTCGCCTAACTTGTCTAATTTTCTTAGGTTATTCAGAATTACCCAGTAATGAGTTTTGGACCAATGACTCCCAAATCGGATGGCTTTAGGGCACTAGGTGTTAAGACATCCCTTCGGGTTTACTGGCTCGAGTAACAAAGACCACACTTTGAGATGAGTCAGGCGATCACTCTATTTGCTTCTCTGCCTGAGCTTGACATATCTATTTTCTTAGGCTCTAAGTTACCCATGTAACGAGCGTTGGGCTGATGACTCCCAAACCAGATGTGTTTAGGGCACCAGGTGTAAAGACACCCCTCAGGCTTAATAACTCAAGCAACCTAGGCCATGATTCGAGACATTAGGCTAGCGACTTATCTTTTATCTTTTATTAATTGCCATTATTTTTACCATAGCTTCATACCCCACAACTAAGAGTCGGGGCAATGCATAAGTGGAGACATGCATATAAGGTCAAGTCTGTTCCAAAAAGTGCTTGGAACTAGGATGTCGTGCCCAATCAAAAAAGTTTGAATAGTATTAATTCTCTAATTGTTCTCGTGATTCTTTCTCCCAGACGATTATCGAAATTAACCCAATGCACATCAAGTTAAGCAAAAACCTCTTTCTAAGAATACTTAACATGTATATTATAAGCTAATGCATGTAAATGGAAACTAAAAACTCATACAAAGATGAAAGAGTCATAACTCACATGTGGATTATTCATTCTTAGAAACAGTATGATTGGAAAAGACCAAATGATCATACCGAATCACCCGGTGAGATAATATAGCCGGAATCTCGATGATGATGGACCATCTTTGGTGATCTGATGGCGCATTTTCTTATTTAGGATGGTCGATGAATGCCCAGTGTTGAGTTGTACCTGTTTACGACATTGCCACAATCTTGTTCGGTGTAAGGGTCCCAATATTGAGTTGTCACCAATTTTAAAATTATTCAAGCCTTGCTTGTCGTCTGGGATAGTTTCTTTAATAGATGGGTTGATAAGATGTCGAGATTGCAAGAGTCTTTTACCTCTGGACCATATGGTGAACAGGTAGTGAATTTGGGCTTTGATGCTTGGATGCCCTCAATCATTGTTTCAGACTTATTTACACAATTGGCCTTGAAGATTTTTTTCTGATTTGATGAAGACTTATGATTGAGCGTGTCGGCTCTTTAAAGGTCTTTGCTGATGATAATGCTTGATATATCGATGTGTTATTGTTTCAACTTTGATGATTGATGTCGAGAGGCCTTCGAACTCCACTAAATTGGCCCAAAGATCTCAGCTTGGTTGGTGATGACTTCACCTGAGTTTGATTTGATCTTCAAGGTTTGATTTTTTGTCTTAATCTGGGGGAACAGGTCGTCAGGTATGAGATAAACTTTGCCCTGACGGTTGCCCATGTCTTCTTTGGAGGTCAAAAGAGATCAAGTCTTCTCGCCTTTGTAGGAGTGATGAGTTCTTTGACGAGTTGCATCTTATGGTGATGAACATTTCATTCATATTCTTTGGTTATCTTGATGTATCGTTGTTTCTTCCTTTCGGGACTTATGCTAGATTTGATGGAAAGACATTGAAGTGATGTTGGGTCTTCTTAACACGGGTCACTGACTTTGAGGGTTTTTCTTGGGCGTAGACTTTTCAGGTTTGATTTTGGTGTCTTGGGATTGATGTTTGGGTTTGGATGTTTCTTTTGAGGGTTAGACCGCACCACTGATGGCTGCCTACGTACTCCCGTGTATACGAGAGATCAGGTCTTACATAGTTCAAGCTTGGCCTGAATGGTTAAAAAGTGTTTATTTGGGTTTGAGCTTGATTTGAGGGGTTTTTGGATTATTTTTTTTGTTTGACCACACCATAGATGGCTGTCTACGTACTCCCATTGATGAGGGGAGATTAGGTCTTTCGTAGTTCAAGCTCTGGCTTGAGCTGTTGAAGTGTTGTATCTTATGATTGTGGAATCATTGAAGGGTTTTATGATTTTTGTAGGGGTTAGACCGCACCATAGTTGGATGCCTACGTACTCCCATTGATGAGGGGAGATCATGTCTTTTATAGTTCAAGTTTGATGAAATTTGAGCGGTTTGAGAAGTGTTTGTTTGGTTTTTTTGGGTTTTTGTTTTTGATGATTTGTTTTCAATATTTACATGCATGAAAATAAAAAGGCATAATGCAAAAAAGTGATACCATCCATCATCTCTGGAACTCACAACTTTATCCTCTGGATCTACATCTTCTTGGCTAAGCGAGGTACGATAGTCTAGTTGTCGGTGGTTATGTTTCCTTTAAGGCTCGCGATAGAGGTTATCTCTTGGTTATGAATATCTTTAATCATGGCCATAACTTGATCGCCTCTAATTCAGCACATCCCTCGGGGATAAATATATTATTGAACCGTCACAAAAGGGATGAGCGCTTGATTCTTAAATGGGTAGGCTTTTTCCAAACAACCTCACCACCTTTTTTTCATCTATTCCTTCACCTTTTTTCATGGGTTTGAGAGGATTTAACTATGAAATCTCTATTGAAGCTGTTGTTGTATTCCTCTCGAGGAACTTTCCTATTTGGCTTTTTCCACACTAGAAAGAATCATTATTTCCTCTTCATCATCCAAGAGGGTAGAATCAGGAATATGGTTGCTGACTTTGGGCAACAAGATGTTTGACAATTGTGGAGGAATTTCTAGGGGATTATCTTGTCTCTTCTGTCACTCCCAGCATTAGGATCAGTCCACCTTGTGTTCTGCCAGGATTGGAACTCATATCCATTACTTCCTTTGAACTGTCTGTCTCAAGTGGAAATCTTAAGCTCTTCATTTCCCTTTCGCTTTTCTGGTCATGGAGAATTCTATCTTTAGTTCTCCATTTTCAATGAGATCCTGGATTCTATGCTTTAGAGACCAACATTCCTCAGTTGCATGTCCAGGTGAGTTAGAATGGTAGAGACATATCTTGGAGGAATCATAACTTTTCATCTCAGGATTTACAGGAGGCAGCAACTCAGTAATCTTTCCTTTACTTATCAGAAAGTGTAGCATCTCTTCATTTAAAGTTTTTTAGAGGGGTGAATTTTCGGTCTCCTTTGGAGGTTGTTTGATCTTTCTTCTTTAAGAATTCGCATTCCCCCGAGCGATTTTTTCGCTGGTGAGATCTTCTAGTAATTTTATCATTCCACTTTTCTTGTCCTTTCAGCCTATTTTGATCTTCTTCATTTAGCTGGCTCATCTTGGAGGGATATAGGCTTGTATTATGGTTAACCTCTTTTTCCTCTTAGCTTTCTGATATTTGAGTGAAAAATTGCATTGTATCATGATGTTGGCGCACTATCAGCTTAGCTATCAGATTTACTTGATTCTGGATCGTCTCTAATTCTTGCATTACTGTCATACCTTCCTCCGAGTTTTCCCCCTCTAGGACATTTATTTTGTTCCTTTGGTTCCGTCATCCTTCGTATGTATTTACGATTTGGACCCATTTCAGTGCCTCCTGACCCGATCATGTTTACTCCCTTCGTATCATGTTGTAACAGAAGGTTGGTGTTGACATTTGGTTGGTCAGGTTGTTAGAGCACAACATCACCACTTTCGATCAGATTTTGGATTTTATGCTTTAAGGACCAACAATCGTGTGTATCATGTCCGAAAACCCTTAGTGGTAAGCACATTTTACGGCTTGGATTGTATCTTTAAATTTTTGGATCAAGAGGTGGAGCCAATTGGTAATTTTCCTCTAATTGATTAATAACTCCATATATTTTTTAGGGAATCGGCTTTAATAGAGTGAACACCCAATTTTATTCTTTTAAATTTTCTCTTTCTGTCCTGACATTGGTTCAATGCAGCCTATTATTGAAATGGTAGATTGTCTTGCTTCTTCCAAATGGGGGGACTATAGGTTGGTGTCATATCTTGCCCCTGTAAAATGAGGGATACATCTTTATATCCTTTATCGGGTACCCTCTTGGGAGCGTTTGCATAATTACTAGACTGTATATTCTCAGTGACTTCTTCCAAGGCCGTGAGATCTTTAATCTTGCCTGCCTTCAGGCCTATCTCTGCCATTTCATCGTGTTTGATCATCTCCGAGAATTGCTTTCATATGCATGCTAGGATTCTCTCATAGTAAGGTGTGACACCCCCAAATCCGGTGCTCACGATCCACAATATAATAACATCTAACTACCCATTTATATTGAAATAGTAATACATATTACATTAAAATATGTTGTTAATACATTAGTCCCAGGTCCGCTAACCTTAACATTACAAACATACCCCTTAGATATACAAAAAGGGTTTACAAACAACATAATAAATATGCTTCATCATAACTAATTTAGCACTATGCCTTTGCCTCTATTCTTCATAGCACCTTTTGCAACATCGTCCCTAGCTGAAAAGTTTTATTTAGCAAGGGTGAGCAACAAATTTACCCCGCAAGTTAAGATATACAATGAATGTATAATTATCAGAATAATAATCGATCTATTTTGATAGAATAATACCAAAGTTAGGGAACTTTTAATTATTTGAACAATTAGTTAATCAATAACAAGTCTTCTCACTTTCTATGCAACACAATAATTTGATAATGAAATAGTACAACGCTTTCAAAGTTTCTACGATATTTTATGAATGAACAAGAATCAATTCTACGTAATAATAAAGTGGAATGTTTTCCATATTTATGTTGAGCGATCCATTGGATCTAGAACTTCTCTTCTCGGGTATCTATCAAAGATTTACTTTGATATATACGCAGGAGTATCAGATAACCATAAAGATTAAATCATACCCCTCTGCAAGTATAACAAGTGATCAACTTTATTATACCTATATTATGTATAATACTTAACGATGCTTGTGAATGGTAGAATATCGACCTAAAATATTCCCTTTATATAAAAGGTTGTTCTTCTCAGTCTTTGAATAAATTTGATTTAACAAAGAAATGCAATGATTTCAATATCTAATCACTTCTCTTCTCAAACCTATCAAGATTTGCTTTTTCGATCTAGCTGAAACAACTGGCATTGATATATCAATAATAACTGAATTCTCTTATCTTCTCTTCTCGAACCTATCAAGTTCAAATAAATATTCGTCTAGCCAAAACAATTAGCTAAGACATGTTTCAATCTGATTAAACAATGAAGCGAAATTTAAATGTACTATTTGAAATCAATAATAACCTCTCTGAGATGTGAATAACCAACAAGAGTTATTCTACAAGTATATTCTCAGAATCACTAATTCAATTTAAATTAATAATCATGCCCTAACTGCGAATAATCAACAATAAATTGTTGGACGTGGTCTAATCAACAATAATTAACCACTATAATATTTGAATAAATATAACTCAAGGTTGAGTTAGCAAACTTGCCTTCCGCGTTGATTACAGCTACACAATATACTTATCTGCTTTCGAAAGACCTATAACCAATAATATCGGTCTCCCAATTAGCACAATAATTTATAATCATGTAACACTGTATTCTACAGTCAAACTTCTCCTAGACACATTACCACATAACCATATTAGTGTTTATAACCTATATAAACACTTATCAAGTCTAACTAGTTTGGTCTGGTTGGACTTCGGTCTCATCTCGGTGTTCTGGTCACCCTATCCGAGAATTAACACATTTATAGTCAATTAATCTTGGTCTCTAAGCTTCAATATTATTCTAGATAAGTCAAATATCGTTTATAATATTTTTCGAAAGCTTTTAATAATTTATAAACAATTATTATAATTTATAATAATTTTTCAAATATCGGAATCATTTTTAAATGATTTAATTATCAAATAATCTTATTATTATTAATATTTAATAATATAAAAATAGTAACGTAATACTTGTCAAAATATTAAAGTTATTGTTAATAGCTTCAAATATTTTTAAATCATCAATATTCTAATTAAATGATTTTAAAGTAATTAAAATAATTTTAAATCATCACCATTAATATTTAAATATTAATAAATTTATTATCAAAATATTAAAAGTCATTTATTATAACTTAAAATATTTTTAAATCATTTTCTCATTTTTAAATGATTTTTAAATCAATAAAATCATTTTTAATTCATTTATTTAATATAATAATTAAATAAATGTAATATCGATAATATTAATTTATTAATGAGAATTCTCCAAAAATATTGAAAATTATATTTTATAATTCAAAATATTTTCTAACACTTTATTCTTATTTAAAATGATTTTTCAATCAATAAAATCATTTTACCTTATTTATTTAATTTAATAATTAAATAAATCTTATATCATTAATATTGATTTATTAATGAAAATTCTCTAAAAATATTAAAATTACATTTTATAACTCAAAATATTTTTAAATACTTTATTCTTATCTAAAATGATTTTTATATAATTAAAATCATTTTTCTCTAATTATTTAATACCTAATTAACTAGCATTAATATTCAAATAATTGTAAATATTAATGAAAAATGTCCCAAATAATGAAAAGTTATTTTTAGAATTTAAAATGATTTTAAAACCATTTTTAGTAATTTTTTATAATTTATTTCTATTTTAAGCATTTTTTGGAATATTCAAAAATAAAATAAATAAAATCGTCATTTATAACCCTTTAGCGACACTTAAGCGTCATTGTTGGTGTTCTTGAGCCTCAAAGAACTTTGACAAATTTACGGCGATCTAAAGGTCGACTTTGACCAGCTTAACATTTCGGTTAAAAATCGTTTTTGGGCTAACTGAAACTTTGGCCATGTAGTGGACATGTAATACTACATTTAGCAATCATCAATTTGGTCATATCACAACAAAACATGAAGATTTGGGCAATTAAACTTGTTGTCGGGCGTCACTGTGTTTTCTAGAAACCCGAGGCGATTCGAGTGGCTATATTGCGGCTCGATTATCTAATTATTACGATCATGGTTCATATGATCTCTTGGTGAAATGTGTACTCCTTATGTCGAGGAACATTACTAAATCAATAGATCAATTTATCATCAGCGGGATCACCGAGAATAATACTACGGTCAAAATCGTCAGACGTCTTGTTCATATGGATTTTGGAATTTCGAAACTTCAAAATTAGTCTAGGATGGCTACTTTGACCATCTCTTATATCTATCTAACACTATTTGTTGTTTAAAAGGTTTTAAGGCGCGGATATATACTCCATCTAGTAGTCTATAACATGTATTCAACAACATCAACAAACAACGACAAATCTAGGCGTTACAAAACACTTGTCAGAACGCTATATTTCACTTTACGGGTTACCTAGAAAGTTCATGGTCATCTTACGGTCAGCGGGTTTTTGACCGATTAATAACTTCAATCCGGACATCTAATAGATATACAACCACTTGAAGATTAAAGACAACATACGGACTACCGATTCAAAACATAAAACAAGAAAAATCGTAGCAGACCGCGAATCATGGCTCACGACATAAGCTTGTCAGACCACAAATCGTGTTCCTGACAGTTTTGGAAAAACTCAATTTTAAAGCATTTTGATGCTATGGATCTATGTTATATCAACATAGATCATCATTAAACATCATCTAGCAAAGATCTAAACACATAAACATAAACTTTTTCTTAGCAACATGGATCAAAATAGGTTTTAGGTTTATACCTTCTTTCTTTAAATTCTTGATCTTAGCTCTCCAATCTGATATTGGTTGATCAAGGGGCTATTCTATGACTGATACACTTAATATTTTCGGAGGTATAAGTGAGAGAGAGAGTAGGTGAGAGCTTGGATGCAAAATAAAGGAAATACTAGACTTTCTCTCTCCCAAATCTATTTATATGATGATATGTTGCTATGGCTGATACAATGGACGAATTTTGCTGGAGATTTTTAGCCCCAAAGTCAAAGTATTAGGTTACCAACTCCAATATTTGCTAGATTTGCAAGCTAGCTATTAAAAAAAATATAAAAAAGGGTATTTTTGTCATTTGCAAAATAAATTTAATGGCATACATGGAATGTGTCACACCCTTAGGGTTTAACCCTAAGGTTCTAACCCTTAGGTTTTAAATACTCTAATTCTAGAATTTTCTAATTAGTGTTTTTAAATTAAAAAATCAAAAGTTTAAAACTAAAATTAGGGTTTCCTAATTAAATTAGGTTTTCCTGATCATATCAACGTTTAATAAATATATTAGGCCTTCCAATTAGGAATAGGGTTGCCTAATTAGGGTTTAGAAATCCCGAATATGAAATTAGGATTTTTTGGAGATCGATTAGGGTTTCTAACTGTGCGTTAGGGTTTCTAATTTTGATATTAGGGTTTTTAATTTCTTATTAGGGTTTATTAATTTTAAACCTTATCCGATCAATCATTGATCAATATCTCTATACAGTACTAACACATACTCTTTAAAATAATTATTTTAATTATATTTTCTATCGAATCCCTATCTAGAAATTAGGGTTAGGGTTTCTAAAGCTGTTAAGCACAACTCTACTCTAAATTTATTAGTCAATACACAAATTGACCCCATCTCGAAACTCGTATCACAGATACTTGTCACAAAATTGATAATCAATATTAATATTAATAAAAAAAATTTATTCGTAAAATTTTAATTATTCGAAATCCCGGGTTATCACATTCACCCCTCCTTAAAAGGATTCCTTCCTCGGAATCACCGCTTCCTTACTCCCTAAAATCTTTTAAAGTTATATCATTAATTCATTCTTAACAACACAATATTAATTTGTGTCTCAAATTCTAACCCATGACTTGGATCGTATAAAAGAAAACAAATCACAACAATATCTAATCAAGATTACTCGCGTAGTTAAATTTCTAACCGAACTCGTTACTTGTCGCCTCTTCTTGGGCAGCTGCTGCATTTGGAACTATCATGCTAAAAGTGAATGTTGTTGGTCTTCTTGGCTGTGCAGTTCCTTGAAACGCAAAGGTTCCACTATCGAGTCCCTTGTTGGCACTTCTCCTCTCTATATTTCTCTTCGGACAATTTTGGACCATATGATTAATCGGCCCCACACGCAAAAAAGCGACCTTTTACCTTCTTCAGATTGGGACAATTGGGTGACACGTGTCCCTCTTGACCACAGTTATAACAGACTCCTTTTTTCTTCAAACAAACTCCTTGATGATGCTTCCTGCAAACTACATACGAAGCGCCTTTCTTCCTAATCTCTACTGGATTATTTCCTGAATTAATATCACCATCCCTCTTAAGTTTATTAAGATTACAACCCCCACTACCACCTATCATATTATTTCCTTCAGCCTCCTTTCTTTGTTCTTGACTATTCTTTAATACAGCTTCAATTTCTCCTTCAACGATAATGGCTTTTTCTAATAACGTTGAAAATGAACTAATTTGCAGCACATCCAGCTTCTCGAGTACAAACGATTTCAATCCGTTCCTAAAACATCGTGCTTTAAGCTCCTCAGTGTCCACTCGATGTGGAGCAAATTTTGCTAACTCGTCGAACTTGACAAAATATTACGCCATGACATATTCTTACGCCTTGATTCAAAAAATTGTTCTTCCATATTTCTTTTTAGACCTCCCTTCCTTGGCGGCATTATCTGATAAAAATCTTACATTAATTCTCCTTCTCCATACAAATTCTTATTAATAACACAATAAGAATATAAAAAAAAATTCTCATAAAATTGCATATTTATTCAAATAGCACACAGTACATTTAGCTCATAACACATAGCACTATCCCTTTTTGAATAATATCGGGATTAACAACACAACTTTAAACAAAAGTCGTAATTCTCCATTCACACATAACTATTCCCCGTTCATCAAACTTATCACACTTAGGGGTTCAGGAACTTGCCACAATTATATGAGTGTATGAACTTATCCTAGTCAGACATTTGGCATCCATTCGCTGAGGGGTTCAACACATTTCATATAATTATGAGTCATGAACTTACCATAAGTATGAGTTTTAAGAACTCAAAAATTAATCTTAATCTTATATTCATATAGAAAATAAAGATTTTATTCATACAAACATATATATTTTCATATGTTCACAAATCATTCTTGATATTACAACCGTTAATATAACACTCTATCAAAAGATACTATCGCTTAAAATTGTCCTTCTTGCTTAAAATTGAAGCACACGTTCTTCCACATCATGCATTCTCCCACGTGAGTCTTTCCACACTTGCTGTAGACTTGCTTCTTCTTCGGGTTTCAATTTTCAGAATCATCACTGTCATTGTCCCTCTTTCGCTTTTTCTTGTTTTTCTGCTGCTTGATTGTTCCTTCAGACGATCCACCACCTTCAGTCTTCATCCTCTCCACCTGTGCCTTCAGCTCGTTCCGTTCTTCAGTCATTTCGCGTAACGCTCGCTCCGTCTTCCATAACTCCTCCGAGAGAAATACTTTTCTCCGGAGTTCTTAGACTTAACTTTTGTCTTATTCTCTTTCTCCACCTTAGCTTCTTTGGACACCGCCTTCTCATCACCACTCCGATATATCTTGGGATAATCGTCATGATCGCTCCCCAGATTGACCATAGGTTCATCTTCTCCCACCTTCTCAACTAACTTGCTTTGCGCTGGCACCTCGGCTACTGGCACTGATGCAACAGCCGCTAGCATCTCCGTACTCATTTCATCTTCTCCAAACATCCTACCATTAGTCTAATTGACTTGATTAATACTTCTCCAGTACGAACTTCTCACACTATGTGTCCACCTATCTCCTTATCGATATATTTGTAAGCAATCCCTCAATTAGTACTTTGTAAATGAGTATTCTAGATTTTGCTTATGGTTATAATCCTAGGGTTTTCCCCACCCCACTTAAGGTTTATAACCTCTGACTCTGGTACCAACTTGTGGCGCCTTGGTCACTCTGACTTTGATACCTGACTGTGACACCCCCAAATGGTACTCACGATCCACAATATAATAACATCTAACTACCCATTTATATAGAAATAGTAATACATATCACATTAAAATATGTTGTTAATACATTAGTCCCAGGTCCGCTAACCTTAACATTACAAACATACCCCTTAGATATACAAAAAGGGTTTACAAACAACATAATAAATATGCTTCATCATAACTAATTTATCACTATGCATTTGCCTCTATTCTTCACAACGCTTACGCAACATCGTCCTTAGCTAAAAAGTTTTATTTAGCAAAATTGACAACAAATTTGCCCATGAGTTAAGATATACAATGAATGTATAATTATCAAAATAATAATCGATCTATTTTGATAGAATAATACCAAAGTTCGGGGAACTTTTAATTAACTAAATAATTCGTTAATCAATAACAAGTCTTCTCACTTTCTATGCAACACAATAATTTGATAATGAAATAGTACAACGCTTTCAAAATTTCTACGATATTTTATTGAATGAACAAGAATCAATTCTACGCAATAATAAAATGGAATGTTTTCCAGATTTATGTTGAGCGATCCATTGGATCAAGAACTTATCTTCTCGGGTATCTATCAAAGATTTACTTTGATATATACGCAGGAGTATCAGATAACTATAAAGATTAAATCATACCCCTCTACAAGTATAACAAGTGATCAGCTTTTTATACCCTATATTATGCATAATACTTAACAGTGCGCAATGGCCGAATATATGACCTAAAATGTTCCCTTTATATAAAAAGGTTGTTCTTCTCAGTCTTTGAATCAAAATTTGATTTAACAAAGAAATACAATGATTTCAATATCTAATCACTTCTCTTCTTAAACTTATCATGTTTTGCTTTTTTGATCTAGCCGAAACAACTGGCATTGATCTATGAATAATAATTGAATTCTCTTCTCTTCTCTTCTTGAACCTATCAAGTTTTAACAAATGTTCGTCTAGCCAAAACAATTAGCTAAGACATGTTTCAATACGATTAAACAATAGACAAAATTTAACTGTACTATTTGAAATCAATAATAGCTTTCTACATATGTGAATAACCAACAAGAGTTATTCTATAAGTATATTCTCAGAATCACTAATTCAATTTAAATTAATAATCATGCCCTAACTGCGAATAATCAATAATAAATTCTTGGACGTGGTCTAATCAACAATAATTAACCACTATAATAATTGAATAAATATAACTCAAGGTTGAGTTAGGAAACTTGCCTTCCGCGTTGATTACAGCTACACAATATACTTATCTGCTTTCGCAAGACCAATAACCAATAATATCGGTCTCCCAATTAGCACAATAATTTATAATCACGTAACACTGTATTCTACAGTCAAACTTCTCATCGGCACATTACCACATAGCCACATTAGTGTTTATAACCTATATAAACACTTATCAAGTCTAACTAGTTTGGTCTGGTTGGACTTCGGTCTCATCTTGGTGTTCTGGTCACCCTATCCGACAATTAACACATTTATAGTCAATTAATCTTGGTCTCTAAGCTTCAATATTATTTTAAATAAGTCAAATATCGTTTATAATATTTTTCGAAAGCTTTTAATAATTTATAAACAATTATTATAAATTATAATATTTTTTCAAACATCAGAATCATTTTTAAATAATTTAATTATCAAATAATCTTATTATTATTAATATTTAATAATATAAAAATATTAACGTAATACTTGTCAAAATATTAAAGTTATTGTTAATAACTTATAATATTTTTAAATCATCAATATTCTACTTAAATGATTTTTAAAGTAATTAAAATAATTTTTAAATCATCACCATTAATATTTAAATATTAATGAAATTATTATCAAAATATTAAAAGTCATTTATTATAACTTAAAATATTTTTAAATCATTTTCTCATTTTTAAATGATTTTTAAATCAATAAAATCATTTTAATTCATTTATTTAATATAATAATTAAATAAATGTAATATCATTAATATTAATTTATTAATGAGAATTCCCCAAAAATATTGAAAATTATATTTTATAATTCAAAATATTTTCTAACACTTTATTCTTATTTAAAATGATTTTTAAATCAATAAAATCATTTTTACTTAATTATTTAATTTAATAATTAAATAAATCTTATATCATTAATATTGATTTAATAATGAAAATTCTCTAAAAATATTAAAAATTACATTTTATTACTCAAAATATTTTTAAATACTTTATTCTTATTTAAAATGATTTTTATATAATTAAAATCATTTTCTCTAATTTATTTAATACACTAATTAAATAAATTAAATAGCATTAATATTCAAATAATTATAAATATTAATGAAAAATGTCCCAAATAATGAAAAGTTATTTTTTGAATTTAAAATGATTTTTAAAACCATTTTAGTAATTTTTATAATTTATTTCTATTTTTAAGCATTTTTCAAAATATTCAGAAAATAAAATAAATAAAATCTTCGCTATAACCCTTTAGCGACACTTAGCGTCGCTGTTGGTGTTCTTGAACCTCAAGAACAACGGCGATCAGCGTCTGAGGTCAATGACCGAACAACACCGGTTAAAAATCGTTTATGGGCTAACTAAAACTTTGGCCATGTAGTGGACATGTAATACTACATTTAGCAATCATCAATTTGGTCATATCACAACATAACATGAAGATTTGGGCAATTAAACTTGTTGTCGAGATGTCACTGGGTTTTCTAGAAACCCAGCGATTCAATGGCTATATTTTGACTCAACTATCTAAGTATTACGATCATGGTTCATATGATCTCTTGGTGAAATGTGTACTCATTATGTCGAGGAACATTACTAAATCAATAGATCAATTTATCATCAGCAGGATCACCGGGGAATCATACGATCCAAAGTATGTGGGACGTCTGTTCATATGCATTTACGGAATTTCGAAACTCAAAATCGATTTAGGATGGCTACTTTGACCATCTCTTATATCTACCTGGCCCTGTTGTTTAAAAGGTTTTAAGGAGCAGATATGTACTCCATCTACAATGCGTAACATGTATTTAGTAACATCAACAAACAACAAACAACGACAAATCTAGGCGTTACAAAAACACCGCCAGATATTTATATTTCACTTTACGGGTTACCTAGAAAGTTCATGGTCATCGGTGGCCGGCGGGTTTTTGGCCAGATTAATAACTTCAATCGGACATCTAATAGATATACTACCACTTGAAGATTAAAGACAACATACCAGACTACCAATTCAAAACATAAAACAAGAAAAATCGTAAACAGACACGAATCTGTGGCTCCTGACATAAGCTTGTCAGACCACAAATCGTGTTCCTGACAGTTTTGGAAAAACTCAATTTTAAAGCATTTTGATGCTATGGATCTATGTTATATCAACATAGATCATCATTAAACATCATCTAGCAAAGATCTAAACACATAAACACAAACTTTTCTTAGTGACATGGATCAAAATAGGTTTTAGGTTTATACCTTCTTTCTTTAAATTCTTGATCTTAGCTCTCCAATCGATATTGGTTGATCGAGGGCTATTCTATGGTGATACACTTAATATTTCGGAGGTATAAGTGAGAGAGAGAGTAGGTGAGAGCTTGGATGCAAAATAAAGGAAATACTAGACTTTCTCTCTCCAAATCTATTTATATGATAATATGTTGTTATATGGTGATACAATGGACGAATTTTTCTTTGGAGATTTTTAGCCCCAAAGTCAAAGTATTAGGTTACCAACTCAATATTTGCTAGATTTGCAAGCTAGCTTTAAAAAAATATATAAAAGGGTATTTTGTCATTTGAAAAATAAATTTAATGGCATCATGGAATTTGTCACACCCTTAGGGGTTAACCCTAAGGTTCTAACCCATAGGTTTTAAATACTCCAATTCTAAAATTTTCTAATTAGGGTTTTTAAATTAGAAAATTAAAAGTTTAAAACTAAAATTAGGGTTTCCTAATTAAATTAGGTTTCCCTAATCATATCAACGTTTAATAAATATATTAGGCCTTCCAATTAGGATTAGGGTTGCCTAATTAGGGTTTAGAAATCCTGAATATGAAATTAGGGTTTTTCAGCGGTCGATTAGGGTTTGTAACTGTGCGTTAGGGTTTCTAATCTTGAGATTAGGGTTTTTGATCTCTTATTAGGGTTTATTAATTTTAAACCTTATCCGATCAATCATTGATCAATATCTCTATACAATACTAACACATACTCTTTAATATAATTATTTTAATTATATTTTCTATCGAATCCCTATCCATAAATTAGGGTTAGAGTTTCTAAAGCTGTTAAGAACAACTCTACTCTAAATTTATTAGTCAATACACAAATTGACCCCTTCTCGAGACTCGTATCACAGATACTTGTCACAAAATTGATAATCAATATTAATATTAATAAAAATAAAATATTCGTAAAATTTTAATTATTCGAAATCACGGGTTATCACAGTAAGGTGCCTCTTGTATATCAATAAATGTTATTACCATCTTAATTTTTGTCATTGATGGAATGACTTGCGTTATCGGACGTCTCCACCTTTGGGCATATTCATCGGAAAAATTCACTGTTCTGCATTTTAACTTTGGTGATTTGATATCTGTCTGGAGCCATTTGTGACTAGAAGGTATACTAATTTAGGAAGGTGTAGGCTAACTCTTCCCAGGCTCTAGCCTCTTCAATAAGACTTTTTTTGGAATAACTGCATTATGAGCTTTTCATCCTCTGCATAAGACCCCAGCTCGCCAATATATACTTTTAGGTGTGTATAGGGATCGACTTCCCCATTATACATTTCAAACTCTGGGACATGGAATTTATCAGGATATCGAGTCCTGGGAATATGCAGAGATCTGAATAGGTGAAACTTCTGTAACAATCCAAGATTTTATTATTTGTAATTTAAAATATTTATTAAATTAAATAAATATTTTATTGATGTGATTGTTGTTAATAAATATTTATGAATTAAATTTATTAGATAATATTCTAAATTAATTTAATTTATAATTTAGAGAGTTGTAAGATAACATGAGATGTTATATTATTGTTTTAACTTAATAATTAAGATGGTATGTGAATTTATTAAGTAAAATTATAATTTCCATTATAATTTTATGATAATTGTTTAAGTGGAAAATTAATTTAAAATATTGTATGTGTAATTAGTTTATTTGATTAATGTTGGATATTGAAATCCAAATAAATAATATGTGATTACAAAATATAGTGTAATGATTTATTAAAATAAATTAAATAAATTTACCCGAACAAGGCTTAAAATATTAAGTCTTTATTCTAAACAGTTTTTGCCAAACAAAGCCTTTATGGCTTTTGAATTTTTAAATTTTATTATAATAAATAAAATAAATCAAATAATATTAAATATTTTTATAACTGATATACGTTTATTACTTTGTAACTGTTATATTAAGTATACGTATTATGTCCCTGTCAGTTATTTGTTTTACGCTTAACTAAGAGTTGGCATGTACTAATACTAAGAAAAGAAAAGAGTTATTAGAGAATTTGAGACAGGCTAGAGAGAGATTGAGAGAAATTTCTGAGTTTCCAAGCGATTATTGTTGTTTAGCAAGGATTGTTCGAGCAATTGAAGGTATTTTTACATAACCTTAATATTATATATATATATATATACAAACACACATACATATATGTTTTCTGACATAAAATTTCCATGTTACGTGGATTCAATTTTTGGAATTGTTGTTATACAACTTGTTTACGGTGATTGTATATAATTGTGATGATTAGAACTAGTGTTTATACAAGAATTGTATGCTAATTATGTTTAAGAAGGAAGAAAAATGTTTATAGCATATATTTTTATATATGGCTTATGAAAGTACCAAATTTGGTGGTTAATTCGTACATTAATCTATAAATTGAGTCTTGAATATGTTAATTGATGAAAGCGAAGAGAGCGTAGTTTGAATGAAGTAAATTGGTGTAGAATTGTGATCACGGTGTGAATTTCTATAAAGGATGTCAATAATGGAGTTTTTGTGAAAACATGAAATTTAAGGATTTAAATTAGTTAAAGTGGTTGTTTAATTGTTCTAAGTGGTTGAATATGTGAGGAATCATGTTTGTGTTAGTTCTGTACCATCTACATATGTTAAATTTATTGTTTTGTGGGTGAAATTCGTGTTAGTTGGGCTTAAAATGGAACATTGTTAAGTTGCGTAGTGTTTACATGCGTGCACCAGTATGACTAAAAGTTGAGTGTCAAGGCAAGAAATGATCTTGCATTCTTGTGGTCCCAGAAATGTATGTATTGCAATTTGCGCCATACCTAATGTGAGGCGGTGAAGTGCATATACTTACGCAAACTTTGAACCCTTAATGTAACCTAATTTAATGATGTGTTAAGGTAACAAACATGTAATGAGGAGGTTAAAACAGAACCGTGTAATGTCATGGATAATTTCAAAGTTGTAAAAAGGATTAGTAAGTTACGAACGCGTTATGTTTTAACTTAGTGTACACAATGAATGGTAGATAAGTGTTGGGAAGTTAACACTTATGAATTCTGAAATGTATATGGTAGCATAAGACTTGTATTAAAATAACAAGCTTAGCTAGAAGTGAGTTCTATTTTGGAAGTGGATGTTAGTATATCTAATATATTCTATGATTATAATATTATGTGTAGGTGAACGTGAGTTGTAAATTTATAGCTTACGCACGAGGCAAGTTTCTAAACCTTACCTCTTTACATTGAGCAAGTTTTTTACTCTAAACTATAATTAAGCAAATTCTTTTATTCCTAATCTTTATTCGAGCAAGCTATAATTCTAACGTTATTCAAGCAAGTTTTAAATTCTAATCATTGTTGAGTTATTCTAACTTGTTTATAGTTAAACAAGTTTTCTTAAGTTCTATTCTTTTATGACAAATGTAAATTCTTAAACTCAAATCTCTAACCGAGTTGTTCTATTTCATTTACTTAATGCAAATCGAAATATTATTGTTAATTTGAGCAAGTTTCATTCTAAGCTTGTTTTTCATTAGTACATGTTCATAACTTAATTCTTTTATCCCAAGATTATAGCATTGGCTTAATATTGTTCAAGCAAGGTTTATTGTTTTATTCAATACTTATGCTTTTTAGATGTTTCTAAGCATGAGTTTAATATATAGTTAGTTTACTTATGATTATTCATTGTTCCATATTATGTTATTATTGATCAAACGTAGTAGTGTTATCAAACCTTATTGATTCAACTAATCCTTTAGTTGATGATTGTGAAACTCTAAATTACCCTTGAAACTTATCCAAACCAAACTTTCTTTGGTGCAAACTTGTAATCTAAAACTGAGAAGAACAACCCTATTATAGGGGTACGCGATGCGTTTAGATGTTTGTGCACAAACATGGTACGAATGGTCGATCCCCCTAAGTACGTGAAGTCCATACAGTATAACTGTTTAGGTTAAAGTTGAAAGATTACTTGTAACCGTGGACATAGTTCGTGGTCTTATGACCCTCAGATATATTTCATATTTTGATTTCAGTTCTTGGTTATCATTGATAGAGTACTATTCAATTTTGATGAGCCTATTCATTAGCAGTTATTATTCTCTTGTTGATTCATTGATATATCTAGTGAGCATTTGTTTTGTTCACTCTTCCATATATATACACTCATTGCAGCTAAAGTTGAGAAGGTCGATGAACCTATGACTAGCAAAGGAAAGGGAAAAATGTGCAAGTGATGAAGACTTATAATTTCTTTTATTGTCATGATGATAGACTTTATATTTAATGATGTGATGTAATTATTTTATTTTCGCACTTGATTGATGTTTAAGGTTAGACAACCTGGGAAGGCTTTTTGATTAATGATGTAACCATTTTAAAGGGAGAATTTCTGATTTAATTTTATTATGGGTAGTAGATATGAATGAATGGAAAGTGAACACCAAATCTTGTGGGAATGAAGTACCTAGATTTGGGGGTGGCACAAGTTGGTATCAAAGATTTAGGTTATGAACCTTAGGTGGGGAAAAGCCTTAGGAAGTAACCTTTGAAAAAATAGTGGTGATAAACTCTTATCGAGTTTTAAGAAAGAAATAATAAAACACTAATGTGATTATGTGATTGTAACATATGTGCTCGTGAGTGTCAAGTAGTAATGATTAGTAATTAAAACTTAAAATTTTGTTGTCAGGATGGCTAATGTAGGAGAATCCAGTCAGGCTAGAGAGGAAGGATCCAAGATGCCTAGAGAGGAAGAGCCTTGAGATATTCAAGTGGTTTGGGAATAACTACTGCCACGGGAAACATCTCTGTTGGTCACAGTGGTTGAACATGAGGGTTTACCTAATGAAGATGATGAGATAGAGACGGACGAGGAAGACCCCGTTGAGCTGCCACAGTCGAATGAGGATGAGGAAGACGAGGAAGAAGAGATTCCATTAAACTCGATCGCTGCCCGTATGTACGACGAAGTATACGACCGCAATGTGGAACTTTAGGATACCGTCGAGGAGTTAGAAGAGATAGTAGGTGACACAATGAGATCGCAATGGCGTAGAAGGACAGAGATCCGGGATCGAGATGAACTTCTTAATAATGTCGAAAAGAAAGTGATCCACCTTTGAAGGAGAGAATGTACAAATGATAGAGGAGATTGCAGAGCTGAAGAACAAGTTGAAAGAAGAATCTACTAAGAGGGCAAGAGCAGAAGGTGCATATGAGGAAGCTTCTCAACTAGCCAGGGTAGCACAGAAAGAGAGAGAGGTACAAGTAAAGAAGATTAAGATGGAAGAGATGAATAGTGTTTTCAACACCGTGATCAATCGAGCTCAAGATCGGGTTATGTGTTATCCGATTCAGTTCGAGACGCTGCCATCGTATATGTTGGATCGTCGAACAATGTTCCGTATTATGGAAGAGGAGCGTCATAAGGCTACATAGTATTTTAGTAGGTCGTCATAAATATAAGTACTATGTGATTAGTTTATAAATAAGATGTAAATCCCGGGTATGATATAACCCATGGGATATAATGATGATGAAGTTATCCTAAAACTTTAGTAGTTCAGGAAAGTTATGTAGAAAGCAAGAATGCTATAATTATGATGTTTTAAAATATTATGAATGAATAAAAGTTAGTATTTATTCAAGATATTGTGTGTTATGTGATAATTTGGTGATGTCAAAATTAAGAACATAATATCTAGAAGATTGAGTAATAATCTAATGAGTATATTTTAACAGAAAATGGCTCCAAGACGTCAACCACGACAGAGGACTCCTGATGGATCTACCAATAACAACAGTGTTGAGGCTAACCTTGATTCGGTGATTAGTAGCGTTCTTGGCATCGAGAGCATTGCGAGAATCAACTATAGAATTAAGCTACAACTTTTAAGGATTTCAAGGCGGTTGGACCACGAATTTTGTGGATCCATGCATCCAATTGAGGCCTGAGACTGGATCATGGAGATAGAGAAAGTTTTGATGTTGCTAGAGTAGGTAGGTAAAAGTATTTGCTTTTACAACATTTATGTTGAAAGCGAGAGGCTAGTTATTGGTGGCAAGCCAATAAAACTCGAGGAGGTCGAGGGTAATGACTTGGGATAGGTTCAAGGAGATATTTTTGAGACTTATTTCCGAGAGAGTTTGAAGAATCGGATGGAGGTGC
Organism: Panax ginseng; assembly: GCA_020205605.1. Lineage (NCBI taxonomy): Eukaryota > Viridiplantae > Streptophyta > Magnoliopsida > Apiales > Araliaceae > Panax > Panax ginseng. Next base: position 81,296,006 of record CM035142.1, on the reverse strand, counting down.
ATTTTCTAGGCTGAGCGAGGATCGATGTCGATGTCGGAGTATGCCACAAAATTTAACGAATTGGTGAGGTTTGCACCATATCAAGTCAACACTGAGATGGTATGGCTAAGAGGTTTGGCGGGGAATTTGAAACCCTGGTTGTATAGTAGGGTCTCCATGTTTTAATTTGAAGACATTTAGAGTAGTCTTTGGAGAAGGCAATTCTCATTTGAATGTGGAGGCGGCGGTAACATAAAGTACAATCAAGAAGCGAGAGAAGAAGAAGAAGAGTGAGGGAGAAGCTAAGAATGGTGGTGGTAGTGGTGGAAATGGTAACAATAACTTGAAGAGGAAGTGGAATGCAAATGTGGGAATTTGGAAGTCAATGGGGTAACTAGCGAGAAGAAGAAGTTTGAAGCATGTGCTACATCACGGGAGGTTTCACAGGTGGTATGTGCTTAAGGGGAAGCGTGTGTGTTTTAAGCTGTGGCGGGAGGGTCAATTGCCCCAAATTGCAATCAACCCAAGAAGAATGTTTACTACACCTACGGGTTAAAGGATCATTTTCTCATGATTGCCTTAAGAAGAAAGGTGGAGAGACAACGGAGAAGCAAGAGGAGGTAGCGGTGAGGTACATTGACCATTGATGGACCAACATTACCAAATAAGCCCACTGACGGAACCTTGACATGATAGTGCATGACGCGGTGCAATCAAAAAATGTCGTGTCAGGTATTATCCCAATCAATGATATAAATGCATATGTATAATTTAATTCGGGTGCTACTTGCTCATTTATATCTGAAGAATTTGCTAAGAGGTTAGAATTACCTAGTGAGGAGTTGAATTTCCCTTTAAAAATAGAAATTGTGAATAGGGAGGTAATTCTGTTTGATTCGTATCAAGAAGCTGTAGGGGTGAATATTAAGGAGAATGTTATGACATTAGATTTAATCCCGATCAAACTCGGAGAGTTTTGAGGTTATTAAGGAGATTTAATCGATCAAACTTGGAGAGTTTTGAGGTTATTACGGGAATGGATTGGTTATTCAATTCTGAGCAATAATTGATTGTCAAATGAAATGTATAAACCTTATGACTAAAAATCAAAGGTAGTTTTCTATGGTAGCAAATTGCCTAGACAAGCAAGATGTCCGATAGTTATGCGAGGCCAAGAAGTTATTGAGTCGAAATTTCATATAGGGTACCTAACTTACATAGTCGATACTCGAAAAGAAGAAGGTGTAAAATTGGAAGGGATATCGGTTGTTAGGGACTTTGTGGGCGTTTTTTAGAAAGATTTGCGAACTTTCACCTAATAGAAATTGAGTTCGTGATCGACTTAGCGCGAGAAGCGCTCCAATATCGAAGGCCCGTCATGAGAATGTCTGCGGTCGAGATGAAGGAAGGCGATGGTACTGTTGCAAGAATTGCTAGACAAGAAATATATTCAACCAAGCGTATCACCGTGGGAAGCACCGATGTTATTCATGAAGAAGAAGGAGGGGTCAATGCGTCTTTGCATTGATTATATAGAATTAAACAAAGTCACTATTAAGAATAAATATCCGTTGCCAAGAATAGATGACTTGTTTGATCAATTGAAGGGTGCTAGATACTTCTCGAAGATAGATTTAAGAAGTGGGTATCTTCAATTGAAAGTAAGGAAGGAGGATGTACTGAAGACGGCATTCAGAACTCGGTATGGATCATACGAGTTTCTGGTAATGTCTTTTGGTTTGACAAACGCCCCTGCTGCATTCATGGATTTGATGAACTGGGTGTTTAAATTGTTTTTAGATAAGTTTGTGGTGGTATTTATCGATGATATTTTGGTGTACTCAAAATCTCAAGAAGAACACGTGGAACATTTACGTTTGACGCTGGAGACGCTAAGAAAAGAAAAGTTGGATGCGAAATTCTCTAAATATGAATTTTGGATGGAACGTGTACAATTTCTTTGGCATGTAATTGACAAAGATGGAATTTTAGTGGATCCATCAAAAGTCGAAGCTGTGATAAATTGGGAACAACCAAGAACTCCATCAGAAGTAAGACGTTTCTTGGGGTTTGCAGGTTATTACAGACGGTTTATTCAATATTTTTCTAAGATTGCAACTCCGTTGACAAATTCGACGAGAAAATATGTAAAATTTGTTTGGATGAAAAAATGTGTGGAGAGTTTTATGAAATTGAAGAAGAGGCTCAATGTAGCACCGGTCTTGTCTTTACTAGATAATACAGGAAAATTTGTGGTGTATAGTGATGCTTCACACAAAGGATTGGATTGTGTCCTTATGCAGAACGGTAAGGTCATTGCGTATGCATCAAGGCAATTAAAAGATTACGAGAAAGGTATCGACTCATGACTTAGAGTTGGTGCAGTGCCATTTGCTCGAAGATATGGAGACACTATATCTATGGAGAGAAGTGTGAGATCTACGGACCATAAGAGTCCCAAGTATATTTTCACATAGAAGGACCTGAACATGCGTCAAAGGAGATGGATGGAATTAATAAAAGATTATGATTGCGAGATCTTTTAACTACATGATGAAAGCTAGTCCAACTTTGGTGGACAAGGTGAAGAATGTTCAACTACAGGATGAAGAATGTAGAAAAATAAAGGAAAGTGTAGTCGAGGGTAAATAGGTGAAGTATAAGGTTGATACTAAAGGAATGCTAAGATTCGAGGGACAAATTTGGGTTCCAGCAGTACAGAATATTAAAGAAGAAATCTTGACAAAGGCTCATAATTCAAGATATTCGATTCATCCAAGAAGTACGAAAATGTATCAAGATTTTTGGTGACATTTTTGGTTGCCGAATATTAAAAGAGATGTTGTGAAATGTGTTGCGAAATGCTTGGCGTGTTAGAAAGTAAAAGCAGAACATCAGAGGCCAAGTGGATTATTTCAACCGTTGGATATATCGGAATGGAAATTGGAGCATATCATAATGGATTTTGTGGTAGGTCTTCTAACAACTCAGAAAGGATACGATGCGAGATGGGTGATAGTGGATATATTAACGAAATCAGCACACTTTTTGCCCATAAAGATTAGATTTAATCGTGATCAGCTGGCAAAACTATACGTCAAAGAGATCGTGTCGAGACACGGAGTTCCAGTGTCAATAGTATCAGATAGGGATTCAAGATTTACATCAAATTTCTAGAAAAGACTGCAAGAATGCATGGGAACACAACTAAAGATGAGTACAACATATCATCCGCAAACCGATGGTCAAAGCGAACGAACAATACAAACGTTAGAAGATATGATTAGAGCATGCATCATGGATTTCAAAGGAAACTGGGATGATCATCTACCATTGGTGGAATATGCATACAACAATAATTACCACGCAAGCATTGGCGTGCCACCATATGAGGCATTATATGGTAGGAAATATAAAACTCCACTGTGCTAGGATGAAGTTGGTGAACGTCAATTGTTAGGGCCAGAACTGGTACAACAGACCGCTGAAGTTATCAAACTTATTAGAGAAAGACTGGTATCTTCTCAAGATAGACAGAAGAGGTATGCTGATCAACACAGACAAGATTGTTAATTTGATGTAAGAAATTTTGTTTTCCTGAAAGTTTCTCCTTGGAAGGGGAAAATTCATTTTGGCAAGAAATGAAAGCTCAACCCAAGGTTTATTGCACCTTTTGAGATATTGCGAAGAGTGGGAGAAGTGGCTTACGAGGTAGCTTTACCTCCAGAATTAGAACATGTGCACAACGTTTTTCAAGTGTCATTGTTGCGATCGTATAAACCCGATTACAAACATGTGATCGAGTATGAACCGTTACAATTCAGTAAAGATTTGTCTTATGAAGAGGTTCCTATCCAGATAGTCGACAGGAAAAAACAAATGCTCAGGAATAAGGTGATACCTTCTATGAAGGTGATATGGAGAAACCACAATGTCGAAGAGGCTACGTTGGAACTCGAAGCTAAAATGATGATAAATTACCCTGAGTTATTTGTTTAGTCTGTGTCTTCGATTCTGGAGACATAATCTTTGTAAGAATAGAAGAATGTGACGATTTTATTGTTTGAGTTGTGATTCTGGGGACAGAATCCTTGTAAGGAGGGAAGGATGTAATAGTCCAAGATTATATTATTTGTAATTTAAAATATTTATTAAATTAAATAAAAATATTTTATTGATGTGATTGTTGTTAATAAATATTTATGAATTAAATTTATTAGAAAATATTCTAAATTAATTTAATTTATAATTTAGAGAGTTGTAAGATAACATGAGATGTTATATTATTGCTTTAACTTAATAATTAGGATGGTATGTGAATTTATTAAGTAAAATTATAATTTCCATTATAATTTTATGATAATTATTTAAGTGGAAAATTAATTTAAAATATAGTATGTGTAATTAGTTTATTTGATTAATGTTGGATATGGAAATCCAAATAAATAATATGTGATTACAAAATATAGTGTAATGATTTATTAAAATAAATTAAATGAATTTACCCAAACAAGGCTTAAAATATTAAGTCTTTATTCTAAATAGTTTTTCCAAACAAAGCCTTATGGCTTTTGAATTTTAAAATTTTATTATAATAAATTAAATAAATCAAATAATATAAAATATATTTATAACTGATATGCGTTTATTACTTTGTAACTGTTATATTAAGTATATGTATTATGGCCTTATCAATTATTTGTTTTACGCTTAACTAAGAGTTGGCCTATACTGATACTAAGAAAATAAAAGAGTTTTCAGAGAATTTGAGAGAGACTAGAGAGAGATTGAGAGAAATTTCTGAGTTTTCAAGCGATTATTGGTATTTAGCAAGGATTGTTCGAGCAATTGAAGGTATTTTTACATGACCTTAATATTATATATATATATATATATACATATATATGTTTTACGGCATAAAATTTCCATGTTTTGTGGATTCAATTTTCTGGAATTGTTGTTATACAACATTTACGATGATTGTATATAATTGTGATGATTAAAACTAATGTTTAGACAAGAATTGTATGCTAATTATGTTTAAGAATGAAGAAAACTATTTACAGTATATATTTTTACATATGGCTTATTAGAGTACCAAATTTGGTGGTTAATTCAGTATATTAATATGTAAATTGAGTCTTGAATATGTTAATTCAAAGAAGAAAGCGAAGATAACGTAGTTTGAATGAAGTAAATTGGTGTAGAATTGTGATCACAAAGTGTGAATTTCTATGAAGGATGTTAGAAATGGAGTTTTGTATGAAAATATGAAATTTAAGGATTTAAATTAGTTAAAGTGGTTGTTTAATTGTTATAAGTGGTTGAATGAATCATGTTTGTGTTAGTTCTGTACAAATTACATATGTTAAATTTACTATTTTGTGGGTGAAATTCGTGTTAGTTGGGCTAAAAAAGAGAACCTTTGTTAAGGCTGCGTAGTGTTTACAATACGTGCCAGTAATAATTTCTTATTGGTGTCAAGGCGAAAATGTACTGCAATTGCTACTTGGAGGTCCCAAGAAATCTGTATATAGCGTGGTGCGCCATACCCTAATGTTAGGCAGTGAAGTCTGTTACTTCTGCAGACTTTGAACCCTTAATATAACCTAGTTTAATGATGTGTTAAGGTAAAAAACATGTAATGAGGAGGTTAAAACAGAACCGTGTCATATCATGGATAATTTCAAAGTTGTAAAAAGGATTAGTAAGTTAAGAGCAGCGTTATGTTATGACTTAGTGTACACAATGAATGGTAGATAAATGTTGTGAAGTTAATAATGATGAATTACGAGAATTTATATGGTAGCGTAAGACTTGTATTAAAATAACAAGTTTAGCTAGAAGTGAGTTCTATTTTGGAAGTGGATGTTAGTATATCTAATATATCTTTGTGATTATAATACTATGTGTAGGTGAGCGTGGTTGTAAATTTGAAAGCTTCTGAGCACAGGCAAGTTTCTAAACCTTACCTCTTTACATTGAGCAAGTTTCTTACTCTAAACTTTAATTAAGCAAATTCTTTTATTCCTAATTTTTATTAAAGCAAGCTATAATTCTAACGTTATTCAAGAAAGTTTTAAATTCTAATCATTATTGAGTTATTCTAACTTGTTTATAGTTAAACAAGTTTTCTCAAGTTCTATTTTTTAATGACAAATATAAATTCTTAAACTCAAATCTCTAGCAAGGTTTTTCTATTTCATTTACTTAATGCAAATCGAAATGTTATTCTTAATTTGAGCAAGTTTCATTCTAAGCTTGTTATTCCTTAGTACATGTTCATAACTTAATTCTTTTATCCCAAGATTATAGCCTTAGCTTAATATTGTTCAAGCAAGGTTTATTGTTTTATTCAATACTTATGCTTTTTAGATGTTTCTAAGCATGAGTTTATTATATAGTTAGTTTACTTATGATTATTCATTGTTCCATATTATGTTATTATTGATCAACCAGTAGTGTTATCAAACCTTATTGATTCAACTAATCCTTTAGTTGATGATTGTGAAACTCTAAGTTACCGATTGAAACTTATCCAAACCAAACTTTCTTTAGTGCGGACTTGTACTCTAAAACCCAGAAGAACAACCCTATTATAGAAGTGCCTTGCAATGCGTTTAGATGTTTGTGCACAATACATGGTACGAAGAAATTTGATCCCCCTAAGTACGTGAAGTCCCTACAGTATAACTGTTTAGGTTAAAGTTGAAAGATTACTTGTAACCGTGGACATAGTTCGTGGTCTTATGACCCTCAGATATATTTCAAATTTTGATTTTAGTTCTTGGTTATCATTGATAGAGTACTATTCAATTTTGATGAGCCTATTCATTAGCAGTTATTATTCTTTTGCTAATTCATTACTATATCTGGTGAGCATTTGTTTTGCCCACTCTTGCATATATATACAGTCATTGCAGCTAAAGTTGAGAAGGTCGATGAACCTATAACTAGCAAAGGAAAGGAAAAATTGTGCAAGTGATGAAGACTTGTAATTTCTTTTATTGTCATGATGATAGACTTTATATTTAATGATGTGATGTAATTATTTTATTTTCGCACTTGATTGATGTTTAAGGTTAGACAACCTGGGAATACTTTTTGATTAATGATATAACCTTTTTAAAGGGAGAATTTTTGATTTAATTATATTATATTTGGGTAGTAGATATGAATGAATGGAAAGTGAACACCAAATCTTTTGGGAATGAAGTACCTGGATTTGGGGGTGTCACAACTTCCAAGGTTTCCAGTCCATTTGATTGACCGGATGGTTTCCTCCATTTGTTGGACTATCTTTCTTATATCCCCAGTTTCTTGGTCATCCCTGAGATTTTTGACTCCAGGGGTTTTGTTAGTTCCTTTATTGGAATGAGGTTCAGGTATCTAGGTTTCCATCTTTCTGTTAATACCCTGACTGCCCCTTGTATGAATGACTCTGGTTGAGTAGGCATTGTCTGGCCCTGAGTGCTTTTACTTTGTTCTTTTAAGAGGATAACCAACTCTACTATTTGATTCTTAAGTCCCTCAAATTCCTTTCAAGATACAGAACCAGATTCGTGTTGGGCACTTTCAGCCATATTGGTGGATAGGCTTTATGCCTTCTTATATTTTGATCTGGTAATGGGAAGTATCTTACATACACGAAGAGTAGGTAGTTTAGCCTTTATAAGCATTAACAACATGCATTGATGCAATGCCTTGGTTTTTTTTTTTATAGTTTTTAATATTTTCCTGCAAAACAAATGTCAGTTGTTTTGATAACAGGATAACATAACAGTTCTTGATATGGAATGGAATGTATATTCACCTTTTTCTTTTTCTTTTCTTTATATTTACACGGAATCGTAATTTACATTGAATTGAAATTTATATGGAATTGAAAGGGAAAGGCATGAAGAGACTCCCCTTTGCATTTGGTTTATCAGAGGCTGACCTATCTTAGGCTACTCTCGCTGCTTTTCGGTATGAAGTTCCCCATATCATCGTAAATTACTAGATGGGAAGTTAATCCGATATTTCAATTATAGCGGATCTGAGTGGTGCCTTTCCTGAGCCTCGCGGGATTATTCTCTGTTGAGTCCAGTAATTAAACATCGACGGGTTCGGCTCCTGGTGGAGGGATCACACAACATACATTCATAGACATCGTGTCTCACCGTATGAAATGATGACATTGTGCGAGGCACTAATACAAAATACAGAGATTGTGCGAGGGACTAAAGTGCAATAAATAAAGCATCCATTCACATCCACTCAATGTAAAAACAGCATTCATACACAAGCAAATAAGAAGGATTTTTGAAAAGATTGAAATGCGACTTAAACCCTCATCGTCCCCTAGCAGAGCTCTCCACTGTCGACGCCGGAAAAAATTCCTCTTTTTGGAATTCCTCTTTTACCCTTTATGTTCTCTATGTATTGAGTTTTGTTTGAAACTTTTAAGTCGAGTATAATATTCCTTATTTCGATTTAAAGTATTCCTTGGAAGTAACCTATTTCAGACTAAAAATTAAAATATACGGTATTTATTAAAAAATGGCTAATTATTAAATCCGGTGGAAATCTCATAGGAAATACCTTATTTTGGGAATTAACTATTATTTTAATGCAGATTTTAAAAGTGCAATTTCCGGTGTTTAAACCCATTTATGTACCTGTAACCTGTCACAACCCAATACACATTAATATAGACCTATATCTCACATTCAAATATTCAACGTGGCATTAAAAAGCGATAGGAACACATCCAGTAAAACGTAATCTACTAACCGATTATCATCAACACTATTGAGCTAACAATTACAAATACAAGCTAATGTTCTATAAATGATAAACAATATAATTTACAATACTTAAAATAAATTAAAATTTAAATTAGAGTGTTTTAAGGAGATTGATTAACAAAGGAATCTGTTTCAAAGTTGATATTGCAGTCTTTTATGGAAACTGGCTATTAAGGTTATCTGGACTCTATCTTTAATATTTTTGATTCCTTTAATTCAGCATATATTTTATTCCTATCTTTATTATGCTGAAGATTTTATAGCCGTTAGTCCTAACAGGTTGGTGAGATTAATATTCTTCGTTGAGCCTTTCATGCTAACAGGATGATTTAGTCATTGCTCTCTATTATATATATATATATATATATATATATATATATACACACACACACACACACATCCTGCTCGGCAAAAAGAAGCACGTCACTTGAAGCTGAAAATCATCACTAAATACATTCAGAAAGTTATCTAAGTCTGATTCCAGTTTTCGTATTACTCTTGAATTCTCATTTAACTAGAAAGTCTTTGTAATTCAAAATCATATCTTTTGTAAATCAAATATAGGTCTAGTTTGGCTTGAATGATTGTCAATATTAGGTTTGTCAATGGAAGCATCAAGGTTTGAGTGGTGTGAGAAGTTGTAGAGATGCAAGAGGGCAGAGGTGTCCAAATTTAGAATAGATCTTCGTTGTACAGGGAGTTTTCTGTAATTAATTTGAGTCCTAATGTGACGCCCCCAAAATAGGTATACACAACCAATTCTAAATCGCCAAATACATGGTACAGAATTCCAATACAAACTTAATTTATACAACTAACAACTATCGTCTAAAATACGACAAAACGTAAGCTGAGAGTAATAACACGAATATTGTCTCGTAGACAATATCCAAACTCAAATGAAGTCCTCATTAAAATTATTATCACACTATTTCATAGAATAGTGAGGACTACTAGCCACCATCTTGGACCATCACTCCATTCCCCGACTAGTCCCAGTTATATTCTCATTTCCTGAAGAGAACAATGTAAGAAAAGGGTGAGCTCAACTAGCCCATTAAAGAATATTATAACTAAGATAATGTAGAATAAATTAGTCTTAGTCTTTAACAGTATAAAAACTGATAGAATACAATAGACAACAAGTTTAACTACAGCAGAACAAGCAATCCATTAGAAGAGTCAAGTAGAGCATGATGTCAACTATCTTCTATGATTTAAAAGTTCATCATAAATATTTTATCTCTGTAACACATCTCAATAAATAATCCACATCACTGAATTATCTATGCACTATGGGCTAAAGATATTTGTTAGTATTACATCCATGAATTATCCGTACACTACTGGCCAAGGATATTCGTTATTATTACCAGTGGTCATGATCATGCCAAACAACTGTCCATCTATGCACTACGGGCCAAAGAGGACTTTTACCACATCATTTGTAACATTACAGATCATGATTATCTTGATACATAATTCTGGTCATAATCATACTAATCAATAGTCCATCTATGCTCACGGGCCAAAGATGACTTTCACCAAAATATAAGCATGAGGATGATGACAATGATATAAGAAATCAATCAAGTGAGATTAAGGATAAATATTAAAGATTTATAATTTAATTTATCTAGAGTTTAAGAATATCCAAATTGTTAATATGATAACTACTTTGTGGAGTAAAATTCAAGAATAATATTCATGTATCAAAAATAATTTGGATAGAAAAGAAATCATTTTTTGTCGTGAATAGTACCTTGGGTGAATAGTACCATTTGTATGAATAGTACCCCGACATGAAAAGATTAAAATTTAACAAGAATGTTCAGAAAAATATTTCAGTGAAACGATATTAGATGAAGCGCAAATTTCAAGGATATTCTACTAATTTCAAGGAGTATAGAAGCAATACTTATCAAAATAAGTGTAGATTTAGGAATATGAAATGAAATAATATTACTTACATACTATAGAGTATGGAAGAAAATAATATTTCTTATGAATATTGAAAGAAAATAATATCCCTTACGAATATTGAACGAAAATAATAATCCTTACGAATATTGAACGAAGATAATATCCCTTACGAATATTGAACGAAAATAATATTATTTACGAATGTTGAACGAAAATAATATTCTTTACAAAATTGAGCGAAGATAATATTCCATACGAATATTTAAAAAACAATATCTCTTACGAATATGAAATAAATAATACCCCTTACCTTAAAAGGAGAGTAATTAAAATTTGGTATAAGCGGGGATATTCTTGAAGAAAACTTGCATTATTTGCTACACTCAAAGTTTCCTTAAACTCAAAAGAAATACGCTTAATATTATAGAAGAAGAATTCTCTGATTTTGGTGTGATTTTCATTTCTAAACTAAGCATCCTATTTATAGGAGAATGGCAAGGAACTATTTACAAAAATCACGGATGCACAAAAAAAGGAATTCACGCAGGAAAAAGCTTATTTTTACGATTTTCACTATGTAGCACTATGCAATACTATGCAATATAAAACAAAAAACTGAGATAACTTTCTATCGACGATTTTGAAAAATGATCAAGTGGGGGTCCATGTAATAAGCCAAATTTACAACAAATACTTCATGACAAACCCCTTTATTTATATAAAATCACTTGACTTCACTAAACATATTTTTAATCTTTCAACATTTATTTATCATTAATATTATAACTTGCAATATTAATAACTAGATCATTCCAAGGAAAGAGGGGGCTTTCCGATAAGGGCTTCTCCTTATTGGCGCGCAATTAGATGACCTAACCCCTTTCCTCGACAGAACTTTCTAGATATTTTCAATAATGCAAATAATAATATGAATAACTTTGTCGTCTCAATTATTGATTTAATAATATAAAATATTGTGCAGATGATACTGTGACAATAATTGAATCAATAATATTAGATACTATGCATCAACTGTGACAACCCGAGAAATTAGAAAATTATTAAAATCTTAAATGATTGGTTTAAGGTCAAAATAGACCTGAGCAGGAGAATAAGTGTATGTGTTTGATGTTTTTCGGAAAGGAATTTTGAGGATTTAAAATTTCTTTTAGTGAATTATTCAGGATTAAGGGTATGTGTATATATTACGTGATTACGATATTATGTATACGAGAATGTGGTTAAGGGTCAAGTGTTGACCGGATAAATTATATCGTGTCAAACCTAATATTATTAGAACGTCAAGCGTTCAGGTTATAAAATTATTACGATTTATAAGAAACCCTAGAAATGGGTTACGTAAACCCTAATTTCAAAGATGGGAATCAAATCCTAATTCAAATATTTGAAACCCTAATTTGGGAAGTCAAAGGCTAAATATAATGGCTTAAGTATTTGTGATTATATATTAGGGATAACCCTAATTGTTAAATTAGAAATCCTAATGTTTTGTATAAAACCCTAAGGGATTAAAAAGTTATGTGTGTAATGAATATGAATTATGTGTATGATTAAATAAATATACATTATATAATGTGAATATATTTATTTTGTATATAAAAGTGAAGTAAGAATTAAATTATGTAACTTTGATATATATATTAGGTGTGATAATTAAATAACCTAAATGGTTATCGTTATTTAGTGGTCCTAATATTTTATTTTATATTTAGTGACCTAATTTAAGAGAATTGTGGAACATGTCACAATTTATTAAATTATTTTGTTGAATAGGTGAGTAAAGAAATATGAAGATTATGTGATGGTTTATATTGTTTATTATATAAACAAATAAAAGAAACTAATGTGATCCTAATTATATATTAGGAATGAAGAATTTAATAACTTAAGGGTTATGAGATGAGAAAATTATGGTATTTAGAATATATACCAATTATGAGAGATTTATTTTATACATCTCAGTTAATTAATTTTATAACCTAATTTTAGCAAGTCTAATTGGGTTAAGGAAATAAATGTGCATGAGTAAGGATTTAAGTTATAATTGAGGAAAATGAAAACCCTAATTAAATGATTTGGGTTGGATAAGAATTAAGAGTGTTGGACTATGTTAATTTACATGGCCAAAGAATTAAATTTTAAGTCCAATATATTATTTATTGATAGCCCAAAAGATGGAAATGGTGACCCAAATTTAAGCCCAAATAAGGAGGGACATATTGGAAATTTGGTATAATAAATAAGAATTAAAAATAAATCATTTATTAATGTGGAAATTACTAGAATACCCTTTTGTTTTATTAGTGTATTATTAGTAACATTGTTGATAAGAATCTTCAATTATGCTAGCTAATCAATTGCTTCTAGAAGTCACTCATGTTACTATGCTATTACACCTCAATTATCAAGCAAACTAATGTCTAGATACATTTCTTACATTATTACACTAAACAAAAATCATATTCTTCACTTTTCTCATCTTATTTTCCAACATAACTAAGAAAGAAAGAGAGAGACAAGAGAGAGAGGAGAGGGGAGATAGGAAACTCCAAGAAAGAAGGAGAAGAGATTTTGATTTTTCATTCCATCCAAGATCCATCACATAGTTGGAAGAAAAAGATATGTCATGAAGCTAAAGGTAAAATTTCCTAAACTCAAAACTCTTGTTAGTTCAAGTGTTTTGATATGGTGTTTTAGATCAAGTGTTGAACTTATGATTTTGAACCATAAGTTTAAGATCTTGAACATGAGAACTATAGATCTACATGATAAATGATATTTTATGGTTAGATCTTGCCATTTTTAGGGTTGATAGGCTTGAACAAAGAAGAATAACCAAAACAGTTTTTTTGTTTTAAATGAATTAATGGACAGCTGCCCTAAACAGAAATTTTCAGATTTGTTAGAGTGCTCTAAAAATTCTGGACTTGTGATATGTTATAGTACACTCAATAAGCTTTCCATAGACTCCAAAACGGACTAAATCCGACATCGGAGGAGGGAGTTATGGGATTTCTCCCAAACTACACAAAGTTAAGAAAACTGTGAAAAGGACAGTTTTGGAACAGTCACTTCCGGGCTAAATTCCGGGAGCTAAACATATCCAAATATGGATTGTGATATATGAAAACTATAGTTTGGAAAGATACGAATCCAACAAAATTGACGGATCATTAATCGGAGTTACAGATTTCGTTTTATTTAAGTTTTGGTGAAGGACTCCAAAACTGCCAGTGTGCAAAAAGTTTCTAGCCAAAATTTTCCGAGGGCTGTTTTTGGACATTTAGTTAATGAGAAAAATTACAGTCTTTTGGGAAATGAAAATATATGGTAATATGTAGCTCGTGTCCAAAAATGAGCTAATTCCGGCTTAAAACGACCAAGTTATGACCATTTCAATTTTTGTGATTTTTAAACGGAAATCGCTATAACAGGAGTTCTACAACTCCGATTGCCATGAAATTTAAAATGGAGCATCACGTTAACATATATAAGGTTATGTCAAAAGATGGGCATCTACGGAGTTAAGCACGAGGTAGCTAATTTTCTTAAGTCACGACTATTTATGATTTTTGAAAAATAGTAAAAGAAATTGAAAATTACGGAAAAATATTTTTTATGTATGAAATACATGTATATATGTTTGATTTAAAGGATAAAAAAATAATAAGTTGATTTGGTATTTTTCGTGAAAAGAATAGTGATTTGGGATCTTTGAAATAAAATTAGATCTTACTAAAAAATAGTATTTCGGTTTACTAAGATGTTATCTAATTTACTAGGATAACATATAAAAATGAATAACTTATAAGTACAAGTTATGATGTGATTAAAAGAATATCAAAGTATAATAATAATATTAAGACTTAAAACTAATGTCTAATACTTAACTATATGTTATGACTAATAGAAAGATTTATTATAGGTTTTATATGTTTGTATAGATCTGATAGGAGTATGTGAAAATGTGTTTAAGTTATTTTATAACGGTGATGATTTTATTCTAATATTGGAGATCTATATTATTAATATTAGGTCTTGGGAGAAGCGTATTATATTGCGTTACGGTAATCAGCGGTTCTGCCAAGTTTTCAAGTTCTTTTACTTAAACTCTTTTAAGAGTGGTTTAGAATGAGATATGCTTATGAATTGTACTCTGTACATATTGCATGTATTCATCGGTATGAAAGGTGATCACCTTCATTACCGGTCGATTCGATATATAATTGTTATGTTCATTTTCAATGTTCATTCGACTTTGAAATTTTGTTCATGCTAATTCACAACTACATTGTGAAGGATAGCCGGCTTTATTATTCAAACTCTTTCAATCATGATATATCTTTACCTTGTTTTTTTTAAACTTATTTTGGGCAACTTTCATGCTCACCCTTGCTATATCATGATAAAACATTGCGAGATAAGGCGAATACTACGGCGAATCACGAGAAAAGGATAATGCCAAGTTCAAACTTGGGATAGAATGTGAAGTTAAGTTGTAAAGTATGTTGAAGAATAGTATTGTCATGTGTTAGACAGTTCACGATTGTGTATTAGTTAAGGTTACTCGATTTTGGGAATAGTGTGTAAAGTTTAATGTATAAACAATCTATGTTTATATCTTCATAAATAGTTGTAGAAATAGCGAAACCGGAGGATCATGCATGATTCGGGACCCGGATTCGAAAAACGCCACAGTTGGTATCAAAGTTGTTGGTTATGAAGCTTAGGTAGCAATACCTTAGACCAATAACCGCAGTGATTAGGATAAGTACTAACTCACATAGAGTTAGTTGAAGAATCTCGCAGGGTCAGAAAGTTAGGTTTAAGTATGGTACCATTGTACTCGATACTAGTTGATGTATGGTATCTGGGCTAAACGATTCCTTCATAGAGCGGAGGTATATACGAACTAGCAACTCGGAACCTAGTTTGTTGGTTGTTTGTGGGAAACCACTCAGCGTACCATATTGAAAACTGTTAGAGACTCTATGTGTACCAAGTATAGGAAGTGGATAGATAGATAGAGTCTAAGAGATTACAAGTGTAAGGATAAGAGATCGTAAAACAAAACGATCACATAATAGCAATGAATCGTAATATATACGATGAGATCACTCCATGATCTGATAAGATTATGGTATGAAGAAAGATCAAGAGAATGATGAAAAGTTTACAGCAAGATTGCTGTGTATGAATTGTACTATAAATTGGTATAGATCCAGAAGAGAATTATAAATACGAATTAAATTCGTATGGAGAATGGGGTTAGTGTTAGGTGGGGATTCAATTGAGGACTCATGTTGGCAGCTGAGTGTATAATTCTTCGAATGGGAGTTGAATTGTACTTGGTGTAAAAACCACTTAGTTTCTGGCACTGATAATCATTGAAATGTTTATGTCGTATTTATTTGTTATATGCATGTTGAGAAGGTGATTCTTTTTCTCATGTGTATAACGAATAGGTAGAGGATATAAGGTTAAGTTGCGAGTTCTTAAAACTCATACTTATGGTAAGTTTATGACTCATAATCATGTG
The DNA here is from genome assembly GCA_020205605.1 of Panax ginseng. NCBI lineage: Eukaryota > Viridiplantae > Streptophyta > Magnoliopsida > Apiales > Araliaceae > Panax > Panax ginseng. The sequence goes on along the minus strand of CM035142.1, from coordinate 81,279,755 downwards.
GTATGTTTTGAACCCTCTCGTGAATGGACGCCTATGGTGCGACTAGGATAAGTTCTTAAACTCATATGATTGTGGCAAGTTCTGAACTCATGATGTGTGGTAAGTTTGATGAGCTGGGGTATAGCAAAGTGGTGAATGGAGCATTGAGGATTATAAGAATAGATAGATCTATTAAGTAATGGATCGAGAGAAAAAGTGAAGTTGATGATGGAAGCATAGGTATTCCAAATCTTCTAGCTATGCTAGACTTGAAGTTTTTGACATCAAGCTAAATCGCACTATGTGCTTTTGAAAAATGAATTTTTATTCTCAACTCTGGTGATTATTGTGTATGCGTGGACTTGGACCATCGACACCTCGTTACTGTTGAGATGATAAAACCGATTTGCAAAGATTTTTGAAACGATTTAAAGTACGATCTATGCTACTTATTTCGCTAGACGCGAATGATTTGAAGTATCAAAAGTTGTTTTATTTATCACTTATGTACCATGCAAACTCAGTGCGAGAGATGATAAAAAATGATGAAGTCATTAATGCGATTATTACTTAGTGTTGGATGTGATCTCGGGATCGTCAACCCACTATGGTATGATGTAGTATGATAAAATCACCAAATGATGAGAATCCTCAATCAATTTGTAAATACGATGCGGCATCATGACGTCATTCTCTAAAAATGTTTTCAAAATTTTAATTTGCAAATGAGGTTTGGCTATACTTAAATAATTCTATTGAATGAATTATCGACATGAGTCTATCTTTATTCGATTCAATTTAGACTAATGTTTATGAAAACTCTAAGTGTTCATTGAAAAATTTTCCGAACCAAATTGTTTTGGTGCGGAATCCTATACTAAGTCCGAGGTGAACAACCACGAAAATGGGGATATACTAATTGGATAGAATATTCCAATTTAAGAAGCATATATAGTCGTTCGGGATTACTAAGGTACAATAGTGATCATCTAAAGTACGAGAATCGGTAGTTTACCTTCTTCGTGATTGTAAACATACCATTAAAGAAATGTTTAAGAGGTAGAGTACCTTTCTTTCTTAATTGAAAGAGGTAGCGGTAGAAATACCCCTAAACCTCGGAGTTCAAAGTTCATAATTTTTATGATCCCTCGGCATGAGATATGGAAAGTTTTTTTAACTCTTCAAAGTAATGTTGTGGTAGAATGTGATGATGGATATGAAATAGTGTAAACTCGTTATGCGTCTGAGTAGAATCGAGATGATTAAATAAAGGTTATTATGACAACCTAGTTTTGATGAATGTTTAGAAGATGTAAACTCCTCTTGAGTAGTTATGGTGAAATGTGATAATAGATGAGAAATCCTCGAATGAGGAAATTGTAAAGGTTAAATTGAAAACCTAGTTTTGATCAAGAGAATGAGCAGAGGTTAGGATGCTTTAATTTCGAGGACGAAATTCTTAGAAGAAGGGGTGAATGTGACAACCCGAGAAATTAGAAAATTATTAAAATCTTAAATGATTGGTTTAAGGTCAAATAATAGACCTAGACAGAGAATAAGTGTGAATGTGGTAAGTTTGACGAACTAGGTAGAACTAAGTGTGAATGGATTATTGAGGATAATAGGAATAGATAGCATTATTAAGCAAATGATCATTAGTGGAGACATAGGTTTTTCCAAATCTCCTAGCTATGCTAGACTTCGAAATTTTTGACGTCAAGCTAAATACGCACTATGTGCTTTTGGAAATGAATTTTATTCTCAACTCTTGGTGACCATTGTGTATGTGTGGACTTCGGGCCACCGACACATCGTTACTTGTTGAGATGATAAAACTAAATTGCAATGGGTTTTTAACAGTTTAAAGTATAGTCTATGCTACTTGTTTTAACTAGACGATAATGATTTGAAATATCAAAATATATTTTTATTTATCACTTATGTACCATGTAATCTGGTGCACAGATGATAAAAAGTTAATGGAGTTGTAAATACAGGAATACTTAGTGTTAAATTTGATCTAAAATTGTTATTTCACTATTGTATGATGTGTTATGACAAAGTCACTCGATGATGGCATCCTCAAATGGGCTGTTAATACAGTACGACATCATGACGTCATTTTCAAACTAATTTTAAATTTTAATTTGCCAACGGGGTTTGGCTATACCTAAATATTTTGATTGAATTGAATTACTGGTATGAGTCTATGCTATTTTATTAATCTAGACCAACGTTTATGAAAATCCTAAGCGTTCTTTGAAAATTTTCTTGAACCGAATTATTTTGGTGCGGAGTCCGATAAATACTGAGGTAATAAAATTTTGTGCGCCCAAGGCGGATAGAGGGAGCAGGGAAAAATTGTTCCAACGAACAGTACTTGGCCAGTACAGGGCATACCGGGCTAATCACTCTCTGTGTCTATAAGATATGACGGTTTGCAGATATATTTTCATAAAACCTTTTTGAAAATAAAAATTTATAGTCTATATGACTCCTTAGCACGATTTGAATAATTTAACTCTTGTGAGTGATATTTTGGTAGCATGTGGTGATGAGTATGAACGGTGTAAGGTGTAAGTTGAATTTCGGGGACAAAATTCTTAGAAGAAGGGGTGAATGTGACAACTCGAGAATTTAGACAATTTATTAAAATCTTAAATGATTAAATAATAAGACCTAGACTAGAAATAGAGTTTGGATTTAAAAATTTTATGAAGGACTTATGTGGTTTTGTGTATGTGGGCCGAAGTGCAAAATTAGCGTTCACATGACCTAATTGAATTAAATGTACAATTAGGGTTCCACGACCTCATTAAATGTGAAAATTAGGATTCCCATAACCTAATCAAATGAAGACGGAAAAAGTCGAGGAAATAAATGTGCTAGACTCGAGAGAAGCCTCCACGTGTCCCGAGGCAGAAGACTTGTGGAGGCGGCTCGTTTTTGGAATTGATTGAGGGATTGGATTGGTTTTTAGAAGGACAGGGCAATATGGGCATTATTCTAATGACTAAAGGGTATTTCTGGAATTTCCCTGAAAATATGTGCCTAACATTTGACTACTTAATTCCAGGAAACTCTATAAATATCCCTTCCATTCTAGGAAAGGGGGAGGACTCTTTTTGGTGACTTAAGGCTTGGATATTCCACCTAAAAGCACTAAAAGGGTTTTGACCTCTTTTCAGACATATGACTTGGACTCTTGGAAGATCAAAGGACCTGGACATTCTCTCTCAACACTCAGGAAGACTCTTGGAATCCCAATAACCCTAATAAGGTTTCTGGATTCTAGGGGGGAAGGACTCAAGAAGAAGGCTCTTGGAATCCCAATCACCCTAACACGGTTTACGGATTCTAGGAGTTCTGCCACGCGTCATTGGAATAATCGTCCACCTGTCGTTCTCCCCTCTTCAATCAATCAATCAATTCCGTGCTCTTCGTGGATTCCTCTCCTCCACAGCCAACACGAAACCCTAACTGGCAAGGCACGATTTCCTTGCCCACATTTCTTTGGTGACTCTGCTGGGGAGGTGTAGAATTCGTGAAGGGTATGCCCATAACTCGAAGTGGGAGAACAACAGGAATAACTTCACCAACAAATAGCATTACCTCATCGGATCCAGTTCTAAGGCAATCAAGTCAAGCTTTCCAAGGCGTGAATCTAAATCTCGAGCAACCCATCCTTGAAAATGCCTCAAAAGGAAGTTCAACATCACCATACATGGCTGATCAACAACTAACGAATGTCAGGCTGACAGGCGAAGGAAGGCAAGACGATGAAGAAAGTGGGGAACAGGAAAATGCTGAGCAACTGGATATGTTCAAGGTGTTGAAGGAAGCACGAGAAGGACAAGGGATGATGATGGCTATGATGCTGAAGATGCAGAGAAAACAAGAGGAAATGGGAAATTTTCACCAATAGTTGATGCAGATTCCCACTTTCAAGGCCATGTTCCCAGACAATTCACAGGGAGAACAAGCAGGAGTGGAGGACAAAAACAATGATAGCAATAATAAGGAGAATCAGACCGCACCTCCATTGACAGAGAATCAGTCTGTTCCAATCATCCACTTGGAACCTTAGAATAGTGGTGACGTGCCACAACCCAGACTGGAAGTCAGCCAGCCTCAGACAAACATCATTCCGACCACTATCCTTGCATTTTCACAAGTACAGATACCAACCATCCCAAGCCACGTCCAACGAGCGAGCCAATAAGCACAACCAATGCAAGCTTTGGACGATGCAAGTGTTCATCAACCAATTTCTTTGCCATACACACCGCCAATGTAGAAATACGTAAGAACACCACAAAGATTCTATACCACGAGCCAATACGTGATGAAGGATGATATAATCAATGTGATCAATCAACTTCACAGGCAGACATCCCGACCTTCGAGAGTTAGACTTTACTCCACCCTACAGACACATATTCGAAGACAACCTTACCCGACAGGGTATATTGAGTATCCCCTGCAATTTCCAAAATACAATGGGGAGAAAGGAAATGCTAGGGAACACATTGCCAGGTTCATGGAGTCGATGTCTCCATAGTTAGGATATGATGAAATGAACAATCATAATTTGTTGATGAGGGAATTCAACAAGACTTTGATGAGATAATGCCTTGGTTGGTACTACAACTTGGAGAAGGATCCGTCCATGATTGGGATGATTTAAAATTTCAAATTTTAAGAAATTTTTCTATGTGTAAATGTAACCATCGTAGAGCTCATGCGATTCAAGCGAAGCCAAACGAGGAGTCGTCGAGATTACATGGATAGGTTCAGGCCCAAGCACTGAAGTGCTGAGCCAATTGAAGAAAAGAACTTGGTTAGCATATGCAAAAATGGTGCTTTAGACGCCTTTAAGCCCCACCTCATTACCAAAGCTTGTGATTCATTTGTCACCCTCTCATCTTTTGCACAAGATTTGGGAGGAATCATGACATTGCCCACCAGCCATGCGATGGTTACATGGAAGGGTAAGAGGACATCAACTATGGCTTTTGGCGAATTCTCATCAAAACCACAAGGGGAAAGAGGGAGAAAATGAGAAATTTTAATGGCAGAGAAAAGCATGGGGACAATTATACCAGAATGCCCGTTTCAGAGGCTATCACATGCAGCAAGATGGCATTCAGAAGCCTGTACAAACAATGGGTTAAGCACGAAGTGGTGAAGCCTCCATGGCCCCAGCTGGTTGTAACGGAAGAGATGAAAAGAAGACCGGACTTTTGTGTATACCACCAATACGCAGGACATTCCACTATGGACTGTTATAGTCTACGGAGGATATACCATGAGAAGCTGGCGGCCGGGGGGATTGAACTAGGAGAAGAAGCGTGCAACACTATCACTCATAGTGCAGTCCTAGAAGGCAAGAACCCAAATATTGGCTCTACCATCGAAAAAACTCTAAACTACAGATGAATTAAAAATCCACCCAAGATGGTGGTCCACCAAAATGGTGGTTTGAGTCCTCGTGGAGTATCCCATGCCAAGTAATTGGATGACCAAAGGAGGAGGCACAAGAATTGACGAATTAAAAAAAAAATCCACCCAAGATGGTGGTCCACTCTAAATGGTGGTCAAGTCCTCGTAGACTGTACTTACAAAGAAATTGGACAACCCAAGTGACGAGGCACCCGATTTTAAGTCCTCGTGACTTGCCAAGAAATTGGATGACCCAAGTGATGAGGCACCCGATTTCAAGTCCTCATAGACTGCACTTGCCAAGAAATTGGATGACCCAAGTGATGAGGCACCTGATTTCAAGTCCTCGTAGACTACACTTGCCAAGAAAGAAATTAGATGACCCAAGTGACGAGGCACCTGATTTTAAGTCCTCGTAGACCGCACTTGCCAAGAAATTAGACGACCCAAGTGACGAGGCACTTGAGTGTTACACTTTATCATCAAAAGTGAATGGTGAATGAGGCACCTGAGTATAAGCCCTCAACGCCGAAGAAAAAAAAGTTACACTTTATTTCTAAAAGTGGGGAACGTTATGCTTTCTTCGACAAAAGCAAGAAAGTTACACTTTATCTCTAAAAGTGGTGAACGTTATGCTTTCTTCGACAAAAGCAAGATTTATTATATGAAACGTTATGCTTTTCGTTAAAAGCAATTTGATTATCAATGAATTGATAAACTTTCACTTATACTTGAATGTTTTTTTTAAGTTCTTAAAAAAAAGTATGAATTCAAGTGTTGGTTTGTTGAAAATATATATACATATTTTTTACAAATTTTATGTTTTCTTGTTTGTAATACATATTGTTGTCTTGGAGTATTAATTTGAATAACCTGAGATTCAATGATAAATATTGAGTTTTAAGGAATCATTCAAAGTAAAGGAAATTAATAAGGATAAACGAAACTATAATTTGATGAATGAAATATATGTACATTAATGTTCTGATAAAGGAAATGGAAAAAACAATGAAAGTTTATGATCTAAAGGCCATGACCTGTCGAATTGAAGAGAGGGGAATATTTAAAGCTTGGTCTTCAATTTATCCATGGCATCTTGAAGCTCCTAAAGCTCTGCATAAAGTAAGTCATGCTTATGGTGACGAGAAGTGATTTTTGAACGAAGTGCAACAACATGATGATGGGAGAGATCCAACCTAACATGGAAGGAAGACATGTCCAAAGAGAGTTAGGAGATGCCATGGGAGGTGGAAAGTCATTCAACCCACCCAAAGTGCTATCCACAATACCCTCCCGAGCAATCATAGAGGAGGATTACATCAGCAATGGTCTCAGAAGGATTCCGCCTCCAAGAAGCAGGAGTCTCATTGGCACCCTATAAACTATCATGTGGAGAAGTTGTAGAAAGGCGTCATGTGGCGAAGAAGACTCGATACCCGCTGCCCTTTTTGTAATATTCACAAAGAGCCCAATGGGAACATCATCATCATCTTCATCAGCAATGGTCTTCGCCTTCTTCATTCTAAAGAAAAGAGAAATTTTAAGAGAAGGTAAGAAGGATTACATCGAAGATTATCCAAGATTTCCCAGGAGAACTCTTTTAAGGCTCGCTCTCCTAAGGTTTATTCCCCTAGAGGTTCCCTTTCCTAGGACTTTTTCATTTTCGAGGCTTGCAAAACATCATGCCCGTGAAGTGTTCAGACACTGGAATCAAGACTTCAACACGTAAAATATTTTGAGCGATCATCTCACCTAAGGCATGAATCACGCACAGGAGGCAAATACTTACTGGTAGATTGGTAGATGACATAGACATCCTCTAGAGTAGAGGTGCATTCCCCCAAAGCCGTGACAAATGTGCATGTAGAGGAGCATCATGGTCCTGTTGGATATGAATGTCCCTGCATAGCTTGATGTAATGAAGAATGTCCACATAATCAACATTCCCAAGTATCCCGTCGATCCAAGGATGCCATTCCTGAAGGAGGCTAGATGAATCAGACAAGAAGTGAAAGGAACTGAAAGGGTACTTTTATTTCTCTATGCATAGACGGGGAATGTGATCGGAATGGAGAAAGTCATCCCAACCTCCATAAGTTGCTGCATGTAGAAATAAGCCTTCCTTCTCTGGCGGAGGAAGAATTGTACGGTCATAAGTTTGGACTTGCTTCCAAAAGACGTCGAAAAGACCAAAGGTGGGGAGCCCTTCCCCAATCATTGAGAAACAGGGTCTCCTTGGATTTTCCCAGGTCTACAAAATATTCAATCAAGAGGGCCTCCAAGCAAGGGAAGTTCATTATAAGAATTCTAAAGAAAGCAAGGAAAGGATGTCAGGTAAGTGCTTAAGCTCGAAGTGCTAACCATGACGAAGAGGAAAGTCTGAGATTTAAGCTTCAAAACACCTGAAAAGAAAAAGAAACAATGTCAGAAAGAGTTAGGAATCACTATTATGGAAGAAAAAATTTCACGAAAATTATCAAAAAACATCGGACGGCCAAAAGGCATCCTTAGGAGCCTTTTTTGGACTTATAACGGCATACATCATGGTCGTTGGCAATGAATTTTGTAGGGCTCGTCGCTAGCTTCATTTTGATATATTATGAGGTCCGAAACTCCAAATGAGCCAAAAGTTATGATAAAAATTGTAACTGCTCCTCCAAAACTTCATTTTTTTCATTTAAACTTCAATTCCTCTATAGGGTTCGGCCATGTTGGCTTCGGTCCCCTAGGGCTCGGCCATGTTGGCTTCGGCCACCTAGGGGTTGTTCCTTTTATTTCTTAAAAAAAAGGCCATGTTGGCTTTGGCCCCCTAGGCTTCGGCCACCTAGGGGTTGTTCCTTTCAGCCCTTAAAAAAAGGGGCAATGTTGGCTTCGGCCCCTAGGGCTTGGCCATGTTGGCTTCAGCCACCTAGGGGTTGTTCCTTTCATTTCTTAAAAAAAAAGGTCATGTTGGCTTCGGCCATCTAGGGGTTGTTCCTTTCATCCCTTCAAAAAAGAAAAAAATAGAGCCATGTTGGCTTCAGCCCCCTAGGGCTCGGCCATGTTGGCTTCGACCACCTAGGGGTTATTCCTTTCATTTCTTAAAAAAAGGCCATGTTGGCTTTTTACCATTTTCTACCATGTTGGCTTCAGCCACCTAGGGGTTGTTCCTTTCATCCCTTAAAAAAAAGACATGTTGGCTTCAGCACCCTAGGGTTCGGCCACCTAGGGGTTGTTCCCTTCATCCTTAAAAAAAATAAAAATAAAAAAAAAAATAAAAATCCTCTATAGGGTTCGACCATGTTGGCCTCAGCTACCTAGGGGTTGTTCCCCTTCAAACCTCCTAGGTCCTATTGCTCCATGAATCAACTGCTTGGAACGAATCCTTTTTCGCCATGAAAATTATAACCTTCCTCTGATGAATTCCGAGGGAAAAAACCAAGATATGATCAAGGTAATGGGGCTCGGAAAACAGAAGAAAGGCTATAATTACTTGAATATATATATATATATATATATATATATATATATATATATATATATAGATGAAACAATTATGAGAAGTTCAAAATATTGAAGGTCTTCCAATCCAAGGAGCAAAAGATAATTTTGTAACCTCACACAAATATTCTTGATCCTTGATCCACTGATGTGTCGTAAGAAAGGTTCGTGGAGTGGAGTCTTATAATGTGGCTATTTATATGTTCGCATATATATCACAAGAGGTTTACAAGCCCAACTATTGGATAATTGCATTCAAGCAGCACTTGGCCTAATCATGTATACATATGAAGGAGTTAAACTTTGTTGGCTTGTAGGGGAGTAGCATGTACAGCTTCAATAGGGGTCCCTTCCTATTGCAAATAACACCCAAGTAATGCGACAACAGAACTGCCCGCTGCAATTCGGATGCAAGACATTCGGCCGTGGATTATGAATATCGACTTCTTACTTCTCCAAATCAAGATAAGTAAAGATTTTATTTATTTTTTCGAAAAAATAATAATAATAAAATAAGATTTTATTTTATTTCCAGAAAAAATAAGATTTGATTTAATTTGATTTAAAAAAAATCTCTTTTCAAGATCAAATTAAGAAAGATTTGATTTTATTTCTAAAATAAAGAAAGATTTAATTTCCAAAATAAAATTAAGATTTGATTTATAAAATTAAGATTTGATTTGATTTTAATATTTGATTTCATAAAAAGGAAAGACTTGGTGTACCAAAATAAAGATTTTTATTTGGTGATATTTGATGATCTTTCCTGTTTTAATTTTCAGAAAAAATAAGGAAACAAATCTTGGACAAATGTTGGGTAAAATCTATATACGCAAAACACGCAAGTATATATGATCAACAAGTAATATAGTAATAAATAGAGTATCGTTCCCACAGAGACAAATTAGTAAGAAATTTAACTTCACAATTACCAATTTCCTATTAATCCTAATTCTATTAAACTATTCAATTCAATGATTTAATTTTATAGAAACTAAATTAATAAATAAATAAACTATCACAAAACAATCACAAATATCAAAATCTAGAATTTCAAATTATTAATGGAGAATTAGACTTATGATTTCACCCTAAGTTTCACTATGATTTTCACACGTTTATTCCAATTCAATTAACTATCCAGTTTATTAACTAAGAACACGAACGTAGTACTAGCCACCTCTCGATGCACTAATACTATATTAACTTAAATCCATAATTTAGATAGAAACAAGTTAATCACCTTAATCAACCAACTCACTATATCTCTATGTGAACTGAAATTAAAGAAGGTTTAAGATTAAGTCCTCTATCCGATTACATGCGATGTCAAGAATATCTCTTCCTTAACATTAATCAAGATTCTGCTATTCACAAAATTCATGAACACATGCTATATTAACCAAGTTTAGATTCGAATATCCTCTCTCGATTCCATACAAATCCACAACGAATTGTTGGTTAGGCAATTCATAAATTCAAGCTCAAATTAATATAGATAAACTGGAAAATAGCGTTATGATCTGGAAATCAAAGTTTACAAAATCATCGTTTCACTTAAGGATCCATCATAAGCCTAAAAAGTGAATTAGTTCATAATTGAATGAAATAAAATTTGAATACTTTAAAGGAAACATTCTTTGAATTACAAATATAGAACTAAAATGAAGAATAATGCAAAACCACCCTTCACGTAGCCTTAATGCAGTAATCGTCATAAAAAAATCTCTTCAAAATACTCCTCCAAAGCTTGCTATCAAATTCGGAAATAATCAGATATATGCCTTGTGTGTCGTGTAATTCATTGTTAATTGAGTAATAAACATCGAACACACGTTTTTATAAGTAATCCTCCACTTATTAGAGTTCACTTGCCATCTAAATGCTAGAAACTATATCCCAGCAGAGTCTAAAGCAACAAAGGAGAGTCCAGATTACACCCCGCCCCTACGGGGTCTATAGGTTAAACATGTCACTTTAAGTGGCTAGTCCACTGTCAAACAATTTTTACCATTTCAAGTTTACTCCCATTTTTGCTTAAAATAACCTCCTTTCTTCACCATTCATCACACCAACCACCCTGCACATAAAATAACATAAAACAAATAAAAATGAACATGAAAACAAGAAAATAGCAACAATTAAGCGTGAAATGGACAACGATTCGTGGATATGAAATCCACTTATCAAAATCCCCCAAACCTAAACCGTGCTAGTCCTCGAGCACAAAACACACTACATGTTATGCGATGCAATGCAATGAGATGGAGTGAATATAATCTATATGCTTTCAAATCCAACAGTATCGTAGAATCAAAATTATCCCATCAGCCTCAGAGAAAACAAGCACTCTACAATATGAATCACCAAAACCAATCCACAATTTCGTATTAATTCTCAAATCTTAAACCATCATCACTGGTATAATGCGCGTGTGTGTTCAACATTCATGATAATTGTTACAGACTCAAATTCAATACATAATAAATTTCTTAGAAGGAATCATACAGTGCAAACTTAAAAATTCCAAAAAATAGGCACATTCCAACTAAAACTAAGCAATACCAAATTCAAGGGTTCATGCAGGGTATTTATACTTCATTTATCTCATTTTTTTTCACGGGGGCTTTTTTTTTGCTCATTTCCCATTTTATTGTTTTTTTATTTATACATATATGATGGTGCAAGGTCTCATCCCATTAGTGCTAGCCCTTAGCGAAGCCACCAACGATCCTCACATATAAAAGACCTTAGTATGCTTAGGTGTAAAGACAATCCCCAAGGCATTTTGCTCAAGTAACAAAGGCCCCAAACAAGACTAGTCATTATATATTTTTTTTTTTTTTTTTATTTCCATTTTTTTATAAATCTTATATACCCCACATATAATCCCCCAAACTTAGGTTCTTGACTAATTTTCGCGTTTACTGCCTATCCTTGTTGTTTATGTATCAATTTGAACTGACCAGTCAACAAAGATGTTATTAGCGTGCTAACCATTTTTATACCAGTTTCAAAGAAGCGCAAGATTCGATCCATAACAGAAATTATATCACAGTTCTAATAATCAATATTGTATTGGTTAACTTATTCTCAATCTCATCATTGGCCCACAAATAAATGAACTACAAAACTGTTGGACATATGCAAACACAATATTGAACTAATTTTTTTTCTTTTATAACAAAATGAATGCGATAATAACAGGAATAAAAACAATGCAATAACAAAAATATGCAATAATAATTCCTAATTAAGATGCAAAACTAGAATGCAATGACAAATTTAAACCTAAACTTAAGAATTTAAATCCCCCAAACTTAAGTAATACAATGCCCTCATTGGATGAATAATCAAAATTAAGTGCGTGAGGACTTCCCTGCAATCGCCTAAGTTTGGGGAGGTGGTGGTTCATCTTCTTCTTCTGAGTCACTTGGTAGAAACCTCGATAGTGGCATCGGCTGCTGATATGGAAATTGCGCAGCTGGATTGAAACTCTGGAGCGTCGTGTTGAGTGAAGCGAACGACGTGTTCATAGCATCAAACATGTGGTCTTGCCTCAATGCAGGTCACCGCATCTCCCAACGTGCTGCCTTGTTGTGTTCATCCATTTGACGTTGAAAGTAAAGGAACTGAGGACTGGATAGTGCCTTGACCTGTGGTACCTGCTCGGTTCCTTGATCTCCCATCGCCTCATCCTCATCCTCTGAGGTGTCTTCAGCGTTAGCTTCGTCCTCCAAAGCTGATGGAAATACAAATCCTAAAACTCTAGGATGAGATTCGCCCCCGGCACACACTGAATACCGCACTGTCATTCTGTTGTCTAGTAGCTGCAGCGGCATCTTAGTGGGCTCATCATCGGACCATCGAACTCCGGCTTGACGACACAACCCACAAATGAGAGATGGGTGTGGCAAGCCGCCTGAAAAGTTTCCCCATAGACATCGGCGAATTGAAAAACTGATGATGGCCCCAACGTCGATGAGGAAGTCTTGCACTATAGCATAAAGGAGCATTGCCTTCTTTTTGGTCACGTCGGAGGTATGCGTGGATGGAACAGTTTTGTGCATAAGAATGCATACCAAATTTTGCCGTATCGACTGAGATCTTTTATGTGAAACACTGTGCCTCCCTTCCAACCCTTTATCCATGTTGTACCCGGCTTGGTCATGTTTTTGATAACCTCCTCAAAGTCAGGGTCAAAATCCCTCAAATGAGCATATTGACACTGTCGAGGCACCCGCAACTGTTAATATGTGTTGATGGCATCGGCACTGAACGGGACCATTCGACCCCGCACAAAGGCATTGAACGGTGCCTTATCCTCGACGTTTGCATAGAACTCCTTGACCACATTAACGGTGGCGGGCTCGGGCTCCTCAGTGAACTTGACCCACCCTTGTTGATAAATTTGTTGCATCATCTCACCGTCGTGAACATCCGGTGCCAACCCCCTCTTCGGTGTAAGAGCATTGGTGACCATGTAATCGCATTCTATTACAATGACTCACGGCACTTTTGAACTTCCAGTGGTCGAATATGCGGGATGGTGGAGTTGGCCTTGAACTCTCTCCTCTTTGTCGTTTGGATGTCGATTGAGACGCCATCGAATACTTTAGACACAATAATTCCCCCAAACTTGGGTCACACAAACTGTCGAACACTTGGTGTGCACAGTGGTTTATCATACCCAAATTGAAACTTTGATCTATTATGGTACTTGGAAGTGATGAATTGGAACACCAAGTATGCACTCGAAATTGCTCTCAAGTAGCCTCTATGAATGCCCCAATTCAAAAATAATGGAAGAGTTCTGTGAAGAATTTGGGATGAGATGTGGCAATATATAAAGGTGGTGTGATGGGATATATTGAAAATTGTGGGGCTGAAGTTATGGGGATGAGTAATGGAGTAATGGCTGTAATGGGTGGTGGCAAAATCGTGGGTGAGAGGTAGTGGATTCATGGGGGTTATGTATGAGAATAGGTAGTTTAGGTGAGCAGGAGGGAGTAATGGGCGTGTAGTTGGGAAGAAGAGGAGGAAAATGTGTGTACTGCCAAGTTTTACCCGTCCAGATTCAAGTACCCCTGCCCCGACGGGGGGTACAAGGCCAAAACAGCCCGCCCCGGCAAGGGTGTCCCCTGACTTCAAATTTTTTGTGACTTCGAATTTGGCCTTGCAACTTGCTATTTTCTCTTCTTTTCTTACATGTTGCTCCTATTACGCACAATTTAACCCTCCTGCAAACCATAACACATGTACATGAGTAGATTGTTGATCGATCATGTACATGAGTAGATTGTTGATCGATTTGAGCATGATTGAGAGATTTCTAAGAATCATAGAATGAAAAGACTACCTAATGATACTAATATCCTAAGTTGTAATATAACTAGTACGAAAATCAATAAAAAATAAAAATAACTAAAAAGAAATGATTGGGTTGCCTCCCAATTAGCGCTTTATTTTAAGTCATTCAGCCTGACTACTCCTTGTTTCATCCAAAATCGGTTGGGCTATCCGCGGCATGATTTTTATTTGTCGCATAACACCAACACTGTTGTAATGCGTGTCCATTCACTTGAATATTAGGTGATGAATTTAAAATTATATCCTTGATTAACGCCTTTAGACCATTATCCTCCTTACAATCCCTGAACTTGACGCGTGTAGATTTTTCGACCAACTCGCACTCTTCCTTATTAGTCGGGATTGGGATTTCTTTAAACAACTTCACCGTTACTACTTGATCAAACACTTTTATTATCAGTTCTCCATTAGGTACATCAATCAGTTTTTGTCCTATTGCTAGAAATGGTCGTCCCAAAATAATGGGGATGTTCTTATCATCCTCAAAGTCTAGTACCACGAAATCAGCCAAAAAAAATCAATGAATCAACCTTAACCAATATGTCTTCGACTATTCCTAGTGGATATGTTAATGATCTATCTGCAAGTTGTAGACTAATGTTGATCGATTTTGCTTCCTTTAATACCAGCTTTCGGTAAATGGATTGTGGCATAAGATTAATACTTGCTCCTAGATCGCATAGTGCTCTCCCCACATCTTGATTTCCAATTGCACACGGGATTGTGAAACTCCTCGGATCTTTTAATTTAGGAGGGAGCTTTCTCTGCAGTATTGCACTGCATTCTTCGGTTAATGCCACTGTTTTGAAATCTTGGAGCTTGCGTTTCTTCGACAAAATATCTTTCATGAACTTAATGTAACTCGGTATCTACTTCAGTGCTTCGACAAATGGAATATTGATATGTAATTTTTTGAATATATCCATGAACCTCGAAAATTGGTTCTTCATCTTTGTACTTTCTGGCCTTTGAGGAAAGGGTACATGTGGTGTAATTTTAATTTGGTTGTCTTTCTTTCCTTTTTCCACCGCTTTCTCTGTAGATTTCGTGTTTAAGTCATTCCCTACATCATCACATTCATCTCTTGTACTGGCTTTCTCATCAAAATTAGGACTCAGCTCCTTACCACTCCTGAGCATGATTGCATTACACTGTTCATGATTTCCCTTTAGATTCCTTTCGGTGTCACTAGGTAGAGTCCCTTGTTGTCTTTTGTTCAAAGTAGACGCTGTCTGTCACATCTGATTTTCCAGATTCTTGATAGCTATTTCTTGGTTTTTCATTGCAACCTCGTTGTTTGTTATATACTTCGCAAACATTTCCTCTAAGTCTGATCTCCTCTCTTGATGTTGAGTTGGTTGCGGTTGACTCTGAAATCCTGGGGGATATGACGGTCGTGGAGCTTGCTGATTCTGATTATTATTCCACTACAAATTTTGATGATTCCTATTCACCTTATTATATGCACTCTGATATGTATTCTACGGAATTCTGCTGTAGCTACCTACGAATTGCACGGACGCTGGATTGATTGCACACTGATCTGTAGGATGGTCACCCGCGCACAATTCACACGACTACAACCTGCTGTACCTGAGCCCCTGTCATGGCATCCAACTTCTTGGACAACGCAAAAATTTGTGCTTGTATTGTTGTCACCCCATCGACTTCTAACACCCCAGCCGCCTTTGCTTGTGTCATTCTTGCCGTGGGCCACTGGTACTTGTTAGCCACCATGGTCTCAATCAAATTGTAGGCCTCCTCATAACTCTTAGCCATGAATGCTCCACCCGACGCTGCATCAATACTGGTTCTGAGATTCCCATGTAGTCCGTTATAAAAAGTATTCATTTGC
The DNA here is from genome assembly GCA_020205605.1 of Panax ginseng. NCBI lineage: Eukaryota > Viridiplantae > Streptophyta > Magnoliopsida > Apiales > Araliaceae > Panax > Panax ginseng. The sequence continues at coordinate 81,263,629 of CM035142.1, read as the reverse complement.
AACCACTTAGGCAATCCATGACGTGGGCACTTTCTGAGTAACTCCTTGTATCTCTCCAATGCCTCATATAGCGGCTCCCCATGTTGCTGCTCAAACATTGTTATGTCATTCCTCATTTTGGCGTTTATTTGGGAAAAATTTGGCAAGGAATTTCTGAGCTAAGTCTTCCCACGTAGTTATCGATCCCGGCGGTAGAGAGTGTAGCCAACTCTTCGCCTTGTCCCGTAAAGTGAATGGGAACAAGCGAAGTCTCACCGCATCATCTAACACCCCATAATACTCGAAGGTGTCGCAAATCTCCGAAAAGTCGACTAGATGTTCATTCGAATAATCATTAGCCAATCCCCAAATCGAATCAATTTGGATCATCTCAATTGTCCTGAAGCTTGATTTTAAATGTATTTATAGCAATTGCAGTTCGGTGATGCTTCGATATGATTCTCACCACCTTGGGTGTAGTGAAGTCCCTTAACGCTTTCTGATCTTCAGCTGCCATCGCTTCTTCTATGTCAGAGTTTTCGAATTTTTTCATTGTTTCCTTGATCCACTTACTTAACCTCTGAAATCTTTTTTCAATGTCGTCCTCCAAAGGAAGCAAGTCTGGATTTTTGGATCGTGTTTGCATAAACCAATGTCAAAAACCTGAAATAAGAAAATCAAAAATAAAAAGTGTTTAAGTAAAACTGGACTAATTAAACTGATATTGTAAAAATATTAAAATCTAGACTAAATTGTCCCCGGCAACGGCACCAAAAACTTGTTGGGTAAAATCTATATACGCAAAACACGTAAGTATACGAGGTCAACAAGTAATATAGTAATGAATAGAGTATCGTTCCCACAGAGACAAATTAGTAAGAAATTTAACTTCACAATTACCAATTTCCTATTAATCCTAATTCTATTAAACTATTCAATTCAATGATTTAATTTCATAGAAACTAAATTAATAAATAAATAAACTATCACAAAACAATCACAAATATCAAAATCTAGAATTTCAAACAATTAATGGAGAATTAGACTTATGATTTCACCCTAAGTTTCACTTTGATTTTCACACCTTTATTGCAATTCAACTAACTATCCCAGTTTATTAACCAAGAACACGAACGCAGTACTAGCCACCTCTCGATGCACTAATACCGTATTAACTTAAATCCACAATTTAGATAGAAACAAGTTAAACACCTTAATCAACCAACTCACTATATCTCTATGTGAACTGAAATTAAAGAAGGTTTAAGATTAAGTCCTCTATCTGATTACATGTGATGTCAAGCATATCTCTACCTTAACATTAATCAAGATTGTGCTATTCACAAAATTCATGAACACATGCTATATTAACTAAGCCTAGATTCGAATATCCTCTTTCGATTCCATACAAATCCACAATAAATTGTTGATTAGGAAATTCATAAATTCACGCTAAAATTAATATAGATAAACTGGAAAATAGCGTTATGATCTGGAAATCAAAGTTTACAAAATCATCGTTTCACTTAAGGATCCATCATAAGCCTAAAAAGCGAATTAGTTCATAATGAATGAAATAAAAACTGAATACTTTAAAGGAAACATTCTTTCAATTAGAAATATAGAACTAAGATGAATATAATGCAAAACCACCCCTTCACGTAGCCTTAATCGCAATAAATCACATTTAAAATCTCTTCAAAATACTCCTCCAAAGCTTGCTATCAAATTCGGAAATAATCTTCAGATTTGCCTTGTGTGTCGTGGTAATTCATTGTTAATTGAGTAATAAGCATCCAACACATGTTTTTCTAAGTAATCCTCCACTCATTAGAGTTCACTTGCCATCCAAATGCTAGAAACCATATCCCAGCAGAGTCCAAAGCAACAAAGGAGAGTCCAGATTACGCGACCCCACTTCCTTGAGGGGTTTATAGGCCAAACATGCCCGCCCCGACGGGCTAGTCCACTGTCAAACAATTTCTGCCATTTCAAGTTTGCTCCCATTTTCGCTTCAAATGACCTCCTTTCTTCACCATTCATCACACCAACCACTTTGCACATAAAAGAACACAAAACAAATAAAAATGAACATGAAAACAAGAAAATAGCAACAATTAAGCGTGAAATGGACAACGATTCGTGGATATGAAAACCACTTATCAATAAATTATGGAAAGATTTTTGGAGGATTTCCCAATATGTCCAAGGAAGAGCCCTGATAGGATTTGCCTCCTTAGGGTTTAACCCTAAGGGTTTGGCTCCCTAGGGGTTCCCTCTACTAGGACCATTGTCTTCAAGACCTGTAAAGTGAAGTCTCGCAAAATTGTCCAAAGGCTTGAAATATTCTTGCACGATCGTCTATTTGGGAATGCGACTCTCGCGCAGGGGGAAAATGTGGGCCCAAGTACAAAATTAGGATTCACATGACCTAATTGAATTAAATGCATAATTAGGGTTCCACGACCTCATTAAATGTGCAAATGAGGATTCACATAACCTAATCAAATGAAGACGGAAAAGTCAAAAATAAATATGCTACACCCGAGAGAAGCATCCACGTGTCCCGAGGCAAAAGACTCGTGGAGGCGGCTCGTTTTGGGAATTGATTGAGGGATTAGATTGGTGGCTAGAAGGACAGGGCAATATGGGTATTATTCTAATGACTAAAGGGTATATTTGGAATTTTGCTGAAAACATGTGCCTAACATGTGACTACTTAATTCTAGGAAACTCTATAAATACCCCTTCTATTCTAGGAAGGGGGATGACTCTTTTTGGTGACTTAAGGCTTGGATATTCTGTAATAACCGTGAAATTTAAGTCACTATATATGTATATAAATTATGGATTTTTTTTAACCTTGTGTTACATAAGGATTTAATATGTGACAACACATGTGAAGTGGTGCATGGGTCAATTAACATATATATTATAGTTATGGATACATACATTTATAGATTTCATTAAAAATGAAAGCCTTGTGACCTAATTATATATTAGGTAAGACTATTAAATAACCTAAGGGTTATGGTATATCTGAAAAAGTTAGTATTTTATATGTATACTAACTTAAGTGGGGAAACTTTGTATTTTAAGTGACTAATAATTCTAAACCTAATTCTTGTAAATCTAATTAGGTTATGAGATAAAATCATATGTGTAAGTAATTAAACTTCATATGATTGGAAATGAAAGCCCTAAATTATCAAATTGGGTAACATTATTGAAATTGCTAGACTATGTTTATTATCTAGCCCAAATCAATTAAAAGAAAAGCCCAAAGGAAATAAAATACAATCCAATATTTAGCCCACTTGGTTAGGGGTATTCTAGACATTTGATTAATCAAAATTGGGCATTTAAAATAAAAGCTAAATGGAGGATATTATGAGGATCCTAAGTAGAATAATTAAGCTAACTTGTCCATTAGTAGACATTATTAAACATAAGGACAATGTTGTTAAGCTCTCATTGGTTGCCACTCCATTATGCACATTTAATCATGTCTAGGTTAATGGAAGTAATAATACAAAGTTTTTACCTAATGGGCAACAAAATAATTGTGGGAGGGTTATTAGTGAATCACCCACTTCATTTTGTTTTCATTCTTCCAACATATCATTCTCTCTTAATCTTTTTCTTCTATCTTGTGCTCCCAAGCTAGCTAACTTCAAAGAGAGAAAAGAGTGAGAGGATTCGCCATAGGAAGAAAAATATAGGAGTGCTAGTTGTTTATGCCCCCTAAGTTTATTAGTTACTTTGGAAAATCAAGAAGGGTAGCAACTAAGTCAAGGTATAATGTACCTTCATCTTCTTCTTTTACTTTGTTTTGCTAGCTTGAGTTTTGATGGGGTTGTGTACAACTACTCAAGATACACTAGTTCTAAATATCATCATGCATGAAATTAAGTATCTTGAGTGTTAGATCAAAGACTTAGAGGAAGAAAATGAGCATATATTCTCCAAGGGTGAAAACTCTTGTTTTTCTTCCACTAAATCTTGTGCAACTCAAGTTGTACAACTTGGAATTGTGATCTGTCGAAGGGGGGTGCTAGATACATGAGTTATGTAGTAAACCCAAGTGGTAGATCACAAATCTAGCAAGTTTTGAAACCTTTGAGATTTTTTTTCCAAAACAGTCCACTTTATATGCTAAAGCTTTAAAACTCTAAATCAGCTACTGACTTGTTTTTCATGAGGCTGTTTCGGTCAGTTCCTTGTCTTGTAAAAATTTGGAAAAATATTACAGAGGTACCTTATGAAGTTATCTACGTAGGAAAAAAAACGGACACGTTTTTGAGTTATATATTGTGCGTAATGACTATTTCCGTAAAGGACTCCATAAATATTATCCTATGAATATCTCACTGTGTATACACTGGAAAATTCCAAAAGTTTTACAGTAGCTTCATATATGTTAAGAGAGCAAACCCTGAAAATTTCAGATTTTTCTGAGTAAAACTCAATTTATGAAAAATAGAGCAAGATCCGAGTGTTTTGGACACTTTAAAAATAGTAAATCATTTTCTAAAATTCTAGAACAATTAGAGGATCATTGTTGGTTCATATTCTGTTAAAATCCAGAAGCGGAGAATTTTTGGAATCAGTTTGCTATTTTTCCTAAAAATGATTAGGTTGTGAATAAAAGAAAATAAATAGTTAAATGATGTCTTTAATGAGAAAAATATGATTTTTATGCTTGAATGCTCATAATATATTATATCATGACTATCTTAGGGCATTTTGGTAATTTATAATAATAAATATTATTTATGACCTTTTATGGATATTAAATAAGAGGTTAATAAAGGATGAACAATTAGAATAAATTGTTTGTTAATTTAATAAATCATTGGAATATATTATAATATTAATAATATTATAATATGATGTTTATATGTAAATAAAAATATTAGATTAGAGTATTATTATTAAATAATAATATTCGAGATTAAATAAAATATTATTAAATGATTAATAATATTAGTAAAGGGATAAAATATTATTAAATGATTAATAATATTAGTAAGTGAATAAAATGTTAGTAATTATTTAAAGTATTATTAGTGAACCAATAATACTAGAAGGTGAAATAATATTATCTAAGTTAATAATATTATGTGAATTAAAGGTAGTCGTTAATTAATAATAACACTATCTAGGCATGATAATGTTTATAAGAACTTATTGTAATGTATAATATCTATGTTGTTACATAATCGATGTTATGCATTAACTAATTGAAAGACTAATTATAGGTCTCTCAAAGGAAGATAATTTAAGTGCATAGTGGATAGAAATTAATTTCGTAGTCAGTAACCTCACGATCGAGGCAAGTTTCCTAACTCAACTTGAGTTATTATTTTCAAAACATGTTAGTGAATAATTATTGATGATTATTCACGTCTTTATTGATTATTGAAATTTGTGACTTTGTGCAATCAATTCGATTCAACGCCATTGAATCGTGAATTAAATTAAAGTTCTTCATTTATGAACTGTTTATGGGATAGATCTATGCTAATTGTATCATTTAGATCAAGCATGTCTAAATTTGTTAAATCAAATGGGTTTTAAATAACTCGTTCTTATTAATTGATATGGTAAGAACTCTTGATCGAGAAATGGATAAATTTGATTAAGGCATGATATCAATGTTCGGATTATTAAGTGTTTATGCATAAATCACGGGGTATGAAAGGTCGATCCTTGAATACCAAAACTTATTAAAAGGTCCATTTAAATCATCGAGCACCTTGGCAAATGTTCATGGTTATTCAAAACCACTCGGTTCATGTTATTCAATTATCGAATATTCAATTGTTGATTATTAATTCATGTTCCTCCACAATCTTATATTATTGTTGAACATTGAAGGCAATATTTCTTTCTAAGTCATGATATATATCCTTTGTCTTTATAAACTTGTAAAGCAAATTAGTTGCTTACTCTTGCTATATCATGACCTCTATTTTCAGCTAAGCCCGAAGGAACTAACGTGAAGGACAAGGGCAAGGGCAAGATCCAGGAGTAATTTTAGAATGAATGTTAAATTAGTTATTATCTAATGGAATTTCTTAAGTAAACTATTTGTATTATAAATGGTGTATTTAAAGTTAAGGTTATGGAGACCTTGGGACCATATTATGAGACCTTATTATAATGAACAATGTATGTTTATTATTTCAAAATAGTTATAGAATGCTTATGATGATGATAGGATCGTGAGCACTGAATCTGAGGTTAGAGAACCTGGATTTGGGGGCGTCACATATTCCACCTAAAAGTACTAAAAGGGTTTGGACCTCTCTTCAGACACATGACTTGGACTCTTGGAAGATCAAAGGACCTGGACATTCTCTCTCAACACTCAAGAAGACTCTTGGAATCCCAATAATCCTAATAAGGTTTCTGGATTCTATGGGGAAGGACTCAAGAAGAAGGCTCTTGGAATCCCAATAACCTTAACACGGTTTCTAGATTTTAGGAGTTCTACCACGCGTCATTGGAATAATCGTCCACCTGCCATTCTCCTCTCTTCAATCAATCAATCAATTACGTGTTCTTCGTCGATTCCTCTCCTCCTCAACCAACACGAAACCCTAACTGGCAAGACACGATTTCCTTGCCCACAGTGTATAGTAACTTATTTGATTGAATTAAGTTACTAAGGTTGGGTAATTAAATTACTTAACAAAAGCATTAAAAGAATAATTGATTTAATTATTTAAGTAAGCAAATAATTATATTTGCAGGGAAAATTATGTGTTACATATATATTTTAATTCATACATAAAATAAATATGTAATTAAGAGATGTTATATTTTATTTTGGGAATATACATTTATATTTTAAAGATGGGTTATATAAATTATACGATTCCTAGTTGGTGAAACATTTTGATGTAGGTGGATTAGTAACTTGAGAGTGTAAAACCTAATTATTAACTATTGGCTAAATTATTTATTCAACAAGAGCATTATAATACTCCCTCCGTCTCATAGTTATAGGCTGATTTTCCATTTTGAGATGTTCCAATATATATGCTACTTACTATTTCTAAAATTTAGTTGGTTCATTATTTTACTTTTATGCCCTTATAATAAATATTCAAGCATTACTCTTTTTTTGAAGAAACAACATTCAATGTCATTATTTTTATCACCACATTTAATGTTGTTGTATTCTCTTTGGTTAAAGTTCTATGGTTATGGACTTTAACACGTCAATCAATGAAGTTGAGAGTTCCAGTGTGATAAGTAATGAGTAATTAACTTATTCATTAATTCCATATTAAGGGGTATATATGGAAAATTTATGTTAAAAATTGCCACTTAAATTGATTTTCTTAAATTATATGCCAAAAGAAATCAGCCTATAACTAAGGGACGGAGGGAGTAATATTTGGGTAATTTATTTAATTAAGCCAAGTTGGTTAATTCCTTAAATGCCCAAGTTACTATTGCAAGATTTATCTCCAAGCTATTCTTTTTGCTTTGTCAGGTGGAAGGAGAGAGTATTAAGCATGTGCAGTAAAATTTTTGTCACAGCTTCATCTAACACTCCAAACATGTGTCACCCTAAGGCTAGCCCAAATTATTTTGCCAAGATTTCAAGTAATGTAAGAGAGAGAGAATGAAGATTGTGAGAGATATTATATACATACAAGTTATATATATAAAAACTTCCACCACTCAATCAAATAAATTTTTTTTTACTTAATTTCTCTTTCATCATTAACATATTTGCAAGAGAGAAAAGGAAGAAGGAGAGAGAAAGAGAAAACAAGAAAAAAAAATCAAAAAGAGAGAGAGGAGAGAGGTTCGGACCAAACAAGAGGAGAGAGATAGTTTAATATGATGTTTACAGCATATCCAAAGTTGGATGTCATCGAACTTATGAGATACAGAGTAAAGTTTACATTACAACTACTATGCATTCCTATGTGACTAATAGTTGATGTGTATGATTATTTAATTGTGTAGGGCACGTGAAATGCAGATAACTGTAAGTTGTTAAACTGTTATTGGTAAACAACGATCAATGCAAGTCTTTCAGTTCCTATTTGCTATGTAAATTTGATGATGAACTGTTTGAAATCTTTATTGCAAATAGCATGGTGTGTTATATTAATGTTGAAAGTATGAAATGTTAAAGTCAATTTATGACTACGTTGATTGAGTAATGAATGTTGATTGAGTAAGGAACTCAATCTTTATACTTGTTATATGAACTACAATATGTATGTTATGTTAGTCCAATGTTTATGAGATGTATATCGAGCATGTTATTATGTGCTATATGATGCATGAAAACTATTAGATTTTGTTGGGCTATCGAGCTCAACCTTGCAAATAACCACTTTTGCAGGTTAAAGATTCAAGGTAAAGTTATGTGATACTTAAAAGACATGAATCAGATGTGATACTTAAAGATTTATACACTTTGGCTGAGTTATTATTATATGAACCATGTTTAAGATTCCGAATAATGTATAAATGTTGAATTGTAATATCATTTTGCGATGTAAACTCTTGTAGTATTAAAATAATTTTGAGATAGTTAGATGTAAAGGTTGAAAGTTTTGGGAACGAGAATAGTTTGTAATAGAAAATTTTAATTATTTCGCAAATTTCAATGGTTGTATTATCGTTTAATGATGTAAAATTAGAGGTTGAATGTATTGTTAACGACCGAAGTCGAGAATTAAATTGAATGAATTTTGGAGTCGTTACATTTTTACTCTGTTCCAATTGGAACATTTCCAATACTGACTCATGTCTAACATCTCTTAACCAAACATAAGTAACTACGCTATATACGATGGTTTTAAACTTGTCCATCAACAACAAGCTCTAAGTTTTTCTTGCATTTTTCTTTTAGTTCATTATTAACGATTATGATTTCACTTAGCATGCATTCATTAGTGTTTTAAGTCCACTAATTGTGAAGCCCCCAAATCTGGGTACCTTTAAACTCTGGATATGGTGTTTCATTATACTAAACATAAACATACATATCCATGCATTCATACTTAATAGGAAGGTAATTACTAGCTATTACAGTTCTATTATTAAATTTCTAGGTTCTAAGACGTTTAAATCTTTGAAACATGATAATTAACACAATAATTATTTACAACAAACCTATCTATTACAGATAGGATCCATATCCCCTTAAGTATTCAACTTGCCTTTATCTTTGTCCTTTCCATAACCTTCTATATGCTTAGTTTCTGCTGAAAACATTTAATTTAAAGAAAGAATGAGCATTAAATGCCCAACTAGAATAAGTTTCATATAAAATAACAAAATCAAGAATTAGGTTTTCATACTTCTAAAAATTCATCAACTGAACAAAAGTTGTGAAGAAATCTCAAATGATAGAAAATTATTTCCTTTATTTTCAAAATATATTTTTGAAACGACATACTAACTTTCGTTGAGCGGTCATAAGACCTCGAACTTTCATTTTCATTTTGAAAGGGTTTAAACAGCTATTCTACTGTAAACCATCATGACTCACGAGTACGTTGGGTGATCAACCCACTGTACCCTTTATTGATCAATACTACATGGTGACCGACTTAATTTGTGTTCTTCCATCACTCGACATTTTATGTCGACATCCATCACTCGACATTACATGTCGACAATATAAAACATTTTTCCCCAATATTAGGGTTGTTCATTCTCAAACTGAATTCTTACCAAGTACAAATTGGTTTGGATACTTAACTTAAACTCAATAACAATTCAACAGGTCATAACTAGATCATTGAAAGGTTTTAACATGTGTGTGACAATTCAAAAAATTGGATTGTCCAAAAAGTTAAGTTTAAAGAATTATTAATTAATAAAATGAATTTTTATTAATTATATTATGTGTTATGTGTTTATTAGTCATTCTATAGCTTAGGTTGATTATAAAATAGGAGGATTCTGGCTGCGAGCTAGAATAAAAGTGTAAGAATTTTGAAGACGGAAATAAAAAAAATTCTAAGGAAGGAAATTTTTTCAAGAAAAATACAAATAGGCATTATTCACTGATGAACCCTAAGGGTTTATGGTTTGAATAACCTAGGTCTTTCCAAGAGTTCGGGATATCAAAATGATGTTTTGATTGAAGATTTGACAGTAATATTTCATGAAAAGTCATATTAGCTGATAAAAGTTTTTCAAAAAAACGCGTAAATCTGAGACGAAATAAAAATAAGGAAAAGTATTATTATGTACTTTTTGATCGTTTAACTATGTTTTGGGAAAATGTGATAGAAAATACTATTCATCAAAAAGTGTTTTTCATTTTTTTGAAGTTTCGAAAAACGCATACAAGTTAGTTGGTAGAGGAAAGACGGAATATCTAAAAATATTAATATTTTGAAAATGCGCTTTTTAAAGCATCGATTTAATTCGAAAGAGCGAGCAAGTGAAGCTTACGAGAAAAGCTTCGTGAATAGTAAGGAGGTGTGAATAATAAGGAGGTGGGGGTAAAATGGTAAAAAAAAACCCCGCCAAATGACCAAAATTCCCCTAGTCTTGAAAAGCTTATATAAACCAAGCTTAAGCTCATTTGTTTGGTTAGAAAAAATCAACTACCACTTGAGAGAGAAGGGGGATTTTGGTTGGAGGAAAGGAAGAGGAAAGGCTAGCAAATCGCAAGTTTAGCCTAAAGGAAGAAGATTAAAGAAGAAAGGTAATCTGAAGCCTAGCTTTAATTAAAATATTCTTTAAGTTTTCTAAGTCTAAATATATAGCTTAATGAAAATGAAAGAAAAAGATGTTAAGAAACGATTTTCTTATGGTTTAATCATAAGAAAATGAAGAAGTGAGAAATTGAAATTTAGTTATAAAAATTTTCCTAAAAGCTTTCGTACG